>OY720452.1:66304886-66982012 GCA_963082715.1 Harpalus rubripes
CACATAAAATTACATAGCCAGGCTTCTGGAACTTCTCGTTCAATGACACATCTACTGTCATTATTATTACCATCTATATTTATTTATTTATTTATTTATTTTTTATTTATTTATTCGGCATCTACTACGTACGTTATTACCCTAGAAACAAATTAACAACAACAATATAATAATAATAATAATAATAATACAGTAAAAAAATACAAGAATATAAAAAACAATAACAACATATAACAATAAATAACACACTATTATAATGCAACAATATCAAATTAAAAATAAAACAATATACAATATAATTAATATTGAAATGAGTGAATTTCAACTTTATTTTTGTATCCATTCTGAAATAAAAATATCATAGGTTATAGTTATATTATACAAAAGGATATTATTTATGAAATTAATATGTATAGTTTTCAACATATCAACAATTATAATTAGCAATGTTCAATATTTAGGAATTCACTATGTAAAAATGTGTATATTATTTTTAATTTAATCCAATTTCATAAAAGATATGTCCAAACTCACTTGACAATTTATCACATCTCCGTTAGTTTCCGTAAGCCCTATAGAGGCGCTGCAATCTTAAAATTGATCGCCAATAACCTGTCAAGTAGGAGTATGTACCTACATTACTAAAGAAAGTTTTTAAAATT
The DNA here is from genome assembly GCA_963082715.1 of Harpalus rubripes. NCBI lineage: Eukaryota > Metazoa > Arthropoda > Insecta > Coleoptera > Carabidae > Harpalus > Harpalus rubripes. Next base: position 66,305,549 of record OY720452.1, read on the forward strand.
TAAATGTTTATTATTAGATAGCTCTCGAACGATGTTGCTTTTGTCAGTGAGTACAATAGCAATAATAATAATGATATAACTTTGACAAACATTATTTATTTGTGCATCCATCTGAATAGCAACTTCACTAATGTACTCGTACAACGAAATCGTCAATAACTTTGTCTACAAATCTTATTGTTCATCGCGTTTAGTCATTATCCACAATAATTAATAGAATGCTTTGTATTATTCGCTGCTTTCCTTTTAACAGACTCTCTATTCCAAATCCATTGTCTCATGATATAACAGATTTTATTAGCAACGTTAGTGTTGACACAGACAATCTGGAGCATGGAGTATTTGCTTTCCCTTCATTCAGCTTCAGTCGTCGAAAGAGCCAAAATTAAATGTATTCTTTAATTTACAATCCAAAAGAATTTCTTTAAAGATTATTAATAAAACCGCGGATGTTGACAAATATATTTCACTTTTCTTTCATCTTCCAAATTCATTTTGGATTTTTGCACGACCTTATTATGAAATATAATGTCTGTACATTCCTTCTTAAATTTACAGTTCGTAAAACACAAATCTTGTATTAAATTTACAATTTCTTTCAAATGGTCTTCACATCGTTGGAAGAGAAATTAGAAATAAATTTAAAATTTGCAATTCAATGCTCATTTGCAAGTCTAAATAACTTGACATTTTGCAAAACGTTCGGCCTTGAAGCAGTAAGAAAGTAAATATAAAATAATAGCGTTAATTTTTTTACCGGTTCCAGGATATTCAACCCTTGTTTACATGTACAAAAGTAGGCTGGTAACTAAGTAATAACTGTATTTGCATGGTAATAATGGCTAGTATGGTATGACAAGCAAATGAAAGTTGACGTTTAAATTTTTTTATGGATGTGATTTCTTTTGAAACCCTTGATAAGAATAGAATTGTACGAAAAATTCAGATATGAAATTTTTGCATGAACCCATACTGGACTAGGAAAGCACAGAAATACATTATTATGACTGGCCGAAAATAGACGGCCGACTAGGGTAAATGAATATCAAAACAGGGGTGCGATTAAAATATTTTAAACATTTTTCGTTTATGTTGATTATAACAAAATATTTTGATCTTTAAACTATTTAATTTGGCAATTCTATGAAATAGAATTATTTTTAATTTCCTCTAACAGTAATTCCGACTCGAGGGTTGCTTACACCTGAGACGAAACGAACTAGAATTTGCGGTATTAAATTTTTTAAATACATTCCTTAATCCTGTTGCTAAGATGATTTTAAATGCCTCCTGGTATGGAGTACAATTCTAATCTTCTGTAAGGGAATACAAAACGATCAGTTTCGTTTCAAATCAAATTTTGGAAAATGTTTTCAAAAGAAACCACATCTATTAAATAATATAAACGTCAACTTTCATTCGCTAGTCATACTATAGCACAAGCGTAGTTCTAACACCGGTTTTAACTAAAACCATACCAACGACTTGGCACACACTTCAGGATTTATTATTGAAAACTGTTTAATATGATTTTTGTCTTGCCTTCTTTGTAGTATAAACAATTTAAAATAATCAAGCCATATTTATTGAATATGGTTGTCAATACATTTTTGAGTTAATCAGTACATTGGCAACACTGATTTTGTTAATAACCCTGAAGTATGTGCCAAGCCGTTGGCATGGTTTTAGTTAACACGGGTATTAGAACCACGCTCGTGGTACCAGCCATTATTTCCATACTGACTTGTCAACACCAGTCTACAAAATGAAATAAAATCAAATGAAATTATAATGCTCTTCATATATACATACAGATAACGTTAGGGTATCGTTAGGGTCAGTTTATTTTAAAATAATAAACACGAGAAATAAATCACATAATTTGAATATTTGTCATATTGACATAAATGTCAAAATAATTGTTCTGTTTATCATAGCATTCGGAAAATAGCATTAATGGGAGAATTTCAAAAAATAATCTTTATTAATAATGTCCTCATTTTCTGAAACCGATAAACTATTGAACAAACCACGGATGTTATGAATCATAACAAGCCTTAGAAGTAATAAAATATCAACATCTGCGGCAGTTATGATAATCATAACAATTCTATACTCTATCCGTTTTAACTATAGACTAGATGGCGTTTCGAGCGCGGCCGTTTTTACATGTAATAAATAAAGAATTCAAATTTTGGCGCCATTCCTGGATTTAATTTATTTTTTTCTAATTGACATTGTTTTTATGCATACACTGATTTATAATCTCCGTACCTACATGTCGGCGAAAGGGGCATGCATAAATGAAAACCACATTATTCAAATAAATTTTAAAGAAAACAATGTAAAATAAAAATATAATTCACTTTTGAAATATAAATATTTACTCTCTGAAATATATACATTATATGTATATTCTAAACAAATTTCTTTGTTCTTGGGGTAATCCGAATGACCCTTCTTCCTCATGTTCTTTTATGGCTTTCCAAATACTACATCGTCATACAATAATATAATTAACGAACTAAACAAAAATTAATAATATGTAATAAATTGTGTACTGTTGACTTTTATTTATTTTATGTCAGACGGCATAACAAATCAAAATAATTGATACAGTTGTCAAGTAAATTTGAATTTCGCGTCAATTATTTTGCTGTGTAAACTCGGTGCACGTTTGAACCAATCAGAGAGCTAGAATCTTATGCCCTATCTCACCCAATGCTCTATAGTTAAAACGGATAGAGTATAGGTATGTTAATAGCTGTAATTTATTAAATTATTTTCTTGTGTCTCCATCCGGCATAAGTTGTTTTAATTACTCTAATGCCTAAGGCACACTTATCGATGAGCATAGAGAACATTGATGAGCTCATACATGAGACAATAGTACGCACCCGTCATTGGGAGTTTTCTATTTCATCGATGTCAAATACAGCGATTTTTTCTGTGAAGGAAAAAAGTTAAATTGGTAATAATACCAGTAATGTTCGTATCCCGCCGCTTTTGCTCTCTGATGCTCATCGACAAGTCAAGTGTGTCATAGGCCAAAAAAACTTTTTTACCTAGGCTAGACCGGTGAAAAGATAGGAACTTTTATGGTTATAAATTGGTATTATTCTGGTAAAATGTCAACTTAAGTATTTTTAACACAATAATTAGCAAAATGTTTACCACTTTTAATATTAAATTGTTAATTGTAACTTAAGTGAGTATTACATCGCGAATTTTAAATGTCACAAAATTGACCCCTGTGGTGCACTCTCCACGCCAGCATTGAGTGCCCGTGAGGTGACGCCTGGTAAGCGCCCGCACGGTACAAATATTTCATCATTACCGATATCTGTGTATAAAGCAGATTACCACACCCAGCAATGCGTAATAAGTCGTGATGGTATATTTATTTATTTTAAACTAAATAGGAGTAATCATTTGAACTTGCAATGAAAACCAATACAAAATGTTTTCTGAAATTATTTAAATCTTTCGATGTTACTAACATTTTAAAAATCCCTAGTATTTTATATTTGGACAATAAATCAATTCATTTAAATTTATGGATAAGTCGGCACCAATCTTGTGAATCACACCTCCAGAAACTTTTTCGGTAAAGCTCGGATTTAAAGTGCAGTTTCTACTCTAATGAGGCAAATAATTATTATATAATTTTCTCAAACAAACAAACAAACAAACAAATAATGTAGGGGGATTCTCCATTTTTTTTAGTTTTTTAAGCGTCATGCATCTAGTACACTGTTTTCAGAAAAATTACTAACTCGGAGTAGGCTATGAAGAGGGAAACGTATGTCTGATTATTTAATTCAAAAGTCAAGTAGTCAAAATTGTTCTTTAAATATAATTTTAAGGAGAAAAGGTAATAATGAAGGATACAGTTTTTTGACACTCGCCCTTTTCTAATTTATTTCTATTTCTAAAATAAGATTCAAGAAGAAAAGCTTTCATTTCTGTAGATAATATTTTTGACAATTCCTCGTGTCAAAACAACATTTAATTAAATACTTTCAAAATAAGACATATGTTTCTTTGTTCATAGCCTACTCCGAGTTAGGATTTTTTTAAATTCACTATTCTTATCATTATATCAAGAAGAATAGAAGAATTTCTTTATTAAAAATAAATTTACACCCGAAGCCATTAATTTTCTTTATGGTCATTTCGGTTTAAAGATGCCAATATTGAGTACGACCCAACCTGTTTTACTACCGTCTCTGATTTTAGTATCTACACCCTGGCAATAACTATTATGGTTAAATTACTCAAGTTTCGTTAGTAAAAACCGAGTTACAAGACAATAAACACAAGCAACAGCTCGTAAAGCAGGAATTACGTGTTACTGGCCCACAATCTGCGTGGTGTACAGGACCGTGGAGAAAATGATATCGCTTGTTAGAGCCAATTCCGTATGATTTAGAGCCTAGTTACAAGTGACACTTTGCTCCGGATCCGCTCCCTAAGGGTGAATCGAAGGATAACACGACCTAAAGACACTTGATTTCACGCTAAATATTGGACGGCCTACTCCGCACTCAAATTGTAAATATTATCTCAAAGCGAACATGGTGGAAGTTTCAAATGTAATAAATTAAGGGATGACGGAATTAATACACACAAGTTTTGACAACTTTGTACTGCAAAATAAGACATATTTGAAATGTACATATAATCGGATTAAATCCGGATGTTATAGTTTAGATGTTTGGAAGACTGGGTTCATCGAAATGCTTTTATTGTTCCTTGAAACTACACTATTATTCACGAAAGATGACTATTCAAGGTCATTTATTCGAAGGAAGAATACACATCACTTTATAGCAGTAGCTTTGCAACATTTTGTATTAGAAAGAGAATGATTATTTGACCTACGTCTGTTTAATTTATGTGGTGTGACAGATGTACGTAAATAGTGGCATTATTTTCTAACATACTATAAATAATAATGACATATGTCGTAGAATTACAGATACCTAATTATCTACTACACTGCCCTCTGTGCTAATATTTACCCAGTGGCGTTGACGTTTAAATCAAATTATTATTCCTTGGTTTATAAGTTAAGTCTATGTTTTTGTATTTTGCAAAAACATAAGTGAAGAACATAAATCTTTCAGGAAGGCATATTTAGAAAGAAACATAATTTTCAAATGAATTATTATTATTTTTTCAGTTAAAATGTGTCCATAAATATTTCAGATTGTACGCTTATGCATACAAAATGCAATGAAGTTATCTGCAAGTAATATTATATCAGACGGCTCACAAATGACCTTGAATAGTCATCTTTCGTGAATAATAGTTTACATACCTACATATGTCCAAAGATAACCACAAAGATTAAAGTAGTTTTACTCTCAAATTTTCAGGGAAAAGTGCATTTCTATAAATAAAATAAGTCATCAGGGCATATTACCCATTGCTGGGTGGATCAATCTGCTTTGAACACATATTTCGGTAATGAATATATTTGTAACGTGCGGGCGTTTACTAGGCGTCACCTCACGGGCACTCATTCCTCATGGAAAGTGCACCACACAGGGTCACTTTTGTGCCTTTTAAAATTCGAAATAATTTTGGCGTCGGGCGGGATCGAATCCAGGTCATCTGATTCGCGATTAAACACTCGAGTGCACGGCCATGAGATCCTATTCCTATTTTTATATCGTACGATGTTAACTCTAACAACTTATTTTTATTTTTTATCCAGTGTGAAAACTGGTGAAAAATTTAAACAGGATTTTAAAATTAACATGACAAGATATAGAAAACTCGAAGATAAATAATCCATTAATTTACTGGAATTTCACTAGTCATCGGGCATCTTGTTTTTAAAAAAAGGTTACTATCCGGTTAATTATAAACAGCCCGATTAGTTAATTATGCCTTACGAATTAGAGATTTCTTTTAGAACAACACTTGTGGTTTTTACCTGCTTTTTCTCACACACCTACGTGACACCTTTTTATCTCCCGCTACCCTTGGTAAGGGAAGTATAGGGTTCGTGATAAAAATCGCATATCGAGATTTTGGTAAATGACCACGTTTTAAGGTCCCTAGAATCCAATTTTAACATTTTCACGATGATGTCTGTGTATGTGTGTGTGTGTGTGTGTGTGTGTGTGTGTGTGTGTGTGTGTGTGTGTGTGTGTGTGTGTGTGTGTGTGTGTGTGTGTGTGTGTGTGTGTGTGTATGTGCGTGTGTGTGGATCCTCCACTCTAACTCAAATACTATCACTCAGAAAATTTTGAAACCTTGTATTTCTACATTATTTTAATGTGGGAAAAACCTATTAGATTTTGGTGTAAATCGGATAACCGAAAATGGTACTTTACTTGAAGCTCAAAAAGTTTTTCTAAGAAAGATACATTTAAATGTTATTTTTCTGAGATTTGTGTTATAAAAATTAAAGATTATTACAGGCTTGCATTAATATTTTTTCATAATACCATACTGTTAAATGTGTTTTAACAGTACTCTATGCCCAACCAATATATGCATCAAAACAGCCACGGCAGTTATTTTTTATAACGGTACAATTATTAAAAATCAAGTGTTTTTAAAAAAAAAATTGTAGCATCATGAAGTGTGTCATGAAGAGCTGTCACCTGTCAATATGCCATAGAAAATAGAATTTTCAGAATATGTTTTATGTTATAGGGCGCGAGCAGACACGTGACTCGGGCGTCCTTGACGTATTTGGAATCAGCTGATTTGTGTGCGCATGTCGTTTGGACAAGAACAGTGTCACTTTGACAAGACCAATGTTTTGACTTATTTTGGTTTTGAACTGCTAAAATGTTATTGATGTACAATTTTCAGGCAGTAAAACATATGAAATTAAAAATAATAACTTGTTAACAGTTCAAAATTAAAATAAGTCAAAACATTAGTCTTGTCAAAGTGACATTGTTCTTGTCAAAATGACAAGCGCACACAAATCAGCTGATTCCAAGCACTTCAAGGTCGCTCGAGTCACATGTCTGCTCGCGCCCTATTATGAAAAATACTGAACGTCACACGGTCGATATACAAATAACAGACACGGTTGGTTGTAAAATCTTGGCTATCGCCTCGATTTTACAATATTCAACCTCATCTGTTATTTGCTTCATATCAGCCTTATGACGTTAATAACTATTTCTATACGAGTATATTTTATGGATAAATTTATAAAATTATCTATAATTTAAATCCCGGAGCCTACGCTTCAAACAAACACAACTCCTTGGTTATACAGTACATATCTCAAATGGTAACTAACAGATAAATGTCACTGTCAAGGAACTAATCATTTCAAATTAATAATAGTAACTCTTTAAAAAGAAAATAGGAAATAGAACCACAGTTATACGGAATGGAACTTAATACAGTTTCCAGCAAAACTAAGTTTGTAAGTATCTATATTTAAGTTACCAAAAATTAAATGGCGGGAGGTGTTGTGTTGGCCACATCAGATTATTTATTATCATTACAAAGTAGCTAGAAATAGCACAAAAGAGTGTAATAATTAAATTGATTTGAGATAGTCAAATTCAACTAGCATCATTTTAAAACTCCGCTCCATTCCCCGTTACCCTTTAATTTTCCTTCTCATCATCTGAAAAATGCATCTCCCTTGGGCATGCCCGTCTGGCTCGTGACATCATGACAGGCCGGCGTGACGTCACAGGATGCTTTTCAGCCTGACATCTACACTTGTCGAGAAATTACGTTTTGCTGTCTCATCACCACTGCAGCAAGGAGCATCGCAATCGCTAGATAGGGTGGATCCCGCATCTGTGATCCACAGCTTCCAACCGGGATCTGGGATTATCAGACGCACTAATGATGTGTGAAGGAGACAGATGGATTGTCAACTAATAGACAGTTTTTCCGAGGTGGGGGAGTCAACAAGATAATTGACTATTTTTGTTACAATGCCAGACAGTTCTGTGAGAGATGTAGAAAGGTTTTTTTTCGTTGGTTCAGTGTTTCATTCAGGGGCCTGTTTCATAAAAATTACTAGTCCACAAGTTACAAGTTACAAGTTACAAGTGACAAGTGTACAAGTGACTAGTTCTAGTAATTTCTGTTTCAAGAATAATTTTTGCCTACTTGGTAGTTTTCCAATATTACTAGTGTATTTTTACAAGTTGACAAGTTTGAAACCATGGTTTCATAGTAAATGTAATGTGCAGCCACCTTTGCCTTAAATATATATTTTAATCACATTAAAAAGTATGCGTTTTAAAATATTTAATTTTCTTTTAAAATTTTAATTAGATTAATCATTTTTTTTAATATTGGAATAATTGCTCCCTTTTAAATATTGCTTTAGTCCGTTTTCCCGAAACGAGAGAAATTGGAACTAACCTGGGATCAAGTCATTCTTACGAGAATTGGTCGATGATGACAAATTTGAAGTTGAATCTTCATATTTATCATCATCGATTAATAAGAATGATTTGGTTCGGATCCCGGGTTAATTCCAGTTTGTCTAGTTTCGGCTAAAGGACTATATCGAAAAGTATTAAATTATTAAATGCCTCAATTTTTATGAAGACAATCTAAATCGTTCATAATTTTGTTCAATATATTCACAGCCCAATTTTCTTATAAAAATTCTAGCCCGTCGAAAATGAACATGAACATCTTCCTCTTTTGAATCACTGGACCACATGTTTTTTACATTACATAAGAAAATTCCTATAATTAATTGTCATAAAGAATTCAATTGTCAACTTGTAATTTTCAAATGACTAATCTTTCATTCATGGTTACTGTTCACTTGTAAAATACTAGTAGTAAAAACCAGTAAATATTTTTTGAAACGCTACACTTGTAAATTGCAAAAGTACACATGTAGAAACGGACTAGTTTACTTGTCACTTGTAATTTACATTTGTAGGTTTTTGAAACAGAAACTTGTCAAATTATTCGTTTGACAAGTTCTACAGTGGTAATTTACAAGCGTAGAAGTTTTATGAAACAAGGCCCAGGGATCGAAAATCGCAGAAAAATGGGTTCGGTTTGGGTTCAGGTTCAGAAATAAAATAACATACATACATACGAGTAACTATAGTAAATATTAGGTAAATAACAAAAATGAAAAACAAATACAATTATTTACATTAAAAATACCCGTACCAACAAATTTACTTTGTAAAGAAATTTTCATTTAATCTAATAATCGAAATATCTGATATTTCTTCATACATTCCCGTTTCACACTAACTTGTGTAGCTATAACCACAGTATAAAAAGTATTATACAGTAGCGAAACACATGATTCTCTGTCACAGCGCGCATGCGTCAATCAGCGCAACGAGAACATGGCGTCCCTTTAATTAGGAACATGAACGTAGAGTTTAACTTTTAACACAATTAAAATGTTCAATACAATTATTTATTTGTACATAAAATATATTGAACGGTCATATATTTTAAATTTATAATAATTTAGCTAAATTTCAGTATATTTTGTACATAAAATAAGGCTCAAGAAATATGCATCCGTGCTTGCCTGTTGATATCACCGCCTATAGCATTGTTTTTAATGATTCTGACAAGGCGGGAATATAATAGTCTTGAACGATAATAAAATCGCAGACAAAAATTTATGTATAACTTGTAAAAAGACATCATGTTGCATACTGTTATTAAACTAAAACCTTGTAAAATACTTTTTATTTGTATTGTATATTATACTTTCCGGTACCATTTGAATTGGCGCCACTACGCGCAACAGAAACATGGTGGTTTCATTCAAGGTCACTCAGTTTGGTATTAAAAGTTCAAAGGTGCCTAACTTGGTATTCATTATATATTTATAGGCCGTTTTTGAGTCGCCAATTAAAATAATATATATGGAATTCATATGAGTAACGAGCTGCTATAACAAAAAAAAACCTTATTTCTAAAGTATTTCAATTATATCGTTTTATTTCTTTATTAATATTCGTTATTAAGCATACAGTGTGAACACTGAAAACCGTGACATAAGCATTTAACATGGTAAAACATTATTTTCAAATATCATCTGTCCCGCTAGACCAGGGGTTCCCAAAGTGCGGCCCGCGGACCAAATGCGGCCCGCAAAGCCTGTGAATTCGGCCCGCGATATTGATACGATATATTATATTTTTATTAAAAAATAAATAAGTAAATAGTAAAATAAATAATAAATATTACAAATAAGATACAATAAAATAGTTTAATATTTTTAAAAAATTCTTACAGAACTTTAACCATAAGCGTTTGTATTAATAAGATATTGTTTAATTTATATTTAAAAAATTATTGTAGTATGTCTAGTCTAGTTATTACACATTTGTACAGAAATATAATATAGTAGTCTCAAATAGATACAGAACTGTTAATCATTTCTGGCGCATCTAATGCAACACACAATTTCAAGGAGTCAGTAACGAATTTATCGTTTTTTTCAATGATGTGCGCTGTGCCGCACACTACAACTATACCACCAGACCTTGTCCTGCCTACCCAGTTGCCCTGAGCAATACAGGCCTATGCCATATTAACGAATATTCAAAAATGCACTGCTCCAACTCACTAGAGGTGGGACGAAAAATAGGAAAACGTGCAAGCACAAACCGATCATCTTTTATTATTGGTTGCTCAAATTATGAACGAAATGCGTCTTTCGCGCAGTTCTATTTCTATTTGAGACGACAATGTAGTAGTGTTTACATGTGCTAAAATAAGAAATAGTTAAATATATTTAAAACAAAAAAAATTGTGGTTATTGTTTTGATTTTATTCCGTTTTTTGGCCCGCCAAAAAATTCGGTAATATTAAATTGGCCCGCCTAAGAAAAACTTTGGGAACCCCTGCGCTAGACTATAGTGGGAATTTTTGATATGGTTAGAAAGATTATCTAATTTAGCATCGAAGAGTATCTAAATAGTCCTAATTTAATGGGTTTATTATTGAAATATTTGCAAAAGTATAATGCAATTTGACAGTTATTACTTATAATTTATTAAAAACAGTAATCATGGAAAAGTATTCAGTAGTTGAATTGGTTAGATCGGGGCACCGTAATAATTATTCACCAGTTCAAATCCTGCCCGCCTTATTTCTATATTTTTTTTATTTTGTAAAATGTATTATTAAATAAGTTATAAAATTAAAATACAAATTGTTTGATAAATCAAGTATTTTATAGAATAAATCTACGAGAAATGAAATAAAAAAAATATTGTACAAGTACCTTATAAAATTAAAATTAATAAAAAATAATAAAAATATGAGGCGGGCAAGATTTGAACTCGTAAATAATTTCTACAATGCCCCGATCTAACCAACTCAGCTACAGAATACGCTTCCATGATTACAGTTTTTAATAAATTATAAGTAATAACTGTCAAACTGTATTATACTTTCGCAAATATTTAAATAATAAGCCATTAAATTAGGAATATTGAAATACTCTGCGATGCCAAATTAAATATTCTATCCTACCATATCAAAAACTTGCGGGACAGATGGTATTTGTAAAAAACTGTTTTCCCATATTAAACGCCTATGTCACGGTTTTCAGTGTTAACATTGTGTACTTTCAGTATTTATTTCAATTTCTCTTAATTCAATTGCGCTGTAGTCCTCTATTATACGCTTGTACCGTAACGCTCGAGGCGACGCCAATCGGCCGAAAATGCAATATTTGAGCTGACAGAAGGATGTGTATTCAATAGGATTTACGTGTTATTATAACTTTAAAAGATTTTATCATCGATAATGATTACTGAGTTCAATAGAAATAATTAAGATAAAAGGAAGCTGAGTATGCTGCGCTCAAAATTTCTCAAATTTTGAAAGTAAAAACTAAGGATTCTGAAATTTGATCAGTTGAATAATATATTAATAAGTCCTTTTAATACAACAAATAGTTCTTCTATCACTTAAGTATTTTTATAAATAAAGAAATTAATTGTAAATAAACTTGAAATTATAGTTCAGTCGTATCCATGGTTTATCAAAAAACTAGGGCCTACAATTTTATAAGACAATTCAGCTGTGAATATATAAATTAAATTGTATTCGATTTAAAAAAAAATGTGATTAGCCATTTTTATTATTGTAATCAAGGTTTCTTTGTTGTAATTATATAAGTATTCCTTTATTGCAATCAAACCAAATTCAAGTTTTTTTTTAAGAAAAGCTGAGGGGCTGTAATCAGACGGACATATATTCAGTAAATTATATACATAGGTACATACAGTAACGAAACAATTATTGTAATAATTTTTTTGCGTGATTAGTCGTTTTCTTAATCAGGGAGACACATATTCACTATTATCTCCAGCCATGTAATACACATTAGATATGTACTTTTGCCAGGATAGTTTTATAAAAACATACAACTGTTATAATAATAATTATAGTCATTAGTCATTTTCATTATTGAAATAAAATTTTCCTTATTGTGAAACATATTTTTTGTAACAGTTATTTCGTAGATTTAAAATTAAAAAGTTTGTCTTTTGGGAATTCCGGGCCCTAGGTAAATCCAATAGTTTCCTTGGCCTAAATTAGGTCTTGGTTTTATCTCAAACTTCACGAATTATTTTCAATAATTTTCTTGACTCTAGAAACTTCATACCTTTCCACTAATGTTTTACCTTTACTTTTACTTTTATTTCGAAAAACATTCAAGTTTACAGCTTTAAAACCACAAGTAATTGTAGCTGACATTTGACAATGATTAGCTCAAAGATGCTTATCGCTTCCAGTAGTCGGCGCTGCCGTTGCTCAAAAAGGAACGGTACAAGCGTATATCAATATAAAGAGGAACGTTTTTCTCAGAAAAGGAATATAACGGAGTTTTCGTACGTCTGGCTCTTTATTAAGTTCTCTCACCCAGACACACCACATCGAATAAAATTTAATTAGAAATATCGGGAAATAATGTGATGACCACACCATAATTTTATAAAATAATCCTTGTGTCTGTTAAAAACAGAATTGAAATGATAATAGCTTAGCTTGTAGCTGGCTTGATTGGGAAACAATAGCAGCATGTTCTGTCTGACAGTACATGTTAATTTGTCACCTTCGGGCTTGTAGATAGTCGGAACAGCGTGTAACCCGTGCCCGTTCTAGTTTAATCGATCCGTATTGCCATGATTTATACAAATGGCGGAGCAGTAGAGTTGGAGTTCCAACCATTATTGATATTGTGATGCGAGAGTCCGACGCTGATGATATCAAAATCACGTTAGCGTTGTCACGGGAAATACGTTTGATGTTTTCCTTTTTGTTTCCCCGAATTTCACCTGCGCGGAATTCGATATTTTTATTTCCCAAGTATCAAGAATACAGGGCTGCATTTACAAACGTAAACAATTCAGTGTAGGCAATAAATCATTCATTTTAAAATGAGGATAGAGATATAGCATTGGTCTGATGAATCCAACTCTGAAATATTTCTTATTTGACTTTCCTTTTCGTCATTGGAAATCACGTAATCCGTAATTCAAATGATCATTTCTGAATCATTTTAATGGAAATATTAAATATCCATTGAACTAACTTAATGTTATAAAATAAAAAGTGAGGTTTTCGAATATCATTTGGTTACAAAAAGTAAATAATTATTATAGACCATGCTTTTTGCATACCGTAAGTCTACAAGAAGGCACCTACTTTGAAGACCATTGTATGGTTTTCTTATTCAAAGTTACAACGACAAGGCTTAAACAAAGAAATGCAAATCGAAATATTGACAGAAATATATTATAATTCATTTGACACTTCGTTGCAATATTAACTGTATTCTTTTTGACCCAATTGTATCTCAGCTCAGTACATAACTGGGTTGAGTTGTGATTTTTCAAAAAGAACAAGTTTTATTCCATATTATCATTTCCTTCTTTACCGATAGCATTTACTGTAACAGCTGTCAAATTTATTGACATTTTTCTGATCTATGATACTGTTTATAAACGAAAAATGGATAATGTTGAAAATATATTACTGTAAGTATATCTGTAGGTATACCTATGTGAATATAAATTTTGTTGAATTATATAACCTAAAAATGTAAACTGAGTGTTTCAAATCATTTAGAGTTTTGTAAACTGGTAGTGTAGCATCGGAAAGGGGGAAGTGAGTTTACTCAGAACAATTCCAATCAGTTGTGTCAAAAAGAACAACGATTTCCTGAGTTTATCTGAAGTGATCTGAGATGAGTGGAGATTTTGTCCAAAATGAATACAGCTGTTGTTAATTTAAGCCAAGCTTAAGGCGTTTTTATTCAGAGCGGTTACCTCCGGTTACATAGTAACCGCATTTTATTGAGCACTCCGGTTACTTGCGGTTACGTCAAACATGTAACCGCGGTATGTCGGACGATTACATGTCAGGTTACTACATCTATTCTTTTTAGCTGTCAAAACGCTGACATTTTGGCAGTTAGCTAATCTTCAGTAAAAGTACAAATGGAATCTGTGACATTGTTTGTCAACGAATTTTGTATTACATCATTACGCTTTAAATTAAATGTATCACACTATGAACACGATAAATATTTGACAAATGTCAAATAATTAATTTAACACAAACGTCTGTCGTAACCGGGCATATTCTATTCACACAGGATACGCGCGGTTAACCATATGTAACCCGGTTACCTGAATAAAAAACGCCTTTTTGCACGATCGGCTTATTTTTTTATATTTACCGATAGTGTTTCCAAGACAGTAGGTCTTATTTACAAATTACTGAACGGTAAGTGATGTGACACACGTCGGTAAGTGATGTGCTTCACTTACCGTTCAGGAGACGAGACGGTAAATAAATAAAAACAAAAATCAAAGCTTACTTCCAAAATGACACCTAAAAATTTTCAATATGTCAAAATAATTTTCAAATATTATTTTTCTTTTAAATTTTGTGCGTCGATCGAGCAAAAAATAGTATAAGCATCACGAACGTTAAGGAATTACCGATCTCAGACAAAATTGGGAGCTTCGCATCGTTAATCCCCAAACATTGTCTTCGATCGGTAAACTGTCCTTCCCGTTCTTAATAATATTAGTTACCTATATTCAAAATTTTCAATTTAATAGATGTGATGATATAAGTGGAAAAATACTTTTTTTATATTTTGCGTTCATAATGAAGTTATTACGATACGCAATTGCGTACCGTAATGACCTTCATTTCGATACGCAGTTTTTTGTTTTAGACGGTTGGTAGTAGATGATGTTTCTTTAAACCACTTTTACCTAATTTATTTTTAGTTACTTGACAATTCATTTTAATAATATAATGTCGAAATTATTATTATTTTTTATATTTAGGGAAGATTATTTACATGAAAATGTACAAATGCTTACAAATATAATCACAAATTGAGTAAGTAAATGTTATTGTAGAAGGCGCAAAGTATAAAAAATAGTATAAAGAACTCATTTTATAAGACTTTTTTTCGCACGCGTCAAAATTTAGAAAACGAGCGTGCGAGAAAAACTTGTCTTATAAAACACGTTCTTTAATATACTATTTTGTTAATTACATATGTTTGAAGACTGAACTAGCTTCGGTCTGTAAAGAGCTGCTTTAAGCTGCTTAAGCACTCTTAATAATGTGGAGTCATGTTAGAGCGTAATAAATGATATTTCAAACAGCATAAGTTTTATTTTAACCTGAGGTCAAGTTTAAAAAACAAAATGAAATTCAAAACTGCGAAGTGGTCGATCTCTAAGCACGTAGGTGTGTTATGCTATTTTTAAAATTATTAAATCCTGCCCTGTTCGAGTTCACACCTCGGCCGATGGATCGCTTTGTGCTTTGTGCGATTTGTGTGATTTCGTTTTTGTTTTGTTTTCACGGGAAATTTATATAAACATTCGAATTTTTATTGAAGTTTTTTCAATTTGTATGTTGCGATGCTCGGGTTTGGTGCAAGGTATGTGTGGAAATATAATCGAATAAAACGTATTCGAAAGAAGAAAGAAGACAATTTTGTTGCAAGCGGATGTGAAAGGAGGTTTATTTCGTGAAAATTGCTTCGAAATGCAATTGCATTTAAATGCTTTCTCAGTATACTATTTGCATATGTAGGCGTTATTGTCAAGACTTAGCATGTGATTTAAACTGCAAATTTGTGGATTCTGGTTTCTCATTTTCCTTTCTTATTTACATAAATCTATAGTCAGGGTTATTCCTGCTCATAAGATCATAGTAACAATTATTTATTATTATTATCAAAGTTTATAAAATGTTATTAGTTTTTATAATATTCGAGTTCTTAATATCTTTAATATCTACCACATACATCTACTCCATATAAAATTCTTACTAACGCGAAGTTCATGACGTAGGGTCTTAATTTTAACTTATAGGTACGTACAGTGGCGTATCAGATAATTCTAACCCACTGGGCGTACCTATAAGTTGAAATTGAGACCTTATGTCATGTCCACGTCATGAACTTCGCGCAGCTGCGTGATCTCGATGTCTCATTTTTAAAATAATTTTATTTCTACTTTCAAAGAGTATTTAAGATCGATTTGAGGAAAAATAAAAAATACTGCTCTATTATTTTTCATTACTCTATCGATTAAAGTTAAAAATAAAAAAACATGCATGACCTCATTAAGAAAATTTACAAAATGTAGTCTAACATTTGATATATTTACTTGGACGGCTATGCATGGTGTTCTGAAGTGGTCATAAAAATTACTTCCATAGCAATAATTATTTCCCGCACTCATTTTGAGTTTGAGAACAATTATTTCCCGCACGATAATAGAAAAAAATATTAGGACTTAAGGTGCATTCACAAATGAAAATTAGGTTTATGGTTTTTGTTTAGGTTAAAGTAAAGATGCATTCACAAATGAAAATTAGGTTTAGATTTATGGTTTATACTTTAGATTTAAAGACTTTGGCCGCATATTATGTACTGACTCCATTCAAACTTAGAATTTAGAATCTCTAAATCCAAATCATAAAGCTAAACATTGCAAGGTCCAAACTTTAGGTTTATGATTTAGTTTGACGTCGCAAACTTCACCAATAAGAACGAGTCTGAAATGATATAGATATATACACCCATCTTTATTCAGTATCCACTTAGTGGATTCGGCTATTTAAACAAATGCGAGAAGAACATGGAGACTGTCATAACTTAATTACTGAAATATAGCCAATAATGCCAAGCGAATGACAGTTTCACGGCGCACAGGTGTCTTGTTAAGTACTACTCTATTGATATTTTAATCTTGTTTTTGAAGAATTAACACAGATATCTGTACATGTCAAAACTAATTTTCAGGTAATTTAAACCAACATTTATTAATAACTTACTTAAATCTAAACAAAAACCATAAACCTAATTTTCATTTGTGAATGCTGTAAGTTTAAATAAGTCATTCATAAATGTAAGTTTAAATTACCTGAAAATTAGTTTCGATATGCACAGACGTAAATGCTTCAATACCAAGATTAAAATATCGGTAGAGCAGTACTCAACAAGACACCTGTGCGCCGTGAAACTGTCATTCGCTTTGGCATTATTGGTTATATTTTAACAATTAAGTTATGACAGTCTCCATGTTCTTCTCGCATTTGTTTAAAAAGCTGAATCCTCCAAGTGGATAATACATAAAGATGGGTATATACAGTGTGTTTGAAAAAATGGTTACACCCATTTATCTGACTTATTATTGCAGATACGCTTATTGCTTATAGGACATAATTTATTCAATACAATATCTGCGATTATATTATATGAAAAGTGTAATTCTGGGACTTCCGGTATAACCGGAAGTGATATCAACTTTGTAAATTTAAATACAACCTATACAAGTTTTTTTATAAATTTAGATTATATTTTTTATTATATATATCTTTCAGACTCGTTCTCATTGGTCAAGTTTATGACGTCAAACTAAATCATAAACCTAAAGTTTGGATCTTTCCATGTTTATAAACCCTAAATTCTCAAGTGTGAATGGAGTCATTACATAATATACGGCCAAAGTCTTTAAATCTAAAGTATAAACTATAAATCTAAACCTACTTTTCATTTGTGAATGTATCTTTAACGGGTAACAATTAAGAATTTCTAGAATTACAGATCGGTTTCAATTTAAATAAAGAGTAATTAAAAAAATAGAGAATGATCCCATTATTGATGGTAATGTAATATTAGTGAAATTGGTTTAAATGGACGTCACTCCTCACTTGAGTAGAGAGATCTACTGAATGCATCGTCGCTCATTGCAGTAGTATATCAATGCTCTTTACAAGTCGAATGCAATTAAATTTGCTTTTAAATAGTCTAAAACTATTTACTAACTTGAAATGCCGGCTGGGAAGTTTCACACAATAGGCTGCCGAGACTATAAATCATGTGGTACTCATATTCAAGTGCACACAAATCTACTCAAAAATATAACCTCTCTAATATACCTACCAATACTGAGGTTTGCAGTTCATATGTTTAATGAGATTTCACTGTTTTCATTGAAATTAATCTATAATTAATGCACACCTTTTATAGTACATTAAAATACAAGTTTCATAACACATGAATTTTGCGTACGCGTCTTTGTTTGAAACGAGCGGCTTGTCGCGAGTTTTCTAAGGGGACATGTGCGCTGAAATGTCTTATGAAACGTGTATTTTATATATTTTGGTCCTTTTGGCAATAAATATTTAAAAATATAGGTTATTTCATTTTTAGGCATTTCTATTTTGGTTCTTTAATATGAACTTTATGAAACTCATTTGGATGTCATAAAGAAGTACTTTATGACATCCAAATGAGTTTCATGAAGTACTTATTAAAGAACCAAAATAGAAAAAATATTTTTCCAATTGATGTACGAGTACTACAGACTATTTCACTCATAAATATATAAATTATAAATCAATCCAAATTTTTTATAAATTGCACCCCTTAAGCCAATAAAATGCTGTATTTTTACAAGTGAGTTTTGATAAGCGAAATTTTTTTATAATAATATAATATTTACTGCGAATTGTTAGCGTTGAGTATTTATCTTTCCAATTGTGACTGTGTATTCGTTACGTTTTGTAAAAAGGAGTGTGAAAGATTCATAGACTTCAACGGGAACTCGTGGCCAGACTAGCGTTTGGAAGGCTCTGGGTTCGAATCCCAGCGAGGTCCATGAATTTTTCACAACTCTTTCTTCGTTTGAATACATTTCTCCCGGATCTTAAAGACCATTTCTACGATTTAAGTAATAATATTACCTTACAGATACACTTATTACCTAGTTACCAGCCTACATTTGTATATGTAAACAACAGATTAATATCCTGAAATTGGTAAATACGTAAAAACGTCATTAGGCCGATATAAAGCAAATGACGGACGAGGTTGAAATTTATAACTTGTAAGTTTATAATCAGCTATGTCTGTAATTTGCATATCGACCGTGTGGCGTTCAAGATTTTTTGGAAAGACTTTTAGGAATATTTTCCGAAAAATATTTCTCTTGTCATATTGACAATTCTTTTATTGTTTATAACAATAGCTCTCGTCATGCTGTGATGCGTCCGTTACAAATCTTAACGCCCGCCGGCCGTTAAGGACTCCTTTTCACTTTTGTTATTAATTTTGTTAAATCATTACTACCGGTATAGTATTAAGAAAAGATCTAATCAATCTCTCGTAATATAATAGTATTTCATGTACCAAGGGTGTTACGATGATGATAATGCCAGGAGCGCGACGGGGATCTAGCCCGAGGGCAATTGGCCCGAGGGATAGATGTCATCCGATGGTCACTATCATCTAGTAACGCTCGTGGTGCATACAAGATTTTTTGTCTCACTAGAATATGTGAAATAAGTTTTCATTTATAATAATTTTGATTACAATAATGCTTCAGCTTTGGCATTGCTAAGGATGTTGTTTAATTGTTTTGTTTATTATCAACATTTATTTATTTTTAAAATATCAACAATATACGGGTTGCCCATTTTATAAGTTCCCGCCTGAAATTTTAAGAATAGGCAAAACCAAATACATTTCATAAGCCACTTAGTAAATATTAGTACTATAAATCGAATAATCACAGTAGGTATAAGAGCAAAACAAAATTTTAAATACCAAGTCACTTATGAAATGTATCATGGATTGCCTGTTCATGAATTTTCAGGCGGGAACTTTTAAAATGGGCACCCTGTATTTGATTATATATCGTTTGGAGATGATGGAATGGGTGAACTTGTTGTTTCGGAAGATATTTTAACGAAACAGTGTAAACAAATTATTTTGAATGTTTCTGCATACTTTGAGGAAGAGAAACGCATAAATGTTCCCCTAATTATTCCATTCTCGTTTGTAGAAGATGTAAGTATTATATTTTGAGATTCGTTTTCACATGACAGATCTCAGTTCTTTATTTTTTATGCACTTATTTCTTAATATTATTACATTTTAGAGAGTTTGTACTGCTTTGGATGTGTCATCCGTCAAAAATCAATGCGATACATTACAGTCTGCAATTCGACGTACTTACTATTACAAGTGTGGTGAAAGTAAATGTTTAAGGCCCTTTTCGTAATCAATTTTTGGTATTATAATTAAATTAAAAATGTGTTGTGCTTTCAAAGCTGTTTTCTTATTATATTAATTGTGGTAATCAATTAATGTAATAATAATAATAATAATAATAATAATAATAATAATAATAATAATATATTTTGTTTAGAGAAAAAAGAAAATACATCTCTGTACAAAAGAGTTGGCAAAGTGCTTTCATTTCATTGGTATTAAAATATTACTAAAACTATTTACATTTATATATGATTACAATATTTATATTTGATATTTACATATTTATTATAAATGCACGCAGTCTTAGTGCTGCTTTAATATATTTATATGTGTCGTACATCTTCTGCACGGAAACTTCTCCTAGGAGGGTCCTTATGTTCTGGGAAGCTTCTAAGGCATCCTGGCCGCCCTGGGTGGTATGCTTCAGGATGAAGGTTCTTCTGAGAGGATTATAAATAGGACACTCGAATAGGAGGTGGTATAAGTTGTTTGGTTTAAATGTATTGCAGATGTCGCAGATTTCCGCGCCATTAAATGTGTGATATGCTCCCTCTATATTAAAGAATGATAATTCAGGATTTGACGTACGGAGACGGCTGAGGAGGGTAAGTATATTGTATGGGACAGGCAGGGTAAAATAATTTTGATGAATGCTAAAATATTTAAAGTTAGGGTTGTATGATGAATCTTTTATAGATTGAATATCTCTTTTATAAAGAACGTCATTGTAAGCTGACAGGATGTTATCAAATTCATCTTTAACGACAGTACAGCTTTGTTTGGTCCACACCCACTTGTGGAAAGCTTTTGTGAGAGTTGAATCCAGATTAGTTGTCCAATTAAGTTTGTTCTGAGTTTCTTTACTGATTGCTTCATTTGATTTAAGTTGGACTAGTCTCTCATAGCAAACCTTCGGGTATCGATCCTCTGGCATCATGAGTATTTTTTGCCACCATTTCAATATTCTTTGAAGAATGAGGAGTTCTAACTTTGGTTGACCAGCTTCAATTCTAACAATATAATTCGGTGTTGATTCTGGCCATCGTAACATGCTTTTGAAGAACTGCACCTGTCCTTTTTCAATATCCTTGTATTTGTAGAAGTCCCAATTAATGTATTAATTGTTGTAATCAATCCTTATTATTATTATAATTAATTATAATTAAAAAGAAAATAATTTTCATTATATGCCGTTCATGTTATTTATAATTTTAAGTCCATAAACGATGATCGGATTGTAATGAGGGCATAATGAACTGATATGCCCTCATATAATGCCCCGGTTGTTATAGATATGTTTATATACTTTAATGAGACATAAAAGTATATAAAAGTATTATAAACCACTTACATGTTTAATAACTATGGATGAAATACATTACAAATAGGACGAAACAATATTTTGTTGCAAGGTCTACATTTATTTAGTTTTAAGTCATTACAGCCACAACTCCGTGATCGTATATCCATCTCCATCCAGAACAGTGTTCACCTCATCGCTTTCCTGTCTTGGTGTTGGTGTAACAGTAGCTGTAACAAGATAAGTGGCGAAGTGTAGAATAATCGACGTTGGGTTATCTTCTCTGCGGAAAACTTGAGCCTGTTGGCGCGTAATCAGTGAATAATAGATTCGCTTTAATTGAATACCTTGACGCAGGCGGTGGCGAGGGCGCTGTGGTGGCGTCGCAGAACAGCGCGAGGCGCGAGGTCTTGTCGCCTCGAGATAAAGATCCCGGGAAATTAATTCACTGCACTGGATACTCGGCAACCCACGTTCTTTGTTTTCGTGATGAACCAACACGTTCTCAACTAACACATTTACATTATGGAGATTTTTTACTAGGGACATCTTGGATGCTTTACAGAAAGTGTAATGTGGTGTACTATTAAAGCATTTGAAATAAAAGGGATCTAAGTGCCATATTATCTTTTGAATAGGCGAGATAGAGAAATGCATTATATTTTCGAAGTGCAATTTTAAGTACCAAGAAGAAAAATAGCATTCTCTACTGAGGTGTATATAAGGTATGTCGTAGCCAGATTGTCAAACCGTCGTTGATTTAGCTATGTTTTCTAATCTGGGTAGACTTTTTATAAAACGGCTAATTTCATGTTTACAGCCACATTGTAATATGTATTTGGTAGGGTTACCAGATTTATAAATTGCAAAATCGGGACATTTTTCAGAGGATTGTAAAACCAGTGGCGGCTCGCGTACTAAAACTTTGGTGAAGCAAGATATATAGAAAAAAAAGCTCCGCAGGCGAAAGTTACATTTTTTCACACGATGCGAAGCTGCATGTTTTTCCCCTTTCATATACAAAAATAAATTGCCAGGTCACAGAACATTTTCGAAAAGACAATATATTTAACGGATTATTGACTTAAATAAAAATAATATTTATACATATAATGTAATATGTTCTTACTCATAAATTAAAGTAAAAACATTCCAAAACCCATATGTTTCGTAAGCACAGTACCAATACCACAGACCTACACAGAATTGTGAATCACACGCACGCCGCACGCACACATTGCACACTACCTTAATTTACGATTTGCGCAAAAGCGCACTTACTTTAAAAGGCAAGAATTAAAATTAGAATTTATAAAACAATTAAAAATTTAGTAATAAAATAAATATATTAGTCGATACATGATATAAGTAATAAATTTGGAGTCGGGTATGAAAACCGGGACAATTACGTATCCCGAAGATGTTCATCGGAACACCTGGACATACAACTCAAAACGGGGCGAATGCCGGAAACCGGGACGTCTGGTCACCCTAGTATTTGGGAATTTTTTCTTGCAATTTCTTTAAATACACCTCAACATAACCAAACGCACATCACGCTTGTAATACTCGGGACAAGTGTTCTGCGTTAGGTTAAATTATTGTTGTTGTTGTTGTTGTTGTTGTTGTATTTATATTTCGAGAAATATATAAGTAGTTAGTTGGTACAAAACAGCAAATGTCGAAGCCAGATTTAGGGATATTTTACAATCTAGATAGTCGTCTAGGCCTTTTATAAAACGATGAACAGCATACTTAGCTTGTATATTTCTTTTAAGGAGATAGACTTATTTCGGCTTTTTTGGGAAGAATTTTATTTTTGACTTTATTCTTTACAAATTTTGGACATTTCGAAGGCGCAATAGCCTTCATCCTCAGCAATCTAATGTGTTTGAGAATTAGTAAAAGAAATATACAAGCCAAGTATGCTGTTCGTCGTTTTATAAAAGGCCTATAATAGTAGAAGATTGTAAAACATCACTAAATCAACACGAAACTGTCAATCTGGACGTGTTTTATAATCTGGCGTTGACATATGCTGTTTTTTACCAACTATACAAATCCAAATTTTAAAATTAAAAGCTTATGACAAATTCGACTGCCATCTTCAATGCATTTATAACAATCTGAGATTCACACCTTGGCAACATTTCGTTTCGAGAAGTTTGAGTTTTACTTCGTTTTGAAAGTGTTGATATAGCTTTTACAGCTGTTTTAAACTTATTACCAATAAAAGTTAGACAGTTTTACAAACATTAATGGGTAATATAATTTGATACACCTTATGATTTTATTTTAAAAAATTGAACAACACCATTGGTAAGAACATACCTTAAAGATGTGGACACTAAAATCCAGCATTATTTCTCACTTGGAAGATATTCGCAAAAAAAATAAGGTGGGCACTTTTATTTAATTTAACACCCTGTATAACTGATTATCATGATTATCAAACATGAAAGTACAGTCTACCAGATGCTCGTGAATCCTATCCTATCTTTTATTATTCTCAGAATATTTATCTTCTTTTCCCTCGTCTTTTCCTTATAGCGACTAGTAACAAGTATCCAAGGTAACAGTTTATAACATATGTATTTAATATAGAAATCCATGCTCGATTAAGTTCTAAACCATCATAATTATTGAGATTATAGATTTGTGCCTACACAACTTTTTGGATGCGTTCATGTACGCATTCATGAACTATTTTATGTGTATGTCTTGTTCATGTACTCATTCAGACATAATATGTGGAAACTTTGTATGATTGGAACGGACCACGGACATGTCATATTATCATCATTAAATACTGTCTTCTCTGCAGAAAAAATATCAGTCAATAGCTAAATAATTACTGTTTCTTCATGAGATGAATCAGATAACAATGATTCTGGATCAGATTCAAATTCCAAATCACTCATTATGTTCACTTATGAAAACAGATAAACAATCAAAATTAATATTTTCGTCGCAACGTGCGAAAATTGTGTTGAGCATGTGCTGACAAATGGTACATAGTACAGACAAGTGGATGGAAGGATCTGACAGACCGCGGATGCGTTCATGTATGCGTCCGAAGTCTGTAACAGTAACAACGAACATACTAACAGTCCGATGGTCTGTACAACCGTAGGTTGAAACGATATTTTTAAAATACTCCTGCGTCTGATGTACATATGACAATCCGGACTAGCTGTAGGAACAAACATTATACCTAATTCAAGGTTTTAAAAATCTTTATGACTTCTGCAATTATTCTGCTGTTGAGGCGTGTAGATCTTGCAATAATTCTGGTTTCTTTATTTGATATTTCTCTTCGCATAATTATTAAATGTGCCAAATTTTTTGACGATACCTTATAAGTGTATATAACCATAGTGAGTTATTTTGATAGTTTACATAGTCTATTACAGCATACGAGTATGTATCAATTTGAAGCATTCTTTCGTTTCAATGCAATAAACTAAATCCAGATATTTACGTTATTCTCAAATAGAATTTACAATTCTCGATAATAATGCTGCAAATATTTGTATATTTTTAATCAATTCATTGGGGAAAATGATTCGCAAAGCAGTTCGAGAAGCAATAAAAAATTCTATTGATCTGGATGAAGAATAATGGTTTCCAATTAAATGCTTTAATACAGTGTCAGCTAACACAGCAGTTCCACCAAAAATTAAATTCTAAATATTTCTCTTTATCCATTCTCGTAAATAACTAACGAAACTCCGAATTAACAAAGAAATTTCAATTATCCGGAGTCAAATCAGATTCATTAGCAGGCATTCTTTGCAAATACCATTACTCAAAGCAGTTTGCAAACCAATATCCGCGAGAAAGAATTCCACTAATGTTCGTAAATGTACCTAACATTTTACGTAATTTTTCTACGGAAAGTTGGCAACACAGACGGTTGCTGTGAACATTCCACCAATTGCTGATGTTTGCTCTTGTTGCAAGATTTAAAGAGGAAAGCATAATGCATAGTTATTCATTTTTAGTCTTTGCAATCTAAAATATCGTTATATTGGATGCACGATAATTTTTAGAGACTTAAATCAAATTCCAGAAATGAATTTGTAGATAAACTAAAGACAAATTTCCGAAATTAATTTCAAGATACACTAAAACAAATTGCTGAAATGAATTTTTGCAGAAACTACATAAAATTGAGGATTTTAATTTTTAAATAAGCTAAGTCAAATTCCAGAACTGGTTTTTAATAACCTAAGTAAAATTCCGGTTGTTTAAATAAACAACCTATGTAAGATCCCCTTAAATAAATTTTTAGGTAAACTAAGTTAAATTGTTCATTTTAAAATAAACTATATTAAACTCCTGAACACCAGCTGCTATAAACTGTGCAATTTTTTGGATGAATACTTCTCTGCCAGCATTTGCAAACGGTTTTTCCTCTGGCATAAGGAGAAAATCTCCGGAGAATATGCATCCTCTTTGTCCTAGTTTATGCCGGGCGATGCATCAGGCCTATGATATCCACATTTGATTATGTGGTCCGAATGCGGTATTTCACTACCGAAAATCAGTCACTTCAGTTTGTAGAGAGTGAGAAAAATTTATTGTAATGTATAACATAGGGGAGACCGGTGTCAATTGTAACAGGTGTCAAATGTAACAAGGGTAGGTAACAGGGCCATCTTTTCGAAGTAGATTAAAACGCGCTTGCAGAGTGAAGCAGAAAGAGTGATAGCTCTTTGGTATTTAGCGTAAATACATACGCGCAAATACGGCGTCTGTTTCTGGCGAATGTCTGTAAATCGACAAAAAAGTAAATACCGGTAGTGACACACATTGTTTCTAAAACACTATAAGTGCTCTGCTCGGAAATATTTCAAGTTAAGGATCAGTTTGTGAGTTATATCTGCTTTTATTTTTCATTAAAAAACATTTCGAATTATTACCTAATAAATACAAAAAAGCAAATAATTTCTTTATAAGTGAAGCGGTGTCAGTTGTAACACATGCCACGGTGTCGATTGTAACATGTTTAATAATTAAGTACAGTATTGATCATGAGAAAAATTACAAGAAACAACCACTGCTATCGAACACATAAAAAAAGAAAAACAAGAAAAACGAAAAATAGTTCAAAGTAACAGTCACAGATTACTCTTCAGATGGCTCCGATGAGGAAACTCTCTGATATGTATAGGCCCATATTTTTTGAGCACAGGAGATTGGTTTCAGTGGCGAAAATGTAAAATCTGGTCACCGGGCAAGTTAAATTGTTCAAAGAAAGACCTATTTTATGTTTACTGAAACTGCAATTTCGTTAGCGACTAAAGGCATTGGTCAAAATGGTCCATGTCACCAACAGAATATATATTTTGTTTGCTTTTAGTTGAGTCATCTGAATTTTGTATTGCTGAGGTAATAAATAAATGTTTACTTTTTCAATAACTTCTTCTTTTATCACTGTTAAAATTTGTTACAATTAACACTGGCCCTGTTACTATTGACACCAGTTAGGTGTCAATTGTAACATTTGTAATGCCTGACTAAAAATTCTTATACTTTTATATTTGTTACATTTTCACTAAGGTGGGTAGGTTCTCATATAGGTAATTTCGAAATGTAACGTTAACTCGTGAAAAATAAATTTTTAAATTTTGTAACAATTGACACCGGTCTCCCCTACCAGGGAGTTTGTTTGAAAACACCCGTAAAACCAGTAGTCTATTTTTACATTTCATTGTTTGAAGAAATTAATTCGTAGTTTTTACGCGCACCGCAAACTTTTCAGAAACAGCAGAACTTTCACAATTTGTAGTTGGACTTGACAGTTGCCGACCACGATTCACGGTCAAAAATAAATCAATTTCCAAATTAGTAATTACAAAAGTGGTAGAAAGTTCGTTGTCATGTCGCGGCGGCTTTGTCATGCTGCAAAATTGAAATATTACAGTAATCTTTTCGTTGTAGGTACATGATTGTTGAATTATGTAGTGTGATCCAAATGATGTACAACAAAGCCACCCAACAAAATGTTTCCCCAATTTATCAATGTCATTAGCCATAATTATCCTAACAATACATTCATACACAAAACAAAACACTAATTACACTGCAGTTCGCAAATGCGACTAGTAAAAGTGAAATAAAACAGCCGACAGAGCTTGAATGTAATTATTACGTGCATAACAAAAACATTTTGTAACGAAAACATATATTTACATGCTGGGAAAATGGAGTGAATAAATCGTATCATGTTTCATTTCCTGGCGGGATGAATAGATGCTATTGAAATTTGATAGTTCGCGTATTCATTTTTATCCACGCTGCGCTAATGAATGCACATTGTTGATGTGTTAGGGTTGATGTTGCTATTAACCAGGGGCGTACGTAAACAATTCTGATGTAGCGACGGAGAAATATAACTATACTTGCGAAGCGGAGTGATCCAAACCTTGGAACAAAATAAAATCACTTTTAACATGTATATCATACACTATTTTTTAATTTAAATTTGTATTACTAATAATTTTTTGACAATCACTTTTAACACTAGTGTCAAAAGTAACAATGATCTGTCACTTTTAACACTGGTGTCATAAAATGACATTTTTAACGGTAAAAACAAACATTAAAAAGTCCACTTTTAATAGATTTGTAGAAAAATAAAGTTATATATAAAAAATCTAATGTGGCCAGCACATTACCTTCCGTCAGTTATATGAGGCAATTACGAAAATTCCACCGGTGAACTGTTACCGGTAAACAGCTGTTTATCAGGTTATATCTACCGGAATCGATATTTTAAGAACGCAAGTGGTAAACAGGGTAGATCCATATAAAAAATTTAAAATTTGAAACAGGTTAGAAATTTGATATAGTTAACAATCTTTTGAGGCGCGCGCTTCGCTTTGCATCACTACCTTTTTTTGAGATTAGATTCTTCATGAATCTTGTAGATGGATCTGATAGATATTGTACAATTTTCGAACACGGTAACTTTTTACCACTCGTCAGTAAATGCCTATGTATTTTCTATAAAATCCATACAGAAAGTTCCTTGCAAAAAATTCTAAATTTCTTGTATGTACATTACCTTTCGACAGTTATATATACTTTATACAAATTCCATACAGAAATTTTCGAGCAAAAATATCCTACATTTCGAGTAAAATAACACAAATATACTACGAATATGTCAATTGACACTGACGTCTTTCAATCAGAAATTTCTTAATATAGTAGCTGTTTCTAGCATAGCTAGCTAATTTATGAAATTTAATTTCTTTATAATTTTATAACTCTATATCCATTTAATATAGTATAAGAATACAATGTTCTTTAATATTTATAATAACATTAAATGTGAAAAAATGATATCTAACATCGTTTCTCCAAGAAAAACTGTTAAAATCTTCAAATAAGGGTACTTCCGGTTGACTAATTATAACCAAAATCTAATCAGCTCTTCATATGGATGCAACGAAGAGGAATACGAAAGAATTATAATTTTTGGAATTGTAGTATTAGAGTTATCGTAGACGAAAATTTTGTTACACACACACACACACACACACACACACACACACACACACACACACACACACACACACACACACACACACACACACACACACACACACACACACACACACACACACACACACACACACACACACACACACACACACACACACACACACACACACACACACACACACACACACACACACACACACACACACACACACACACACACACACACACACACACACACACACACACACACACACACACACACACACACACACACACACACACACACACACACACACACACACACACACACACACACACACACACACACACACACACACACACACACACACACACACACACACACACACACACACACACACACACACACACACACACACACACACACACACACACACACACACACACACACACACACACACACACACACACACACACACACACACACACACACACACACACACACACACACACACACACACACACACACACACACACACACACACACACACACACACACACACACACACACACACACACACACACACACACACACACACACACACACACACACACACACACACACACACACACACACACACACACACACACACACACACACACACACACACACACACACACACACACACACACACACACACACACACACACACACACACACACACACACACACACACACACACACACACACACACACACACACACACACACACACACACACACACACACACACACACACACACACACACACACACACACACACACACACACACACACACACACACACACACACACACACACACACACACACACACACACACACACACACACACACACACACACACACACACACACACACACACACACACACACACACACACACACACACACACACACACACACACACACACACACACACACACACACACACACACACACACACACACACACACACACACACACACACACACACACACACACACACACACACACACACACACACACACACACACACACACACACACACACACACACACACACACACACACACACACACACACACACACACACACACACACACACACACACACACACACACACACACACACACACACACACACACACACACACACACACACACACACACACACACACACACACACACACACACACACACACACACACACACACACACACACACACACACACACACACACACACACACACACACACACACACACACACACACACACACACACACACACACACACACACACACACACACACACACACACACACACACACACACACACACACACACACACACACACACACACACACACACACACACACACACACACACACACACACACACACACACACACACACACACACACACACACACACACACACACACACACACACACACACACACACACACACACACACACACACACACACACACACACACACACACACACACACACACACACACACACACACACACACACACACACACACACACACACACACACACACACACACACACACACACACACACACACACACACACACACACACACACACACACACACACACACACACACACACACACACACACACACACACACACACACACACACACACACACACACACACACACACACACACACACACACACACACACACACACACACACACACACACACACACACACACACACACACACACACACACACACACACACACACACACACACACACACACACACACACACACACACACACACACACACACACACACACACACACACACACACACACACACACACACACACACACACACACACACACACACACACACACACACACACACACACACACACACACACACACACACACACACACATCATCTTAAAAATAGTAAAATCGTATTCTAGGGACCTTAAAACATGCTTATTCATTAAAAACTCACCACCGAATTTTTGACCAAAGACAATACCTTCCTTACCTAAAGGTGACGGAAGGTAAAAACAGAAGAGAAAACCGACGCGGGCTGTAATTTTAAATTATTGTGGCCTTCCAAATTCGCGCCCTCTAGGCAATGCTAAGTGTTACAGGGATCCTGGTCACTCTCTGTTAAATATTTTTTCATTTATTAATTACATATTATTGTTTATATTATTTGTTTCACATTGTTCTAAATTTTATCAAATAAGTATTAACAATTTTTAAAGTTTCAAGGGTTTTGAAGAAAAACTGTAATAATTTGAATCCATCAATTAGTTTTCCATATTCATATTAGAAATTGTTTGCCCTGCAGTGCACTTTGCTATTTGTTTTGGTTTTGCAGATAGAAAATGAAAGCACCCCTTTGACCGTGACCGATGAATAAGCCGGTGTTATTACAGCTTTAAAGCTCTGCGCGCATCGATGTAGTACGTCGCGAAGCTCGCGCCATTTGTGATTGCGTGCGAGTTGTAATTACATCTAGTGTATATCATTTTGCTTTATTAATTCCATTGTTTTTAAACTGCTACCATTTATCTTTAAGCGGTCTAGTTATTTTTATTTCTGCTATTAATCTCCTATAGTTATAAAAATTTATGCTTATCACACCTTTCTTGCTGTAGCTATTTTGCTGAAATTGTTTCAAAATCGAGGACATAGCAATTTAGATAATTGATGGTAATTATAGTTGTTGTGTGCAATTTTATTTAGTTAATTCAGCAATTATATAAAACTTGTTTATTTATTATTAATACCAATCTGCTTTAATTCGGTAATGACGATATAACTATACCAGAAAGAGCACTTACCAAGCGTCACCTCATGTACTCAAAGTTACCGTAGAGAGAGCACCACACAACAATACTTTCAGTCTATTTTAGGAAAGTTAGCACTATTTTTAAAAACATTCACCTCAATTCTGTAAGAAATTTGCTAAGTTAAATATAGTGGTGGATCATTCGTTCAATTTTAGTGAGTCAGTTCATTTTTCACTGCTCCCTAAAGTGAGTCGTTCACTTGAACGACTCTTTTCAAACGCACTAGCGCTCTGCATGTGTGCTGTGACGACTGCTGTACTCACTTGCACTAGTGTCATATGTTTTGAACGACTCATAGCGTAGAGCGTAGGATTAACTCAGCACTGTTCCCTGCTCCGTGCTGTATTTCGTGCAGCTGTGCTACTGTGCTATTTACTGAGCGGTATGTCATCTATGACTACGTTTATCTCGATAATTCAAGCAGCTTCAAGTATATTATGATGACTTGAAAAATCTTATTGGTTTATCTCAGCGGATTGAAAATAGGATTATGTTCAATCTTCTTTAAATTCGTATCAACTAAAAAAGATAGTTAAATACTCGATTATGCAGACAGACAGGCAGAGGTATATGATTTAATTTCATCCTGGATATATAACCCCAAAATCTAAAATTGTCATCATCTCTTTCAAAAACATTAGAAAAAATTATTTCTTCATCATTCCAAATATTTTGCTTTTCGACAATTTTACAAGTTTTATGTCGCGACTTTTATAGAATGAAGTAAATTGTAAACAACTAACAAATGATATGAATTTAGTAACACTGCAACATACTGCGGATGTGCGCATGCGTATTTACATTATTTGAAACTTCACTGTTTATATCGACAGAAGTCAAGCCACTCCGAAGTCCAAGCCAGTTATTTTATAGGCTTGACTTGACATTTACAAGCGGCTTGAAATATTAATCTCGAACGTTTATTTCGAAATTTGAAAAGGGATTTACTAATTTCAAGCGGCTTCAAACGTCGACATAAACGTAGTCTATGCTTGTGTGCTGTTTAATGAACGATCTAAAGAGCATAGCATCAGAACGATGCCAGAGCAAGAGCGAGAATGGACTCTGAGATAGTGTGAACTGGTGAGCCATGTGCCGTACTGTGCGAAAAAGAACGACACATCTCTTCAAATACCAACATTGCTAGAAATTGTAAACAATAGAAACAAATGAAAAGCCTACCATTTTATGTTTTATTCAGTGTTTGTAATTATTATTGATTATTGTAGCAATATTGGTATTTATAATTTTATTACAAAAAAAGTCTTTGCACGATAACCATAACATTAAATTATAAACTAGTTATATATTTTTAAGGATGTTTTGTTGCATTTCTTTTCGCTATTATAACGAATTTTTAGTCGCCTCTTCTAATGTATTTTTTGTGCAACCGGACGCGAAATAAGCATTTCGCAGCCGCAATACAGGCCGCGAAATAAAATTTCGAGACCGTTGTCATGGTTGCGGTCGCGAAATTAGGTAAACAATCACTATGACACTTGAGAATTGCATAGTTATGTTTATCAAATGTTAATCCCACCTTGAAAGCTAACTTTCTATATACAATGAAACTGTTTAAAATTAATAAAATTTGTAATTACATATTTTTTACGGTTGCACAAAAAATATTGTGTACACCTTGTCGCAAGCGGCCTCGGGGACAATTTTACTCTCGGTACGCTAAAGCGTGATTTCGCGGCCTTGATATACAAATAACTAATTTATTTTTTTGGTTTTAATTTACATTTTTATTTCCTCCAAGTTTCCTACAAGTATTTCCTGCACTTCAATGAAATTTTTATATGAAACTTTCATTGAAATTCATAGTGAAACATTTTGTGAAACTTTCAATAAAATTTTCAGTGAAACTTTCAAATAAATAAATTTCCGAAATCTGCACATCACTAGCCAAAACCAATTTTATTTAAACGTTGAAGTAATTTTGATTATTTATATGACACCGACATAGTTAATTGTTACTTTTTTAAATGTTCTAATTTTCATTCTATTGTCGTACGGAGCCTATTTTGTATACTTATTATATTTATTTAATTTATTTGTGAATCAATGGTTTACTACAGAAAGTTTTAATGAACTGATTTATTTTACATTCACAAAAATGTAGACATATGGCGAATTATAGATAAACAATATTAATTTGTATCACTAGTCTAGAAATTGCACTTTTGCGAACGCAAGTATATTTGACAGACCGAGCCGGAGGCGAGGCCTTTAAATACGAGCACTCGCAAAGCAATTTCTAGACGTGTAATGTGTAATAGGTACACAAGAATTTTTTGTGCTGACTTTTCCCTAAATTTATTAAATAAGTGTGATTTATTGTTCACATATGAAATACTAAAAACATAACCAGAAAGATCAACAAACATTTTTTATCGATTTTGGATTGCAATTTCAAATATAATTACTTACATTTAATTTAAAATGTATTGATTTAATTTACAATTAATAATTTAGTATTAAAAGTTTTAAAACATATCACCAGAACAGTAATGACAACTTCTTTTGCCGGCCTAGATTTGGAAATTAGTGTTTCCGGACGATTTGGAGTTATGTACTCGTAATTCGTAATACCACTTATACCGGATGGAGGCGCCAAAAGCATACATGTGATTTATTTTTAAAAGTATATAGATCACTGTAGTTTATTTATTGAACATTTGGGTGGAGATTTTTCGCGACAAATTCCCGCAAACCTTTGAAAACTGAGACAAATACAGAGATTGGTTTCTGACAAAGTTTGATAGATTGAAAATAAATAGAGTCAAACTCGTGTCCCGTCGGTGTGACTCTGCACTCGTGTGGATGTGTTATCTTCAAAGCCGCAGTATGTGCTCAAAACTTTTTTATAGCGAGGCATTCGCGGAATAAAATGAAATACATCAATCAAGGGTGAGGATATAAAGTTAAAACGTTCATCCGGCGATTGCACTTCATATAGAGTGGAGTTCTATTATTGCCAAAGGCCAATCAAATTTAGGTTTTCTATTTTTAAACTGTGTGAGCCCGTTGAAGTACAATCACCTTATATGTATACGGAACGAGTACCTAATATCCATATGGGTACATTTGAAGATTTGAAAAATCTGTGTAGTCAAATTGTTTCCGTTATATAGTGTAATTCATAATGAAAGTTACAAGCCACAGTGAAGCAGTAAATTTGATCTAAATTTGCTATTAGATTTCATGGCGATCGCCGAAGTGTTAGCGGTGCGTTTTCTTGATCTTGATGGAACAGCACTTTCTTCTTCTGTTAGTTCGACCTCTTTTAAAATCAGTTGTCGAAGGTTTTTAACTGAACAGTGGCGGCTCGTGGGTTGAAGAATTGGTGGGTCAAATTTGGTAAATATTTGCACATACCTAGTCCATCCTTCGTAGACTATTTTAATTTCAGATCAAGCTTTGGACGGCCTTTTGTCTTTATTTCTATTCTATTCTATTCTATTTACTAGACTGATTCCATGGTCATTGTCTTAATGTCGCTACACACTACACTGGCGTTTCGTGTTAACACGTGTTGCCACAACACAACAGATCACATCTGAAACACACAGTGCATTTACTCTATTATGACGTTTTATTGGGTTATATCTACATAGTTTGTGAACGAGTCTTTTATTAATTAATGACCTTGATGAGAAGGATGAAATCCGAGCTGCAATAGCTCTGAAACTTTTTGTTACCCTATTTCTCCTTTTAGCTAAATATAACAAAGAAACACAAAATTAGAGCGTTGAAGCAGGTATATATTTCCAAAAACTAAAGTTAGATTTTGTCTACTCGAACGATTACATTCAGTTTGTAGGAATTTAAACCTATTTTTTTTAGAAAAAAAAATGCTAAAATCCTTATAAATATTGCTTTCCGGCCCTAATTTTTGTGGAATTTATTGTTTTTAATGGTTTTGCAACTCTATAACCATCAAAATAAAAATTTGAGGGTAGAAAACTTTATCCTTTTCTTACGTCATCAAAATACTCAAATGAAAATCAATCTTATTTAATACAATAGTAATATCGATAGTGTACATTATAATGATAAGTATTAAAATAATTAATTTGTGCATTATTACATTCCGAATACTCCTATAGTTTGCTTCCTATTTCGTTCCAAACTTCCTTCCTAATATTTTGATTCCTTTAGTCTTTATGCATTGGATTATACGTATAAATTCCCATATTCTCTAACATATTCTATCAATTTTCTTCATTTATTTTGTTAAAAATTTGGAAGAATATATAAAATACAGGGAAAAGTTAAGTAATATATAAATTAATATACTGTACATACCCTGCTGACGCCATCTGATGCCTAGACGAAATCTGGGAGTTTGGAAATCGTATAACACGTCATAATGCGCATCTGATTTTATCTGACGCAATAACACGTCAGAACACAACACATCGGGGTAGGATTCTATAACTCGTCCGTTATCAAACGGTACCGTTATCACTATGGTTACATAGAAAATGACATTTTATTTGACAACTATGACGTAAATATGCCAATCATCTTATAACAAATACGTTGCTATAGTGATAACGGTACCATTTGATAACGGACGAGTTACAGAATCCTACCCCAGAACAATCTGAATATTCCCATAGATAATAGAGTTTTCACATAACGTCAAAATAAATAGCGTGGACGCTATAGCTCATTCTGACTTCAATGCGCATGCGTACGTTTTTTTATGGTATGTATATAGCGTTTAACCGTATTTGTCCAGAAATAGCTACCGTCGAAAACTGCTTTATATTTGATGTTAAAGTAGACATAACCAAACTTTTAGAGGAAGATAGCTGCAACGTTTTAGTTACATTTCTATTTTAAATGTTGTTTGTGTGGCAAATTATTATAGCATCATTGAAATCTTTCTCACTTAAATTTGCAAACAAAGCAATCAAAATAAGCCTTACTAATTCGCCTTCCATTTTCCTCATGTGACAGATAAAACAACGTGTACGGTATGTAAAATAGTATATTATGTTATTAGGAGTAGAAAGCGGTCTTTTTGTGTTGAACCCAGCTATTGCGGCCGAGGCGCTAGCCGAGGCCTGGCAAGCTGGGTAAAACACAAAAAGAGTGTTCTACTCCGAATGACGTATACTATTTTTTCTTCAAGTGTTTAAAATAATTATTTGATATTTTTTTATTTGTAAAATTTGCAATTTCAGCCAAAGCTGGCTGTGTACACTACACAACACAAACGATGCAACTGTCAAATAACAATTTTTAATATGATCTGTGTTGCTTTGGCTTTGTTACAACAATAACAACATTTTTGTACTAGTCAGACAATGAATATCTTCTATAGCGTGTGTACAGTAGCATAATATGCGTATTTTTAATACGCTTGAAGAAAAACATATTTTGATGTACAGAATAACGTTCACGTTACCTGAAATTTTAACGTTCACGCTATCTATTTTGACGTTATGTGAAAACTCTAATAATATTTTTATTCTTTCTCTTTTTCTTTTCTGTTTTGATAAATTTGGGACGTCATTGAACAAATGACTTAATGGAGGAACCGCCACTGCGTCTGAAGCAAAGATTCCTAATTATTTTGAAAGTATTTCAAAAATAGATTAGTTGAAAGCCTTTAAGAATTGGAAGAAAATAATGGTGAAGTGTTAAGAGGAACTATTTACTTTATCTACACCTGTTTAGTAATATATTGATTATGTACGTAATTATGGATACATAATGTCGTTCATTAACCACGCCCCGTGGATTATGACTCATAATCCACGGGGCGAGGCTACATAAGACACGGAACTGTCAAATTTATTGTTGAGGGTTCACAATCATCTTCATTTAGCGGTTATGCGCAAAGTATTTTGTAAGAAATAATTGTTTTATTTATCATTAATATAGTTTTATGACCATATTAACCTGGTAAGTCATGATATTTACGCTGTGAGTAATATTTCAGTAAATTGTTTAAATAGTAAGTTATTTTTATAAGATTCTAAAATTTGTTACAAAAAAATAATTAAAATATTTTCACAGCCAACCTGGTATCATGGTACCAGATTAATTATTAGTAATTTTCTCTCCCATTTTTGTAATTTATTTCATCAGTAAAAATTAAATTCAAGCATATGGTTGAATTCATAATTTTACGTAGATTCTAAATATATAAAAATATATAAGATATCTCATTTGAAATATGAAACTTAATGTCACTTCCGGTTAAACCGGAAGCGCTACCATAATGCCAAATACAATGATTTGTGAGCCCTTCAGTTTAGTTTACAAATATATAAAAAAATTGAAAATAATTATAAATAAGAAAGTTATTTAGAGTGGACCATTTTTCAGTGTCACCCGGTATAATATGATTTCAATTGCAGGTGTAGATAAAATATCGTATTCTACTCGCGAATAATAGCCATCATAATACGCTCGTTGAATAATATACTATTAAACATATTTAAAATCAATTTCTAAAAATTATGAACCATTATGTCTTCATCTAACGGGACTTTCGTATAAGCAATAAGCGGCGAAAAAATAGAAATATAAAAAAGCACAAAAATATAACAAATGGAACAGATAGATTATTAATACCGCAATAAAATTATTTATTATTCAAAATAAATTATGAACCAATGCTTTTTCACTTATTCCATTCGAATGCATTATCAACGTTTATATAAATCCTTTAGCATATTGACAATAAACTAATTATAATTTACTATAAATATCGCATCAAACGCTAGTATATTCCAAGAAATCCCATTTCGCATAATCCATTAAAAATACGTCAAAGGATAGAGGAACTAATAATATTTTGCAATAATTACACTTTAGTAATCACTGATAACAGCTTGGAGCTTAACAAACTATATTCCGCTTTGACATATGCTGGTCTTATTATTGAGGGACTAAATATAGCACGCATTCGCATTCTCCATGCAGCGCAGCCGATGTAGAAATTGTAAGTGCATTGTTTTCTCTCAGGATCAGTTATGTAAAGCACAATAACCAATACAACGCCGATAACTGTTCGCGAGATGAATAGAATTCCGAACTTTGTTCAACTAATGATATCTGTTCATCGCCCGATACTACACCCAACTGTACTATTATTTTATGAAAAGTTATAGATTACAATGAGAATATGTGGAATGCTTCATATTATGCTTATTCAGATAATGATAATAATATTAAAACAAGATGCCACTAAAACTCAGTGTGATGCACAGTGTCTTTCGAATCGAGGCAACACCTTCAAAAATGTGTATTGCATTTTAAATTACTATTGTTATAATTAAAATAATATATTTTTTTAAATTATTAAGTATTTTATTATAAAAATGAAATGTCGTGAAAAACGTATACATACAAAACGTATATAATCATTATTATTTTAATTGATTCGTATTTTATTATCTTAGCATTGGCAACACTGATGCAAATCAATTATTTACTGGTTCCTAGGGGGGGGGCTTTGTTTTCGAAATGCAAAGTAGATAAGAAATTAGTGCGATACGCTATAGCTACTAGACCACATTTTGTTTTGTTACTTTGACAAATAATTTGACGTTAATTTCTTCAAATACGTTCAAAAGAACGTATAAAAAATTGCAATATTTTTGTCCGTGGAAGAACAGGTACATATTTTAGAAAAACTGTTTTCCCATGTTAAACGTCTATCACACATTTTTGTATTCTACCTGTATTCTGTATATCTCTGACAAAATATAGGTATGTTTGATGAGTATTTCAAA
Organism: Harpalus rubripes; assembly: GCA_963082715.1. Lineage (NCBI taxonomy): Eukaryota > Metazoa > Arthropoda > Insecta > Coleoptera > Carabidae > Harpalus > Harpalus rubripes. Next base: position 66,345,547 of record OY720452.1, read on the forward strand.
AGTGCAGTGTATATTGGTTTAGTGTGATGCAAATCGTTGTGCACTAGTTCACAAGTTTAACAGGCATATTAACGAAGTGCGAAGTTGTTTAGTAGTTGTCAGAAATTGTAACTTATAAAAAAATAAGATGTTCAAAACTGTCAACATCATCTACTTCATTAATATATGTAATTTTTCCTCCATTATTTTCAATAAGGGACTACAGCGCAATAGAATTAAGAGACATTAGGAAAAAATATTGAAAGTATATGCTTAATAATGAATATTAATAAAGAAATAAAACGATATACATAATTGAAATACTTCGGAAATAAGGGTTTTTTATTGTTATAGCAGCTAGTCACTGAATTCCATATATATTATTTTGATTGGCGACTCAAAGACGGCCTATACATATATAACGAATACCCAGTTATGGGGAGAAGCCTGCTACCAATGGAAGTAGAGACATTCAAATAGCGGAGGCGTGGCTATCAGTCCAGTATTACAAATCTCAAATAGTTTTTATTTGAATATAAATGTTTTGCATTAAAATTAATATTTTAAATACACTTCCAATTATAAATCAATAAATCATGTAAACTTGTACAGTATAATAATATGCATTTATTTTTTATAAGTTTAATTTAGAAATAGCAAATATTTCAAGAACATTTAGGTCCACGAAGTAAACAGTTTGATATAAAATCTTCGTGACGTTACATCTATATTTTCAAAATTCGGGGGACTATAACTAGCTTATTAATAGAAATTTTTTCACCGGATTTTCACCGACAGTCTTAGTTTTACGTTCAGATGAAATTATATTTTAAAAAAGGTGGAATTCCCTTAACCAAAACAGCTTCAAATCTGACATTTAGTCGCCCCCACTCCTGTCTGTACTATGTACATTGCCTTGCGAATCGGTTCAGGTAAATGTGAACCGGTTCTAAATTTTTTGTCATCGAACGGCCTGTCCAATTTTCACGTTTTTCGGAAAACGCTTCAGCCAGTATAAAGCCTATATATCGTTATAGGCTTTATACTGTGGCATAGGCGCCCACAGGGGGGTCGAAAGGGTCGACTGAGCCCCCTTTCATTTATGGACTGTATCCATTTTTAAAAATAATTATTTTTCATTTCAATGTATCATTGTATTTTTTATAATTATTGGTAATGTTTTCTTATATTTTAATCAAAAATTTATTACATTTATTACATTATTTCAGCGGAAGGTTATGATGCTGCAAATTTTGTAGCATATACTTGCAGTAAATTATGTTATGTACTGTTAAATGTGTATTGCAATTATTTTTACATTATATTACATTATCTTCGGTGTTGTATTTTCTTTAATATGCCGTAGTTTATTCTAATTGTTTTATGATCACGTTCTTCTCAAAACTTTCACAATTATCGATTTTACTGTTATATAGAAATAAAGAAATAGAAAAGTAAATAATGAATAGACATTGCATATTTATTTATATTAAAAGTACCTACGTATGATTAGGGTTGCCGTATTTTGTGAGGAGCGCGATTTAATTATCATTTAATTATTATGCATTTTATTTTGAGCAGTTCAATAGAATAATTATATTGTTACTCAGTAATATAATATTTTAATTTAATGCAACATTGTATTTTCAGATTGTCTGTTTGTGTAGTTATTGCTTATGCTCGCATCTCGCATCATAAAGCCTAGTAGAAGGGGTAATTCTACGCTATTAGAGCGTACATACGCATTTTCGTCATAAAATATTGATTTTAATTTTTTAAGAATTTGTTAAATTTGCTTCATTGTAAAGAACTTTATATTATCTTATTTTGCATTAAAACACGTTTGACCTTGAAAATTATTAAAAATTCGCCTGCGGCGCATTTTTTTCTTACAACAAAAATTTCGACCCACCTTGTAAAAAAGTCCGCGGGCGCCCATGTACTGTGGCTTCATTGTTAAATAGATAACACTGTAACCACCTCGTGAAAGTCATCAAACAGATGTAATTGAAATAATAAAAACTGCATTATTTAAGTGGCGATTTTTTAAATCACTTAATTTTTGGCTTGGTTTTACGCGGCAACAGTAACATTACTCCTAAAACCGATAGAATTCAACCCCATATTGAATACAGTAGATGTAGAACTGAAAATACACTCACATCATAACTCAACATAATTAGCCGTTTACTTATTACTCCGACAATAATAGCTCACAATTACTGTCGTTTCATGTACAAAAAGCCTTTCTATCCATCATGTTCGAGTAGTGTTATCTCTGTCCCTACAAAGCTTTAACAATCGCAGAACGCTGGAATGCATTATGAATACGAAGCGCGTGGGGCTGCTTGCTGCCTTCCGCAGACAGGGGCGTCGGCGACGGCGTCGCGACGGCTTCGGCGGCGGCGGAGCGATTTCTTCGTGATTGCCAAAGCAACCGTGCACAAAAAATGTTATCAGTCCCTTTTTTAACTTGTTTCGTTCGCGGTGATTTGTTACCGGAATACGTGTGCCTCGAATGCGAGAAAAAATCCACCTGCCGGCTGCTGAACGCACCAATGCGAATCGAACTACTCGATCGAAATTAATTTTTATTTATTATCTTTCTGCTGTACCCATATCCCTTTAAATTTTTAGCGGAACAGTATCTGTCGTTTAATTTATAGTGGAGTGCACGTGAACTGTTACGCGGTTTTGTATTTAAAGTTTCGAGTTTTGTAGTTTCAAATGGGGTTTTGTATAAATAATACGGGTTTTGTTAAAACTCGGGCCAAAGTGGTACATAATTTAGCCGTATTATACTATACACCATTAGCCCTTTTGTTAGTCCTAATGGCTGGTAACAAGAGCTTGATTCTAACACTGGTGTCAACCAGGGCCGGTTTAAGGATCCGCGGGGCCTGTGGCACTACTTATCTGCGGGGCCTTTCCCCAATATATATATATATATATATATATATATATATATATATATATATATATATATATATATATATATATATATATATATATATATATATCAGAGCTGTACCAAGTATCTTGATGTTTTTAAAAGTACTTGAAGTACAAGTACTTTTTTAGTTTCTAAAGTACTTGAAAGTACCAAGTACTTAAAAAAGTACTTGTACATTTGGGTGCAAGTACTTTTTCAGATAATTGATATTTTTCTGATTATATGGACCTTAAAAGGTGATTGTTGACACAAATTTCATTATGCGATATTTATTTGGTTATTTAAAACAAGAGTTCCTCGCTGGGACTGCCGTATCACCTAGCGATCTCATGCCGTAAAATTGACGTCATATGATCGCCATGCGATGCGAGAAGCTGTACCGAGATGTTAGAATGACGTCATTTTTACGTTATGCGATCGCCAGGCGATACGCAAAGTCCTAGCACTGTAGTTAGGTAATACAAACATTTGCATATGCAATATGCGCAAATTAGAATTAATTTATTTATGCCAAAAAAATTGCAAATATATTACTTTCATATTATCGCTGAAAATATATTTATTAATGAAATTCACATAACACCACACCTCTGCAAAAGAAACACTGACAGACAAACAAAGTAATTCAAGTACATTTAAAGTAATTCAAATAAAATAAAAATAAAATAAATATATCATCACGGCTTATTACCCATTGCTGGGTGTGCCAATCTGCTTTGTAAGCAGATATCGGTAAAGATGATATATTTGCACCGTGCGGGCGCTTACCAGGCGTCACCTCTCGGGCACTCATTGCTGGCGTGGAGAGTGCACCACAGGGGTCAATTTTGTGCCATTTAAAATTGGAAATAATTGGCGTCGGTCGGGATCGAACCCGATTCCCCAGATTCTCGACCTGACACTCAGGCACGCGGCCACGAGACCCCGTAAAGTAATTCAAGTACATTTAAAATACTTCAAGTACATTTAAAATACTTCAAGTACATTTAAAATACTTCAAGTACATTTAAAGTACTTCAAGTACATTTAAAGTACTTCAAGTATTTTTCATTGTACTTCAAGTATTTTTCCAAGTACTAAGTACCAAGTACATGTGAATAGATTTACTTTGTCAAGTACAAAGTACTATAAATAGAAAGTACTTCAAGTACAGTACTTGAAGTACTCAAAGTACTTGCAAGCCTAATAAAGTACTTATCTTGCAAGTACTGCCCAGCTCTGATATATATATATATATATATATATATATATATATATATATATATATATATATATATATATATATATATATATATATATATAGGTTATGGTAATTACAAGTATAGTTAGGTATGGAAACGAGGTTGTGGGTTTGGCAGTCCAAATTGTACGGATTTACGTGAAGAACACACTTTTTTAATTTGTAAAGCTTATGGTTATATTTTTAATCATCTTTAGTATACTGTACATGTTATTACTAAAATAAAAATAATCAAAATTAAACTTACCTTAAGATTTGACAGCTAATTCGATAACTTGAATATCAACAAACGAAACGTTGAACATGAAACGAGACACAGTAGACCAAGTACTGATGTGAAGAGTGAAGGTAGGAATATATAAATATTGTCAATACAATATAGTAAATTTCAAATATAACTATTTAGTAACTATCGGTACTCGCTCCTTAGCTTCTTTGCTAGTAGCTTAATAAAATATGCATTAATTTATTTGTAAATTTCAATAAATTGTCAAAATTATAATTTATAATATTATACACATTTTAAATTTTGTTTATCAAATTTTAATCTTTCTGTTGAGTCGACAATAAGTGCTGCCCTAGAGTTCTAGTTACGCCACTGGTTATTTGATACCTATTTCCAAAATACCGTAAAATTATAAACATCAAAAAATCACAAATAAAATGTCTCGTAAAGTAATAAAAAAAAAACAGAAAAGTTCGATTTTGTCCTACGGAAAAAAAATCAGCGCGGGGCCCTTTCAAGCGCGGGGCCGACGTGCCACATGTGCCACATAGATAAACCGGCACTGGTGTCAACTCGAAACACGTCAAGGACTTGGCACATCAAGGTTATTAACAAAAATCAATGTTGCCAATATATGTATTGATTTAACCGAAAATTATTTTAAATTTTTAATGCTACAAACAAATCAAGAAACAAATAAAATTAAACAATTTTAAATAATGCTGCCAAATTTACTGAAGATGGCTGTCAGTACATTTTCGGCTTAGTCAGTATTTTTTGGCAACAATGGTTTTGTTAATAACTCAGAAAAGTAGGTGTGTGCCAAGTCATTGACATATTTCTAATGAGGTCATACAATATTTGCTAACTTTTTTTTTTCTAAAAGTACACTTAAAATTACTTATATAATATATTTCATGTCACATAAGTTTCTAGTTTTACAGAAATAATTTCCAATGACGCCACAATTTTGCTACCTTGTGCCGTCTCTCCCGTGCTGTGTGTACAAAATTAATACGTCACAACAGACTCAGAATGTTTATAAAAAAAATCTGATGTGGCCGACACCAAACCTCCCGCTATTTAATTTTTATTAATTTAAATGTACATAATTACATATTTAGTTATTGCGGAAACTGTATTCAGATCCATTCCATATAACTATGGTTCTATTTGATGTTTTGATGATTAGTTCTTTGACAGTGACATTTATCTGTCAATTACATAAATAACTGCGCAACCAAGGAGTTTTGTTTGTGTAAAGCGTAGGCTCCAGGATTTAAATTATAGATAATTTTATAAATTTATCCATAAAAATATATAGAAAAAGTATTATCCAAATCTGTAGAAAGTTTAATAATCTTTAATTTTTATAATAACATTATTGTCGAAAAAATAACATTTAAAGGTATTTTTCGAAGAAAAACTATTTTGAGCTTCTAGTAAAGTGCCATTTCCGGTTATCCGATACACACATACATACATGACCACATACATACATCATCGTGAAAATGTTAAAATTGGATTCTATGGACCTTAAAACGTGGCCATTTACCAAAATCTCGATATGCGATTTTTCGCACGATCCCTATACCTCCCTTACCATTGGTAGCGGGAGGTAAAAAAACATCAAAAGTATAATAATATTAAATATTTTTGATGAATTTGTGCATAATATGATATAGGTAAATTTTTCATTTATGAAAAAAAATCAATATATTTTTACCTTCCGTCACCTTTAGGTAAGGAAGGTATTGTCTTTGGTCAAAAAATTCGATGATGAGTTTTTAATCAATAAGCACGTTTTAGGGTCCCTAGAATACGAATTTACTATTTTTACGATGATGTCTGTATGTATGTGTGTGTGTGTGTGTGTGTGTGTGTGCGTGTGTGTGTGTGTGTGTGTGTGTGTGTGTGTGTGTGTGTGTGTGTGTGTGGATGTGTGTGTGTGTGTGTGGATGTGTGTGTGTGTAACAAAATTTTCGTCTGCGATAACTCTAATACTACAGTTTCAAAAATTATAATTTCTTCATATACTTCTTCGTTGCATCCATATGAAGAGCTGATTAGATTTTGGTTACAATTGGTCAACCGGAAGTACCATCATTTGAAGATTTTAACAGTTTTTCTTGAAAAAACTATGTTAAATATAATTTTTTCACATTTAATGTTATTATAAATATTAAAGAATATTTTATTCTCTATACGATTTGACTGCACTTTATACTTAATATTAAATGGATAAAGAGTTAAAAAATGGTAAAGAAATTAAATTTCATAAAGTAGCTATAGCTATGAAAACAGCTACTATTTTAAGAAAATTCTGATTGAAAGATGTCAGTGTCAAGTGAAATTGACATAGTGTGTGTCTTATAATTTTACTGGAAATATAGTATCTTTTGCTTTCTGTATGCGGAATTTGTATAAAATACATACAACTGCTTTAAGGTAATGTACAAGAAATAATAATAATAAATCTTTTATTTCTGCAGATACATTACACTGTATATAGAAAATGTCACAAAATAATAATTTAAGACATAAATTTTCTGTATGAAATTTGCATAAAATACATGCAGCTGCCGGAAGGTAATGTACAAGAAATAGAATATTTAGCAAGGAACTTTCCGTATGAAATTTGTACAAAATACATAGAACTGACGGAAGGTAATGTGCTGGTCACATCAGATTTTTTTATATGACTCCATTGACCAGCTGAAGGCTTGACGGCTTGAAATTTCATGTTTATAATACTGTTAGCTTTGGCTTGAGTTGACCTTGAAACTAAAACTTTACTTGGCTTTAAATTTCAAGGTTATAAAACATCAGGCTTCGCTTGATTTTTACCTCCCGCTATCCTTGGTAAGGGAGGTATATAGGTATAGGGATCATGCAAAAATCGCATATCGAGATTTTAGTAAATGACCACGTTTTAAGGTCCCCAAATTTTAACATTTTCAGAATGATATCTGTATATGTGTGTGTATATGTGTGTGTGTGGATCCTCCACTCTAACTCAAATGCTGTCATTCAGAAGATTTTGATATCTTGTATAAGAAGCCATTAGATTTTGGTGTAAATCAGATAACCGGAAATGGTACTTTACTTGAAGTTCAAAATAATTTTTTCTACAGTCTATATACAAAGTAGTCATTTGCGCTCTCTTTCGTCAACTATACAATGTTGAGAAATGTCACTTGTCTACATTCTTAACGGAAACGTTTAGTTAGGAACTAAAGGCAATGTATGTAGTTACACATTCACCAACTTCACAAGTCAATCTGACATACTACACTATTTTAATGTACTTGAAACAAATAAATTTTTGTTATAGTGGAAGACCCATTGTGGTGACTGTAGAAAAAATCTTGTGTGTTTCGATCGCAAATGGACATTGTCGATTTCAAGAGAATGCCAGACTCCTGCATCTCAATCGACAATGTCGCATTTTGCGTTCTATTTCGAGATTTGTGTTATTATAAAAATTATTAAATTTTCTACATATTTACATAAATACTTTTTCTATATCTTTTCTGGATAAATTTATAAAATTATCTATAATTTAAATCCCGGATCCTACGTTTTAAACAAGCACAAATCCTTGGTTACACAATTCATATCTGAAATGTATGTAACTATCTGTTAGTTATTTATGTAATTGACAGATAAATGTCACTGACTACGTTTATCTCGACGTTTGAAGCCGCTTGAGTTTAGTAAATCCCTTTTCAATCTTCGAAATAAACGGTCGAGATTAATATTTCGAGCCGCTTGAAAATGTCAAGTCAAGCCTATAAAATAACAGGCTTGGACTTATGAAGCGGCTTGACTTCTGTCGAAATAAACACTGAAGCTTCAAATAATGGAACTACGCAAGCGCACATCCGCAGTATATTGGAGTGTTAATAAATTCATATCATTTGGTTATTTGTATTTTACCTCATTTTATAAACGTCGCGACATCAAACTTAATAAAATCGTCCAAAAGCAAAATATTTGGAGTGATGAAGAAACAAATATTTTTTTAAATGTTTTTGAAAGAAAAATCAAATAACAACATGACGAATTTTAGATTTTGAGGTTACACGTTCAGCATGAAATTAGATCATATACCTCTCCCCGTCTGTCTGCATAGTGTAGTATTTAACTATCTTTTTTTAGTCGATACGAATTTCAAGAAGTCAATCCTAATTTCAATCCGCTGAGATAAACCAATAGGATTTTTCAAGTCATAATATACTTGAAGCCGCTTGAATTGTCGAGATAAACGTAGTCACTGTCAAAGAACTAATCATTTCAAATTAAAATAGTAACGTTTTAAAAAGAAAATAGTAAATAAAACCATAGTTAGATCGAATGGATCTTAATACAGTTTCCAACATAACTAAATAAGTATATTTAAATTAATAAAAATTAAATAGCGGGAGGTATGTGTTGGCCACATCAGATTTTTTCGAAACAACCCAAGCTTAGGCTAGTTTTCAGGCTTCAAGCCAAGATCTTAAATTTTTAGTTTTACCAAAAACTGTACCAATTAAACAAAATAACCAAGGCAGTGAAAGTGATCTTTTTTGTCGAATTTTGTTATAGCCAAAGTCATCAAATAAGATGAGTGTTTCTCGGTTTATTATCTGGTTGCGATTTAGTGGTGTACTAATACAGTGTGTTCAAAAAAATTCCTAACTCGGAGTAGGCTATGTACAAAGAAACGTATGTCAATTAATTAAATGTCAATTTCACATAAGATATTCTCAAAAATGTTTTGTAAAGAAATCAAAGCTGTATCTTATTTTCGAAATGGAAGCAAATTAGAAAACGGCGAATGTCAATATACTGGTTCCTTCTTTATTGTCTTTTCTCTTTAAAATTACATTTCAAGATCAATTTTGACAACTTGACTTTTGAATTGAATAATGATCAGACACATGTTTCTCTGTTCATAGTCTACTCCGAGTTAGGAATTTTTTTGAACACACTGTATTATGCATACGCCCACTTCATTTGTGACATGCTACAGAGATAGTACATGGTTATTTATTTTCTCAAAAATGAATAAATAATTAGTGAAATACCCTATTTTAATAAGAAAATCATGTCTGTGTTGACATACGGTTCGTACATTCGCTCTCTGGCCGTCTTCTAATCTCTGACGGCAATGTCACCGCTAGGATTTCTATTTACCGTGTTTGTAATTTTGATACACTTCCCCTTCGTCCACATCCACATGACGTTAACGCTATCCCTACTTTAAACCCCACCCCTCACACTCTACCCCTACCACTCCCGCCATCTGTCGCCATTGGTGCCAATTGTTTTTCAAGATTTTAATATTTGATGGCGCGTGTAATGGACGTGTTAATATTTAGGCAAACGGATTGTGGACCCGATTATGTTTCAATGTTTCAATCCACACCATGCATATAGGTATTTGCATATTTGATTTATATGATTAAATAGCGTCACGGTATGTTAACTAAATAAACAATTATATAGTTTGGATTTGCGGTGGACGCTGTTTGGACAAAGTTATGGTTTTTAGCCCCCGTTTTTGTTTGGTGAATGTAATGAATTGATGAATTAGAATAGCCAAATTGTGTTGTGTCAGTTTGAAGTTTGAGGACAATGTTTGGCTTTGTTTCAATTTGCTATCATTATTTGTCATCGCAAATTGTTCTATACAATATTATTAAATTTAATGAATTACTCATTGTTAATTAATGGTTTGATGACAATATGTACTGAAATGACAATATTAGAATGGAGCTGAGCACATATAATTCTTTAATGTAAATGACAATAGATTTGTTCGTTTCGCTACTTAACGTTTATTGTTAATCGCTGCATCATATTTTACTGTTCGTTATATCTAGTAGGTTAGGTACTTAATAAATTACCATAATTTTCTGAAATAGTTATTTACTTTATAAGGCTGGGAAGTGAGTTATTTCGGTACGAATGAGAAGTTTACGGACGAGCGATGAATAGGGTCATATCAGAAAGAAAAAAATGTTGATTTTTCTTTCATAAATGAAAAATTTGCCTAATATTTTGCATATATACATCAAAAACATTTAATATTATTATACTTTTCATTAATGATTTTCTTTATAAAGATTCTGAGTCTAATTTTGTGACGTCATAATTTTGTACACGAATCAGATCTATCACTTTTCTAACATAATCTTATATAACCAGCATTTTGAAAGTGTCGTCATTATCCTTCCAACAAGTTGTTTATTTTTTAAAAAAATAACGAAATATGCTAAATAAAATTATAAATAAATACAATTTATAAATTTATTGATATTACTTGACTGTTAGTATGATTGTAGGGATGGTGAGAAATAATTGGAGATGCAGTCGTGGTAAACAGTGTTTATTAAATAGTAATTTAATTAACTTTCTTACGTTTCCCATTTAAAAAATCATAAGTTTGTCTTATGTCTCGAGAATGATTAAGTTTTCAAAAAATCTAATTACGCCATTTTATTCTATTTAAAAAAACGGTAAAATTTTTGTCAAAACATTTTTTCTCTCATAATAAATAAGATATGAGATATTTTCAAAATGAGCGGAAAACGAGTTTTTGCCTGTAGCTCAGAAACAAAAGAAGATCGAAAATTCCTGAAAATTTTCTCGAAAAGTTGACACTGGGATGTGCAAACAATTTTGCTCTATCATTAATATTACCCGAGATACCTTAAAAAAACATCAAAAATGAGACATGTACAGTTGATCATTACATTAAAAAATGTAAGGATGAAAATGTCGTCTAAAATATGAGTTCATAAAATACGTGCATTCATCAGAAACAGCTAGTTAGATACCTTTAGTTGTTTCTAATGTATGCACCTATTTTATTACCTCTGATATTTTTTTGACGACATTTTCATCCTTACATTTTTGATTTTGTATTATAATTATTTTATTTTTTAACTGTACTTTAACTATCCCTGATGATGATTCATTTGGAATCGAAACGTAGGAAAATTAATTAAATTACTATTTAATAAACACTGTTTACCATGACTGCATCTCCAAATAATTCTCATCATCCCTAGAAATACAATTTATGTTTGATTTGACAAAGAAATGGTTGTACCATATTGTTCTGTGCCAATTTTTGTTCGTATTCTTATGGCTCAGGATGTAAGGGAAAAATGGTATAAGGCAATAAATACTCCCAAAGTTTTGAAGACTACTCTTGCTTATGGGATGACATAAACGTCAAATCTAGTTCCATTTTTACTCGGTAGGGGACACTACGGTCGCAAAAGTATGACGTCGTTTGAAACTAACAAACTTAAAAATTTTTTTTTAGTAAAACTACAAACTTATGTAACATAAGATATATATTTTCGTAACTATACTCTATCTATTTTAACTATAGAGTGGTGTGAGAATAGGAGCAGTTTGATCTTGTTGTTTGATTGTGTAATATCGGGGTTTTATCCAAACTCTGAAAACAATATCAAACTGCTCATATCTTCGCATCACTCTATAGTTAAAATGAATAGAGTTTAGTATAAATTGGAAAATCTGTTTACTTGTTTTAAAACTATGTAAATGCAATCCAAATAAATTTAAAGCAGATACCATTGAATTGAATTAGTAGACGTAGATTATTTATTCACTGCATATATACCAATGCTTTTTGGCTGATACAGTACTTTGATTAGTAAAACTAAATTAACAAGATAGTGTTTAGCCGTTTACTAGTCGGCCATGGATTTGCAGATAATGAAATTTGTCACAAAACTTTGAAGAGTTTTAACACATCTGGAAGGTTTAAAAAAATGCTACTAAGAAATATCGTTACTCTCGACGAGTTCGATTAAAATTCTGGTTAAATTTAATGTGTTTATTTTTGAAACCCCTTTATAATTTTATACAAAGTACCAGATTATAGAAAATTAGATTAGTTAGTTAAACTAAAAATGGATGAAAAAGCATGTGGTTGAAACGTGGTCCACATATTTATTCTTTGGAGTTAGTTTTACAGTACAAAACAAGAAAAAAGTGTGCCCTCCTTTGTTTTATATCTTCGCCTACTGCATAATAACAAATATTTCATTCATGAAAGCGAGCAATACTGAAAGTCCTGAACCGGAACAAACAAAATGTTATTTCAGTTAAGGACTTCCGTTCAATGTGGCAATGGCAACCTCTATTTCAGGAGTCTGTTCGCGCCGATTTCTTCAGCATTTCTACACTGAATCTCGCAGCGAATTCATCTTCGCGACAAACTGAACGATGAAAAATTTATTCCATTTTCTGTGAATAATTCTCAACGTTGGAACTATTACATGTAAAATTTTGGCCTCAGCTGGAGGCATATGTGCGATGAATCATTCTGATTGAGATATTTTATTCTAAAACAGAAATTCTTAACCTTTTAGTTGATGCTGCTGATGCATTTTAAAATTTTAAAATGTGCTCTTACAATCCCGGGAAAATCTATTAAGGCCTTATCATACTAGAAGTAGTATCTCTAACTTGTCATGTATTATCCATGACTTCGGTTCATATCGCTGACTTAATTCAGTGTGATAGCTACAAGGAAGTCATGGATACTGTTGTCAGATGAAATGGAATCGGTTTCATTTCCTGTGACTATTTATCGCTGACTTCTCTACAGTGCATGCGCAACTGTCTCTGAAGTACAGAAGTGTAGCTTTACGAAGTAAAATATAACTGCAAAAATGTCAGAAGTTGTCATTTTTTTGTTTGATGCGCATAAAATTATTATGCTTGCCCACAATATAATTATTTTTCCTTCTTTTTCATTCGTTTTACTTGAAATAATTTGATATGCCAAACAAATTTTAAATATTAGTCGACCATCCATTCTTGGATTGCGTGATCTCTGCCTTTTCTCCAAACCGACCAATTGTAACCCAATAAAACTATAAAACTTCGCAAATTCCTTGGTCCGTATAATATAAATAAGTGTTTGTCATTTCTTTCTTCAGTACTTCTGATGATGCCGTAACTGGCGAAATTGTACAATAAAGTAAATATACTTTTTCTTGTGAAACCGAACCGAGAGTTGTGTTTTTACTTCCTTGTACGAATTAAAGGAAGTATTGTAATCGCGAAAAATTTCGGTTTTGAGATTTCAACGGAAATATCCATTTTGACCATCCCTGAATCCATTTTGACTAATTTCGTCGTGACGTCTGTACGTACGTACGTACGTGCGTATGTATCTCGCATAACTCAAAAACGGTAAGCCGTAGAAAGTTGAAATTTTGTATTTAGGACTGCTATAACATCTAGTTGTGCACCTCCCTTTTTGGTCATTACATAATTTCTAGAAATGGTACTTTATTTGAAGCCTATAATAGATTTTAATGAAAAACTATCTTAAAATATAATCTAACACTTTTCAAATTTGGTATATAAGACTTTTATGTCAATTGGAATAACATAGTGGATTTTGGTTAAAACAGGCTAACCGGAAGTGACATATTACCTGAAGTTGTTAACAGTTTTTCTTGAATAAAATGGTTTCATTTTGATTTTAGAAATAAATGCTTCAAATAAAATTTTTAGAGAATTAAATTCTGTGTCTAGCACTACAAGTATTATTAAATTAGCCCTTTGTATAAGCGAGATATGCATATTTAAAACATATAATTTTTGGTTTTTGTAATGAAGCTTGCTATGGATTAGGACAAAAAATAACAAAAAAATAAAAAACAGGTGCTAATGTCAAATTACGTCAAATACGTGCAATTTTATACTTGGGTCTATACTTCATATTGGTCTTGTGTACAAGGAAGTCGTGTGGTGTCCACATCAGATTTTTTATTTTTTAATATGTTTCACCGAGTACCAACAGCCTCTTCCATTGAATTAATTTAAATATTATGTTGTTCCATGTTGTCATTAAAGAAGCCATATCATAACCAACTTCAAGTATGAAAATCAAGATGAAAATACACTAAGAGTCAGAGAAAACGGTTGGTCGAAATTGCAGTGTGATAGATCGAGTTAGTCATACAAGTCAGCGAAAAAGAGTCAGAGATATGATTGTAGTGTGATAAGGTCTTTATCTGCACTTTTCAGGCGTCATCTTAAGAACTATCACACTACAATCATATCTCTGACTCTTTTTCGCTGACTTATTTTGTACAGCCAACTCGATCTATCACACTGCAAATTCGAATAACCGTTTTCTGTGACTTAACTACCACCAGGTAATGATCAGAAATGGCCCGTTTGGAAATCGTTAAATCGCCTACGAAGTCAAGTAGGAAAATGTGCAGTAAACATGTTCAACTGGGGGTACCAAGCAGAACCCACTTTAAGTCATTGTGGACAAGAACAAACAATTAGAAGAGGAATGCACGAGAGAAGATCTGGCTAAGGCAACACCAGCTGCTATAAACTGTGCAATTTTTTGGATGAATACTATTTAGATAGGCCACTTCTCTGCCAGTTTTTGCGGACGGTTTTTCCTCTGGCATGAAGAAGAGAATCTTCGGAGAAGATGCATCCTCTCCGTCCTAGTTAATGCCAGGCGATGCATAAGGCCTATTTTTATAATTTTCAAATTTGACTATTAATATAGTTATAACAACAAGCTCAGCTAACTCACTCCATGTGGTCTGGATGCGGTATTTCGCTACCGAAAATCGGTCACTTCAGTATCTAAGGAGTGAGAAATATTTGTTGTAATGTTTTATATATTTATTGTGTATTAATTATTTATATTATATATTTGGACACGAATAATAAAAATAATAATAATATTTTTTTCAAAACTTATGTCCCATACGTTAAGTATTAATTCATTTTTTCTCGTCTCAGGAAAAGTTTGTAGTCTGTACGCCGATTAAGAACCACTGTGTAGGAGGACGACATCTTTTTCTCCACTTCTCGAGTCCAAGTTGAAAAGCTGTTTTTGTGGCCATGTTAATTGAGTGAGTGAAAAACGAGCTTGTTTACTAATTTGAAGTTTAAACAGAGATAAAAACGTTTACGCGAGGCGTGGTCAAAATCGATCTCTACTAAAAGATACGTGCCCACAATCCTAACTATATATTATTTTTAATTTTATCTTCTGTTCTCACTTTACTATCTGTCACTAATTTTAATTTATAATTTATTTTAAATTTTAAAAGTTTCACAAATATTATAGAGGGAGACAGTTTTTCTACAATGGGCCCGTCCAACTTTTTTGAATTTTATATATGTTACGAAGAATTTAAAAATAGAATTTCTGTATTTCTTGTTTTCTTGAAATTAAGCTTAACTAACGCTAAAATAATTATTAAAGTTTTGGCGCGAAAGTTGTGACGTTACCGACACTCCGTCATAAGTAGAAAGAACCGACATACGTTTCCATTAATAATGGTAATAAAATATACAATGAATGTTGCAAGAATAAAAATACGTATCCATTACAAACTGTGAGCAAAAATCTTTAGAACTAATAGTAATAAATAAACGAGATAGGCAGTTATTATATCATTTCAAAATATATATTTGTTTGATTTACTTACCGGAGTATAGGAGTAGTGTTAAATGATAATTTAACTTTAAATGATAATTCATGAAAAACTTCCAAAGTACATTATATTCATAATTAAGTTAACCATTCGTTTGAATTAATGTGACTTTAAGACTTTCTTTAATATAATATTGTAGGTTATACTCAGCAAGGGCCATTATTATAATTATAATAGTATTTAAACTATTTTCTATTTATAATTAAATACAACAATGACAGTATTGATTGCAATAATCAAAGCATAGTTCATAATAAAAACATTTACATTCCTATTTACTAAATGATTATAACAATGACAAGTATTGAGATTACAATAATTAAAGCATAAATAATAATATAAATTTATTTAATGAGTAAATTCTCTTTTGATCTTAATAAAAAATTACTCGGATATATTAAATATGTGTATGTTAGAGTATGTGTAAGGCCAATCGCGAATTTATGAGCAAAATATGCATGGTCCAACATTTTCATAGGGTAACTGGACAACTGTAATGACGCGGACGTCACAACATGGCGATCATTTTACGCTAAAAACTTTAATTACATTATTATAGATATAAAAATACAAAATATATAGAAATTTTTATTTCGTATTCATTTATTTATATTCAAAATTCATATGCGACATGTAATTTTTAAAAAGTCGAAGACTTGGACGAGCCCTATAGGCATCTCAGTTATCAGACACAAAGTCGATTAAATTATGGTAATATAATGCAGTGCTCATTTATTATTTTGGTGTTCAACTAATCTTTTGGTAACCAAAACTTAAAATTGTCAGAAAAATTCAGTGCTTAAATATTATTTAGGTGTTCGTTTAAATTATCCTCTATTTTAAATGGTTGAATTGTGCATGCGTGTATGCGGTGGTGCGAGTATTTAATGAAAAAATATGAGGGATATCGTGCGTCGAGGAAGACAATCATGCGCTGGGCAGTTTATTAAATTACCTGTCGTAATTTACTGTCTAATTAATTGCACGGAAACTTCCATGCATAAATCACGGCCTGAGCTGTGCTAGTTTTTACCTTTTGTCTATTATTAACGCGCGAGCTAGATACATTTTTTAATCAATTACCGTACACCATTACCCCATTTTACTTGCACTCTACTTATTTTAAAAACCAATACTTACCCACGTATTATCATTATTTCTCCAACTAGAACATAATTGTAGATATAGCATTGTTTACAAACAAGTTTATAAAAATGATTTCGAAAAGATACTCTATCCAGAGGAATGTATATATATATATATATATATATATATATATATATATATATATATATATATATATACTGTAACGTGTGAGCCTCGCTGCTACGCTGAACAAGCGTCTATGTATAGCGATGACGCAATCGCGCTAGCAGCCGCGCTACGTAACAAACAAGCCGCAATTTGTCGGTCGCCTGAACCTTTTGTGTTCATTGTTATTATGCTCTCGAACATTCTAGAGCTCTCTGGAAGTTAATAGCAGCTGTATAAAAGGGAGGCAGCTATGCTCGGGAGTTAGTTAGTTACTTAGTAAGATAGTTACTTAGTAAGATAGTTAGTTAGTAACATGGAGAGACATTCACATAGAGTGTTGAGAAGCACAGTAGTATCGTAGTGAGCGTATGCAGCAAAGTGTCGAGTGGAGAAGGTGCTCTGGAAGTTATTGGTATACTGGGATAGCTGTGGATGTGAATACTCGGTAGTGTTGACGAGTATTGGGAATCTATAGTGTACGAGGACAGTAATGGCGAGTCTGGAAGATACTGGTATATTGGGATATTTGTGAAAGTGAATACTCGATAGGGTTGACGAGGACAGTAACAGCGAGTTGGAGTAAATACTCGGCATTGGTGTTGAAGAATTGTGGCATACGGATAGTTGGTGATACTGAGGCTGTGGAAGGAAAAAGTTAGTTACATAAATGGACAGACAGTGAGGTGAAAGGTGTGACAGACGTTGTTGAGTCAGTTGAGTATATAGACGCTGTGGAGGTTGGTAGGCGGACAGCTGAACATAGAGAATAAGTAGTAGCGACACTTCGCTGATTTTCGTTGCAACCTGCTCGGGTTGATGGGGGAATAATGAGGAGCGGGATTTTGAATCAGATTTAAATAATATATTACGTACAGATTCATTGCATTTGTAATAAGTATCATGTATTTATTAGAATTTTATAAAAAAATATATTTTAATATTATATACAGGTCTCGGAAGTAAGTTCATTCTATCATAAATTTAAAATACATTAACCAGTACAATATGTAACAAATAGCTTTATTTATAATAAATATGAACAATAACAAAAATCTTGTGTACAACACGTAGGAAAAGTATATTTTTCTTTATTTGCACAAATAGCTATTTTTATAATATAAATTTTTATCTTGGTGATAAATATATATATGTTTTTAAATAAAAGAGTTTACTTCTTACTTGTTTACACATTCACCTAAAGTGAGAAATTAGTTGAAACACAAAGATATAGAACTCGTAGATGTATTCAGTTTTCTTTTATATTTAAAGAGACACAGTTAAAAAATTTACAATATGAGTTCCAAAAAATATTTAGACGAATGTGCGATACGAACTTCCTAAAATTCGGTAATCCAAAATAAGGATTAACTTAATCTTTTTTGTGAGTCGGGCTGTAAATGGCGGAAGGTATTGTATTGGCCACACCAGATTTTTTTTAAGAAAAACTTAAAAATTGCAAATGGAAATATTCATTAAAAACTCACCATTGAATATTTTGACCAAAGGCAATGGCCCGTATTACGAACACACTTTTATAATAAAAGTATGCCTTCGGAAGATAAAAGAAACTATATGCTAGCTAAATATAATAACAAAGTATTTGAAATCGTATTTATTAAAAAAGTATTTAATTTTTTTTTTCAATTTCATATAAACGAATATTATTCTTCGCTTGTTTTATTTCTGTACATATTGAAATTTAATTACAGTTAAAAATAAACATAATTTTAATTAATTCTACAAGCGTTTTATCTTGGCGGTATATTAATCTTTCGAATAGCCTGAAGACAATTCAAAAAACATTAATAAAATCTGGAATAGGTTGAGAGGAGAGAAAATACTAATACCAGAGAAGACATTAACGTCACAAAAATAAAAATCGCCAACAATATATAACGTAGTTATAAATCCGAGAATGGAGAAAGGCTGTTTCCATACTTCTTAAAAAAATAATAATCATCAACAGGGGGAGGATTTATGAGTGCTTGGCGAGGGCAATTCCGGGTAGTTTGTCATGCCATCAGGTACAGCCTGCAGTCGCGGCCAAAGCGAATTTTAAAATGATGAGGCTCCTCCACACTGCATGAGTTATATGGACAGAAAAAATGGTGGAGGCGCATAAAAGGTACGAGAAGAAAACTGTGAAACGATAGAGACTTGTACTGTAATGGCTGGTTTATGATGGATTTAATTTATAAATTTAAATTTATAAACTATATTTAAAATTTACGATTTACCTTGTTGGTTTATAGTGAATTTAAAAATATGAAATGTGTCCAATCAGCTTACGTGGTTTAACACAAATGGGATGACAGTTATATATTTATCATTTTTATCATAATCAATCTGTATTTTTCTACAGATAATATTAATAATATATCCATATTTTCAGAATCCATTTGTCAAATCAAAATTAAAATGTTTCAACTGTCACTTGAAACTGTCATTTTCCCCACCAAAAATCATTGTTTTAAATACTGTGAAATGATTGGACGCATTTACAAATTTACATTTAGAATATAAAATATGGTGATATTTTAAATGCAAATTCTAAATCATAAATTTCTTAAATTCATCATGAACTAGTAAAGGCAGATATGTACAATTTATATTTATAAATTTAAATTCGTAAATCTAAATTTGTAAATTAAATCCATCATAAACCAGCTATAAAACTTTGGCGACTCACGATTCGAACTAACCTAACCTAACCACTATGGTGTACTCTCCACGCCAAATGAGTGCCCGTGAGGTGACGCCTGGTAAACGCCCGCGCAGTACGAATATGTTGAAGTAAAGTATTGTAACGTTTTTATTTATTTGGGTGATTTGTAAATATTAGGCAATTATTATTAATTAAAATAATAACGATAACTAATATTCAACAATTATTAAAAACTAATTGAGACTAAAACTATAATTAACTAAACACTAATGGCTGGTTTATAATAGATTTAATTTACAAATTTAGATTAACGAATTTAAATTTATAAATATAAATTGTACATATCTGCCTTTACTGGTTCATGATGAATTTAAGAAATTTATGATTTAGAATTTACATTTAAAATATCACCATATTTTATATTCCAAATGTAAATTTGTAACTGCGTCCAATCATTTCACAGTATTTCAAACAATGATTTTTGGTGGGGAAAATGACAGTTTCAAGTGACAGTTGAAACATTTTAATTTTTATTTGACAAATGGATTCTGAAAATATGGATATATTATTAATATTATCTATAGAACAATACAGATTGATTATGATAAAAATGATAAATATCATATAACTGTCATCCCATTTGTGTCAAACCACGTAAGTTGATTGGGCATATTTCATATCATTAAATTCACTATAAACCAGCAAGATAAATCGTAAATTTCAAATCTAAATTTGTAAATCAAAATTTATAAATTTATAAACTAATTGAGACTACAACTATAATTAACTAGATAACATTAACACTATTTATTTATTTATTTAACCAATTAACATTACTATTTATTTCCACGATATTACTAATTATTTAATTCACTACGCGTTCCTAGTTCTTAGACTGCCGGTCTGTTGCAAACTCTTGTAGACTGTTTACGCAATATTTATTTCACTATATTTATATCACTATATACTTATATCACAGTATAGAGAATACATGCAGTAGCGACACTCTTGTCGGAACCTTTGATGTTTCGTTCCAGGCTGGTCGGCGTGCAGAGGGTAATAATGAGGAGCGCGAAATATGAAGAACTATCAAATTGTCAGACATGTCAAATAAGTTAACTTACGTTGTGACAGATAAAACGTCAAGCATTTATTTATTTTTTGTTCAATTTCATGGCTGTCGATATTTTCAACGTAATTTTCAACATTTTCATAATTAATTTCTGTCGTTACAAAGCATGTAAAGGTAATTCTGTTTATTAATTTAGATGCAGAATTTTATGCTTAAAACTTTTATTTGACGCGTTTTTGCTTAAAATAATTAGGCGAGCAGGAAATTGCAAAAAAACTGATTTCCCATGTTAATCTCCTATGTACACCTTTAAGACAGGCACACGGGATACAGGTAGCAGGAGTTAAAAATAATCCTGAAATATAATCTAACTTTATGTACACATCTCTCCCTCATTTAAGTAGAAATGTGTCTGAAATTCCGTTGATTCCTTGCGACGTGTTTATCAACTAATTTATTGCATCATTAAGTAATTTCACATGATTCGGCGCTTGGCATCGCCTGCGGGCAGTAAGGCAGGGTTAAAGCAAAGCAGACAGACAAGTTGAGACCGAGACGCTCTTAACCGGCCCGGCCGCCTGGATGAAATATTTGCAAGGCGAATTGATTCCTCGCCCCGGGCTCATCCCGAGACGGTACAAGTGTGATCAAACACATCGCGAGGCAAATCTTATGAACGAGCTTAAATGTATTCCTCACCAGATAGACGTAATCTGAGGGTTTCATGTCATACCTAGCCGGGATGCGTACCACCAGTTTATACTTGAAATTTCCAGTATAAACGTCCAATAAAATAAAGGATTCGTGATTTATGACTTTTTAACTCTAAAGGTGCATTCACAAATGAAAATTAGGTTTAGCTATATGGTTTGTACCTACTTTAGATTTAAAGACTTTGGCCGCATATTATATAATGACCCCATTCACACTTCAGAATTTGGAGTCTCTAAATCCAAATCATAAAGCTAAACATTGCAAGGTCCAAACTCAGTGGCGTAACTAAGAATTCGGGGGCCCGCCCGCAAATAGTTCTTGGGGCCCGTTTTTAATTGTAGTGTTTATCATAAAGAACTACATACCACAAGAACTTATGGAAATTGTGACTAGGCTCACTTTCATCTGAGTTGACAGGTTAAGAAGCAAAATAACCAATATTGGAGGCCTGAAAATCCAAGATTAGGCACCTTTACATCCCACCAAAGTCATTCTATGTTGTGGCATTATGAAAATGCGATTGCCCCATTTTTTTTATGAAATGAAAGTCCACTGCTGCAAGTAACAAGGAATTGATTCATACATTTTTGGTATCCCAAATGAAAGAATTTGGATGCGACAAAATATGGTATTAACAAGATGGATCAGTATCATACAAAAATAGCAATTTTGCGAAAATCATTCTCTTATCGTTACTTAATTTTGGTAATACACATTGGCCGCCAGGTGTCTTGATTTGACAGCCCCAAACTTCTTTTTATGTAGTTATTTTAAAGGAAAACTCTGGATCAGTTGCAGGAAAATATTTGCCAAGAAATCGAAATTCTACCTGCCGAAATGCGATGAAAAATAAAGAGCTTGATTGTACATAGCGGATAAGGAACCCCTTAGCCAATATTATTTTTGGAAATTGACATTTAAAAAAAATAAAGGACTAAATAAATTTGTATGTTTCTACAAAAAAATTATTAAATTCAAAATTTCGCAGTAGTAACAAAATTATAAATCATGTAAATTGAGGCTCTTCTAGAGCCGGGGGCCCGCCCGCAATGCGGGCCGGTTAGTTACGCCACTGTCCAAACTTTAGGTTTATGATTTAAGGCCCATTTACACGACGATAGTTTACTGTCACGATAGTTCTCTCACGAAAGTGTGATAGTGCGATAGTGTGCTGTCTACACACGACATCAATTTCGCAGTGATAGTGTTCAAAAAAAGGGAGAAGAAGGGCTTCTGCTGCATCCCTCTTCACTCTGATTTTAAATTCCGGGCACTTTTTCTTCCAAAGACACGGAAATCTTCTCCTTCCTCGAGAAAGTCAATCACATGAAAACGTGACATTGTTCACACGTATTCTATTTTATACATTATTTATGTTATATTACGCAGAAAAAGGGCAACTGTTGGTTCAGAAAATAAAGGCGCGAAACATGATAACTATCGTGATAGTTAGCACGAGAGTACGGTCGCTTTTGCGATAGTAACTATCAACTATCAGATCAAGCGAGATAGTGCGATAGTACTTTCATGACAGTGTGACAGTAACTATCATGCAGTTTACAAGGCGACAGTGCTTGTGAAAGTTACTGTCATGACAGCAACTATCACGATAACTATGATGAGAACGAGTCTGAAATGATATAGATATGTAGAGTAGGAGATATACGTTGTATTATAAACTACTCTACATGTGTAAAAATATAACTAAGAACGTTAAACTAGTATAACATGTAAAGCAAAATAATAAACACAAATGAATTTGGATCAGAGCGAAAACAGGAAAACACTTTTATTTATTTCGTATCTAACAACATTAAAACATTTTCATAGGTGTCTTGATCGAACTGTGTGATCGACACATGGTTGCTAGATGTAACTGTAACATATCTCCCTCCTTAGAGAGAAGAAAACAATGACAGGTAATGAAAGGGAAGTCATTACATGTCATTTTACAAAGAAATGACATAAATTGAATGACTTTATTTGTGGGACTTGGGGAGAGGAATGAGTGTTATCAAAATTGTGCGGCTATTGTAAGTAAGCAGGTTTTAGTCTGTCTATTGATACGGTGTCCAATTTATCTTTAATTAAAATTTTGAAAAACTTTTCGTATCGTTTGATTACTTTGTAAGGCCCATCGTAAGGTTGTTGTAGGGTGGGGCTTATTGCATTATGCTTTATGAAGACATGTGATGTGCGAAATAGATCGGGGTTTACAAAATATGGTTTGTTTTTTAAGATTGGGGCTGTATACTTTAATTTGCTGATTATTTGTTTTAACTGTTGGAGATAGTGGGGCATGTTAGGGTCTGGAACTATTGGTGATTGTGTGAAGAATTCGCCTGGAATGTGTAATGTGGTGCCGTAGACAAGTTCTGCCGGGCTGCAATTAATAGGTTCTTTGCACGTTGTGCGAAGACTTAATAAGACGATTGGTAGGTTAGTTACCCAGTTTATAGGGTCATTATATGTTTTAAGGGAAGTTTTTAGCTGTCTATGGAACCTCTCAATCATGCCATTTGATTGTGGATGGTATGCCGTGGTTTTTATGTGGTGTGTGCCCAACATTTTAAGTAAATTTTTGAATAATGATTCGAATTGTTTTCCCCTGTCTGTTGTAATAACAGAAGGAACTCCAAATCTAGATATCCAATTGTTTACTAATGCTTCAGCTATAGTTTGTGTGTTACAATCTTTGATTGGAATTGCTTCTGGCCATCGTGTGACCCGATCTATGCACGTGAGTACATGAGAAAATCCTTGGGAATTGGGTAAATGGATTAAGTCGATATGAATGTTGTCGAAGCGACTGTTTGGTTCGGAAAATGGTTTGAGTGGAGCTTGGGTGTTTTTTGTTATTTTTGAACGTTGGCAGTGTACGCATTGTTTGGTCCAGGATTGTATGTCTTTGTTCATTTTATACCAAACAAATTTAGAGTTTATTAATTTTGTTGTTGTTTTTATTCCTGGATGGGATAGCGAGTGAAAATGGTCGAAAATGTTAATTCGGAATTCTTTTGGTATATATGGTCGGTATTTACCAGTGGATATGTCGCAAACTAAGGTACAGGTAGAATTTGGAAGCTTAATGTTTTTGAATTGTAAATTGTTCGTTTTATTTGTCTGCAGTGTCTGTAGTTCTTTATCGGTTTTTTGAGCTGCTGCGATTTTGACGTAGTCGATGGTTTTGTCTGTGAGGATGGAGTTTATTTGGATTCTGGACAGCGCGTCGGCTACGGTGTTGTTTTTGCCCGATACGTGTCTGATGTCGCTTGTTAGTTGTAAAATGAAGTCCATGTGTCTTATTTCTCTGGAGGTGTAGTTGTGGGAAATTTTGTTAGCCATGAAAGTCAGAGGTTTATGATCTGTTAGAATGGAGAAATTTCTTCCTTCTATGAAATATCTAAATTTCTTTACTGCTAGGTACATAGCTAGTAATTCACGGCCAAATGTGCTATAACGTTTTTGTGTAGGTGTGAATGTGGCGGAAAAGAAGGCTATAGGTTTCCAGTCTTCTTTTATCTGTTGTTGCAGAACTGCACCTACTCCCGTGTCTGAAGCATCTACCATGATAGATATAGGGGCATTGTGTGCGGGAAATGTGAGTGTTGTTAAATATGTTAATTGTTTTTTAATGTCTTTGAAAGCTTTGTTTGCTTTCGGAGACCATGCAATCTCTTTTGAGCTGTTTGGTTTATTTGTTATGAGACAATTAATGGGTTTTAACGTTGTTGCACAGTTAGGGATAAAACGATGGTAAAAGTTTATGAGGCCAAGGAATTCCCTTAGTTTTTGTTGAGTTGTAGGTAAGGGAAATTTGTTGATTGTGTCAATTTTAGATTTACCGGTTGAATGCCATTTGTTGAAATACTGTGTCCTAAGAATTCGATCTTCTGGACTCCGAATTGGCATTTGTTTTGATTGATAAGTATACCATGTTTTTCAAGTCTTTGAAAAACTAATTCTAAGTGCTTTAAATGTTGTTCGAAAGAACTACTAGCAATAAGGAGGTCGTCAATATATGCGAAGCAAAAATCTAAACCTCTGACAACATTGTCAATGAACCGTTGAAAAGTTTGGGCGCTATTCCTCAATCCAAATGGCATGACCAAGTATTCGAAAAGACCAAAAGGTGTGGTTATTGCTGTTTTGGAAATGGATTCTTCGTCCATTGGTATTTGGTGGTAGGCTTTAACGAGGTCTAATTTTGAAAATATTTTCGAATTGTATAAATTAGTTGTAAAATCTTGAATATGGGGAATTGGATAACGGTCAGGGACGGTGATGGCATTGAGAGCCCTATAGTCCCCGCAAGGTCGCCATTCGCCAATCTCTTTCTTTTTAACCATATGCAATGGAGAAGCCCAGTTGCTAGAAGATGGACGAATGATCCCCATTTTCAACATTTTATCGAATTCGTTTTTAGCGGTGGATAATTTATCCGGAGCTAGACGGCGCGGCCGTGCAAAAACAGGTGAATTGTTAGTGATGACACAGTGTTTGACATTGTGCATAATTTGACGTTTGGGAGTAAAAGGTGAATTTAGAGAAGGAAATTTTGACAAGAGTTGGGTAAAGCATGTGGAATGTTGAGTAGTAATACTAGATATTCGATTTGAATTGTTTTGTATGTTTCGGTTTGCTTGTAACAAGCGCTTTGAAGGTAAGTCAATCAGCAAGTTAAAGTATGTAAGAAAATCTGCGCCGATAATTGAATGCTTAACGTTCGCGATAATAAACCTCCATGTAAATTGCATTGTTAATCCGAGGTCTATTTCTAATGTTTTAGTACCGAAAGTTTTGATGGTTGAATTATTGACAGCCTGTAGTGTAAGAGGATTTTGTCGTCGTTTCTCGCACAATGAATTTTTGATAACACTCACCTCGGCTCCAGAGTCTATCAGAAAGCGGTGGCCAGAGAGCCTATCAGTCAGATAAAGGAGTTTTGTTGTCGTTGGATGAGTATTAGTGCTAGAAATAGATGGTAAAGTGAGTTTATCTATTAAGTTTCTGTTTTGATGTAACAAAACCTCTGATTTGTTTGTAGAAGAACTTTGTTGACATGGTGGAATACATTTCCTCGCTTTGCCGCCGAAGTTGAGGTGATACCAGCATAAATTCGAGTTCGGAGGAATCGTAGGGAAAGGAAGGTTTTTCTTTCTTGACTGACTTAACACCAACTTCTTTAATTCTGAGACCTCTTGTTTTAGCTCCTCGATTTGCTGTGCGTCTTTGCTCACGGAACATAGCGTTGGTTGTGTGACGTTTAGAATCCTATCCGCGATTTCGGCTTTATCTGCTAATGAAATATTATTATTTGAAGCAAGGATAAGTTGAATATTTGAAGGAAGTTTTTGCAAGAATATTTCTTCAAGGATTGAGTCGTCTAGATGCATAGAGCCAACCAACTGTTGGAGCTGACGTAAAAGTTGTGATGGTTTTTTATCGCCTAAGTCTGTGATGTTGAATAATTGTTGAATTCTTTCTTGTTTCGATAGCGAAGTTCGGTGGATTAACGTTTCTTTTAACTTGGTATATGGAAACACTGTTGGAGGATTCTCAATAAGGTCTCTGACTTCTGCTGCATACTGAGGATTGAGTAATGAAATTAATTTGTAGAACTTAGTTGTTTCAGATGTAATACGGTGTGACATAAATGTCGCTTCTACTTGAGAGAACCATAATGTCGGGTCCGCAGGCCAAAATTCGGGGATCTTGAAGGAATTTGTTAATGAAGATATTTCAGGAAGCGGAAGGTCAGCAGGTTGGGTATCGGAAACAGGAACAGGAACAGGTATGTCGTCCATCCTGTTTGACAATCGGGGTCACCAAATATGTAGAGTAGGAGATATACGTTGTATTATAAACTACTCTACATGTGTAAAAATATAACTAAGAACGTTAAACTAGTATAACATGTAAAGCAAAATAATAAACACAAATGAATTTGGATCAGAGCGAAAACGGGAAAACACTTTTATTTATTTCGTATCTAACAACATTAAAACATTTTCATAGGTGTCTTGATCGAACTGTGTGATCGACACATGGTTGCTAGATGTAACTGTAACAGATATATAGGTACACCCATCTTCATTTAGTATCCACTTAGTAGATTTTGCTTTTTAAGCAAATGCGAGAAGAACATGGAGACTGTCATAACTTAATTGCTGAAATATAACCAATAATGCCAAGCGAATGACAGTTTCACGACGCTCAGATGTCTTGTTGAGTACTGCTCTACCAATATTTTAATCTTGTTTTTGAAGTATTTACATAGATGTCTGTACATATCAAAACAAATTTTCTGGTAATTTAAACTTACATTTATGAATGACTTATGGCTGGTTTATGACGGTTTTAATTTACAAATTTAGATTTACGAATTTAAATTTATAAATATAAATTGTACATATCTGCCTTTACTGGTTCATGATGAATTTAAGTAATTTATGATTTAGAATTTACATTTAAAATATCACCATATTTTATATTCTAAATGTAAATTTATAAATGCGTCCAATCATTCACAAATTAAAATTAGGTTTAGATTTATGGTTTACACTTTATATTTAAAGACTTTGGACGCATATTATGTAATGACTCCATTCACACTTCAGAATTTAGGGTCTCTAAATCCAAATCATAAAGCTAAACATTGCCAGGTCCAAACTTTAGGTTTATGATTTAGTTTGACGTCACAAACTTCACCAATGAGACCGAGTCTGAAATGATTAGATATATACACTCATCTTTATTTATTATCTACTTGGAAAATTCGGCTTTTTAAACAAATGCGAGAAGAACATGGAGAGTGTTTTAATTAAATTGCTGAATATAACCAATAATGCCAAGCGAATTACAGTTTCACGGGGCACAGGTGTCTTGTCTTGTTGAGTACTGCTCTACTAGCTCTACCGATATTTTAATCTTGTTTTTGAAGCATAGTTCTAGACTAGACCTTAAAATTGATTCTTGATGAATGCATGTTATTTTTATTACATAGAATTAGAGTTCCCTAATCAAAGAAGTGAATATTTTGTTCTTGTAATTGATAATAAATATCAAAGCAAACAAAATATTTACGTATTTCTTTCATGGCATTCTAATTCTATGTAAAAAAAATAACACGTATTCGTTTTTTCCATTCATGACCCTCTTATTATAGCCATATTTTAATCAAATTATTATAAAACTTACATGCAATTTTCTAAAATAAATCGTTATGTAAGAGAATAAAAATATTATATCACTTAAATCAGAATTAAATTCTCTATCGAATGAGCAAATAAAAATATATGTTCTCATTTAAAATAAAAAAAGTTAGGTCCAAAAAAATAATTTTCTTTTCTTTAAATTTTTCTTGTGAAATAGACATTGTTTGCCCATTTAACCGTCTTTATAGCTTTTATAGTTCTCGAGATTTAAAATGTCCACCCTGTATATTGCGATTTATATTTCTGCAAATTTCTATTTTCAGAAATAAAACAGCAATAAACAGAGCTCGTTATCTTATATGTGAAATTTAATATTCCACAAATATATTTCATATAAAAATAAATAATTTACTATGAACTTCTATACAACAATATTTGCGGGGTTCAAAACATTCACTTATAAATACCTACTGCTCACACAATTCGCAAAATTTATCGCTTCGTAAACTGCCAAAAAGAAACGCGATATATTCACATGGGTCCATGAAGTTTAGTACACAAATTAAATTTTAACGTAACACAATAAAACATACAGAACGAGGCCTAATTAATCCAGTACATGTGCATAGAGCCGGAAAATACAAATCCTCAGATTACGTTGATGAATTACCAAATAATAAAAAAGCGATAGGACAAGTTTCAAAACAACCACCGCACGAATGGACTACATGGATTTCTTTCACGCATGTGCTTCAAAGGCACGGTCAACAAAATGCGCTTTGCAGTTTTATACAACGAATAAAATGTTATTTTTACTGTTGCATTATTTAATTTGTTAAAATACACTACTCTCAAATGTTAAAAATATTTAAATTTTTATGTTTCGTAGTGCGGAATAAAATGGCATTTCCTTTATCTTACAACAACTAAAATAACAATGTTTTACAATTACAACTCACAAAGGTTGATTAATGAATTATTGGAGGGCCGTATTATTTAACACCAAAGTCAAAGTATGTATGTATGTATGTATGTATGTATGTATGTATGTATGTATGTATGTGTGTGTGTGTGTGTGTGTGTGCGCGCGCGCGCGTGTGTGCGTGTGCGTGTGTGTGTATGTGTGTGTGTGTGTGTGTGTAACAAAAATTTCATCTGCGATAACTAATACTACACTTTTAAAAATTATAATTCTTTCGTATTCTTCTTCATTACATCCATATGAAGAGCTGATTAGATTTTGGTTACAATTGGTCAACCGGAAGTACCCCCATTTGAAGATTTTAACAGTTTTTCTTCAAAAAACTATATTAAATATCATTTTTTGACATTTAATGTTATTATAAATATTAAAGAATCTTTTATTCTCTATACGATTTGACTGCATTACTTAACATTTAATAAATATAGAGCTAAAAAATTATAAAAAAAATTATTTTCATGAAGTAGACAGCTACTATATTAAGAAAATTCTGATTGAAAGGTGTCAGTGTCAAGTGTAATTGATATAAGCGTGTTTGTCTTATAATTTTACTGGAAATACAGGATCTTTTGCTAGAAATTTTCTGTATGGAATTTGTATAAAATACATACAACAGCCGGAAGGTAATGTAAAAGAAATAGATTATTTTGCAGGGAACTTTCTGTTTGAAATTTGTACAAAGTACATAGAACTGATGGAAGGTAATGTGCTGGCCACATCAGATTTTTTAACTCTATATTCATTGAACATGAAGCATAAAATGTAATCAAATGGCATAGAGAATAAAATATTCTTTAATATTTATAATAACATTAAATGTGAAAAATGATATTTAACAGCGTAAAATGTTAAAATCTTCAAATTAGGGTACTTCCGGTCGACCAATTATAACCAAAATCTAATCAGCTCTTAATATGGATGATGGATGTAAAGAAAGGGACTACGCAAACATTTTTATTTTTGGAAAGGTGGTATTGAAATTATGCGATCCGAAAGAAACGTCACACACATACATACATATATCCATGCATACATACAAACATCATCGTAAAAATAGTAAAATCGTATTCTAAGGAGCCTAAAACGTGTTTGTTCATTAAAAACTCATCATCGAATTTTTTACCAAAGCCAATACCTTCCTTACCTAAAGGTGACGGAATGTAAAACTTCATTTGGGTAGCTATAATACAAAAAATACTTCCGCTTATTATAATTCGCGGTCAAATTTGAATCTGATTAACCACAATGAACAGCATACCAAATACTAAGCTTTCAAATCGCTATTGAATTCATAAGCCTACGAAAAACATCTAAAGAAATATAATAAAATTTTCGTAACTGTTATTGCTGGAGATGAGATGATAAAACTCTAATATCCCAGTTTTAAATATGGGGACAATGAAGAACTGTTTATAATTGTGTACAAACAAATTTTATATTTTCATTTTGATATTCAATATATTTATTTATAAAAATCGTTGACATATTAACAAATCAAAACAAAATATAAATATGTGAAAAATTAAATACAATACCTAGTTGGTATTCAAAAATCACTTCCGTTGTATATTCAAAATGGAAAAGCAATTCTCTCATCATTAATTCACCAGCCGAAAAACTGTGATAATTTCACTTTGCAATAAAACAGTCAAAAACCAGATCACTGCAGTTAGTAGTGCATCGACGCAGATATTAAACATTTAAAAGCGCTAAATTTAATTAGGATTGCCATCTAGTAGGCGAGTTTTTCCCGTGAATATAAATTTCCATCAAACAGAGCGTTCATCCTGCGATGTATAATTCAACAGGGTTGTGAGGGGCTAGGGGGGTCCATTCTGGATGACTGGAACGTTTGGACGTTTACGGAGCCTGGAACACTCATTAATATTTCAATCAACAGTGTTACGTGTCGACCGAGTGCGCCCGTTTTTTTGTTTTTTCGTGGTATGTAGGGACGCGATGCGATGTTGTCATGAGAGGGGTTTTGTTGTTGCTGTGGAAAGGAGGAGAGGGGGAACTTGCCACTGCTTATAAAGTTCTAGGGATAAAAATTAAAAATAAAGTATCAATGGGCTTGCATTGCTAAACGCATTATGTGAACAGTTCTGGTTTGGACGGCCTGGTTCGAATCCAACTAATTTTCGAACCACAAAAAGTTACCCCTGTTGATATTATGTATGAAGAGATGGCGCTGATTGTATTAAACAATGGTACACTTTTATTACCTTACTGATTTCCAAAAACCGGAACGTGTAAGAATTTGCCAAGAATCTTTATTAAGCGGACACCAATTTATTTCAAAAATTATGACAGATAGCGAAACATACATGTATTCATTTTATCGACGTACGTACACATCAAGAGAATAGTGTATGGATTTATAAGAATGGGAATCATCAACAATAACCAAGAAGCAGCGAGCGTTGGAAAAACCAAAAACACTTCATGTTCCGACAACAAAGGTCTTCACGACAAACTAATGCAGACTATCTCAAAACAAAGCGCTATCGTCAGGATAGGATTATCTTAGAGGTGCAGTGTGCAGGGTGCATAGGCTGGGGCATCTAAAGTCAACTGTCAAAAATCGGTGACATCCAGACTAAACAAAAACCCGCGGTAGGAAAAATGATAATTATTTCTAAACAGAGTTTTGCTTAACAAAGATAACAAGTTGAAATATTATTACTGAACTATAATTTAGAAAAGTTTATAAAAAATTATTTATTTGTTAATTGCACGTACCCAGGCCACACGAGAATACAGGCCTGAATGCTTCTCCCTGCTCAATGCGTCATATTAAACTATGAGGCCAGCGTCATAGTCTAGCCCTATAAAAACAGTAGAGCTGCAGGCTGCAGCAGTCAGCGTGAGTGGACGAACGGAACAGCGTAGCACGGAACGTCAAATTTCGAGTGTTTTTCTTTGAAGGAAATTGCAAAAATGGTTTTAAAATGATGTATACCGATGTGCAGGAGCAATTACGGTAACACGGCAAAATTGATATACCGGACATTAGAGAAGTTAGAAGTTAAACAAGTGTTCCTAATATATGGTGAATGTATATCATGCAGAATTTCAAATTTAGTTGATATGAATTTTTTTTAGGAATATTCAGCAACATTTTAGGAATAATTATAGAAAAACTGTAAAGAAAAAATTTGTAATAAAAAGCAGTTAAACAAAAAAAATAAAAAATTAGCGAGCACCTAAATGTATTTTATTCCAAAGTAGGTAATGGTTATTTTAAATATGCGTACTTATATGTCATTCATTATTCAGTGGTGTCGATAGACCATTTCTGAGGGGGCTTGCGCCCTCCCTGTTTAATTTTGCTCCCCCTTTCCGTGTTTTTATTTAAATAAATTATTAAAAATTAATCTGATTTTTTTACTATTTTATTATGGACTTATTTATCTGCAATAAGCAGCGAGACGATTATGTACCTACGACTTTAGCTGAAGAGGAAAGGTTACCGCTGCTCTAAAATATGAAGCAAAAATTCAAATAAATTATTCCTGTATTAGAACTATTAACGCATTAAAAAATTTAACACACGACAAGCATCCTTCCAATACTAACCTGCATTTTAAAATAAAAATTATTGAAAACTATTAATACTGGACTTTTCTCGTTTTGCCATTAAAATCAAAGTCAAATACTAATAGATTTCAATATTTTTTTTTTTTAATTCAAGTTAATATCGGAAGTATGTGTGTCCTGTGTTGAGTTTTTTAAAATGTTAATAGTTCGAAACAATTAATTGAATTTTCGCTTCATATTTTAATACAGGGGTAACCCTTCCTCTTAAGAAAGGTACTATAAGAAATCAAAATGATGCACCATTCAGGCTATAAAAGAGACGAAATTATTTAAGGCTATCCCATTGCAAGGACATAATGAAACAAAAAATTCAACAAATAAGGCCAATTTTATAGACTCTAGTTATTAAAAAATTTGATCCTTTTCTCCAGAATTACAATGTACCTCAAAATGCACATTACTGTTCACTACGTTAAAAAATTATATTATAGAGAGTAGTGCAAAATGTATAATACGCAAAATAACTCCGGAAATTAATAATTGTGATTATTTTGCAATTATAGTAGATGATCCTCGGGACATCACTGCAGAAGAACAGATAAGTATTTGTATAGGCTGCATTACATCCAAAAGAAATATTTTTATGTTTTAAACATGAAAAAATTTAGATGCAGAATCAGACTGTCAAAAATTATTTCGTTCTAAAGGTGCGCCCTGTTAAAAGTACCTAGTGACGCCCCTGTCACTATTATCATTTTCATATTATGTTCTAGGTTATATTGATTTCATTTGTTAGCTCCAGTTCTAAAGATTTATTAATGTTATTATTTGTATTTCTTGTATTATTTAAACAACAATAAATAATTTAAAGTAAAACATGAGTTTATTCGTATATTTAGGCCATTTATAATTCGTTTTTTATTTAATTTGTTTAGTTATTATATAATGCTTGAATAGTTATTTACGAGTTGTATATCTTTATAAATCACATTTTACAATTCTATTTGTTTAAAATTCCATATATTTCCTATGCTTACAGTGCTGTCGTTCGAGGCGGGGCGTGACAGCAAGAGGCTAGCTGTGACGTCACGAATTGAGTATTCAGGCCTGTATTCACGTATGGCCTCGCACGTACCCTTGCTTTTACAAAGGGAACTACTTGGAGCTTATTGAAAATAAAAAAAAAATAAATTATTTTTATTAAATTACGGTTTGAGTACAAAATCAACATTATACCTACGTCGCAGAATATTTAAAAAAATATTAGAGTCAAACGAATAACAATAAAGACTTTTGAAAAAAACTGGTCGCTTTTAGTTGAGATGAAATTTCATAAAAAAAAAATAGTGGAGGACCCCATCCTATAATGACCCTTATATTCTTTTAATTTCTCCTAGTTTCAAAAGTTCAAAGACACAGCTGATAATTTGCGTCCGTGACACGTTCGCTCATTTGTGTCCACCACTACTCGGAACGAGTGCCACTCTTCGTACTGGAGCTGCAGACTAGACACTGGTAAGTTACATGGAAACAACCCGTGTCATCTGAACTTGTAATGGAAATGAATGAGACATGCATGCTGAAGGCTTGTTTAACTTCTCTCCACATATACGTACCTGCACGCTTCAACGACCTATTACACTCTGACACGCAGACGACCAGGAGTAAGAGCACATTGCAACCTGGTCGTTAGTAATGGACGTTAGTTAGGGATTGTTAATAATTTAAAAGTGATTAGTTGCACTTTTCTAAGAGAACTTTACTTTCTTCCTTTGCCGATTACTTCTATATACAGGATGCTTAACGTCTTCTTATTTTTACTTTCCGTCACCTTTAGGTAAGGAAGGTATTGTCTTTGGTCAAAAAATTAGGTGGTGAGTTTTTAATGAATAAGCACGTTTTAAGGTCCCTAGAATATGATTTACTATTTTTACGATGATGTCTGTATATGTGTGTGTATGTGTGGCTGTATATATATATATATATATATATATATATATATATATATATATATATATATATGTGTGTGTGTGTGTGTGTGTGTGTGTGTGTGTCTATGTGTGTGTGTGTGTGTGTGTGTGTGTGTGTGTGTGTGTGCGTGTGTGTGTGTGTCTACGATAACTCTAATACTACAATTTGGAAAATTATAATTCTTTCGTATTCCTCTTCGTTGCATCCATATGAAAAGCTGATTAGATTTTGGTTATAATGTCAACCGGAAGTACTCTCATTTGAAGATTTTAACAGTTTTTCTTGAAAAAACCATGTTAAATATCATTTTTTCACATTTAATGTTATTATAAATATTAAAGAACATTGTATTCATATTAAATAGATATAGAGTTATAAAATTATAAAGAAATTAAATTTCATAAATTAGCTAGCTATGCTAGAAACAGCTACTACATTAAGAAAATTCTGATTGAAAGATGTCAGTGTCAATTGACATACTCGTAGTATATTTGTGTTATAATTTTATTCGAAATAGAGAATATTTTTGCTCGAAACGTTATGTATGGAATTTGTATAAAATACATACACCTGTCGAACGGTAATGTATCTATAAGAAATTTAGATATGGATTTTATAGAAAATACATAGGTATTTACGAAAATTTTACCGGTAGATACCGCATCTACTGACTGTGTTCGAAGACACGAGTGGTAAAAAGATACCGTGTTCGAAAATTGTACAATATCTACCAGATCCATCTACCGGATTCATGAAGAATCTAATCTCATAAAAAAAGTAGTGATGCATAGCAAAGCGCGCGCGTTAAAAATTTGTTAACTATATCAAATTTCTAACCTGTTTCAAAATTTCAAATTTTTTATAGGTACCCTGTTTACCACTTGCGTTCTTAAAATATCGATTCCGGTAGCTATAACCTGAAAAACAGCTGTTTACCGGTAACAGATCTGGCCACATCAGATTATTTCAAGTATTGCCCAGCTCTGACTGTAAACACTCTGTATAGAGTTCTCAAGATTACCATGCAGGACGCGTTAATTGATTTCTTAATAAATAATGGATAAAGATATCTTGGAGATATTATTGTTCAAGATTATGAACGAAATTATGTAAATAATTTAATATTTACAATTTTAAAGCAACTAAATCAAGTTGAAATAAATTATTGGAAGTATTAATTCAAAAAATTGTCCTTTTCAGCCTTTTTAAATAGAAATGCGAACGTTCATTCATAAATAAATATTAAACAACATTTTATTCTGCATAAGATTTACTGTTTTTAGTATGCTTACATTTTATTATGCTTATAATTAAAAATAACATTGTATGTATTCTTTTTACTCAGATGAATATAAATTGCTGCACGTGCAGTTAGTTTTACCGCATAAAGTTTTGTAACTAGGGACATTTTAGCTCGGTACATGTGGCAACAATAATAAAAAGAAATGTCACAGTAGTCATGCAAAGTTACAGATTGTTAAAGTCGCAATAACATTGAAAAACTGACTTGTGTGGAATATTTGTTTGGAAAAAATGTCATAGGGTCTATTATTAGTCGATAAAGTTCATGCGAACCTTTGAAATACAGTTTACAATAAAAAAAACGAACACGTGTATAAATCAATTGATTCCTTTTTTATTACTTCATTTTGCTAATAGGAAAATAATATTTATACATGGTTTTTACTATTATTTTGATTCAATAAATTGGTTCCGACTGGGATAGCGAAAGGGCAAAGTTGTCGCTTCACAATCCAAAGGTTCCAGGTTCGATTTTTTAAACTTCACGCACCGTAAAACATTAAAAAATTAATGTTGTTATATATCTTCTAGAACAAAGAAACTATCCTCTTTTTAATGGTGCCACTGCCTTTCCATTACAGCTATATAACAAATGAACATAAATAAATTTTCATTGTTGAAATACAAATATTTCTCTTTTAATTGGTTTAACTTACTACTATAAAGCCTATATAAAAATTATAACTGCTATATCTCAAAATATAACGATCATAATAAAATTGAGCATTGTCATTCGAAATAATAAAATAAAAATCAGATGTGGCCAGCACATTATCTTCCGTCAGTTCTAGTTCTATGTATTTTATAAAAATTCCATACAAACAGTTTCTTGCATAAGACTCTATATTTCCAGTACATTGCCTTCGCTCAGTTCTATATATTTTGCACAAATTCCATACAGAAAGTTTCTTAGAATTGATTCTATATTTGCAGTAAAATTATAACACAAACATACTATGTCAATCACACTTGACATTGACATCTGACTATTAGAATTTTTACCTCCCGCTACCCTTGGTAAGAGAGATACAGGGATCGTGCTAAAAATCGCTTTCCGAGATTTTGGTAAATGAGCAGAAAATTTAGAACCTTGTATTCCGAACTTTTTCTATTATGGAAAGAGATCATTAGATTTTGCTGTAAATCGTATATCAGGAAATGGCACTTTACTAGAAGCTCAAGTTTTTATTCGAAAAATACCTTTAAATGTTATTTTTTCGACATTAATGTTATTATAAAAATTAAAGATTATTCAATTTTCTACAGATATGCTTTAATACTTTTTCTATATATTTGTTGGATAAATTTATAAAATTATCTATGATTTAAATACCGGAGCCTACGCTTTAAACAAACAAAACTTGGATGAGCAGTTATTCAAATGTATGTGACTCGGTAGGTAAATGGCGGGAGGTATAGTGTTGGCCACACCAGATTTTTTTATTTATGCTAGGTGTTTCCAGTATTATTGCATAGCTGGCTGCTTTATGAAATTTAATTTCTTTATAATTTTTTTACTCAATATCCATTGAATATGAAGTATAAAATGTAATTAAATCGTATAGAGAATAAAATATTCCTTAATATTTATAATAACATTAAATGTGAAAAAATTATATTTAACAGTGTTTTTTTAAGAAAATCTGTTAAAATCTTCAAATGAAGGTACTTCCGGTCGACCAATTATAACCAAAATCTAATCAGCCCTTCATATGGAAGTAACGAAGAGGAATACGAAAGAATTATAATTTTTAGAATTGTAGTGTTGGATTTATTGACGGAGAAAAAATCGTCTCGCACACACACACACGCGTACGCACACACACACACACACACACACACACACACACACACACACACACACACACACACACGTACACACTCACCCGCACACACACATACACACAAACATACAGACATCATCGCAAAAATAGTAAAATTGTATTCTAGGGACTCTGAAACGTGCTTATTCATTAATAACTCACCATCGAATTTTTTGACCGAAATACCTTCCTTACCTAAAGGTATGACGGAAGGCAAAAAAGTGTTCAAAAGAAGTGCATATCATAAGTCAGAATTGTTTTATGCGTAAAAATTGTTTATAAACCTTATTTTTTATCTAAATTAACATTGAACTTTCATTTACACAGTATTTACAACATCATTTTTAACCAAATGGTTATGCTTCACACGTTCAAATTATATGAACATTATGTGCTTATAAGTGGGCTACATTATTACACTTTATTTTGGTTTGACATTTCATCTGCGCGTTTCTCGTTTAGCTTGTCTCTAGTGTGAGTTTTAAAATTGTACGCTCATTTTTCTTTACTGAAAATACTATGAAATTTGGACAAAACAAAAATAAATATGACATTTGTCAAAAAATATTTTTGCCAACATTATAAAATACAATGGATGTAACCAAACCAATATTTATTGTTTCTCTCTTCATTACCACATCTGAATCTGGCAATCATGTAGATGTTTATCTTTTTATTCAGTAAATACCGTATACTCTGTTCCATTTAAGCCATTCAGTAGATGGAGCTGGCAACAGCGCAAACTTGAAGTAGCTGAAAGTCCATTGGGTAAACTTGTCTCTTGTCTCCAATTTCAGCCAGTCAGAGAGGTCAAAACTATTCCCTATGCTCTTAAATGGAACAAAGTATAGTATTGACATTGTTTATATTAATTTATATCGTTTGTTTATCTTACATTGGGTTTGTTCGTTTCGCTACCATGCGTCTACGGTTTACTGCCGCACCCATATACTCTATGGAGGCGGCAGTAAACCGTAGACGCAAAGTAGCGAAACGAACAGACCCATTGTTGTTCTTGCTGTTGAATGTCCTAATCTCTCTGATTTTGTTCGGCATTTAAATCTTCCTTAAATAATAAATATTAAATTCATAGAATATTTTTATATTTATGTTCTAAGGTTAGACATTATTTTTATGTATGTAAAATGTCGTTCTACTTTCCATGTGCCAGAATTTATTATTTTCCATGTAAATAAGGAAGTAGCATCTGGTCTGTTTTGAATTTCATGTGTGGATATAAAACTTGTAATTGAATTATAGTAAACACGGAAGTTAGCAGAAAATAACGACGTCGGAAACAAATAAAAAACGGTAACACCAAGCAGTCGCTAAATTTAAACGTAAACCTAGTTCCTGATCGTAAACTAAACTCAACTAAAATAAAATTTAAACTAGCTTTAGACGAACAATTTCCATTTAAAGTAAAAATAAACATGCTGACATCTTTCCCTTCCTGTTTTCTTACAAGAACTTATTCTGAAAGGGGGGCATGAGCACTTTATAAACAGAGTCACTAGTTAAGATTCTTTAACAGGATAATCGATTCTAAAACTGCTACAGTACTGTCCAAAATGGCTACATCTCATTTGTAATTGCTCCTACATTATTGAGTAACATACTAACTTTATTTATTGTTTGGTTGTAAGCTATTGCCTTCTTCTCTCAAAACACTATTTTTTACAAAGGAACGTACAGATTGTGCTAGTTCTGAAATTTACAAACTCAACATAAAAAAGTATGATTTTAATATATTTTTAATAAAAAATATACGAAATGTTCTATGCAATAGTATATACAATGTCTCTAAATAAATTCAAGATTTTAGAAGGTTGTCTTCGTTTGATTGTTTGCGTGAACTTGAATTTTGAATGTTGATTTTAAGCGCAACAGCTGATATGAAATGAAAAGTAAAACTTGATTGCACGCTATGATTCTATATTTGCTGTTTTGCTAGTTTTTTATGTATACTTTTTCTACTTTAAAGGTGCATTCAAAAATGATAATTAGGTTTATGGTTTTTGTTTAGGTTTAAGTAAGTCATTCATAAATGTAAGTTTAAATTACCTGAAAATTAGTTTTGATATGTACAGATATCTGTGTAAATGCTTCAAAAATAAGATTGAAATATCGGTAGAGCAGTACTCAACAAGACATCTGTGCGCAGTGAAACTGTCATTCGCGTGGCATTATTGGTTACATTTCAGCAATTAAGTTATGACAGTAGTCTCCATGTTCTTCTCGCATTTGTTTAAAAAGCCGAATCCACCAAGTGGATACTAAATAAAGATGGATGTATATATCTATATCATTTCAAACTCGTTCTTATTGGTGAAGTTTGTGACGTCAAACTAAATCATAAACCTAAAGTTTGGACCTTGCAATGTTTAGCTTTATGATTTGGATTTAGGGACCCTAAATTCAAAAGTTGGAATGAAGTCATTACATAATATGCGGCCAAAGTCTTTAAATCTAAAGTATAACCCATAAATCTAAACCTAATTTTCATTTGTGAATGCACCTTAATACAAAAAATATCACGTATATTTAAGTTCATTGTTTTTGGTTATATGGAATTTTAACATGCATTTATTTTTTTACAGATTGTTGATTGTTCCTCTCAAGTATTTTGGAGTAAGAAGGTAAGAAACAACAACTTATTCAGAGTAGTTTCTATTAACTATTTGTCTTGTTCTGTTTTAAGCCACTCAAATACTTTATTTATTAGAAACTGAGTATAACTGCAAATATTTTTTTCTCACGGCCAAATAACAATCGTATTGTTTCCACACTATTACTTAGGTGTTAAAATTGACAATATCGTTCATGTATAAGAAATATCATAACACATTAATGGGTTATTATAACGCACAGATGTGAAGAACACAGTGGTGTTGAAGAACTGTGGCATATGGACAGTCGGTGATACTGAGGCTGTGGAAGTTAGACAGTTAGTTACATAAATAGACAGACAGTGAGGTGAAAGGTGTGAATTCTGTCCGAGCAGGTGAATATACAGACGCTGTTGAGTCAGTTGAATATATAGACGCTGTGGAGGTCGTTAGGTCGGACAGTTGAATGTGAAGTGACATAAATAGTGAAAATAAATAATCAGTAATATCGTGTAAATAAATAGTCTTGTTAATAGTTTAAATAAATAAATAGTCTTAGTGTTTAGTTAATTATATTCGTAGTATTAAAAATAGTATTTAATAATTGTTTCATATTAATAATCGTCATTGTTGTTATCATTTTAATATTTACTTATTTATTTATCATCTAAATAAACATTTATTTTAATTAATAGTAATAGGGCTATTGCAAGACTTGTTATACGCCTTCTAAGCATCAAATTTAAAAAGTTATCATTATTTAAATAGCTTCAAATTTGAAAATATCACCGAATATCTAT
This sequence comes from Harpalus rubripes, assembly GCA_963082715.1. Lineage (NCBI taxonomy): Eukaryota > Metazoa > Arthropoda > Insecta > Coleoptera > Carabidae > Harpalus > Harpalus rubripes. The sequence continues at coordinate 66,387,350 of OY720452.1, forward strand.
TATATATTTTACAATTAATTTTTTAAATTTGATTAATATTTTGAAAAAGTCACGTGATCTGAAACATAATGTGACCTCACAACACATACATCTTCATCGGCGCCAATTGGTCCCTTATAGTCTCAATTGTTTGTGTTTTGTTACATGTGTTATGATAAATATATTGTCAAAGTTGTCAAACAAGTGTCAAATTTTTGAGTTTGGTTCGTGTTAGATAATATAAAATTCAATATAAAATGCAAAAATGCGCTAGGAACAAACCTACTATTGAATTTATAAATATGTCAAAAGATACGACTGGATTGCAGTTTATCCAGAGTAGTAGAAATTCCATTTTTTTGTTGTAATGCCTTATTTTAGCTAAAATATGAGGAAACAAAATTAGATTGCGGAAACTGGTATTTATATATTTTTTTTGGAAAAATAAGGTTCAACTTTAGCCAAAGATACGACGAAAAGAAAATTGTGTCTGGAAGGTCGAAGAGCTGATGGTTGGGTTTTTACATTTTATTTTACCCTCACTCTTTAACACACCTTATTTCGGCAACAGTAAAACAGTCGTTTTCTGATATAAATTCAGCCATCATCCGGCTTTCGAATTTCGGTAAACTGTCCGACTTAGCTTGAGTGTATTCTATATTAGTTATTATTACTCAATCTTAATGTCAGTGTCAGATGTCAAATTAGAAGTTTGTTATTAACATGTGACAAACTATCGCCTACGTTTATTTATCTAAATAACAAAAATAAATGTAGGTGATGGAAAACTGTTTTTCTATTGTACGACACAAGAGTCGGAGGTTGTTTTTCATGACTATTTTGGCGCCAATATTCGTATTTAATTATTTACGAAAATAACAAATTAATAAAAAAATAATTATTAATAAGAAAAATATTGCATAAACTTTCATTTAAAATACTTTTTGAAAATTGTGAAACAGGCTCATTGTGTAATATTTACACTTCACCCAAATAAATAAAGACGTTACAATACGATAATTTCACATTTATGATGCATTTATAGTCGTGCACAGACACTCAAACCGAACGGACGTGCCTGGTACGTATAGTGTTATCATAGTGATTACATCAGTGAATTAATCAACCAAACATTGACATAACTTCGTTTATGTCTAATTTAATTTAATCAAAACACAGTGTCAATAGCATAAAGTAAAAAGTGATAACTTGTACAAAGGCCTTATGGCCGATGTACAGAATGACATTGAAAATAACTTCCAACTAAACAACAATAATAAAAGAAGCGCCACCAGTTCAGATCATCGAAACGTAAAGACAAAAATGAGCCTGGACGGCAAACCAATCATCAATACTTCAAACCGCTTCCAAATCCTAAGCGATAACAATGATATGGATATCAGTGAAACACATGTTACTAAAACACCTAAACCAGCGCCCATATTTATTCCTGGGGTCATAGACATCAAACCGCTTACAGAGTCGGTACAAAGTATAGCATCAGACGGATTTATTTTAAAATCCGTGAGTAACAACCAAGTAAAAGTTCAACCAACTAGTATTGACAATTACAGAAAAATAGTGACACTACTTCGTGTTAAAAAAACCATTTTTCACACCTATCAACTAAAAGAAGAACGTAGCTACCGCGTGGTTGTACGAAACCTACACCCAACTACAGATATAACGGAACTAAAAAAAGAAATTGAAGAAAAAGGACACATGGTCAAGAACATCTACAACATGAAACAAAAAATCACCAAACAGCCTTTACCTCTTTTTCTCATCGAATTAGCTCCAAAGGCAAATAACAAATCAATCTATGATATCAACTCTCTGCAATACACTAAAGTTCTAATTGAACCACCAAACCCAAAAAAAGAATTACCTCAATGCGCTAGATGCCAACGGTATGGACACACAAAGGCATATTGCTTCATGAATCCTCGTTGCGTAAAATGTACCAAAAGTCATCTAACTAAAGACTGTACCAAAGAAAAGTCGGCTCCAGCTAAATGCGTTCTCTGCGAAGGAAACCATCCGGCAAACTATAAGGGATGCACAGTGTATCAAGAAATATATAAAAGGAAATTTCAGCCTCCTAGAGAGAAGTACATTCCAACATCACAAGCTGTAAACATACCTACAACCAACGGAATTCAAGAAAATGTAACCCCACATGAAAATACCCCAGAAATGACCTATGCACAAGCGACAACACAACACAAATACATCTCACAGAATTTTAATTTAGAAACAACAATACAAAAACTAATGGAAAGAATGGATGCCATGTTCAATTTAATCACAACGCTAATTTCAAAATTACCGTAATGGCTTTAGCACTAAAAATAGCAATCTGGAATGCCAATGGCCTGGTTCAACATAACCAGGAGTTGAAGTCATTTTTAAACGTAAACAATATAGATATAATGCTCATATCAGAATCACACTTTACAGATAGATCATATTTTATAATTTCCAATTATACCCTATTTCACACAAACCACCCAGATGGTACTGCCCATGGAGGCACAGCCATTCTAATTAAAAGCTCAATAAGACACTTCCAACTTCCGGAATACTGTATGAATCATTTGCAAGCAACCAGCATTATAGTAGAAGATTGGACTGGTCCAATAACATTATCAGCGATATATTGTCCTCCAAGGCATATAATTAGAAGCAATGATTTTGAAATTTTCTTTAGAACCTTAGGAAACAGATTCATCGCTGGAGGTGATTATAACGCAAAAAACACAGATTGGGGCTCACGTCTTATCAACCCTCGCGGACGTGAACTTCTAACAACAATTAGAAACAATAATTACTCACACGCATCAACAGGGGAACCAACCTACTGGCCAACGGATAGGAATAAATTGCCAGATTTACTCGATTTCTGCGTTACGAAAAATATCGCTCATAATTATATTCACACTGCGTCATGTTTGGACCTTTCTTCAGATCACTCACCGGTCATAGTAACACTAAGTACTAGGATAAAGTCAATAGAAAAACCAGTTATGCTCTACGATAGACACACAGATTGGGAATCATTTAGACAAACAGTTGAACGAAACATAAATTTACATCTACCACTGAATAATCAAGAAAATATAGACTATGCAGTCGAGCATCTAACTCGCACCATACAGGAAGCAGTATGGGACTGCACGCCCACAAAACACAAAACAGACATCGCAGTAACTGAGTATCCAATAGAAATAAAACGAAAAATTGCCGAAAAACGTCGCCTACGGAGAATATGGTTCAGAAATCGTCACCCAAATGATAAAACAAGATTAAATCGTGCTACTAGAATCCTCTCAAATATGATTAAAGAATACAACAACAAAAATATACAAGAATATCTCTCTAACCTAACACCAACACAAGCTACTGAATATTCTCTATGGAAGTGTACGAAAAGAATCAAGCAGCCAAAAAAACCGAACCCGCCCATTAGAAAGAATGATAACTCGTGGGCCAAAACCGATGCAGAAAAAGCTGAAACATTTGCCTCACATCTATCACAAGTATTTACACCCTATCCAAGAGAAATAACACTAGAAGAAGAATCTCAAATATATGATTTTTTGGAATGTCCACATCAGTTAACATTGCCAGTTAAAAAGTTTAAGACTTCTGACATAAAAAGAATAATAAAATATAAAATTCACTGTAAAAAAGCCCCTGGCTATGATTTAATTACAGGTAAAATTCTGAAAGAATTGCCGGAAACTGCACTCAAACTAATTAAATACATATTCAATGCAATACTCATGTACAACTATTTTCCCTCGCAATGGAAAGTGGCACAAATTATCCTTATCCCTAAACCTGGTAAACCTGCAGAACAAGTATCCTCCTACAGACCCATAAGTCTACTTCCAGTTATATCAAAAGTTTTCGAAAAACTATTGTTAGAAAAAATGAAACCCAGATTAGACGACATGAACCTAATTCCTGACCATCAGTTCGGCTTCAGGGAAAGACACGGCACTATTGAGCAAGTACATAGAGTTGTAAACGTCATCAACGAAGCCCTGCAGAATAAAAAATATTGTCCAGCTGCATTTTTAGACATTAGCCAAGCCTTTGACAAGGTTTGGCACCCAGGTCTACTTTTTAAGCTTAAAAAAATATTACCAAGTAACATCTACCTCATACTAAAATCATACCTAACGAATAGATTTTTCCAGATTAAATGCAACAACCAACAAACATCATTAACTCGTATAGAATCCGGAGTTCCACAAGGCAGTATACTGGGCCCTATACTTTATACGCTATACACAGCAGACATACCCACACCCAACTCTACAGATATCATGGTTGCTACGTATGCTGAAGACACAGCCGTGCTAGCTACAAGCAGTAACCTTCATCACGCGTCTAATAAACTCCAAACACATCTAACAAAAATCGAAAACTGGTGCAAAAAATGGCGTATAAAAGTGAACGAAACTAAATGCGTCCAGGTAACGTTCACAATGAGAAGAGATACATACCCTCCTGTACAACTAAACAATAATCCGCTCACGCAAGCCGAACACGCCAAATACTTAGGAATGCACCTAGACAAGCGCTTAACTTGGAAAAAACATTTACAGGCCAAACGCACACAGTTAAATATAACATCAAAAAAGTACTACTGGCTACTAGGAAAGAAATCCATACTATCATTAGAAAATAAACTCCTCATTTATAAGGCTATACTAAAACCAATATGGTTATATGGAATCCAGTTATGGGGTACAGCAAGCCCATCCAACGTAGAAATTATCCAAAGATTCCAATCAAAACTACTACGAGTAGTCACAAACGCACCCTGGTATATCTCAAATTATACAATACATGCAGATTTGAAAATACCCACAGTCAAAGAAGAGGCAAAAGACAGAAGTATAAAATACTTGAAGAAACTTGAAAACCACCCAAATACATACGCAGTTAATCTATTAGACAACAGTACCCAGACTAACCGACTCAAAAGATGTTCACCACTAGACATACAATACAGACTGTAAAGTTTGATATAATGTATTAGTATATCAAATTAAGTATATTTACAATGTAAATACGTACTTGTACTTGTTCTCGTGTTTACATGTATAATTGTTGTACTTTGCATGTTTGCTGTTGCATCGGCATTATACAACTTTATATAGGAAACTCTAAGAAGAGATAGTAATGACTGTCTCTTACATGTGCACATACATTGTGAAAAAATTTTACTTATTGTTCGGATGAACAGATTGTAAATAAACAAATAATAAAAAAAAAAAAAAAAAAATGATGCATTTATAATAAGGTACTTATAAACAGAACAGTTGATAACACAGTCACACTCAACTGTTCACTTCCGTTTTACTTCGATTTATTTGACTTTTGATTTGAGGTTAGAATCATTTGAACAAATATAAATTAATGAATATGAGCGCAAAATGGCTAATTGTTGATTGAGAGGTTGTTGACGCGCGAAGTTGGAGTTGGAGAAAAACGTAGTGGTAATTGTTACTGCTTTTAGCGATTTCCTGCCTATCGCCGAGGCAATAATTTAATGTATTAAATATTATTTTTCTGTTCGATCCCTTTGCGTCAAATTATTTAGTTATTTGCGATGATACTCTCTATGATAATTGATACGCAAATTTCGAAAAAGGCTCATCTCGGGTTTTTTTTTAAATGGGCTTTTTCGTGTTTTTTCATGTACCTACGCATATATACCAATATTTTATGAACGAGAAGGGCTCATTTCTGGTTTCCATAGTGGTAAAAAACACATAACTCATTGGAATAAATTTCGAAAAGCTTTCCTCTCATCGAATCACTATAAAAAGTATCACCGCCAGCTGCCGCGGCGTTTTACCACAAGTTACTAGAAAAACAGAACGAACAGAATCTAGTGACATTACGTTAACCGCGAACTGAATAGAACAGAAAATTTTATCACCACGGTTTGCTGTAGACGCAACAAAGCGCAACGAACAAACCTAATGTAATTTTTCAAAAGCGAATTGAATCGTAACAATTCCATTCGAAATCCAACTACTCGTATCGGTATCTATTTACATGTCCCCACTTATCGAATCCTCTTAATCCCTCATCCTCCCAATCGTCCTCGGGCTGATCGGACAAGCTTCGGACATTTGCCACGTGAAATATTCATCGGGCACGGGTCAGCCAGAGTGTCAACAGCGGGGCGAGGAGAGTGAGTGGTGATGGTGAATGTTGAGCGATGTTAACAGGATGTTCCGTGCGAAATGATGAAGGTACACAATCGATAGAAAATCGCCGGAAGAGGGAGCAGAGCGTGAGTTTCAGGCAGTTGGAGTTGGAGGTACAGGAACAGGGAGCGTGAGAGTGAGCGTGGATCACGCTAACGAAGCTAGTGGGGTTTTGATAACTGAGGATTTGTGCGTGGTTTCCAAGGGAAAGATATTTCTGAAGATGAAAGGTTTGAGTGCAATTTAAAGAGATTTAAATTAAAAGGGACCATATATAAAAGAACAAAGTTTCTAGGGTTACATATATGGATGAAAATTTTATATGGAAGCCTCATTGCTCTCACGTTATCTCTGTTCTGAACAGAGCGTGTTTTCATGTGAGACATTTAATTTATATTTTAAATGAAGGACAGCTACTGATGTTCTATCATGCTAAAGTTGGATCTATATATTATCTTATGGAATTTGCTTCTGGGGTTCATTACCATCCTTCAAAAACGTATTTGTTGCCCAGAAGAGGATAATCAGATGTATTGCTAAAGCCCCCTTGCGAACATCTTGCAAAGAACTTTTTATAAAATATAATATTTTCAATCAATGGAAAATGCGCTTTAGTTAGTCATGTCCAATCACTTGGCCATACATTTAATTTTGACGAAGTAAAAATTATAGACACGGAATATAATCTACACAGAAGACTTACACTAGAAATGCTGCACATTAATAATGATCCCAATAACATTAATTTAAAAACAGACAGTGCTAATATTAGTAAAATTTATACAAATATATTAAAATTTAATAATAAAAATCAAAAGACTTAACAATAATAAAAATAGCACTACAAACCAATCTCACAAATTAGATATAATACAATCCAAACTAAAATTCGCGGGTGAATTGTTTTTACTTAAAATTAGTAACAATAAGAAGAAATAAATGACTTAAGATTTGGCGGTTTATGTGTGAACTTCGCAACATACGTACTTGTCACAACATTAGTTTTTTCGTAGGGTGTAGAAATAATAAAACACGTTATCCTTAAAATATTTTATATTTTCAAAAAAAATCTCACGACATATGATTCAAAATGAACATTATCATTCATTTTTATTAATTATGACAACCATTGGACATGTATTTCCATGTTATTTATATATATTTCAATGTTATCAGTATATAACACATTTTCACGTAAGTAATTATAAAAAAAAACTCATTGTCTTTACATATTTATATTATTTCTGTAATAATTTTGTAGCTCCTGATGAAGGCACATGTGGTGCCGAAACTAGTAGAGGCCGAAAATAAATAATTTTTAACCACTGACTGAATTCCAGAAGTTTTCCTTTACCCATAATATTTTAGAAATACTCGAAACAAAAATCATTTCATAGTGCCAAATAAACGATTAATGATAGCCAGAAATTCTCCTGAATGTAAATACAATATTACAATTGCTTACCTTCTAAAATAAAGTTATCGGTAACAATAAAAAGTTTTAAAGATAAATTTAAAAAAATAATTAATCGAGAACTGCTTTTACTCTTCAAATGACTATGTAAACCACTGCAAAAATTTGTAATTTTAATCGTATTATGTTTATATGACGATTTCCATAATTTTGTGTAAAAATTCAGAAGAAATAAATAAATATTATTATTATTATTATTATTATTATTATTATTATTATTATTATTATTATTATTATTATTATTATTATTATTATTATTATTATTATTATTATTATTATTATTATTATTATTATTATTATTATTATATAAATTTTAATATACAGGCTGGTGACTCGAACCCTGCAACATAGGGATTTAACATGTAAAATTTCCTACTTCCCTAATTATTTTAGATAAAAAAGCTTCAAATAAAAGTTGAGCGTAAAAGTCTACATCTTAATCAATAAGCAAAATTAATTTTAGTTGCTTTGTAACGGCAGAAATTAGCTATGAAAATGTCGAAAATTACCTGAAAAATAGCGATTCCGAAGTAACTTCGTACTTCGTAACAGCTGACAACAACAACGTTATTATAATTTTGTAATTCATTTTGCGTGTAATGACATTAAATTCTTTATATATAACTTATCGAAGCATTGTCACAATAGTATTAAAAATAAATAAAATCATTCCGTTATATGAACTCGTCAAAAGAGTATAATAAACTGTAGAATGTCTATTTCGCGGTTAAAACCGCGCACTACACTGTTTTTTACCTCCCTTCATACCGTAGGTAAGGGAGGTAATGTTATCGGTCCAAAAATTCGATGGTGAGTTTTTAATAAATAAGCACGAATTAGGGTCCCCACAACAGGTTTTTGCTATTTTTACGATGATCTGCGCGTGAGCGTGCGCGTGTGCGTGTGTGACGATTATTTCCTCCACGTTAACTCTTACAACAAACTTCCGAAAAAAAATATTTTCCGTATTTAAGCTTTCTACATGCATTAGATTTTGGGTAAAATTGGACAACCGGAAGTGATGCTCTACTTGAAGCCCATATCAGTGTTTAATGAGAAATTATATTAAAATACAAAACTTTTCAATTTTATTATTTAAGACTTTCATATCAAGGAGAATAACATATTAGATTTTGGCTAAAATTAAAAAACCGGAAGTGATACTTTACTTAAAGCTCTGAACAGATTTTCGTAATAAATATATTATTGATATATTCAAAAACTTTTTTAATTTAGTATTTAAGACTTTTATAAAAAAGGGAACAACATATTAGATTTTCGCTAAAATTGATACCCCGGATGTGATATTTTACTTGAAGCTTTGAACAGATTTTCGTGAAAAATATTTTGATATATACCAAAATTTCTCAGATTTGGTATTTAAAACTTTTATTTTATAAGAAGGACATATTACATTTTTTCTAAAATTGATAAACCGGAAGTGATACTTTACTTGAAGCTCTGAACAGATTTTCGTCAAATATATATTATAATATTTTCCAAAACTTGTCAAATTTGGTATTTAAGACTTTTAAATGAAGGGGAGCAACATATTAGATTTTGGCTAAAATTGATAAACCAAAATTGATACTTTATTTGAAGTTCTAAACATATTTTCGTGTAAAATGTGTTGATACAATCAAAAAATTTTCAAATTTGGTATTTAAAACTTTTATATTAATGTGAACGACATATTAGATTTTTTTTTAATTTATAAACCGGAAGTAGTACTTTCAGGAAGCTATAAACAGATTTTCTTGAAAAAGTATATTAAAACATGGTCCAAAACATCAAATTTGGTATTTAAAACTCGATTTTGACTATATTTATATTATAAACCGGAAGTGGTACTTCATTTGGAGCTCTTAATAGATTTCCGAGAAAAAACATAATAAAATATAATCCAAAATTTCGTATTATAGACTTTTCTATTTATTGGAACGAGAAATTAGATTCTGTTTACAAACGATCAATCGAAAGTGATACTTTACTTAAAGCTCATTGCTATTTTAAACATGGAATTGATGGGAGGTTATGTGCTGGCCACATCGGATTTTTTATAACCGGCATAATTTATTTATCATTACGCGTTTCGACCTTTCGGTCATCATCTGGTGACTTTATTTTTAATATTACATTAAATTCTCTTAATAAATATTTAGAATTATTATACATTTTTATTATCTAAAAGTTTATTTTACATATTGAGTAGCGGCTACCACCGTTACACCCGTATCTAAACCAACGCTATTTTCTTCCGTGAAATGAACTATAAACTATTAACGTTTCCTCCCTTACCTTTCCGGACGAAACCCCCTTACGCACATTCCACCCCGGAACAGTGAGTGGTGCCGGCTGCCAGCCGCCAGGACAGTAACAAGTGACATTGTTACGTCTTGCTGTGCAAGCAACGAGCTGTCACGTGCTCTTGCCTCTCCTGAAGGGCTCAGCTCAGCCTCCCTACAAGGCGCTCAGTGACGGAGATTAGCCGGGTAATAAGGGCACTTCAGACCCGACAGATAGCAACGCTAGGGGGGTGGGGGAGGGGAGTAATTAGAGGAATGTGAGGTGGATATGGCAGTGTTTAGCGAGAAAGTTTTGCTATACATATATGGAGGGGAGAAATATTAAACAGTAATTTATACTACAATCAAAGATAAAATTATTAAAATTCAGTTACTTGAATTTGATGAACCTACTAGCGTTCTCCATTTATATATTTAGGGCGAACTTTTTTTGCAGTAAGCGCATAACTCGTTTTCCATTTTATTTCGCACTAGCTGAGTTTTACGTGTCTTATTTATACTCTTCGAGTGAACTGAACGTTACTGAGTGCACACTTTCTTGCACTTGCTACGTTCTTGCCAGTGCAGTCTGTCAAATTCATGTTGTAAAAAGTTTCTGTGTAAGTGCAATGAATCTAAAAAATTAAGTATTCACATCCCGAATCTTGTGTTGGGATATCCATTGCCATGTAACCTCTCTCTATTTGACAGTGGTAGCTAACAAATAAATGCACTACGCATATGATTATTTATTTATTTAAGAAAATAGGAGAACCAACAGCTCAAACAGAGACCAAATAAAGGTTCTCGCTTATTAAGTACAGTATTACAAATAAAATAGCAAAAAAGTAATAAAGTTAATAAAAATAAATAAAATAATTACAATAGTAAAGTTCAACGTAGAGTAGTTTGACATACTTTTTAAAGCTGTTAATAGATAAACTAAACAAATCAAGATGACTGAATTGATTGTTGTAAACTGCCATTATTCTATATATGCAAGAAAATTTATAATTATTAGTGTTACTTGCAGGAAGCTTAAATAAATTATAAGTTCTTGTCCATTTAGCTGGCACATTTATATGGAATAGAGGAAGAATATTGTCAGAATACAACATATTGTTGAAAATCTTAAAGAGGAATAACATATCAAAATAAGTTCGTCTGCTTTCTAAACTATTCAAATTGAACCTTTCTAATTTATTAATATAATTCGAACAGTTTACTCTAAATTTATAGCATAGAAGATTGATAAACTTTTTTGAACAGTTTCAATTACATTTATATTTCATCTGTGTTGTGGATTCCACACAACAGTTGCAAATTCTAGCTTAGAGCGTACTAGAGAATTGTATAAACAACTAAGTATATCAGGGTTTTGGAAAAATTTACATTACCTAAAAATGTGCGAAATGAATCCTTACTGATTTTGTAGATATGAGTAGACATTGTTAATTTAGGATCGTATACAACACCTAAATCTTTTATAACAGATTTAATTTCAAGTTTCAGATTATTTATGTGGTAATTATAAGTTATTAAGTTGAAAATTCTGAAGTTCATGACGTAGCATTTAGACGGATTGAGACTTTGATAATTTTGTTTAAGGGCCGGGCCACACTATGCGTTTTGGCGGGACCGACAAAACCGCGTCCGGTTAAACGGGATGAATCGTACAGCGTCCACATATATCCCGCTAAACAGGACGGCAGCAATGATAACCCGATTCGGACACAGTCGGCCCAACATCTGATCAGTGCAGAGCCCAAACAGTATACGTTGTCTACTAAAAAAAAAACTAGACCCTCCAATGTATTGTAGTTGTAATGCGGTAAATTGAGCGTCCCGTCAAACCGCAACATGCTGCGGTAGTACCGGCAACCGGACCGCAACCGCATCGGTGTGGACGCATTCATTTAAAACAATAAGTTGTTGTCTTCCCGGTCAACCGGTCCCGTTAAACCGGTCCCGCCAAAACGCATAGTGTGGCCCGAGCCTAAAGTATAAATGTAATCGTAACAGATCACTTTGTAATGTAATACAATTATTAGCATATGTAATTGTTTTAAATAATTTTAAATCGTCCACATAGAGTAAGAAATTCGAATTTTGAACACAATGCGAAATATCTTTAATGAATAAATTAAATAGTAGTAGACCAAGGTGTGAACCTTGTGGTACTCCTGAGGGTACTAATATCGAATAAGATTTAAAACCATTACAATACACTAATTATGATCTACGTGAGATTCGATCCATTTTAACAAAGTACTATGTATTCCTAGTACTTGAAGTTTATAAATTAGTGTAGGATGATGGACCCGGTCAAAAGCCTTACTAAAATCCGTGTAAATAGTATCAGCTTGCAATCTTTTGTCCACGTTGGAACTAATAATTCAGGGGAACGGGACCAAATTAGTTAAAATAGACTTCTTTGAGCAAAAGCTATTTTGTTCGGGTATTATTTCACTCTCTAAAGTACATTTTAACTCCTTCACAAATGTTGTAACAATAACTAGTTCCGAGCATGACGACATTGGCTTCACGAGAGTAAAATTAAACATATAAATGGAAAATGCTATAAAGAATGATATGGCATGAAATTTCGAGCTTTTTGAAACGACAGGCTAGGATTGATTTTTCAAGCCAACTTCAACCGAAGCCTGTGAATATGTATCATTGGAAAAAGATGATATTTGTCACAATGTCACATTTTTTTTTTAGTATCTAACGGTACTTTAAAATCCACTGTACATTTTATTTAATTTCTTTTTTCTACAGTCTATATACAAAGTAGTCATTTGCGCTCTCTTTTCTCAACGCAAAATGTCACTTTGCCGCTCATGCGTGACAAAGTAGAAAGAACGCTCGCTATCCAAATTTCTAACTATACAATGTTGACAAATGTCATTTGTCTACATTCTTAATGGAAACGTTTAATCAGGAACTAATGGCACTGTAGTGACACATTTACCATTTTCACAAGTCAATCTGACATATAACATATAACTACTTTGTCGGTATATTACATAACCAAACAAAATGCCGCACTGCTGTGAAAATAAAATAGGGCATTCATTTACAAAAACGAAAGTATAAAATGTTTAGATTAGAAGAAGAATGGAAAATAACGATAAATTAAAATTAAATATAAAATAAATTGTGTGAACAGTTGTGCTGCCACCTGCAAAAGTTTGGCGAGAACGCTTCCAATGGACATCACTGCACTAGTTTAATGTACTTACTTGAAACTAATAAATTATACAAAAAAAATTTTTTTGTTATGGAGGAGGACTCCATTGTGGCGACATTGTCGATTTCGAGAGAATGTGCGGCAACAACTTCTCAATCGACAATGTCCATTTTGCGCTCTTAATACACAAATAACTGAGATTTTTATTCGCTATCTAATAGTCGTCGGTTTTTCAGAGGGGTATAAACTATCTCCGTCTAACCAACGACAAAAAATGAAACACAAACTGTAATGTAACCGCGGTAACGAGTGTCATTTTCAAATATTTGAATTATTTTAATATTCATATGTCATTCTGTCATTCATGTGATTAAGGTGATTTTGGCGTCGATAATAATTTGTGCTTCGTTGTGTGTTGGTCATTTTGTTAATTCTTGGGATTATACATATTGTGTATTTTGCTATTGCAAAGATGGTGTTTAAAGATTTCCGACAATTATTGCAACATATTGCTTTTGGACAATAAAAAGAGGTATATTTTATCCATTATACTTATATTGTACTTATTCAATTGGTTTATTATTTCTAAATATCTATTTTACTTCGAATTTTGATGAATAACGAAATTGACACAGTATACGACGTCAGTTTTTACCAGTTTTGACATTACATCATAATTATTCAATTGCGAAATATGTGTCTCCTCGAATTTTGATAAGTAATAATATTCTCACAGGTATATTAGCGAACAACAAAATTATTGCAAATAAAATATTGAAAATGTCAAACATGACAAAGTCCTGTCATTCTGTATCAAACTAGAAAATTAAATCCCTATAATAAAACCATGGTAACAATATGACGTCATTAATTCCCTCCCTCCCCTGGCGATTTGAACCATATCTTTACTATTGATGACATGGGGATAAACTGGCTTATTCTTTAAGAAGGTCGTTATACCATAACGTATCGTTATGATGAAAGAGTTGTTAAATGACGATAATTTTAAAAAAGCGTATTCCGTAAAACCATTGTCGTTATATTGAAATCGTATTGTCGTTATTTTAAATAGTTCATGAACGATAAGGATTCACTTCAGTCCGTTAATGTCAAATGTTAGCAAATAGAAGAGTTAATTAATTTATTATTTATATTTGTGCAGGAAGAAATGGAAAATAGGTAACAAAACATTTATTCATGCATCAGATATATAATTAACAACCATAATTACATTTTAGAAGAAATGTTTGAGGTCGTGAAAGTCCTGTATGGTGCATGAGATAATATTAATCCATTTGATAATCGTTTTAATGTTGACATTTTTTTGCAAAATGACATTACAATGACAATTTAATTTTCAATAATAGCAACTAACTTTTCTAAAAAAAATTGCTAAAGTCGTTGTGACAAACGGTATGAGGACGTTTATAACGATATTACTTAGTGAATACGATTTTTACAAAATGTCGTTTAGGATCACATCGTCACATTTATAAATAACGATAGTTGTTATATAACGATATTTTTTACAGAATAAGCCTGTAAGTCATGGAAACGGACTTTACCTTGCTTGCCTATGAGTCGATTCTGTTCACATCTGTAAATCTTACAGATCTGTAAATTTGTAAATAATGAACAAAATCGGAACGAAAACTGTCTCTCTTATGTATAATTTTATATTAATCAACAAAAATAGATGCGTTTTTGTCAGGTTTTTACAAATTTACAGATCTTTAAGATTTACAAATGTGAACAGAATCGACCCATAAAGGTGACGGAAGGTAAAAAATGAAATTTTTTCGGGATAATGTGCGACGAATTTAGTATAGGTTCGAACCGAAGGCCCTAGCAACATACAACGTACTAAAGCTTTATATTTTGTCCATGTACCCCAATGGCATCATAATAATACATGGACCAGAAAAATCAAATTAGAATGTTCTCTACAAGAACAAGAACATTTTAACAAGAAAACGTACATTATTTTTTTGTTGTTTGGTACAAAATATCTTGGTGCTGTTGTAATCTCCGTTAATTACTCGGTTGGACGAGTCGCCGCTGGATGGCTGCTCCGCACGCCTCTGGCAAACATCGCTATGCTTTTGTCCTTTCGTCGCGCCACGGAAACTCTCCTCAATTATCTAGAAACAATACGCACTCAGCGCGACTTGGAAGTGCTGGAACTTGTAAGATTGCTGATGTATGTACGAACATACATTCTACATCGCGCACCGTCTACAAATGCTCAACAACGAACAGCGAAAACAATGCTTTTTCAGTTGTTGCTAACGAATTGTTGCCGTAACTATAGGGTTTTGTTACCAGAAACTAAAACGGAGATGATGAAAGTTGCACAATAAACCTGAAAATTAAAAGATAGCCCGGCTATACGAACAGCAGATATAACTTTACAGTTTACAGCAAGGATGCCAGATTCATGTAACGCACTACAACTACAAATACGAGCACTGTCTCAACAAATTTCATTGTTAGTTTATGTATTAGGTAGGTACGTAGGTATATTGTTCATTTCCCACTGAGCATCTAAACGTGTACAAATACGTACATTCAATGACTATCAAAGTTTATATTTCATTCTCTTCTAGAGATTTGTAATAGTCCAACTTAGCGACGATTACATATTTTTTACCTCCAGCTACCCTTGGTAAGGGAGGTATAGGGATCGTGCTAAAAATCGCATATCGAGATTTGGCAAATGAGCACGTTTTATGGTCCCTAGAATCCAATTTTAACATTTTCACGATGATGTCTGTGTGTATGTGTGTGTGTGTGTGTGTGTGTGTGTGTGTGTGTGTGTGTGTGTGAGTGTGTGTGCGCGCGCGCGCGCGCGTGTGTGTGTGTGTATGTGTGTGTATGTGTGTGCATGTGTGTGTGTGTGTATGTGTGTGTATGTGTGTGTATGTGTGTGTATGTGTGTGTATGTGTGTGTATGTGTGTGTCTGTGTATGTGTGTGTGGGTGTGTGGGCGCGTGTGTTTGTGTGTGTGTGTGCGCGCGCGTGTGTGCGTGTGTGTGTGTATATGTGTGTGTGTGTATGTGTATGTGTATGTGTATGTGTGTGTTTATGTGTGTGTATGTGTGTGTATGTGTGTGTATGTGTGTGTATGTGTGTATATGTGTGTGTATGTGTGTGTCTGTGTATGTATGTGTGTGTCTGTGTATGTGTGTGTATGTGTGTGTGTATGTGTGTGTATATGTGAGTGTGTGTGTGTGAATGTATAGATCCTCCACTCTAACTCAAATACTATCACTCATAAAAATTTTAAACCTTGTATTTCGACCTTTTTCTATTATGGAAAGAGCCCATTAGATTTTGGTGTAATTCTGATAACCGGAAATTGTACTTTACTAAACCCTACTACTAACCTAACCTAACCTAACCCCGTAAAAACTCATTTTTCACTGCCTCAAATCTCGGAAACTATAGAAGATCGGACCCATGTTGATTAAGCTTTTTTACTCATTTTAGTCAGTACTATATGCCTTTAAATTTTTTACAGTATTTTTGAAACACCTTGTAAAGGCAGAGTTTGACACTGTCATACTGGTTGTTTGAACATTTGTTGAGTTGTTGGCTTCGTGACTTCTGCTTGTTGTTTTACAATTCTTGTTGCTCAGGTCTATCACTGAGTGCCTTAGACTCAGCTTGGTATTTCTGTGAGAAATAACCGATTAGATTGTATTGTGGATTCTCTCTCTCTTGTGGCGCTAGTTTGTATAACTGCGTGTTTTACTCTTGTGAGTAATTTTATATTATTCTTTTTGAATTGGAATTTAAAGATTGTAGATCGATGTAAAAGCCGATTGATATATAATTAAATATAAATTTTATTATTTATGTATTTCATCTATTATTGGGGTCTCGTGGCCGATTGCCAAAAAGTTTATTTTTAAACTTACATATCTCGCATATACAAAGGGCTAATTTAATAATACTGAGTGTCTTGTCGCGAATCTGGGTAACCGGGTTCGATCCCAACCGACGCTATATATTTCGAATTTTAAACAGCCAACAATGAGTGCCTGTGAGGTGACGCCTGGTAAACGCCCGCACAGTACAAATATGTCATCATCATTACCGGTATCTGCGAACAAAGCAGATTGGCACACCCAGCAATGGGTAATATGCCGTTATGATATATTTATTTATTATTGGATATCATTCATTTTGGTTTAGAAAACAGCAAATTGTGAAATGCAATTTCATCGGTAATCCTTGCAGCTTAAAATTTAAATTGACTGCATATATTGTACACTATATTAATTTCCATGAAATTGCTCAAAGGAAAATCACTTTACGTATTCTTGGAAATTTGATGAAGCAAAAGCTTTTTAGATAAATCATAAAACTTTGTTTGTAGTATATTCATTAAATAGAGTATAGTATATTGTTATTACATTCCACTGAAACGCACCAAAACTTAATACGAGCCCTAACTACTATATATTCAGACGATGGGCAATCAATAGAATTTGGTCGGTAATTTTTTGTTATCGATTTATTATTTTTATTTTTGATTATTGTATTATGCTTCTACTCATTTGAACGTTTTAGTCAGACTTATTTAAAATAACAAATATCTTAAATTAATTTGACACAAATTGAAATATTACTAAACAATCAAATGGACAGAAAAAAATCTGATGTGGCCAGCACATTACCTTCCGTCAGTTCTATGTATTGTGTACAAATTTCATACAGAAAGTTTCTTGCCAAAGATTATATTTCTTGTACTTTACCTTCCGGCAGTGGCATGTATTTTATGCAAATTCCACACATAAAATTTATAGCAAAAGATCCTATAGGCGGTGTGCACAAAAGTAGTCAGCGCCGACAGCGGACAAAAATGACAAAAGTGGTTACTCATTGAAACATAACAAGGTTATGTTTTATGTCAGAATAATTTTAAAATATCTATTTTATTAAATGTTTGCAATGAATGCGAATGATAGGATGTCAAATATTATGTGATGCAGTGGAAGATGTAATAATTCTGACAAAATTACCGATTGAAGTAAGAAATTTTATAAATTTCGTAGAATATTATATGAAGAATATGTGCGTAAGAAAATAACTTTTCAACAGATATCTTCTACTTACATGAAGAATTATTTTAGGTTTACATATATTTTCTCCTTGTAAAAGATACTTATCATATGAATAAAATTCAAACAATGGTCGTATGATTTAAATAATGAATTATATAAAAATGTGTTTCTTAAGTTAAAATTTGAACAAAATATAATAAAAGAAGTAGAAAATTATCTTAAAATTGTATAATACTTGCAGTTGTGTCATATAGAAAGTCTATTATTGACAATTAGTCTATTTATTATATATTTTGTACATGTAATGTTAATGTTAAAAGTAAAAATTCACATGGTTCGTATTTTTCGTGTATTCTCCTTTCCGAGCTTGTGCTACTGATTTCACTTACAGCCTGGTATATTATCAATGAAGAATATTCGTCAATTATTGCGAATATAAAAGAAAGATGCTAACATCATCCACTGATATCGTGATTTGCAGAAACTTTCTTCTTTCCAAACATCCAAGTTTTCCAATTCTTTAATCGCAATTTCCATGTATTCTGCATTTTATAATATTTAACTAATATTACAAATTATAATATAAAACTAAGTATGATAAAATGGTTTACAGAAATCACATATATTATAAGAAAAAATATATTTTCTGTCACAGTATCTTCGCTGGTATTTTGACTTTTTTGATTCACATATAACATTTTAAATAATTTCTTTATTCATTTCAATATACTATGACGTATAATATTCATATACAACAGCAAAAACTCGAAATAAAATTGTAAATTGTATCACTTTCTCGAAATGTCAAAATTTATTAGGTACCCAAAAACGCCAAAGTAGCCGTTAGAGGCGCTGACGCTCAAAATGTGCACATCGCCTATATTTCCAGTAAAATTATAAGACATACACACTATGTCAATTTCACTTGACACTGACATCTTTCAATCAAAATTTTCTTAATATAGTAGCTGTTTCCATAGCTATGGCTACTTTATGAAATTTATGGGTCGATTCTGTTCACATCTGTAAGTTTTACAGATTTGTAAATCTGTAAATAATGAACAAAATCGCAACGGAAGCTGGCACTCTTATGTATAATTTTATATTAATCGACAAGAATAGATGTGTTTTTGTCATTTTTTTACAGATTTACAGATCTGTAAAACTTACAGATGTGAACAGAATCGACGCATTAATTTCTTTAAAAAAATTTAACTCTATATCCATTTAATATTAAGTATAAAATGCAGTCAAATCGTATAGAGAATAAAATATTCTTTAATATTTATAATAACATTAAATGTGAAAAAATTATATTTAACATAGTTTTTTCAAGAAAAACTGTTAAAATCTTCAAATGAGGATACTTCCGGTTGTCCAATTCTAACCAAAATCTAATCAGCTCTTCACATGGATGTAACGAAGAGAAATATGAAAGAATTATAATTTTTGGAATTGTAGTAGTAGTAAAGTTATCGTAGACGAAAATTTTGTTACACACACACACATACACACACACGCACACACACACACACACACACACACACACACACACACACACACACATACATACATACATACACACACACATACAGACATCATCGTAAAAATAGTAAAATCGTATTCTAGGGACCCTAAAACGTGCTTATTCATCAAAAACTCACCACCGAATTTTTTGACCAAAGACAATACCTTCCTTACCTAAAGGTGACGGAAGGTAAAAATCCAACAGTTATTTTTAATACGGCGTAACATCCCCTTTAGCCTTAATTACTGCTTGGAATTGTTGATATAAGCTCCTAACAATCTTCTGTAGAAAATGAGTCCCAAATTTCATGAATTTTAGCACGAAGATCCGGAATAGTGCGCTGAGGATCATTTCTCAGACGTTGTTTCATTTTATGCCACACAGTCTCAATAATATTGAGATCGGGGCTGCTGGACGGCCAATCTAATACGTCAATTTTATTATCTGCAAACCACTTTTTTGTAGATTTGGCAGTATGAGAGGAAGCGTCGTCTTGTTGAAAAATTATGTTTGGTTCATTAGGATGCAATTCATGAATGGTTGGTATCAGACAGTTTGCCAGGATGTTCTGATATTTTGATGCATTGACTGTCCCATCTACAAAATGTAATTTTCCCAGACCTTTCACCGACATACAGCCCAAATCATAATTCCTTGAGGAAACTTCACTGTACGCTTTAAGCAGTTTTTATGAAACGCCTCTGATTTGCTTCTAATTACACGTCTCCTACAATCTCCTACACTAATGTCAAACTTGGCCTCATCACTGAATATCATTTTGCTCCAGTCCTCAACAGTCCATAAAATCCTTTCTTTAGCCCAAGCAAGACGTTTTTTCTGTTAGTAAAGGCTTCTCTTTAGCCTTCAAAAATTATCAGAATGTCACGCATGTTTTATTAACCTTTGATATTATCATACCTTATAACAACTGAGTCCAGATATGTGTATCCAAGCCCGACAACATTCTCTGCCAATACTTAGACCAGTTTGTTGATTTCAAAGGGCTGTAATATCTCGTAAGGTTGATTTTCTCTGCTCCTTGCAAATTTTGACCAGAACTCTTCTTTTTCTTTCATTTATTAATCGTGGACGCCCAGAACTTTTCCCCCTAATATTTAGGGTACCCGCTTCTTGTTGCTTCTTTATGATGTCCCCAATCGTTGATTTTGGTATTTCAAGGTCAGAAGCAATTTGCAACATCGACATGCCTTCATTATGTTTTTTAACAATTAATTCGCGTATTTTTATAGAAGTTGCTAATCCACGAACCATAGCCGTGTTCCTTCGGTTTGTGATTGTGATTGTGTGAAACCTGATTAATTTAATCATGATTCTTTTGAAACAGGATTTAAAAATTATAGCAAGAAAACAACACAATCTAGTGTCAAATGTCAATGTCATATGCAGACTAATGCAAATTATCCTACTTTATATTATAAATAATCAACTGTCTAGTGTTATAGGTAGAATTAAAAATGTATTATATTGAAGTGAAAAATAACGTTCTTGGTAAGGAATATGAAGTATGTTTATTTCAAACAAATTTTTATGTGGCTCATTATACGCTTTTGTAGAAAAATCTTATTTCCCTTGATGCCACAAACACCACATTCGTAAATTTCTACGCTCGAAATAGTATATTTTCAATTTGTTCTGAACTGAATCCATGTGAATCACTCAAAAAGGTTGATTCTGAAGGGAAGGGGGAAGGTTGTCTAGTGATCACAAAATGAGAAAGTGGGGATAACGAATAGGAAACGTAAAAACATTATTCTTCTTAATCATTATCACTTTTATCATTTAGATTGCGAATCACAGCCCAAAGGAACACGGCTGATTATTATTATAGAAAATGTCAAAACCAACAGACAAAAATTATTAATGACAGTTTTTTTCTTCCTGTGCCTACTATCACTAATTTTACCATCCATATTGTTAACATTACCTAGGCGTCCGAACATTTAGTGGTCAAGAAATATATCAGACCGACAAAATTGTGTTTTTAATTCAAATTTAAAATTCGTAAACATCAAAATAATGGGGTGGAAAATATAGTAATTTGATCCGCCAAACAAATAAAAGTAGCCAGAACAGAAACAATTTTATGTATATAATAAAAATAGATTATTTATTAAAAAAATCTGCTCGTCCGAACATATAGTGGTTAGGGCTCGTATACAAGCGCAGCAATATTCAGTGTTTCACGTTTTTAAATCATTTTAAAAATAACTGGAACCTAATTAAATTTGCCCTGCACTAACCGCATTTGAGCCAGACAGTAAATTTAATCAAGAACAGCCCTGTTACACATATCAGAAATCATGTGCACTTCATCATCGCATCGGCTGTGAAACAAATGACAGCGATGAAATGTGTCAGTTTGTACATCTGTCAGCTGAACACGCGAAAAATGAAATGTAAATGCTGCGAAAAATAATGTTTAATTTTCGGCTTAAAATCACGTGGCCACTGGATTGACGGCCATTGTTTTGTTTAGTTTATCTGTTGTTTTGCATCGCTGACAGCTTGTGTTTTAAAATATTATTCTGGTGGAAGAAAATAATTATCAAATCATTTTTTGCTGGTTTTGAAGTGTTCACAATCATAAATAATAATTTCGGTTCATATGTTTTATATTAGTTTCATTGCAATTTTTAATAATATTGCCTTATGCTAATATCGATGTTACATTTTTCATTTTAACTGACAGTTTAAACCAGCGTTTCTTAACCTATGGGTCACGACCCAAATTTGGGTCGCGAAGAGGTTTGAGTGGGTCGTGTAAACTATCCATAATTTTATAATTTTGATTATTAAATTATATTTTTAGGAAGGTATTGTCTTTGATCACAAAATTCGGTGGTGAGTTCTTGATGAATAAGCACGTTTTAGGGTCCCTACAATACGATTTTACTATTTTTACGATGATGTCTGTATGTGTGTGTCTGTATGTGTATGTGTGTGTGTGCGTGTGCGTGTGCGTGTGCGTGTGCGTGTGCGTGTGCGCGTGTGTGTGTGTGTGTGTGTATTCTAAAAATTATAATTCTTTCGTATTTCTCTTCGTTACATCCATGTGAAGAGCTGATTAGATTTTGGTTAGAATTGGACAACCGGAAGTACCTTCATTTGAAGATTTTAACAGTTTTTCTTGAAAAACTATGTTAAATATCATTTTTTCACATTTAATGTTATTATAAATATTAAAGAATATTTTATTCTCTATACGATTTGACTACATTTTATACTTAATATTAAATGGATATAGAGTTAAAAAATTATAAAGAAATTAAATTTCATAAAGTAGCCATAGCTATGGAAACAGCTACTATATTAAGAAAATTTTGATTGTCACTGTCAAGTGAAATTGACATAGTGTGTTTGTCTTATAATTTTACTGGAACTATAGGATCTTTTGCTATAAATTTTCTGTATGGAATTTACATAAAATACATGCAACTGCCGGAAGGTAAAGTACAAGAAATATAATCTTTAGCAAGTAACTTTCTGTATGAAATGTATACAATATAAATAGAACTGACGGAAGGTAATGTGCTGGTCACATCAGAGTTTTCTAAAATGCATTTAAAATTTCATTAAAATGTTACAATGGGGTCTCGTGGCCGCGTGCCTGTGTATTTCAAATTTTAAATGGCACAAAATTGACCCCTGTGGTGCACTCTCCACGCCAGCAATGAGTGCCCGTGAGGTGATTCCTGGTAAAGGCCGCACGGTACAAATATGTCATCATCATTACCGATATCTGCGTACAAAGCAGATTGGCACACCCAGCAATGGGTAAATGCCGTGATGATATATTTATTTTATTTTTATTTACTTTTTATCTTGCAGATACATTTTAACACGCTAATAGGAAGAGCCCATCTATACAGTCTCTTATATTCCCTCCTTGGCCATACTTTCTTTTTACTGTGCCATTACTATAAATAATTGAAACAGAATGAGTTAATTAGTTACAATTAGCGTCATGTTGTAGTTGTAACCTAAGTTTCAGTAAATGGCCATGTATTTAGACAGGAGCAGTAAAATATGATAGCGTTGAATACACGCAGTGTGTTGTGTCATGTCAGAACACAAAGAAATATTTCGCACCTGATACAATCCTACAAGATTCTTAGCGCCGGCCACGGCCACGCACAAAACGGTAATGTATCTTGCCTAATGTCAACTTGGCGCACACACTACACTGCTAACTAATTTACGAGCGAACTTTCCGCGAAAGAATAATATTTATCCGTCTGCGCGTATGTTTTGTTCATTTATGGTGCAAAGTTTCCACAGCCCAGCCCAATGCCACTCATGATAGCATAGCGGGCTTGTATTTGTATTGAAGACACTTGCTTGGCCTGTTTACTGCATACAATACAATATGCTGCAGTAGCGGATCGTCATTTGACTGCAGGAGAAAATGGAAATAACTTATTTTATTAGTTCAACTTATGCTGGGATTTTTGGCATTCTCTTAAATTTTTATAAACTCTATAAATAAACGCCCTATAGATTTCCATAAAATGGTAGGTATTCTGTGCAACTGTCTATAAAGTTCGTGCATGTCACGTTGACAACTACGTCAAAATCAGCTGAGTGGAAGTAAACATATGCTACTATGTGATTGACATGTGACATGTTTTTGATTTTTTGATAATTAAAGTAATTTTTTATATTATGTTGACTTCATTTTAGGTACTATATGAATTTAATTTAGTAGATTTGTTATTTAGACATAAATGGCTATTATAACAAAACGTCAGAATAATATCACACGTCAGATACAGACCCGGCAGATGTATCTTGATGCCAAAAATTGAAATTATTACTTATGCTCTGTTCCATTTAAGCCATTCAGTAGATGGCACTGGCAACAGCGCAAATCTGAAGTAGCCGAAATTACATTGGGTAAACATGTCTCTTGTCTCTAATTTCAGCCAATCAGAGGGGTCAAAACTATTCCCTATGCCCCGCAATACAGAATGGCTTAAATGGAAGTGTTCCATTTAAGCCATTCAGTAGATGGCACTGGCAACAGAGCAAATCTGAAGTAGCCGAAATTACATTGGGTAAACTTGTCTCTTGTCTCTAATTTCAGCCAATTAGAGAGATCAAAACTATTCCCTATGCTCCGCAGTACTGAATGGCTTAAATGGAACAAGGTATACTAGCAGATGTTTACTTCCACTCAACTGATTTTTACATGGTTGTCAACGTGACGTGCATGTACTCTATAACTCACTTGATCTGTCAATTCATCTTATGGAATCTATAACATCAATGTATCAATCGTTATAAAATACAATTTAATAAATTTTAAAATGATTGAAAAACATGGATTTATCTGAATTTGTTATCTTCTAATATTTAAATACAATATTAAAAGCATGTTATTTAAAGAAATACTACAAATACTAAAATATTGTAATTATAATATCAGCAATATTTTTGTAATATTGTCATTAATATATGTTAAATTTTACTTTTGACAGCCGTGAATTTTGAAAAGACCCAAATGAGTATACAAACTTCAGGAACTAAAATAATTTTAATATTATTAAAAGTATTGGAGTTATTTTTAATATTAAATACTTACTTTTATATGAAACAGTATACTATATTCATAATTTTGATATTCCTGCAAAATGTTTCAAGCATTCTTGTAATCAATAGGTTATAATCAAAATCCTTTGTTGTAATCAACAAATTTACAATTAGTTTTCAATATAACAATGAAAGAAAATTATCCGTTGGGCAGGATATTTCTTTTACTTTTAAATTTTTAATAATAAATAAGTGAAATACTAAGGTATCAGAATTGTATGTAAATCATAAAGCATTTGATTCTTCACAAAATGCTAAGATTCATTCATTTAGGGTGTTCAAACGTAATGTTTCAAACTTTTTTCGTTATGAATAATGTTTTATATTTTCGTATATATTATTTCTTATTTGTTATTATTAGTTGTTGAATGTTTATATCTTAATATTATGTTATATTATTATTATAATTTAAATGGGGTCTCGTGGCCGCGTGCCTGAGTGTCAGGTCGCGAATCTGGGGAACCGGGTTCGATCCCGACAGACGCCAAATATTTTGAATTTTATATGGCACAAAATTGACCCCTGTGGCGCACTCTCCACGCCAGCAATGAGTGCCCGTGAGGTGACGCCTGGTAAGCGCCCGCACGGTGCAAATATTTCATCATTACCGCATCTGTGTACAAAGCAGATTGGCACACCCAGCAATGGGTAAAAAGCCGTGATGATATATTTATTTATTTATTTACTTTTTTTAGAACATAATATTAAGATATAAACATTCAACAACTAATAATAACAAATAAGAAATAATATATACGAAAATATAAAACATTATTCATAACGAAAAAAGTTTGAAACATTACGTTTGAACACCCTAAATGAAGAAAAAAATACATCAATGTTAAATGGAATACTATTAAATATAGAACACATTTGATAAATTGGGGATTTCATTTCATAATTAGTTCGTACAATATTAAGTTGAAAAGTCACCTTATTTCTAGTTGTTAACCGGGGTACTTTTATAGGAAGATTACCAAGCAGTGTATTATCAAAAATAATATTATTTAGCAATTTATACACAAATAAACATGACTGTATTTTTCTCCGAGAGTGTAACGAAATTAAGTTAACTTCAGACAAAAGTAAGCTATAGTTAATATCGAAATTAGGGTACTGTTTAAAAGTTTTGAAATAACAGAATTTTGCAAATCTTTTTTGTACTGATTCAAGTTGTAATATGTATTTGTTGTAAATTGGGTTCCATACTTGTAGACAGTACTCTAATTTAGATCTCAGATCTCACAAGAGAAAAATATAAACGTTTTAAAGTTGTTATATTATTGAAAGATTTACATGAGCGTATAATAAAACCCAGAGTTTTAATGGATGACTTAGTGATGTAATTAATATGTAAGTGAAAACTTAACTTACAATCAAAAATAACACCAAGGTCTTTGAACATAAATACACGATCAAGATAAGTATTTTCCATAATATAAGAATAAGTATAAACAAATTTTTTCACTAAGTAACTCATTAACTTACACTTACTGAAATTGAAAAATAATTTAGAATTTTGCGACCAAGTTAGAAAATTTTCAACATCTTTTTGTAAAAGAAAACAGTCATATACAGAGTTGATAGTTTTAATTTTTTTTAGATCATCGGCATACAGTGAAACTTCAGAATATTTAATAACATCTACGATGTCATTAATAAATAGTATAAATAAAAGTGGCCCAAGATTAGAGCCTTGTGGCACACTAGAAGTGGCAATAAAAGTATCGGAGTTGTAACTGTTAACGCGAATATACATAGAATATATGACACACGATTGAGCTTATGTAATATAAGCTCAACCGAGCTTTGTCAATCGCAGATCAGAGTCAGATTTTCTGAGCAACTTTCAGGTTTTAATTTTAAAATTTAGAGAAAATATATAATAAATATTTTAATTGCCCAAATTGTGCATCCCTGCAGCTCCTATGCAGTTGCCGCCTCTGTTGCCTAGACAGCGAAGAATATGTTGTACAAGTTACTGCACAAACGTTACATTTAAACTTTGCGTAAAATGAAGTTTAGCGCGCGAGTGTATGAAGCAATTTTGTGGCAAAAGTTAGTTCATGAATTTTCTAAATATCATTGTACTTCAGAGATAAGTGCCGTCAGCTCACTCACGTTGGTAGGCATGATGTGTCAAGTTCTCTGCAGCGAGAAATTTAATTAGTACTAATGTCTGCGTTTTTATAATTGGGGTTTTAATTAACCCGTCTGCAGTTTACTAAGTTCTCTCGGATGGTGTAGAATAAATAGAGAATTCACTCTTTCAATATTTCACTCAATTAGAGTGACACTTTTTTAGGTTAAAGTAAATTTTGTATAAAAAATCTCAAATCCTTACAAAAATATTTGGTTCTTACAAAATACACCCTTATATTTTTTACCTACGACTAGTACCCTCACTTATTGTTCAGAATCCTTCACTGGATATAATGTATATGCAACCAAAAATTCACAAAACCAATGTACCATTACGTCAGATCACTTCTACTATTGATACGCCAACATATTTTCTTTCAAAATTTCTTAACGATATTATCAGTAAAGTTACATCAGATTCAAAATATATGATAAAAAATTCATTTGAGCTCGTTAATGACGTTAAAAATATTTCAATTCCTGATTACAATGCCACGTTCTCCCTTGATGTGACGGCACTCTATCCCTCTATACCACAACTTTTAGTTATACAATGTATAACTGAAAAATGGGATTCTATTAAACAGTTTACAGATTTATCATTGGAATACTTTATTGAAGCTATTAACTTATGTTTCGAAGCTGCAGTTTTCACTTTTAACAATACTATTTATTTTCAATGTGATGGTTCACCTATGGGTTCCAGTATCAGTAGCACCTTAGCTGAGTTAATACTTCAATACATGGAAATTTCAATTTTCTCCGAACACAATTGGAATATTATTTATTACAAGCGTTATGTTGAAGATTGTTGTGTAGCGTACTCGTGGTGTACCACACCGTGTGATGCCTGTAGCATCGTTACCGAAAGCTGTCTGAATCTTCCGAATGGTTTCCACCAGGCTGTCGTCCAGTTTCAGGCAAAATTTGATGCAATAGCACTGCTCCAGTCGTTCCATCATTTTTCTTGCAATGAAAAACCGACGATAATAAGAATATCCATTATAGAAGAAGTAGCCAACCAGTGGCGCATTGAATGATTACAAGTGGCGTATTATATCCTTACATATATACATACATACATAAAATCACGCATTTCCCACTTAGTGGGTTAGCACAAACCCGAAAGAATAAAAAGAACATCAACCAAAAAATAATCACTCTCTCATTTAACAATATTCTTACTAACCTGACATCATAGTGCAACATATATTCCTCACTCTTAACATATTAAAGTCACTGATTTTCGGTAGCGAAATACCGCAACCGGACCACAATAATAGTTACGAAACAATCATCCTTCGCCACACATTCCTGTCTAAGCATACTTCTATCGCCTCGGCCACATTCATAATCGCATTCATACACGCTCTTCTTCTCTTCCCACTCGGAAACTTTCTCTCTTTTAGTACCTTATCAACCACATCCATCCACTTACACACCGGACGGCCACGCAATCGAACACCCTCAATTTCACCAAGATATATACGCTTTACAACCCGTTCACTCTTCATTCATTATATCCTTACGTCTACTTATTCTTTTGAAGCAGGCGCCGTAGTTAAATCCATCTATTCAACACCAGAGTGCTCTCAATTCAAATCATACAGCCTTCTTATTCACCAGTTCTTTGCGATCGCCCCCTCCACCAAGAGATCATCTCACACTATTGTAGACTGGTGTTCCAATATAGATGTCTTTTTATTAGGCGTACATTAATTAATTTAGTTGCGTGATTGAGATATCCCTATTCCTTCCTTAATCGAAACAGATTCTACTCCTATCCCTATTTTACAACTATGAACGTAAGAAGGTAGAAAAGTTCTTGAGATGTTGGCGCATCTGAATTCGTATGTGAAACAAATTTTACAATTATTTAATTTATAATATAATTGACTTATTGATTTCATTTCGTTATATCGTAATTATATTGTTATCTACCTTTGTATATCAATTATTACATTTTGATAAAAATGCCCCTAATTATAAATTGATGCGTCTGTTGAAATCACAGTACCAACCCAATTAAAAAAATAATTAATCCCAGACGAAAAATCCCCCATCAATTAATTTTGTTGAATCAAGTTATCATTTGTCATATTCGCAAACAAAATCGTTGACAGTTCAAATCGTTGCGTTTTAAATCCATTTAAATGGCAGAAAAAGAAAATTCTCAGGTCTGCAAGTTATAAATATACAGACAACATCTAAAACTCATTAGGACTTCTGTTCGAAATAGATGGACAATAAGATGGTGTCTTCATTTGAACCAGAAATAGAAAATACTGAGATTGACTCTCTTCAAGTTGATATTGGTACGCTAATTGACAACATTAACCAGTATATTACTGAAGAAGCTCAACCCATTTACGAAACAGGTAATAGGATCTTATCCATGTAAACCGTACCTATGCTTATAATGATTAGAAATTATCAAAATGATTTACAGTTTTGGCATGAAAATATATACCGGGTATACACATGGAAAACAGTAATTTTTAAATATATTACTTGTTCTGTAAAACTTTATAGGAACTTTATATGTAGAGATTTAGAGAATATAAATTACACTTTGATGACAATAACACATAACACTTGTGTTAACCTTTAAATACTGTTTGGCGATTATGACAATGTACAATTTCGACATATTCGTACAGCATCAAACTTAGAACGTGTGAGCAATCACAGAACCCATCAAACATGTTGCTAACACTGCAACCATGTTAATGCAATCTTACTTTTACGTTAAGTAGCTTCTTTAGCCCACTTGCTAAGTTTGTACGAATAATTGTTTACTTGTTCTCAACACAAGCGAGTACATCCTCGCTTGGAGCAGCATACTAGCATACTCGTTAGCTGTACAAGCGAGTGCAACCTCAGTTGGAGTCGCATACTTGCATACTGACGCGTCAGACTTTGGCAAGATAGTTCCTAAGTGATTAATGCTAACTTTACTAAAACTATTTTCTTTACGTCTCACCTAAGTTGAATTGTGTCTCTTTATACTTCGTACCATTTCTCAATGATACAAATCCCAAAATTTAAATCTACCTTAAAAGGAACTAAATTCGAGTCCGAGATGCGGTTAAAGAAAAACCAGCGGAGCGTATGAACAATCTGACACAAAAGGCCTGTAGCATTGCTTCCAACAATGAAATATTCGCATGAGACAATGTAGGGTTCGGGGAAGAGAGTACATTTGATAATAGCAGTATTTGTTTTGCACAATTTTTTGAAGTCATTGATCTAGGATCAATCTCGTTATTTTGTAGCCACACCTCGAATATGAGATGTAATATTGGACCTAAATTACCCAGAGGAAGGTGCAATTGTACACCGGGACGTCGGTGTTGTAAGAGAATAAATGCTGTTTGACTGAGACTGTTCATAAGTCTGTAAATTCGTAAATTTGTAAATTTGTAGCTTTCGGTTGATCTGTAAATGCGAAATTTGCAAATTTACAGATAGGGCAATTCTGTTTTGATATCTGTAAGGAGCTGAGTTACAGACCTTAAAATCTTAAGTTTTCTATAAAATGTTGCTTGGAGCTATCTTCATATAAAAACTTTTGAACTTCAAAAAAGTCAATTTGACAAGTTTAAGTAATTCAGAAATTATATTTCAATATTACTAAATTATTTGAATGATTTTACCTACTAAATGAGTATATTTAGCCTCAAATTTTTGCTTAAAATATCTTCTAATATTAATTGTTTGCCATATAGGTAGCAGAATCAAAGACAGAGCCGATATACCCGGCATGACAGGTTATACTCGTAATTTTGAAATTAACTAGAATCTGAAACCTGTGGTTATTTATTATAATTGTTTCAAATATTTAATAATTTAAAAGAAGGGTGAAGTGCGTCAGTTATCGGAGAAGTCACTATTTTTCATAAAATCTTAAGTAAGTTTCAGCATTTGTTAGGAAAATAATAATAACAATTACTGCTTTACTTACACTTTTATAATTTTTTTTTCTCTTTTGGGATTATACTAAATTTTTGTTTTAAAAGATAGTCAACAATAATGGGACTTAGGGCCGGTAGTTCCATCTTGGATAACTTATTTGACGGATAAATGAACAATATCGCAACAAAAAAATTACATTCAATATAATTTACATCATTTATGTTTTTATTTCGAAGCGATATTTTATCATTTATTTGACGGATAGTTATCCTGAACTTTATCCGGAGATGGAAATACCGGTCCTTAAAGAAGTTTGGTTTGATTCATAGCAATCGAGTTATAGCAACCAAAATTTTGATTCGATTCAAAACCAAAATAAAAGAAATAGGGTAGCTATAGAACCTAAAAATAATAAGTCGTCTTATTTTAAACATTAAAAAAATATATTCTGGAACTTTACAGGAATGATCCTTAAATACATTAATATTGTTTAAAAAGTTAACAATTTTATTATACAAATTTACCTATTCTCATATTCTTCTAACAAAAAAAGCAATAAATATTAACCGTTATTGTTGATTCATAATATATTAAAAATGATCTGTAAGCTTAAGTCCAGAGTTTCTTTCACCGTAAGAATTTACAAATTTACATATTTTCTATAAGCTACAGATGTGATCAGAATTGCATTTTGGTCGTAAGTTGTTACAAGCCTTACAGATTTGCTTACAGATCTTACAGATGAGAGAATTGCCTCATTAGTATGTGTAATAGGTTTGCCGATACAAACTTCTACAAAAAAAATCAAAAATATGTTCCTAAGAGAAAAACACGATTATTCGCGTCTTTGAAAACAAAATAGCATATGCCGTAGATTTCATACAAAATAAATTCGATGCAAAATATGTTTTGGCGCGAAGGGTAAATTCAAAGTGACATATACCGAATTATATTCACTTTTCGTAAAACACGTTGAACTTGTAAAAGCTATCTTTGTTTTTGCAAGGGAAAATCTTCGTGCCTTAGTCTTATCTTGAAGCCAGCCTTAAAAAAAGGAAATTGAATAATGTTTGACAGATTCCGACGGGCCTTGCTTCCACTCGCGCCGCGTTAAAGATTGTTTACCTCCGACGCGAAGCCACGGGGAATTCTAACGCCCTTCGGCTTCTACGTTCGCGAAAACAAAGGCCTTCAACTTGAGGTGGTTACTAATGCCAAAGATGCGAAAGCCGTGCACCTGTAGAGCAAGAGCAACCAATATAGATATTATTAGGTATTTCACATAAATCAAATTTTATAATGATTGTATTAATTGAAACTTGCACAAGCAACAAATGGATTACTTCTATAATAAAAATTGTGTGTGATAAATTTTAAGTTATAATTATTACAGTTTGCATCGTTTTGAAACAACTGCAAAATGACGTCACCAGTTGTCGATAGATGGCGAACCATCCTGTCAATTTCAGTAGGTCTATTAAGGTGCATACAGACACACTACTATCACGTCACGTAAACTCACATGATTTCACGTGTCAATTATTGAAATTTTCCATTTCATTATTACTGGGTTTACATGAAGTTTTCAAACAATTTTCAAAACGTTTTTAGTTTTGAAAACGCCATGTATACTGTGTAAAACGGTTTTGAGTTATCTCAAACCAAAACTAAAATTCGTTGGTTTGACTTGAAAACTAGTTTCAAAACTACTCATGTAATAGTATATTATATACTCAGGGACTAAAGTGCATATTCAATCCCGTGGGAGAAGTTTATTTCCCGAGCCGAAGGTGAGGGAAATAATCACCTGAGGGATTGAATGCACTTTAGTCCTG
This sequence comes from Harpalus rubripes, assembly GCA_963082715.1. Lineage (NCBI taxonomy): Eukaryota > Metazoa > Arthropoda > Insecta > Coleoptera > Carabidae > Harpalus > Harpalus rubripes. The sequence goes on from OY720452.1 coordinate 66,420,613, forward strand.
TGGTATATACGCTATTTTTCGCACTCCCGTATCAAATGGAACCATATTAGTGTAAAAGAAATTAATCTTACAATTTGACAATACAAATGTCAAAAGTTTTGTTCAAATTTAAACTCAACGCCTGCTCAAAATGTAGTGCAGATACGAATACATAAATCATAGTAACACTATATGATATGGAAACATCTTGTTTATTTTTACTTTAGTCCCCCAGAGATTTTTTACATATTTAATCCCTCTAGGACTGAATTTGAACTTTAGTCCCTGAAATGAGTGATTAGAATCGCTCTTTAGTCTCGGGAGTGCGAAATAGCTATTAACATACCTAGGAATGTTATGTATATCATAACTGCCGCACATGTCTGTTTAAGACATCCAAGGCTTGTTATGATTCATAACATCCGTGGTTTGTTCAATAGTTAATCGGTTTCAGAAAAAGAAGACATTATTAATAAATATCTTTTTTTTTAATTCTCGCATAAATGCTACTTTCCGAATGCTGTGGTTAACAGAACAATTATTATGTCAATATGACAAATATTCAAATTATGTGCTTTATTCATCATATTTATTATTTTAGAATAAAGTAAACCGTATTTACAACGATACACTAACGTTATCTGTATGTATTAATGAAGAGCATTATATTTTCATTTTATTTTCATTTTGTAGACCGTTGTTGACAAGTCAGTATGGTAATAATATTACCGTACAGATTCAGTTATTACTTAATTACCAGCCTACTTTTGTACATGTAAACAATGGGTTAATATCCTGAAACCGGTAAACACTTAAAATTCAGTTTCAATACTGCGCATGCGTACAGGGCATAACGTTTCTGTCACCTTGTGTTACTAACATACAAATTTACCTGACTGTTGTGTTTGTGTAGTTTTAGTTCATAGTGGTACGGAGTATAAAAAATAATTAGAATAATGGCAAAACGAAATATTTGGAGGGAAGAGGATCTGTCACTTACAGCTGCTAAATGCGCATGCGCCGAAACGTAGTATATATTGCGAGAACATACTACACTGTTGTCATTTGTAGCATTCGTGTGAAATTACATACAACATGCACAAGCGATATAAATAAATGGAAAATATGAGTCTCAATAATTTGACACTGATACTTGACGTGATAGTAGTGTGTATGAGGCCTTAGTTTCTTATTATAATAATATATGTTATTGAAATGGTGATAATGAATGTGGCAGATGATAATGTATTGGCCACATCAAACTCTTTTTATTTAAAACGGCAAATCTTTTGGGTTCACAAATCATCTAACCTTTTAAACTTTTGCTTTCTACCAGAGGGCAAAGTCCAGCTTATGCTAGTAATACTAGCGGTCTAAAGAGTAAGAAAGTTGGAGATATTTTGATTGGACCACAAAGAGCGAACACGAGTTGCAACTTGCGGTTTTGCCGCAATCAATACAAATATGTTTACGCTACATTAAAACCGAGAACCGTAAGTGAAGCCGTTGAAACATTCGCTTAAACGAGGGCCTAAGCCTGCGGGCTTTTAACAATAGCGGCCCGGAGCCCGGAGTGTTCGGAAAGAAGTCCGGACTAGTTACGATGCTGTTGCTGTAGCAGACAGCTTGAGTTTTCCCAAACTCGCGATAGAAAAAAGGGCCGGTCCGTTATCCAACAGGGTTAGGTTTACGAGGGTCAGACTGTAGACACCCCGGGGTTACACAAATTTGACAGCTCTCCAATCTATTTACAATAAAAATGTGGTGTGACCAGCACATTTGTGCATTGTCTCCCATCAATTCAATTTTGGTTTTATACAAATTCATAATAAGCTGACAAATATGTATGTTTAATTGATTAGGTATTTAATGAATACTAAAAATATTCTCTTTTTGAAATTCTTCCATTATTAATTTAAAACAGCGCAAATAAAACTAACTATTAATTGTTAATTTTTATAACGATTAGATTAACGGGTTTTTGAATAGTTAGTTATATAATCAGTTATGAAAAGAGTGATATTGTTTGCAAATTATGTGAGTCAAACAATATCACGTTTTCATAACGTATTATGTACAAAATTTTATCCAATTCCGCTAAAATAATTTAAAAATACACAAAATTCTAGGTTTTTCTATGTCAGCTCCATGTCCATATTTCAAAATCAATTTACCAAAGCGTGGCCGTAAAAATAAATGAATTTCATTTTTACCTCCCGCTTCCCTTGGTAAGGGAGATCGTGCTAAAAATCGCATATCGAGATTTTGGTAAATGAGCACGTTTTAAGGTCCATAGAATCCAATTTTAACATTTTCACGATAATGTGTGCGTGCGCGTGTGTGTGTGTGTGTGTATGTGTGTGGATCCTCCACTCTAACTCAAATACAATCATTCTGAAAATTTTGAAACCTTGTAATTCGAACTTTTTCTATCATGGAAAGAGCCCATTAGATTTTGGTGTAATGGGTGTATTCTGAAGACATTTCGTTATTTATAAACGGACCGTTAAATTTAAGATATCCGTTAACTAGATTTTGCTATTCTTAAGACACTATCCGTTAATAATATAAACGGAGATTCGTTTATGTTATCCGTTTATAAATAAAATTTAAACGGAGAATGATTCATAGCCGTTAATTGTAAACGGACGACATTTAATACATAAATATTTAGAAATTTTTAAATTTTAAGCAGAGAATGGCGTTATCACCCTTTACTGTTTGCTCCGACCGTTGGATTCATAAAATGTAATTGAAAGAAAAGTACAAATAAATAATTTTTATAACAAAATAATACTCGTACATAAACTATAAAAAATCGGTTCGATGAAAGATTTTAACAATATAAAATTTATCCATTTCTCGTTCTCAAAAAAATTAAAAATGCTTTCTCTAATTAAACGAGCAGATATTTTACTCTACATTGCAAATCTTGTACTTTACCTAATATTTTAAAAATATTCGAGTATTTTCAGGACTGCATTTAATCTTCAGGGCCCCAAGACACAAATGTTCTATTGGTGCCTTTATTTATAATTATTGATTACAACAAAGGATATTTTTATCGCAACAAAGAATATTTTGATTACAACAATGGATATTTTGATTATATTCGACTAATACTGATTAGATGAATGTATCTAATGAAGAAAATTTCATTAATATTAGTGAAGAATTAAGAATCAAGCACATAATGTGTGTTTTATAATTTGTGTAGTTTTTAAAGTGCATGCGCCTATATCTAATTGTGGCCCCGCGTATGTTCATTTTCTCGATACTGTAACTTAGCTTGGTGGTGTGTACAATTTCAAGATAAATGTTGGGATTGGGTGTTAGGGACCTTCTTCATTATTGCTTTAGCTGCGCTTAATAAGTAACGAATTATGGTTTTATAGATTTTTTTGGTTTATACCCATTTTTTTCCAAATTTACATAATATATAATAACATGAAAAGGTTATGAAACTGACAATTTTGACATGTATTACAATAAAGTATTCACCTACCAACATTCCAAAGATTATTTTGAAGAATATATTCATTATTGTGATTATTTATTGATTTAAATTTATTACTAAATAGTATCTCTAAATTTATGTATCACAAATATCTGTTTAGATCTTAATATATTTTGTTATTATCAAAATATAAATATGTGGACATTTACAATTTGACAACAGTGCCCTGCAGTAGCAAACGGATCCGTTTATTATATTAATTTTAACAGATCCGTTTAAATGTCATATTGTGAATAGAGTCTTTAGCGGAATCCGTTAATAAGAAATATTTTAACGGCATCCGTTTACATAATATATTTTAACGGATTGTGTTTAGAATCCACCCATAAATCGGATAACCGAAAATGGCATTTTACTTGAAGCTCAAGATACTTTTTCTTCGAAAAGTATCTTTAAATGTTATTTTTTCGAGATTAATTTTATTCTAAAAATTAAGGATTATTAAATTTTCTACAGATTTGCATTAATACCTTTTCTACATATTTTATGGATAAATTCATAAAATTATCTATAATTTAAATCTTGGAGCGTACGCTTTAAACAAACAAAACTCCTTGGTTACGCAGTTATTCAAATGTATGTAACTGACAGATAAATGCCACTGTCCAAGAACTAATCATTTCAAATTAATAATAGTAACGTTTAAAAAAGAAAAAAGTAAATAGAATAGGAAAGGAAATCAATACAGTTTCCAGCATAAGTAATATGTATGTATGTATTTACATTAATAAAAATTACCGACTCCCAAAAAGTTTAAGGTAATCCTAATTTTGGGATTAGTGATTTCTATTCTATCCCGGTATTTAAAATTCAATCTTCATTTTATTATCGAAAAAGGTAGTTACTTGAATACGATTAGACTATATTTCAAGTAATAAGCTGCCAAAATTAGAGTAAAATTCGCTAATCCAAAAATAAGGATTAGCTTATTTTTTTGTGACTCGGGTTGTAAATGGCGGAAGGTTTTGTGTTGGCCACACCAGATTTTTATATTTTAATGCTTGTGTCAGCGCATGCGTATATCATTGAAAATGAGTTCTGAATATGTTCTGAAACCGATATAGATCTTCCTTATGTAAAGTAATTAAATGTGAGTCAATAATTCATATATTTATATAAAAGAAATCATTATTGATATATTTTTGTTTCTTTTATTATCAAATGTCAGTTATGTAATATTCTTTACGTAACTGAGTTACGTTAAGATTTTTACAAAAATTCAATTCGTGTCGATTATGTGAAAAGTGACGTTTCATAACGGCATACCGTTAGGAAAAATTCAACTTTTTAAAACGAAATTAGATAAAAAGTAGTTACATTACATGTTTAAAAAGTTTAATAGAATAAAATGTGCACTTTACTCTTCGTTTTACAACCTGATTTTTTTTTGTAAATATAATATTGGTGTCGGTTTCATTTAAAAATCACGTTTTAAAACTTAATAATTTTATAAATACAAAGTTGTAGAAAAGATGGTATTTTCTTATGAAAAACTACTTTGAGCTTGAAGGGAATTCCACATCCAGTTATCCGATTTCCACCCAAAATCTAAAGGTTTTTCCAAATGGTTCGAAGCGTTACTATTACTATTACATGATATTTGTATAAAATTAATTGAAAATGCAGGTGGTAATCAGATTTTTTCATTCAAAACAATTTAGTAGAGGTCCGACAGTTTTATTTACTCCTTACCTTTGTTAACACCTAAAGTTTGCCCGTCGACCGTCGTCCATTCAAAATTAATCGGACTTTTTTCTCTCGGTTACCTGCCTAATCTTCCTTATTTAATTTCACCCTTTTAGGTGCTTTAGTTTCAGCGTTGATGGTTTTTGTATCATTCGAAGGTATTTTATTTTAAATGGACAACGAATTGTTCAATGCATAATTTAAACTTTTATATTATTAGATATAATCTGCTTTTGGTAATGCTTTTAAAAATGGACGTATCTGTATTTTATATTTTATTTAAACAAAACGAAATATTCAAAATATTGAAACTGTAAAGTTGTTTACGCTTTTAAAGCTATTGCATTTTTACGACAAGAAAAACCAACAAAATTTAAATTTTATGAGAGTGTAAATAAATAATTTTATGAAATACATGTTTTGCGCTGGCATAATTTATTGATTTATGCCGAGAAACTTTCATATATTTTAAGTATCGGTATCATGATCTACATGTTACAATAAAATATATGTTTTATAATATTGAGTTGACGTTTGTTGTTTATTTTCAGGACTTTATGAATACACAAACGATGGAAATACCACTGAGAAAGAAGACGGGCCACCTGAGAAATATACGGGGTGAGTGATATTTTTATCTTCGTACATAGGTTTATGTTCTTAACTAAATTAATAGTTATTGATCGTATAAATAAGTAATATTATATTTTATCTAAAATGAGGCATTTAATCTAATGAGAAAATTAAAAATATTGAACGGCTTTTATTCATAATTAAGAAGAAGAAGCAAGTTTAAAATTATTTAATTAATAGTTATTTATATATGTGTAGCGGAGGGCTTTTATTGGTCCAAGGGTGTAAACTTCTTTCGGCCTGAAGTATATGCAACGAATTGCGCACTCATACAATCAAATGAAATGTTTTTAAATTATTTTTATATTTTGCGTTCATAATGATGTCATTACGATACGCAATTTTTTGTTTTAGACGGTTGGTACTAGATGACGTTTCTTTAACCCATTTTTACCTAATTTATTTTTAGTTAATTGACAATTCATTTTAATAATATAATATCGAAATTAATATTACTTTTTTATTTAGGGAAAATTATTTACATGAAAATGTACAAATGGTTACAAATATAATCACAAATTGAGTAAGTAAATGTTATTGTAGAAGGCGCAAAATATAAAAAATTGTATAAAGAACTCATTTTATAAGACTTTCTTTCACACTTGTAAATTTTGATGCGTGCGAAAAAAACATGCCTTATAAAACACGTTCTTTAATATACTATTTTGCTTGTTGCAATGTAAAAATATTAGCTGACCAGGTGACCATGCCACAAAACAATAAGGTGATGCGTTGCATTGCTAAGTAATAGGTAATATGATTATTTTGTTAATGTCAAGCCTTGGAGGCAGTTTCTGAAGAAATTCCTCAAGCACTTCTAGTAAAAGCTAGTGTAGCTTTAGCGGAACTGCTATCATTTTTTTTTTTTTTTAATATAAGAGTTTTGATTATATTTCCAATTGTATTTTTGACGTTTTACCAGTCATCGGTCTTTTGCTCTACTTTACCGCCTGCAGGGTGTATTCTTTCAGTTTCAATTTGAATGCAGTTGTGTGTAATAGTATTTTATGTACCAAGGGCGTTACAATGACGATAATGCCAGGAGGGCGAGGAGGATAGATGTCGTCCGATGGGCATTACCACCTAGTAACGCTCGTGGTCCATACAAGATTTTATGTCTCACTAGAGTATGTAAAATAATTTCATTAATAATAATTTTGATTACAATAATGCTTAAGCTTTGGCATTGCTAAGGATGTTGTTTAATTATTTTGTTTATTATCAACATTTATTTATTTTTAAAACATCAACGTTCTATATCGTTGGAGATAATGGAATGGGTGAATTTGATGTTTCGGAAGATATTTTATCGAAACGGTGGAAAGAAATTATTTTGAATACTTCTGCATACTTTGAGGAAGACAAACGCATAAATGTTTCCCTAATTATTCCATTCTCGTCTGTAGAAGATGTAATAATATATTTTGTGGTTCGTTTTCACATGACAGATCTCTCATCTTTATTTCTTATGCACTTATTTCGGAATATTATTACATTTTAGAGAGTTTGTACTGCTTTGGATGTGTCACATATGACGGTAAATTAATTCAAACATGGATAAATATCGTCACCAAAAAAATTAGGGATCCGTCATCCGTCAAAAATCAATGCGAAACATTGCAGTCTGCAATTCGATGCACTTACTATCTACATGTGTGGTGAAAGTAAATTGCTTTTTAAGGCCCTTTTCATAATCAATTTTAGGTATTATAATTAAATTAAAAAATGATTTCTGTGATGTGCTTTCAAAGCTGTTATATTAATTGTTGTAATCAATTAACGTATTAATTGTTGTAATCAATCCTTATTATTATTGTAATGAATTATAATTAAAAAGAAAATAATTTTCATTATATACCGTTCATATTATTTCTAATTTAAAGTCCATAAACGATGATCAGATTATAATGAGGGTATAATGAACTATTATGCCCTCATATAATGCCCCGGTTGTTATAGATATGCTTATATACACCGTATCCTAGCAATAAACAGTTCATTAATACTTTAATGAGACATAAAATAAATATTGATGTTAATCAATAAATCTACGAATTTTATTTATCAATACTGTCAATAGTTGTATTAAAACTACATATCATCAGCAAAATTTTATTATAATTTCTTTTTGTGAAATGCAAGGAAAATGCATATTTATTTATCAGATTAAAGTATTGCGATATATTTAAATTTCTTTTTCATAAGTTTATAACTTTATCTTCTTTTCCAAAAATTATGGAATATGTCTTGAATTTTTGTTGTACTCGCACACTTTAACACAGCATTTGTTGGTGTATATGGGGTTCATTTTCTTTAATTCACTTAATTTTCACACATTTTCAAATGAAATTATAAAATCTAAGCGCGAAAACTTTTTATATTAAACGATGGTTTTTGACGTCTACATACTTTGACATGTCCTACTAGCCGCCATTAATTTAGTTCCCTAAAATTCCGTTGATATCTCATGCTATTCTGCGGGTTCCAATAACTGAAATTACAATGACAGCCTTTTAAATATTTCAAACTTCAGGCATTTCAAGTGTGAATAGAATATTTATAAGGTAGCATAAAATAAAAGAACCACTAAAACTAAAACCATACTATAATATAGTAAAGAAATGCAGCTGGAAATAGCAACTCCATCTTATACTAGCGTCGCCACCTATGATTCGGAAGACGAATCAACCGGCGATCCGGAAATTGATTGGTCGGTGGCTGGACCGGTATTACAAAAGCACATCACGGACCTGGAGCGCCTGCACTCGCTGAACGTGGCGACCTCCTCACTCATTCGGCGACTGAAGAAACTCACCATGCAGAAATCAATCCAGCTTGGTAGGTACACTCATGTTGTGCTTGGAGGCACTATAGCAACGGGAATTGTTTTGTTTATGTTGGGGAGAATAAGTGGGGTTAAACACTACGTAGTTGATGCAGTTTTATTTTTAAGAAATATTATTATTAATTTTCTGCATTCTTTTGAAAACTTTTATAGTTTTCGGGCGCATTATTAAATATGTATTTAGATTGACTGCATGCCAGTGGCGAAGCAAGCCTCTGAAATCTAGGGGGGCCAGTAGGGACCAACGACCACAAATATACTAGACAAAACATGCCCTATACGTCACTATTGTTTGTTATGATCTGGGCTGGACGGAAAGAGACAACTAGAGATAGAGATATATAAAGTCTACTCTAAAGTTTGTCGAGAGATGTCTCTACAGTCCATATAATGTATTTATGACATTTTGCTCCTTTGTTTGGAAGTTGTGGTCGTTCGGGCCTCGATTTTGTAACTTTAAATTCTGTCTGACCACAGGGGTCAATTTTGTGCCGTTTAAAATTCGAAAAATATTTGGTGTCGGTCGGGATCGAACCCGGTTCCTCAGATTCGCGACCAGACACTCAAGATCGCGGCCACGAGACCCGATGAGAAATTTATCTACGGGAATTTCGGTAGGACTGTATTCATAACGATATCCTGGATTACGATCCATTAAATAATCATGGCATTCACTTGCTCAATTTAATTTTAGACATTTATTTGAAAATCCAGATCCACATATAAAACAAAAATAAACTTAGAAAAAAATACAAATAGAATAAGAAGCAAGTATATAAAAACAACATTGTTTAAAAATCAATAGAATAAAATAAATAATTATATACAATTACTTTTACCTTTTCTTGATACTGATAACAATTTGTTTTATGCATTTTATAATTGGTTTTCGTTAATAATTCAAATATAGTACAGTTCATTTTAATAAAACAAGCAGTGACATCTAGCGAATACTCCGTGAGGAGCCTTTACATATCTCTATCCTTAGTTGTCTCTTTCAGTCCAGCTGAAAACAAAACAAATGCTATGAAGTTATATCTAGAGTATTTTTTGTGATCGTTGGTAGGGACCAGGAAGAAAATTAGGGGGGGCATATATTTTTTATCATTTTAATAATAAATAACAATGTTGTCAATATTAAATTTATTTGGTACCAAACAAATATTATTTGTGCGCTTCATATTTATTTTTACTTTACTCTTTGACCACAAAATAACGAATGAGCATTGAGATTTTCATCACTCGTATAAATACCAAAATTTGTAAAACATGTTTGAACTTGCTAAACTATGCACGTGGACGAGTAAGTAAAGTATAGAACAATCTTAACAAGTAATTAGGACAAGTTCATTGCGTCGCTATCGGACTCGCACAATTAATTTGAAAATATCGGACAAGTTCGGCAGCGCGTTTATTATAACACCAGTCAATACATAAGCGCCCACAGGGGGGGTCGAAAGGGTCGACTGACCCCCCTTTCATTTATGGACTATCCATTTTTTAAAATAAAATTATAATTTTATTTTTTCATTTCAATGTATCATTGTATTTTTTAATAATTATTGGTAATATTTTATCTATTACTAAGTACGAAATAGCTGAAGTGTCAGAATGAGTAAATTATGTTATGTACTGTTAAATGTGTATTGCAATTATATATTACATTATCTTGTATTTTCTTTAATATGCCGCAGTTCATTTTAATCATTTTATGATCACGTTCTTCTCAAAACTTTCACAATTATGATTTTACTGTTATATAGAAATAAAGAAATAGAAAAGTAAATATTGAATAGACATTGCATATTTATTTATATTAAAAGTAACTACGTATGATTAGGGTTGCCGTATTTTGTGAGGAGCGCGATTTAATTAACATTTAATTATACATTTTATTTTGAGCAGTTCAATAGAATAATTATATTGTTACTCTCAGTAATATAATATATTAATTTAATGCAACATTGTATTTTCAGATTATCTGTTTCTGTAGTTATTGCTTATGCTCGCATCTCGCATCATAAAGCCTAGTAGAAGGGGCAATTCTACGCTTTTAGAGCGTACCTACATACGCATTTTCCTCATAAAATATTGATTTTAATTTTTTAAGAATTTGTTAAATTTGCTTCATTGTAAACAAAATCTATATTATCTTACTTTGCATTAAAACACGTTTGACCTTGAAAATAATTAAAAATTCGCCTGCGGCACATTTTTTCTTACAACAAAAATTTCGACCCACCTTGTAAAAAAGTCTGCGGGCGCCCATTGAGTCAATAATAATCATGGTTAAATGCAGATAGAGATTTTTAGATACATGTGCATTGATGCAAAAAAATGCTGTATAACAATGTTTTTTTTGTGTTTCTTTCAGTGTTTCTGTCTTTTTTAAATGTTAAGATGTTAAAAGCAATATTACTAGCAAAAATTTTTAGGTTGACACTAAAAGTCGGGGGGGGGGGGGGAGCCAATTAGGGGGCTACTGAAAATTTTAGGGGGGCAAATGCCCCCCTGGACCCCCCGCTAGCGCCGCCGCTACTGCATGCAGACTTCTGGAATTTAAATTACATTTACATATCTACTACTACAAAGTAGAAGAATATCTACATATATTTAGTTATGATTTTAAAATAAATATTGTGTAACAATAAGATAAACATTTTTATGATTCAAAATGAAAATAATTTTTTTTAAATATTCAATATTAAAATAATGCCCGCCGAGCACAATTGGCCTTCAACAGATGTCTCTAGCAGTCAAACCCTTGAGAGTAATTTTCAATTTTTTATTTTTTCTATAAAATGATAAGACGGTCTCGCTAGAATTATTGAGAATATGAAGACAGATGTTTGAATATGTTCAACAATAACCAACAATTCTTCTTTTGGAATACCTTCAAACTTCAAACTAATTTCTGCGAGACATAAAACTGTCAAAGCTATCAAATTATTAATCATGAATCAAAAATGCTCCCCACATTGTTACTTACAACGGTAATTTAAAAAAAAATATATTTCACCAAGTTCTAACTTGACTTTCGCAATTTTTGCTGCAATTCTGAACAATTTTGCAAGTCTTACAGATTTGTAAATCTGTAAAAAAACTAACAAAAACGCATCTATTTTTGTTGACTAATATAAAATTATACATAAGAGTGACAGCTTTCGATGCGATTTTGTTCATTATTTACAGATTTTCAGATCTGTAAGACTTACAGATTTGTTCGGAATTGCAGCATAAATTTCAAATGATAAATAAGTTTACAATGACGCAATTTTTGTTTACCTGATTTTCTTATTCTTAATAATTCTAGTGTGACCCCCGAATAGTATGCTTCAAGTTATACAGCGTGTTAAAAAAATCCTAACTCGGAGTAGGCTATAAACAAAGAAATGTATATATGTCAGCTTGACACGAGATATTGTCAAAAATGTTATCTAAAGAATTCAAATGCTTTTCTTTTGAATCTCATTTTAGAAATAGAAATAAATTAGGAAACGACGAATGGCAATGTACTGCATCCTTGTTTAATATCTTTTCTCCTTAAAAATTACATTTCAAGATCAATTTTGACAATTTGACTTTTGAATTGAATAATGGTCAGACATACGTTTCTCTGTACATAGCCTACTCCGTGTTAGGATTTTATTTGAATACACTGTAGTAAAATGACTTTGGTAGACTAATGAGCGTATTCTGTAACTTTTTCGTTAAAATTTAGATACCGTTAAAATTTAAATAATTCAAAAGCCCGAAAAATTAGTTTTCTTTTAAAAATAATGGGCACAACTAAAAAATTTGTTAAATACAAGTAATACAACAAACTGTAAAATGACACGAAGTTAAATATAAACAAAAACGCCATATTTTTATTAATATGTACATATATACATTAAGCTGATTTTCTCAGAATTTAAAACTAAAGTGTAAAGCTAGAGAAAATAAATTTGATTTAAATGTTACTGGAGAAAAGAAAGGATCACACAGTAACATCTCTGTCGTCGTTGATTTTCTCGTAAATCTGCAAAGTGTAAATATATTTTACAATCGCATATAAAAAACTAGAAATTAGTATATACTTAATGCAGCTGTGTATGTTCTAAATCTCTAATTAATATTATTTCAATTAAATTATTTAATTCATGTTCGTTTAATCGTCAAATATCGAAATTTAAACAAATAACATGTAATATTCTTGATAAGCTGTTAAAAAGTCAAAATATAACGGGTTATTTTAACAGAAACAGGGCCGGGCCGATGCATTATGGCGCTTGAGGCAAATCTCTAAAATGGCGCCTTATTAAATTATTCAAAATACTCATATTGTTAGTAATTAATAATAAAAACAAGATCGAAAATTTTACTGAGTAAAAAATAAAGAAATCTACGGTGATGTATGATGATTTTCTAGTGACCCCATATCTTGAAATACTCTGAAATATTCAAATTAATATGGCAATGGGAAAAATAGTAAAAAAATTAAATAAAAATAAATTTTATGTTATTTTAAAAAAATTAAATATAAAGTTATTGATCTTCAAAAATGCAGAAAAAGGAAAAAACATGTTTAAAAACATAGTATAGTACAGTAAGAAACATTCATTAAATTAATCTTCTACCTGTTTTTCCAGGAAATAGTGTGGTAGCATCTATTTAATCTGTTACCTATTGTTTTTGTTGTAGTTTTTTTCTTTGGAAATTATTCGTACATCATTTATTGCCGGTTGCACCAACATAACTTATATATTAAACGGCTTAAATTGACAAGAATGCATTGAAATGAAATGTATAATGAATTTTATTAAATTGCTGTCAATATTTCGATTTGCATTTATTTGTTTAAACCTAGTTTAAAATTGAAGCCTTGTTGGTGTAACTAGGTATTAGTCGTTCTTAGATTTTGGGTTTGTTGTTCGTAAATAATTATATATTTCAGTTTAGATAAACTGCGTCCAGCGTTTAGCTTCTGCTGCAGTTACCAACTAGTACTAGTAATGTTAGCTACAACACCGTTTGGGATTATACATTAAAATTCAAATTAACAAATCAAATTTAAATTTTCTTGTACATTTTTTAGTTCCTTTGGTAAAATTAGTCAAAAATTTATTAGTTTCGTTTTGAGAGTAATTGCAGATATATCGGGTTCATCTCCATCCTTTAACATTAAATGTAAATCATTTTAAATTTCAAATTTTTCAACCAACGAACTAATGGATGTACAAATTGATAAATTCTATTTCAATTTCTTTCTGTTGTACTAATATGTTATCGCTACGAAGACAAACGATATTTGAATGCTCAGTTTGTGCCTCAGTGGCAAGCGAAGAATCGGCTGTAAATAGTTTTAATGTGCATTAATTTATTAATAAAATTTTCAACTATTTATAAAATTTTTATATCTTCATTATGTCACATTTTGGCGCCTGAAGCGGTCGCCTCGCCGCCTCACCTATCGGGCCGGCCCTGAACAGAAACCTTTAAAATTTTAACGGAAATGTAGTTACAGAATAGGAAAATAATAATTTTAGCGACCATTAATTTAATGTCAAAATTAACAGAAAATACTAAACTTCATAAACACTCGTAAATTTTCTAAACGGTTCGTTACAATTTTTGAGAAATAGGATCAAACTTGCCAATTTACATTTCGATTTTTCGTTTAGTGTCGACTGGTTTTACTGAAAAAAAAAAAAATTATAACGAACCATTTAAAATTTTACGAGTGTTTATGAATATGTTTACTAATATCTATAATAACTGTATTCCTAAAGATATTGGCACTTCATAATATTATTTGAAAGTTTATAAATATTATAAAAAACATATCTCTTATGAGTAGTATCCAAAAAAAATTATTAAAAAGGAAAAAGTTAATAAAAACTTAAGTATATACCATCATATATTTCAACAGCGATTTGCGTTTTTTTTTGTGCTTCATAATGAAGTTTTTCCAAAACTAAATTCTTTCCATTTTATGTTGCAGTGAGTGAAGCCGACGAAATAAAAGAATCCTTTCCCTTTTAAATTTTATTGTGAGAAATATATTACAAAATAAATATATTCGTTTGATCTCGTATTTACATTTTATACATATTTTACAAATGGCAGATTCTTTATTGAGTATGGATTGATTTAAGGCATTTTAGTCACTATCCACGGCAAGTGCCCTGTTTTCTTGAAGGTATAGTAGTCGTACGCCAGTTTCCCCAAGATGAGCACGATTAAACTTGCCAGGATCCCGTTCACTAGGTCTAATGGGTCGACTTGGTACTCTCCCACCGTGCAAATGGATGATCTCGACAGTGATATTATCTGGAAAAATTAAATAATCTCGTAATACTTATAATATCATACATGTTTTCTCAACAAATATGCATACAGTGTGGAATTATAGTATGGAATATTAAAAAAACAGCGAACTCAACCTGTTCTTTTAAAAACGCTAGAACACGTTGATTTTAGATTTACGAAATACACATTAATATGTGCGATTCACCTTCCTACTTTCATTTTTTTTGAAAAAATTCAAATAGCAATATAGATTTTTAACAGTGGAATCCGGTAGTGATTTTTCTTCCCTTTATGATCATGCCAATAAATCATATGGTTGCATAACTATAAATCTAATGTGGCCAGCACATTACCTTCCGCCAGTTCTATGTATTTTATGCAAATTCCATACAGACAGTTTCTTGCGAAAGATATTCTATTTTTCTGGTACATTACCTTCCCTTAGTTCCATGTATTTTGTACAAATTCCATACAGAAAGTTTCTTAGAATTGATTCTATATTGACAGGAAAAACACGAACATACTGTCAATTGCACTTGACATTGACATCTGTCTATCAGAATTTTTAATTGTATAAGCTGTTTCCAATGTTATTGCATACCTGGCTACTTTATGAAATTTAATTTCTTTATAATTTTTTGGCCCAGTTGCATAAAACATTGTTAACTTTAATCATGTTGTTAACTTTGACACGCCTTATTTTCCAATGTATTTTTGATACGTATTCATGGTTACAATGTGTAGTTAAACACATGTTCACCAACGTTTTATGTAATTTAACTTAATATCCATTGAATATGAAGTACAAAATGTAATTAAATCGTAGAGAATAAAATATTCTTTAATATGTATAATATCATTAAATATGAAAAAATGATATTTAATAGCGTTTTTCCAAAAAAAAAAAAAAACTGTTGAAATCTTCAAATGAGGGTACTTCCGGTCAACCAATTATAACTAATCAGCTCTTCATATGGATGTAACGAAGAGGAATACTAAAGAATTATAATTTTTAGAATTGTAGTGTTGGAGTTATCGACGGAGAAAAATCGTCACACACATACACACAGATTCATGGCACTCTTATTATAGCCATATTTTAATCAAATTAAAATAAAACTATATGCATTTTCCTCAAAAAAAAAATCGTTATGTAAGGGAGTAATAGTATTTTATGTACCAAGGGCGTTAAGATGATAATGCCAGGAGGGCGACGAGGATCTAGCCCGAGGACCTTGGGCCCGAGGGATAGATGTCGTCCGATGGGCATTATCATCTAGTAACGCTCGTGGTGCATACAAGATTTTATGTCTCACTAGAGTATGTGAAATAAGTTTTCATTTATAATAATTTTGATTACAAAAATGCTTAAACTTTGGCGTTGCTAAAGATGTTGTTTAATTGCTTTGTTTATTATCAACATTTATTTATTTTTAAAACATCAACGTTCTATATCGTTGGAGATTATGGCATGGGTGATTTTGATGTTTCGGAAGATATTTTATCGAAACGGTGTAAAGAAATTATTTTGAATACGTTGGGGAAGAGAAACGCATAAATGTTCCCCTAATTATTCCATTCTCATCTGTAGAAGATGTAAGCATTATATTTTGTGGTTCGTTTTCACATGACAGATCTCAGTTCTTTATTTCTTATGCACTTATTTATGAATATTATTACATTTTAGAGAGTTTGCACTGCTTTGGATGTGTCACATTTGACGGTAAATAATATCAAAACGAATTCAAACGTGGATAAATATCGTCCCCAAAAAAAATAGTCATCCGTTAAAAGTGAATGCGAAACGTTGCAGTCTGCGGTTCGACGTATTTACATACTATTTACATGTGTGGTTAAAGTTGATTGCTGTTTAAGGCCCTTTTCATAATAAATTTTAAGTATTATAAATAAATTAAAAATGATTTCTGCGTTGTGCTTTCAAAGCTGTCTTTTAATTATATTAATTATTGTAATCAATTAATGTATTAATTGTTGTTATCAATCCTTATTATTATTGTAATGAATTATAATTAAAAATAAAATGATTTTCATTATATACCGTTTTTATTATTTTTACTTTAAAATCCATAAACGATGATCGGATTATAATGAGGGCATAATGAACTATTATGCTCTCCCATAATGCCCCGGTTGTTATAGATATGTTTATATACACCGTATCCTAGCAATAAATAGTTCATAATACTTTAGTGAGACATAAAAATATATCACTGAATTCAGAATTAAATTCTCTAACGAATGAGAATATAAAAAATAGATGTTCTAATTTAAAATTAAAAAGTTAGGTCTCATATATTGAGAACCACTGGTACTGGTCCAAAAAAATATTATTTCTTTTCTATAAATTTGTCTTGCGAAATAGAAATTGTTAATTAACCGTCATTGTAGCTCTTATAATTCTCGAGATAGCAATGGTGGTCCATTTAAAATGAACACCATGTACAACAATCATCCCTAGAAAATAGAGTAGAATCTATTACAATTAATTCCATTTTGTGTTACATTTTTATTATAGTATCGTTTACATTCTAATGTTATTGTCGTTACTGAAAAAATAAATGTTTTTATGTCAAGAACAACCATTAAAAAAACATTAATTTTGCAACGCGAACGCGCTATAAAAATCTGCAAATACGACACATTATCACGAGAATAATAAATTATAAGTCAGATACATGAATACATATAAAAATTATACAAACCGGTTTATTGGAATTATCGTCTCCTGGCACGTAGGAACATTTGACATCTGTAATTTCTATCATTAGGCGACGGTGTTTGATTAGAAAGTCCTGGAAAAATAAAGTAAGTTCAGAGAGATAATGAGAAAATTATAAAAGCGTACCTGAAAACCCGGAGTAAACATACAGTCGCATTTCCAAGGATTTCCTGCGAAGTATATTTGGCCAACGTGGTCATTTTTCAAAAGTGCGTGGTCTAGAATGTACGTCGGTATCTGAAACAAAAAATAACATAATTATTAATTCAAAAACTGAACTTTGGAAATGGGGTATGTGGCCAAATTTTTATATAATATGATACTAGACAGAAAATAAAATACTCGTATTATTTATTAATATATACGTTTCTTAGTAGTAGTACTTCTTATTCTTCTTTTTTTAAAAATAAATAACATCCAATAGTTTCTTATATTTCATTTTATAGGCGATGTGCACATTTTGAGCGTCAGCGCCTGTAACGGCTACATTGACATTTTTGGTTACCGAATCAATTTTGACATTTCGAGAAAGTGATACAATTTACAATTTTATTTTGAGGTTTTGCTATTGTGCATGAATATTATACATCATAGTATTTTGAAATGAATAAAGAAAATATTTAAAATGCTATATATGTAATGTGACATTCAAAAAAGTTAAAATACCAGCGAAGGTACTGTGGCAGAAAATATAATTTTTCACATATGTGTGATTTCTGTAAACCATTTTATCATATTTAAATTTATATTATAATTTATAATATTAGTTAAATGTTACAAGATGCACAATACATGGAAATTGAGATTAAAAAGTTGGAAAACTTGAATGATTGGAAAGAAAAAAAATTCCACATATCACGATAGCAGTGTATGATGTTAGCATCTTTTTTATATATTCGCAATAAATGAAGAAGATTCTTCTTTGAAAACATACCAGGCTCTAAGTGGAATCAGTTGCACAAACTCGGAAAAGAAAATACACGAAAAATCCGAACCATGTGAATTTCTATCTTTAACATTAACAATACATGTACAAAACCTATAATAAATAGACGAATTATGTCAAAAATAGACTTCTATTATTATATCTTGTTCAAATATTAACTTAAGGAACACATTTTTATATAATTCATTATTGCAATCATACGACCATTGTTGGAATTTTATTCATACGATAAGTATCTTTTACAATGAGAAAATATGTATACCTAAAAGAATTTTTCATATTAGTAGAAGATATCTGATGAAAAGTTATTTTCTTAAACATCTGTTCCTCATATAATCTTCTAGGAAATTTATAAAATTTGATACTTCAATCGGTAATTTTGTAAGAATTATTATATCCCCCACTGCATCACATAATATTTAACATCCTATCATTCGCGTTCATTGTAAATATTTTATCAAATAGAAATTGCAAAATTATTCTGACATAAAACATAACATTGTCCGCTGTCGGCGCTTACTACTTTTGTGCATATCGCCTATAAGGTATTTTTCAGATTGATGACGTACGTCTTCTGCCTATTCATTTTGTGTATAGTTTGACTGCTCTGGTAGTTTTCAACTCTCAAGAATTCAATTTGCCAGCTTTGACAATTTTTGTCTCCCAGAAAGCAATCCAAAATAAGATTGGTTGAAAGCTTTTAAAAAGTGGAAGGAAAAAATGGTAAAGTATTGAAGTATATTGTTTATTGAAGGGAACCTTATACGATGAACATATTTAAAATAAAATTTTCAAAAACATGAACAATGTAACATTTAATTTGACCCACACTTTTTGCGTTCAATAACCTCATATGTATATTTTGCGCTCATTCAATTGCAATTAGTGTCATAATTTTTTAATTAATGGTTTTAAAAAAATGTAATTAATGTGCGAAATATCGCACTAGCTTAATTATGATATAATTGGTATTAATGGACGAATGCAGCAGACTCTTGATCAGTGATCCTAGCCAGAAATCAAGATATTTCGGTCACATAAATAACACTTTTTGCAAAAATTCATTTACCAGTAATTATTGACATTTGACAATTTCAAAAATATGTACCCGGATGACGAATCTACTTTTAAAAAGTGCTTTTGTTAAAAGTAATATTTAATTTTCCATAATACTGTACGTTTTTATTTATTTATTAATTAAAATAGACTACGTTTATCTCGATAATTCAAGCGGCTTCAAGTATATTATGGCTTGAAAAATCCTATTGGTTTATCTCAGCGGATTGACAATAGGATTGAGTTATTTTCAATCTTCTTTAAATTCGTATCGACAAAAAAAAAATAGTTAAATACTCGATTATGCAGACAGACAGATAGAGAGAGAGAGGGAGAGGTATATGATCTAATTTCATGCTGGATATATAACCCCAAAATCTAAAAATTGTCATCTCTTTCAAAAACATTAAAAAATATTTGTTTCTTCATCACTCCAAATATTTCGCTTTTTGACAATTTTACTAAGTTTTATGTCGCGACTTTTATAAAATGAGGTAAAATGCAAACAACCAACAAATAATATGAATTTAGTAACAATGCAACATATTGCGGATGTGCGCATGTGTAGTTACATTATTTGAAGCTTCACTGTTTATTTCAACAGAAGTCAAGCCGCTTCATAAGTCCAAGCCTGTTTTCTTACAGGCTTAACTTGACATTTTCAAGCGGGTTGAAATATTAATCTCGATCGTTTATTTCGAAGATTGAAAAGGGATTTACTAAATTCAAGCTGCTTCAAACGTAGTCGTAGATGTTTATTAAAACGATAAATAAATATTTAAAAGATAATAACAATGACGATTACTAATATTAAACAAATATTAAATAATAATTTAAGACTACGAATATAATTAACTATTTAAACACTAAGATTATTTATTTATTTATTTAAACAATTAACAACGCACTATTTATTTCCACGATATTATTGATTATTTATTTCGACTATTTATGTCACTATTTATTTATATCACATTCAACTGTCCGACCTACCAACCTCCACAGCGTCTATATACTCAACTGACTCAACAGCGTCTGTATATTCATCTGCCCGGACAGAATTCACTCCTTTCACCTCACTGTCTATTTATGTAACCAACTGACTGTCCTTCTGACGGACTAAATGTTCTAACTTCCAAAGCTTCAGTATCACCGACTGTCTATATGCCACAACAAACTCTTTATCACCACTGCCGACTATCCACTTTCACTCGCCGTTACTGTCCCCGTATACCTAGCTTCCCAATACTCCTCAAAACTACCGAGTATTTACTTCCACAGCTATTCCAGTCTACCAGTAACTTCCCAAGTATTCCACTCAACACTCAATATCGACGGTAAATTATTAATAATTGTAAATTAAAGGAATACATTTTGAGAGCAAATCTAGATAATTAATTGTAATAATGTTTAACATTTATTAAATTATAATTTGAATCATGTTAATTATGTTTATTTTCTTATTGCAATGAAAAACACTTTAATTAATGTCGTACCTACTGAAACAGTGAGATTGCTTTTTATATGTTTACAATTACATTGCTACAAAATGCATTATGCTAATTATAGTTCCTGGCATTGGTAAAACAAATTTCTTAACATAACACAAATGTATTAATAATGCATTACAATTACACCATTGCTTTGAAGTTGACATTGTTTTGACACAATACCCAACCATGTATACAAAGAAAATTAATGTTGTCTATTCACATTCTGCATTCATTCGTGGTCTGTTGTATATGATGCGAATCTTAAAACAACTACTGCAGGTAATTAGTTTTGAAAAACAATAAAATAAGTAATAGAAGATACTCGTACACATGTTACTTTGTTATTGTGAAATTTTTACCTCCCGCTACCCTTGGTATAAGGGAGGTATAGGGATCGTGTTAAAAATTGCATATCGAGATTTTGGTAAATGACCACGTTTTAAGGTCCCTTGAATCCAATTTTAACATTTTCACGATGATGTCTGTGTGTATGTATGGATCCTCCACTCTAACTCAAATACTATCATTCAGAAAATTTTGAAACCTTGTATTTCGAACTTTTTCTGTAATGGAAAGAGCCCATTAGATTTTGGGGAAAATCGGATAACCGGAAATGGCACTTTATTAGAAGCTCAAAATAGTTATTCTTCGAAAAATACCTTTAAATATTATTTTTTCGAGTCTAATTAATACTTTTTCTATATATTTTATGGATAAATTTATAAAAATATCTACAATTTAAATCCCAGAGCCTACGCTTTAAACAAACAAAACGTAGTTATTCAAATGTTTGTAACTGACAGATACGTCACTATCAAAGAATAATATTAGTAACGTTTTAAAAAAAAGTAAATAGAACAATAGAAAAGGAATTCAATACAGTTTCTAACATAAGTAAATATGTAGGTATGTATTAGATTAATAAAAATTAACGATTCACAAAAATGTTTAAGCTAATCCTAAATTTTTGGGTTAGTGAATTCCACTCTATCCCGGTATTTAAAATTTAACCTTCATTTTATTATAGCAACGCCTCATGTCATGAGTGCCCTCGGGGCTCTGGGTTCGAAACCCACTAAGGCATGGATGTCTGTGAAAGTGCATCCACTCTGTAATTGGCATTTAATCCTGTTGAGTGGTTTAAAAAAAGTAGTTACTTGGATTAGAAATAAACTGTCAAAATTAGAGTAAAATACGCTAATCCAAAAATACTTAATCTTTTTTGTGACTCGGACTGTAAATGGCGGGAGTTATTGTGTTGGCCACACCCGATTTTTATTATATATTATGAAGTTTTACTTTTTATCACGAATGTGGAATGTGCCGGGAAAAAGAACTACTGGAATCGGTTTATTGTAGGTCTCTTTTAGACATACTCATGTTTGCCCCTCGCGCACCTTCCGGAACACCCCCAATTTTGCCTAAATATGGCCCAAAAATTGTTTTTACTTCCTTGTACAAAATAAAGGAAGTATTGTATTCGCGAAAAATTTCGGTTTTCAGATTTCAACGGAAATATCCATTTTGACCATCCCTGAATCCATTCTGACTAATTTCGTCGTGACGTCTGTAGGTACGTACGTATCTCGCATAACTCAAAAACGGTAAGCCGTAGAAAGTTGAAATTTTGTATTTAGGACTTCTATAACATCTAGTTGTGCACGTCCCTTTTTGGTCATTACATAATTTCCAGAAATGGTACTTTATTTGAAGCCCATAATAGATTTTAATGAAAAACTATATTAAAATACAATACTTTTCAAATTTGGTATATAAGACTATTATGTCAATTGGAATAACATACCAGATTTCGGTAAAAACAGGCTAACCGGAAGTGATATATTACCTTAAGTTGTTAACAGTTTTTCTTGAATAAAATGGTTTCATTTTGATTTTAGAAATAATTGCTTCAAATAAGAGTTTTACAGAATTAAATTCTGCACATCAAGTATTATTAAATTACCCCTTGGTATAAGCGAGATATGTAAATTTAAAACTTATATACTTTTTGGTTTTTGTAATGAAGCTTGCTATGGATTAAGACCAAAAATAACAAAAAAATAAAAAATAGATGTCAATAGATGTTAATGTCAAATTACGTCAAATACGTGCAATTTTATAATTGAGTCTATACTTTATATTAGTCTTGCGTACAAGGAAGTCGTGTGGTGTCCACATCAGTTTTTTTTTGTCAATATCTCGGTTCTGAATCGACAAATAAATTTTCTTTCGAAAAGGTCCATACACAAATTTACGTAACATGGTGTTTCGAAAAAGAAGAAAGGCACCAAAATATACCGTAACCCAATTAGAAAGAATCCCTAGATTTTGTCGCGTTAAGGCGCATTCATTTTCTCAATAAACTTATTGTAATGGATGACAAGAAATATTTTACTCTGTCCCTTTCAGAGATGAAAAGAAACGATGGTTTTTATACTAATGACATGGAAAACACACCAGACAATATCAAGTTCAAAGGTAAATCTAAATTTGAGGATAAAATTTTAGTATGGTGTGCCATTTTTGAACAACTGCACAACTCTATATTCAAAGATGCCTCTCTAAATTGCTTCAATTTTTAAATACACATCACGCCATTGATAATATAATGTTTTGGCCTGATCTAACTTCATGCCATTACGCCAGAATAACTAGAGATTGGTATAACGAAAAAAAAGTAGACTTTGTTCCGAAATTGGACAGTCCTCAAACTCGACCAATAGAAGAATTTTGGTCAATATTGACCATAAAAGTGTACGACAAGGGATGGGAAGCTGCAAATGAAGAACAATTACGACGTCGCACTTACCAAAAGATTCGAGAAATCGATCCATATGTTGTCCAGAGGATGATGGGGGAAGTCAGAAGAAAATTAAGGGCCATTGAAGATGTTGGTCCATTATCAATAATTTAAATATTAATGTTTATACTTTTTATTAATTAGTGTAATAATTAGTTTAAAAAGTAAAAGAGTTTTTAAATAGTACATTAAAACACAAGTATCATAAGGCAATCTGTTAACGTACGAGTCCAAGTTTTACAAAGGACGAGTGCGTCAACAGGCCTTATGATACATGTTTTTTATACTATTTTTTCTATTGAGGTAATTTTACAATTAGATTTTTAAAAAAAGGACTTGTCAAAAGTATGAGTTGGTGTTTTTTTATCAATTATGTTGGTAGCGCTTCCCGCTAAAAATTGAAATTTCACATTTTGACAATTTGTGTATCTTGTGTTTTTGTCTGATTGTTTACATTAAAACATTGTATCAAGCATTATACAATTATGAAAGAGGAAAACCAATACATACAATGAACTACAAGGTTTATTAATGAACCATCGTGATTTGAGATATCGGTGGTTCGTGTTGGTTACTATCATAAATAAAACTTGAATATGGGATTGAGGGACGTTATGTGGACCATCGAGCCTTTTTATTGAGAAAACAACATATAAATAAAACTCTTTAAATAATGAAATACTTTAATGAACAATTTATTATTTATTAATTACTTTCCACTATTTTGTCAACACTCACTGCTCAGTTGCACAGATAACGGCAACAGCTGTTCTTACACTTTTTACTACAAAACATCTATAGCATATATTCAATAGTTTGCCACAACGTGGTACTGGAAATCATGGATTAAAACGTCAACTTTTCATATTTGTTTGCTAGTAGCCGCCACAAATTGAGTAGACAGTGTCAACATTTTCAAGTAACGTGCATCGTACGTTTCATAACCTGCATGGAACAACAATACATTCAATTCAAAATTGCATTACCATAAATGTAAATTGTAATAAATAAAACTTCCCGTTTTAATTATCTTGATAAAGTAAACCTGAGCGCATTGTTTCTTGTTTCATAATTTTTTAGTTGAAATTTTAACTTCACAGATTCTTATTCTTTCTTAACTAACACAGCTATAGCTATAAATTTCTTTTCTTTCTAGTCCTATCACCTAGAGAAAGGATAAAAATCCTCAATTAGAAATAATATTTTAACACAAACAATTTACCATTTTGAGGTTATCTGTCAGTTATGAAAGCATGACTACCACCTCTTAGAATACAAAAGGCGCCAAAAACAGTACGTTTATAGATTTTCTAAACGTCGTGTTTTCAGTGAAAAACAGTGCTTTTATAGAAATATAAGAACACCGAAATAGAAAAAAGTTATTAGTATCTAAAAATTTTCTAAAACTTCAGGATCATACGTTTTATCCAAATTTAAGATCCTCTATATAAGAGGAAAATATTAAATATGATATATTCTCATTTTACATAATAATTTCATACATTACATGCCGCCATGAATGTAATATTACTCTTTTCATTATTTTCATCATTTTAAGCGGAAGAATGTTGTACTTTAAACTAAATTAAAACTGAAACACTTTATTTAAAATTCTTTAAAAAGATTCATAAAACATGAAAATTCATATGAGCTTTTATATTATGAAGACAGCTTGTCAGTTTTAAGCTCAACGCAAACATACTTTTCTCTCTTGCACTTCTCAAATTGCAATTTTCTAGCAACACAAATAAAACATGTACTATGTACGTACTATCAACTTTATTTATGCAAGAGCGGGTTTTGTTTGTTTGTATTTATATTTACACGTACGTTTGCAATAAAAATAATCAAACATTTCTCGTGTGACTGTGTAACGAGCAACAGCATTAGCCGCTTTGATTTTAGATAGCTAGAGTATAGGCAAAGCGCCATCTGGTTCTGACACACCACTATTGTTAGTGTAAATTAAATTAAGGACTGCATTATGCTGGAAAATGCGAGACTGTGGTAGGGTAAACCAATTATTCTATTTTCGTCTATTATTCTAAAGTAGTGGTTAGTTTCATTTGAAACAATAATGTTATAAAATAGTAAGTAAGCACAAAGCAGTGGGGCATGTGATTTATAACACATAAAATAATACGGGCGTCGCTTTTATTATTCCTTTATACAGGGTGTAAATGAAATAAGTGCATTAAATTTAACCAGTAATGTAACTCGACGAGAACAACAATATTTCTTAATAACTTTTTTTTCTAAGTCTTTTAGATTTTGAGTTAAAAGTCTTTAAAGATTTGCTGCATATTTCGGTACCCGCTCATGGAGAACAAATGGCTGCTGCCGTATTCAAGTGGGATACAAACAGCTCAAAAATTGTCGGTTATCGGTTACACTTGCAGTCACAGTAATTAATAAACGAATCAACGGAAATAACATTTATTATTAATTAATTCGTAATAGTACAATTTTTAAAATAAAGAATTTAAAATTTTGGATAACAAAATTATAAAGTTGTGTGTTAAACCAGGCTTTAATTACCTGTGAATAGAGGAAGACAAGGAGGAACGAGGGGAGGTAGAGCAAAAGCATAGTTATTAGGTTATAAGATGATTATTTATCGTCGACAAATCATAATAGTTTAAATACGTTATTCAAAAATGTAAGTACAAACTATTCTCCATTTAATCGAGGTACATGAGTACCAATAATTAGTTGTCCATTTATTGTTCCCGCTCAAACATTTTTTAACGAAAATTTTTACAGCATTTTCGTCTGTTGAAATGTGTATTGTGCATAATAAATACACCTTCCCAAGTAAATTCAGTCTCATTAATGAACATTATGAGCCATTCCTAAAATCGAAGTCTGCTGAAAACATTGATCTTTTTGCACATGATATGGATACAACTGTTGCTTTATTTAAAATTGTCATATGTGACACTTCGTATTGTGATAAAGATGTACAAGATTAACAAATGTGCGAATATTAGGAACAGTATAATTTGGAAACGCTCCGTCCAAATGCGTTGGCAACTTTATAATACTTTATAATACTGTCTTTATATCAACCACAAATTAAAATGTAGTAAAGATACGAATAAATAAATAAACCATAGGTAAGTAATTACAATATCTGTGTACTCGCTATTTGTAAACGTAAGCATTTTGACAGAATTTTACCTGATAAACAAGTTTATTACTAATGTCAAAATATAATTGGAACAACTGACAAAACTGTCAATTGCCAAAACAAAATTTTTCATAGTTATTGCTACTGCATTCAATTATTAGAAAAATAAGTGGAACGACTCGTCAATTTACGGGGTGGTAAAAGTGCTAAAAAAATATGCGATTTCGAGAAAAAGTTATTAAGAAATATTGTTGCTCTCGTCGATTTACATTACTGGTTAAATTTAATGCACTTATTTCATTTACACCCTGTATATTATGTTACATAAGATGTCGTCGACTGATATAGAACGATTAGTTGGAAAATAATCAGACTATATGCTATTCACGATAGCGAGAGAGAAAATTTGTAACCAGCTCACGAACAGAGACAAGTCGTTCTATTGGCCGGATTGGAATAATTTTCGAGCCGAACCAATAAAACGACTTATCTCTGTCCGCGACATATAATAAGTTCCGTAAGTCAACCAAAACAACCAGTATCTTGATTCCGGTACACCATGGTTCCTGAATATTTTCATCTATTTCGGGACAGATTGACATTGAATCATATGATATTTAAAATTGACACAACCCAACAAAAATAATAATGTACCTAATGAATAATGACGTTGAATATGACAACGAAATTGAACATTCTATTATATTTAATGCCAATAAAAATAACACAACCAACAATTAATCAAATATAAATAATGTTTTCAACTTACATCTATAATAATTATTATAGTAATTCCATTAATGCAGTTTAGAAATTTGACATTGATTTTGTTATGACGATGTTTGAAAGTAGCGGAAGTGGGGGTAAAAATACCAGAGAAACCAGAATTATTTCGTGGTTTCCGTGGTACGACTTTTTACCAACTTTTTTCAGAAACCGCGTTCCAAATAGAAACCGGTAAATAATTTTAGGATTTACGAAACTCAAAACCGTAAACCTAATCGAACCGGTTGCATTACGGAACATACTATTAGTTCCAAATTCTCTAACTATCGTGAATGGACTAACGTAATAGGGGAGTATTATAATTTTTGAAAATTTTATATGTTAATCTACATGAAAAAATAACAGATACGTACTTTTTATTTTTTCTATAAAGTATCATTTACTACGAAAAAAAAAATTAAATATTATACACCACCGGAAGTACGTATGCAGCCCTAGAGTTTGTTTCTATGGCGCACAGACAAAATATAATTGAAGTAAAATATCATATTGGCATCTGTCATATGTTATTCAAACAGTCAGTTTACTGTATTATGACATTTTAGTTTATTGTGAATCATTAAACGTGTATTTCAAAATTCTCTTTCCGACATTATTGTTTTGTCACTTTATATATATATATATATATATATATATATATATATATATATATATATATATATATATATATATATATATATATATATATATATATATATACAGGGTGATTCATCGGTCTGTCCTCTCTTTATAACTCTTTTATTTTAAGTCAGATAGAAAAACTCTTCAAATATAATTTATATGATATATTATTGTCTATCTACGTACCATATGCATTTGTATACAGGGTGCTCCGTTTAAGCGCAACAATATGTAACTTTGTATTTCTTAATGAAACACCCTATATTTATTTATTTATTTTGATAGTAAATTAGATTCCCTTTAAAAAAGTATTAAGTAATAAGGGATCTAAAATTATAAATTAAGAAGTTATTTACGTTCATAAAAAATAGTAGTTCAGAGTGGAAAAAACCATATAATACAAAATTTTCATCCTTTTTTATTAATACTTATTTTAAACATTACACTAATTCTGAAGAAGCTATTAAAATTTAGTGACAGACTAAATAATGCAAAATTATAATAAATGCTCGAAAACTTGTCCTTCAACTTCAATAGATTTTTCTATTATAAATATTATACTAACCATCTCATCTTTATTAAAATTTGTATTATTCATTTTCACATCAACATCAACAATGATAAACTAAGAGTATTTGGACAACTTGTTTGTTCAAATTCGAAACAATTGATCAAATTATCCACAGCTTACTTTGTTAATAATAACATGATAGAAACATATCATTCAACGAATAAAGGTAAATAACTTCTTAATTTATAATTTTAGACCCCTTATTACTTAATACTTTTTTAAAGGGAATCTAATTTACTATCAAAATAAATAAATAAATATAGGGTGTTCCATTAAGAAATATAAAGTTACATATTGTTGCGCTTAAATGGAGCACCCTGTATACAAGTGGATATGGTACGTAGATAGATAATACTATATCATATAAATTATATTTGAAGAGTTTTTCTATCTGACTTAAAATAAAAGAGTTATAAAGAGAGGACAGACCGATGAATCACCCTGTATATATATATATATATATATATATATATATATATATATATATATATATATATATATATAATTGGAGTTTATTTATGGTAAGTTTTCTTACGTTAAAATATAATATCCCCAGAACCGGATATGTCATAATCGGATTTTTATGTGGCGACCGTTTAATTACCATATTTTATTAGATGAATTAGTAATATCCAGATATCATATTTATACACATTACTTTATAATAATGCTGAATCAGATTTCTCTATGTTCTTTTTTTGTATTTTGTCCTGTAATTGGTAATATTTACTGTTGGCAATAAACGATTATTATTAAATAGTCTTCTTCAGGACTAGAATTTGTCATTGACCCATTCGAATGAAATTTTAAAAATAATTATAATCTACATACAAAAACCAATTCCTTTCTTTACTATGTCAGATCAAATACAAACACAGTGCTTTGACACAATAATAGAGACAATACGTTCAAATGTTCAATCAACTATTAACAATATAATCGAATTATAATGACAATACTCACTGTATTGTTGACAAATAATCTATAATGTAGCGTACCCACCTAAAATGCGTCTATTCAATATATGTAGTTAAATCGAGAATAAAATATACATATTCTCATACCGTGTAGTTAAGATAATGAAGTTAGGTTAGATCATAATTAACAAATAATCTTTTTGAAAATGCGACAGTGATAAATTTGTAATATAAAATAGCAGACTTTTTTCTTTTTTTTCTGAGACCTAGTACCTTTATAAAATAGAATGAACCAGGGAGAAATTTTCGAATCGCAATGTTTTTAAAGAATTCTCTAGTAATTAATTTGATATTTGTTTTTTAAGTCACGAGAAATTAATTTGACAGCTAAGACAGTTTTAAGTTTCTCAGAAATTAGTTTGAAACTAATCAAAAAAGAAATTTTAAATACTTATTTATCTGTCATTTACAGTTAAAGGCGATTTCTTACGACAATCGTTTACTTGTTGTTGCGTTCAGGTGCGTTTACACATTTGGGTGCTATATACAGGTTAACTGGGATGCTTGGATCAGTGATCGGGCTAGGCAGAGAGCGAACTAGTTTTTTTTTTTTTGTATTGTAATTCGAATGGAAAATAGTGACTTTTAAGACACATTTAAAGCGTTTTTTCAAGACCAATTGTAACCAAAATATCTCTTATATATATATATATATACATAATTTTTAGAATAGTAGTGTTATCGACGGAGAAAAAATCGTCACACACACACACGCGCACGCACACGCACACACATATATATGCACGCACATACACACACACACACACACACACACACACACACACCCGCACAACCACACACACGCAGGCACGCACGCCCGCACGCACGCACGCACACACACGCACACACACACACACACACACACACACACACACACACACACACACACACACACACACACACACACACACACACACACACACACATACATACACATCGCTACTATAGTAAAATCGTATTCTAGGGACTCTAAAACGTGCTTATTCATTAAAAACTCACCTTCAATTTTTTTGACTAAAAACAATACCTTCCTTACCTAAAAGTGAAAACGTTGAGAAACACTGATCTGGTGCTAGGAAAACATTATTAAAAATTTGTTATTTTTCTGTAAAATCAGCAGATCACGTTTCAATTGGAAAAACTTCACTAAGGCCCGGTTTTTCCATCTCTGGATAAAGTGTCAGTTAATTTAATTGCCAGACAAAATAAAAATATCGCATCAATATTAGAGCGCAAATTGACAAAACTATACACATGTCAATTGATGCGATATTTTTCTTTTATCTGGCAGTTCACTGACAGTTTATCCAGAGATGGAAACACCGTGCCTTAGTGTAGTTTTTTTTATATTTTTAACGATTTTCCAGTTTTATTATTTATTTTTCTAATTAAACAGTGCAGAGTTTTTACTTTACTATTTGCGTTTATTATTTGGCAAATAACATTTCGTTTTGTGTTTATTTTTTATTTCTGTGACCCTATTTCCTCTTCGTTTCTCTGTTTTCATTTTCGGTTGTCGATACCCATTACTTTTGCGATGTATACTCGCACACAACAAATAATTGTGTATTTTTCTAGTAAGTTTACTTCCTCCGGTAATATGAGTATATTGACAAACGTGTTCCCAGAAATTCGATTTGTAATAGTGTCAAAATGTCGCTTCGTTTTAAGATTTCGTTTATCAAACAGAAAAAGAAAACAAGTCAAGTATGTTATTGGAATATTTCCTTATAGTTTGGGAATATTCGAATACATTTTCATCATATTGTATGTGGAATTGTATGGAGGCGTAGATTTGAAATTTGCATAATATATTCTACACTGGAGATATTCACACTGTTATACGAAAATCTAATTTAAAACTTATATTCAAATCAATGG
Organism: Harpalus rubripes; assembly: GCA_963082715.1. NCBI lineage: Eukaryota > Metazoa > Arthropoda > Insecta > Coleoptera > Carabidae > Harpalus > Harpalus rubripes. The sequence goes on from OY720452.1 coordinate 66,452,565, forward strand.
TTTATATTGTTATCTTCAAGAGAATTTCTCTAACTCCCTTGAGCAAGTGTCATAAAATGATTTAGCAATTACCAATCGTGTAATAAAGAACGTTAATACTACGCGGTTTTGAAACCGCTATAAAACTTACAGAACTCTACAGAAACTTTTTACATTTTAGAAACTTTTTGCTAGATTTTTATGAGCTGATACATAAAAATAATTTAGCCAACAATTATACATTGTTAAACATATTGACTGGTAGCACAAATAACTGAGTAAGCAGTTGACTAGCATTCCGTCTTCTATAGGTAAGGAAGGTATTGTCTTTGGTCAAAAAATTCGATGATGAGCTTTTAATGAATAAGCACGTTTCAGGCTCGGGCCACACTATGCGTTTTGGCGGTACCGGTTTAAAGGAAAGATAACAACTTTTGTTTTAAATGAATGCGTTCACACCGATGCGATTGCGGTCTGATTGCCGGATACTACCGCAGCATTTTGCGGTTTGACGGGACGGTCAATTTGCCGCATGACAACTACAACAAATTGGAGATAATGCGAGCGTTCAAAAGGGTCTGGTTATGTTTTTTAATAGACAACGTATATTATTTGGGCTCTGCACTGATCAGATGTTGGTCCGACTGTGTCCGAATTGTGTTGTCATTACTGCCGCCCTGTTTAGCAGGATATATGTGGACGCTGTACGATCCATCTCGTTTAACCGGATGCGGTTTTACCGGTCCCGCCAAAACGCATAGTGTGGTCCGGGCCTTAGGGTATGTGTGATTCTTTCGGATCGCATAACTCCAATGTCACCTTTCCAATAGTTATTTACGTATTAAGAACATAATCAAACGATTGTAGCACGGGGGAATGTGATTTATCGAAATTATTATGTTGTCTGACATTTATCTAAAAACGATTATTTTTCTTGGCAATTTTATAAGCTCTCAGGCGATAAAAGCCAAATTGCGCCCGTTTTTGAGGGCGGATAAATAAGTTTATGATTCCAAAATAGAATAAAGTATGCGTATTCCTTTTCTTTACATCCATATGAAAAGCTGATTAGATTATGTTTATAATTGGTCTACTGGAAATACCCTAATTTGAAGATTTTAAAAGTTTTTCTTGAAAAAACGATGTTAAATATCATTTTTTCACATTCAATGTTGTTATAAATATTAGACAATATTTTATACATATTCAATGGACATATAGAGTTAAAAAATTATAAAGAAATTAAATTTCATAAAGCAACAAGCTATGCAACAATCATGGAAACATCTACTATATTAAGAAAATTCTGATTGAGAGATGTCAGGGTCAAGTGCAATTGACAGTATGTTTCTGTTATAATTCTACTGGAAATTTTCTGTGTGGAATTTGTATAAAATACATAGAAGTGCCGGAAAGTAATGTGCTGTTCACATCAGATTTTTTCTCTGTCAATCGTTTACGGATTATTTTAGAGAAAAATACTTCAACTAAAAAATGTGTATAATTAATTTTATTCATAAATACTCGTATTTAGACATTATTACGAGAATACAGACTAAACATGAGAATCCATGACAGGCACTTTACGTTGAAAAACAGTTTATTTTTTCCAAATGCCCCGTAAAACTTTTTACAATGCTTTATATATAATAGAATTAAAAAATAAAATTCTAAATTTTTGCGTGCTTAATTTTTTTAATTAACATCTTTAGTAGTCGAGTATACTCAATTTAAACATTTGTTAAAAATACGAGTATAGTAAGTATGCGTTATTTAAAAAAATGAACATCTCCTTAACTGTAAAACACCACTTCTACTTTAACTAGGTATTAATTTGACCCAGAAAAAATACAATGTAATAGTAATAAACTCAATTCAACTATTAAGAGTTTGGTGCAGTGATATTTATTTGTAAAGCGATTTAAGAATGTTAATTTAGTTTTTAATATATTAGTAGAAAGGAATTTCTTGTAAAATCTTTTATCAAAGGTTGTAGGCTGGTGTCCCACATAAGCTACATGCTATTAAAAATTATCAAAAAAATACGTGAAATACTTGTATCGCGTTTTACACAAGCTAAACTACCTATGACATTAAATTTAAAATCATGGACGTCTGCACTCAATTCTCTGTAAAATTATAATCCTTATATATTTTTTAATGAAAGTTGTGAAAAGAAGTTGTTTTAAATGAAGAATCCTTTGACTAATTCAAAATGTCAAGTAATTATTAAAACTAACCCAATTAAAAGTTGAATTAGCATCTCAAATGCAAAACCCTATAAAATATCTAATTGAATTCTGGTAATCTTTTATCTAATTTTCTCTTAATTCAATTCTGTGACAATAAATCATAATTATCCTCTGATTATTAACAAAAATTTAAGAGATCAGCAAATTATCCCAAGCAAATTCAATATTTATACAGAATATAAGGCAAATAAAAATTTCTTTGGCTAACGAATTTTTATTTGGATCTTCATTAAAATTTTCAACCGATTATTCTAAATTTGCCAATTAGTCTAACAATTAAAAATATTAAAATATCTCTTCTTGTTTCCTTGTAGCAACATATGCACAAGTTTTGTAACAACAGATAAATTTATATAATTATATAGGGCGCGAGCAGACACGTGACTCGAGCGACATTGACGTGCATGGAATCAGCTGATTTGTGTGCGCATGTCATTTTGACAAGGACAATGTTACGTTGACAAGACCAATGTTTTGATTTATTTTGATTTTTAACTGCTAAAATGGTATTATTTTTAATTTCATATGTTTTACTGCTAAAAAATTGTAAAATAATAACATTAAAGCAGTTCAAAATCAAAATAAATCAAAACATTGGTATTGTCAACGTGACACAAATCAGCTGATTCCAAGCACGTCAAGATCGCTCGAGTCACGTGTCTGCTCGCGCCCTATAGTTTAATGCAAGAACAACCAATCAAATTGAAATTTATTGTGTAATCGGCTAAAAAGCGATATATTTGTATGTATAAACAAAGTCAAAGTCAAAATCTAGAGAAAGCATAACGGGTTACGTACGTACTTGTCATATGAGATCGATGGAGTTTTTCAATATTTAGACGTAAACTGTCAGGAAAGTCTTTAGCAATTTTAAAGAACTTCTCAAAAGAAGTTACAAAAGTTTTATTCCAGCTAAAATGTCAATCGATCCAAAAGATGCAAATTTTCACCGAGGAGACAAGCATTTGAAATGACTGCAATATTTCGGACCTTTCGTTTGACAGCCCAGCTAGCAATTGTAGGTGCCATTTTACTTACACCTATTACTATATCTTTCTCTCGCACTAGCTCTATAATAGGCAGCGAGAGAAAAGTAGCACTAATGTAACGTCACAGTGACACTGACAACAAACCTCAAATATCTCGTAATTAGTAAAAAAATGTTTTTTTTTGCAACCGGACGCGAAATAAGCATTTCGCAGCCGCAATACAGGCCGCGAAATTGGATTTCGCAACCGTTGTTATGGTGACGGCCGCGAAATGAATTTCGCGGCCGTTGTCATGGTAGCGGCCGCGAAATTAGGTGAACAATCACTTTGACACTTGAGAATTGCATGGTTTTGTTTATCAAATGTCAATCCCATAGCCACTTTGAAAGCTAACTTTCTATTTACAATGAAACTGTTTAAAATTAATAAAATTTGTAATTACATATTTTCTACGGTTGCACAAAAAATATTGTGTACACCTTGTCCGCGAAATCCTTTAGCGCCCTCGAGATTGTCTTGCCTCGGCCGCAAGCGGCCTCGGCGACAATTTTTCTCTAGGTACGCTAAAGAGTGATTTCGCGGCCTTAATATACAAATAACTATTTTCATCTTGATCGCTATTTATTGAGTAATATTCAAATACTAACAATTTAAAAAAAAATCGTCCCAATCATGACTTGTTCTTATCTACTTTCAATATAACAAACATTTTCTGTTATGGTGGACGATCTTACTGTAATAAATACAGTCGTATATTTTTTTACAATTTTGCGATATATAATTGTTCTTAAAGTTAAAATGAGTTCAGGTAATAGCCAATTCCTGCATTAATACGGTAATAATTATTAAACACATAAAAATTTTGTACTATTTTTTATAACGAAAGCAATTGTTTTAAACGCTTAAAAACACCAAGCAGAGCTGCCGAAGTTTCACATAAAATATTTTTTCTACAAATCTATTAAAAGTGGGCTTTTTAATGTTTGTTTTTAGCGTTAAAAATGTGATTTTATGACACCAGTGTTAAAAGTGACAGATCATTGTTACTTTTGACACTAGTGTTAAAAGTTAATGTCAAAAAATTATTTGAAATACAAATTTAAATTGAAAAATAGTGTTTGTAGAAAAAATAGTGTATGATATACGTGTTAAAAGTGATTTTATTTTGTTCGAAGGTTTGGATCACTCCGCTTCGCGTCGTGTTCCAAACTTCCTTCTCACAAAATAAAATGTCACTTTTAACACTTATATCATAAATAACTATTTTTCTACAAATACTATTAAAAATTGAATTTTTAACATGGCATCCTTCAATTACAAATGCGATATTTTAATTTTAGTGTTAAAAGTAAATTACCTTGGTAATGACGAATGGAACAACAAATCGACATGTTTGACATATGTCATTTTTTTTTTACAAATACAAATTTAAATGAAATAAATGTGTTTGTAGAAAAAATAGTGTATGATATACGTGTTAAAAGTGATTTTATTTTGTTCGAAGGTTTGGATCACTCCGCTTCGCGTCGTGTTCCAAACTTCCTTCTCACAAAATAAAATGTCACTTTTAACACTTATATCATGAATAACTATATAATACCTTTTGTAATTTTTTACGGACGATTATCAAAGAGTCTTGTTTACAATTATATGAAAAACGTGATACTGAATGAGATTCTGACATGACGTCCGTTTTGTAAGTCTAATAAACGTCAATATAGCGCTGGTGTCATGTCATTTTCATAAATCTGGCACTTTCCGATTTTTTCGCGAGTTATTCCTTAGAGAGTGACGACGGAAACTCGGAGGGGATAGAGTGTCGGGAGGTACAAAAAACATTTTTTCAAAGAGATCTACATAAATCTAGAAAACTTGAATGAAGTGATAAATAGCGTAATTTATCTTACCTGCGCCACTTTATTGCTCTTAATACTAAAAACCCTAAAGTTGAACAACCAGTAGGCACCCTCCAGTTCATCGATACTCGAGATTCGGTTATTATCTAAGTATACGTCCTTCACTTCTCGATAAAAGTGATTGCTTATTAAACCGTTCACATCCTCCAACTGGAACAAAAATCATCTAATTAAAACAAGACTCATACACAAGTCTATGAGAATATTACTAAGTTTACATGCAGTTTTGAAACCGTTTTCAAAACGTTTTTAGTTTTTAAAACGCCATGTATACAGTGTCAAAACGGTTTTAAATTATCTCAAATCAAAACTAAAATTCATGGGTTTGACTTGAAAACCAGTTTCAAAACTCTCATGTAAACACTTATAATTAAGTTTCGATACTACTGCACATGCATACAGAGCATAACGTTTCTGTCGCTTTGTTTTTCTTATCTACAAATAAACTGACAGTTGTGTGGTTTTAGTGCGTAGTGGTACGAAATATAAAAAATAATTGGAATAATGGCAAAACGAGGTATTTGGAGTAAAGAGGATCTCTCGCTTATATCAGCTAAATGCGAATGCGCCAAATCAATTTTTAAACTTGTTTTAAAAACTGCATGTAAACAGTTTTGCGTAATTTTCACTGAAAACTGAAACAATTCTCAAAACTGCATGTAAACGTAGTATATAACTTAAGAACAGATTGTATAGACTGGCGGATTTGTAGCCCAGCCGTGGTGTAGTTGGTAACACGCAACAGTACAGATGTTGAGTTCGTGGGTTCAAATCCCGCCGGCTAGCATTCTTTTCTTTATTTCCTTGATTTAAAATTAAATAAAAAAAATAGCACTTACATTCATCTTAATCTACTATTATTAAAAAGTATTGTTGCTCTCGACGAGTTATATTACTGGTTAAATTTAATAATAATACAAGCTCTTTAATGGGTCACATGCCTTTCATAAGAATATAATGTAAAAGCGCGCTCCATAAATTTAATATAAATGATTCCAATTTGTACTTAATATTGAATATGAATATGGAACAATATTTTTCGTTTTAATCATTAAGCGTTTTAAGAATAATTATAGCATGATGAACAACACGTGTTCAATTATTATAATCCTGAATTCTCAACGATAATTCATAATAACATATAAATTTAATCAAGCGATGTTTTTATTAGTCAATATCCCGAGATTCAATTTAATCTGGAAAATTTGTTGTTAATAATCGTGTATTATGTTCACAGCCCAATGAATTTAATATAAATCATTACAGGATTTAATGATTCAATTTCGTTTTTTATTAATAATTGTGTCCTACTTGGTAAAAGTAGTTCACAGGAATATAAATATTTTCAAACCATTTCGCAATATTAATTATTCAGGTTCGTTTTTTCATATTTTAGGAAATTATTTATAACTATTATGAGGAAACATGTGAAATTGATAAATATGTTTACTATATTCAGAAAAAAAACATTAATTTGTTTAACATTTAAATATTTTTTTACTTACACAAATATCTCTTATAACCTTTTAAATAAATTGACACTACTCTTAAACAATTTGAAATAAAAAAACATTTATTTTTAATTAAATTAATTTTTACCTCTAGCTAAGAGAGGTATTGAATTCATGCTAAAAATCCCATATCCAGATTTTAGTGAATAAGCACGTTTTAAGGTCCCTAGAATCCGATTATAACATTTTTACGATGATGTCCGTGTGTGTGTATGTGTGTGGATGTGTGTGTGTGTTAGTGTGTGTGCGTGCGTGCCTGTGTGTGTGTGTGCGGGCCTATGTGTGTGTGTGTGTGTGTGTGTGTGTGTGTGTGTGTGTGGATGTTCGATCCACGATTTTTCAAATACTATAAGACTAAAGACATTTTTAATTACGGATTCCTCAATCTAATAATAATGGGAAGAGTTGATTAAATTTTGGTAACAATTGGACAACCGGAAGTAGTAGTTACAAAAAAAATCATCTAAATATTATTTATCGAAAATTTATGTAAATACGTATATTAAAGAACGATAAATTCTTTATTCGATAAATATAAATTCATTATTATATCTTCTATAGATTTAGTGATAAAGAAATGCATATAACATAATTTGATGTAACAAATCAAACTACTTCAAGGCAAGAAATTCAAATGTTTGTAATTGACACATAAATGTCACTGGCAAAAATATTTGTAAGCCACTGTCAAAAATATTTGTACATCATTATGAAGATTATGAAAATAAAAGAAACTCATCAACGCAAAAGAATATACGTAAAGAAGAATATAAAAGGAATTTGCGAAGAAATGGTGAATATAAAGAAAAAGAAAAGGAAAGTAGAAAAGGATATTAAATATAAAGAAAGTATGTGTATTGTACATAATTTATATTACAATATCCCACAGATTTTGCAAATATATGTGAGAATTATTTTGTAGTGAGACATGAATATATGTATTTGTATTTAAAAATATTTTTTGTTTTATGCGTACAACCAGGTAAAATATCTGGTGAGAGGTTATGTGCTGGCCACATCAGATTTTTATATTTACCGATAGTGTTTCCAAGGCAGTAGGTCTTATTTACAAATTACTGAACGGTAAGCGATATGACTCACATCGGTAAGTGATGTGCTTCACTTACCGTTCAGGAGGCGAGACGGTAAATAAATAAAAACAAAAACCAAAGCTTACTTCAAAAATGACAAATATTTTTTTTTTAATAGGTCACAATAATTTTCAAATCTTATATTCTTTTAAATTTTGTACGTCGATCGTGCAAAAAATAATATAAGCATCACGAACGTTAAGGAATTACCGATCACAGACAAAATTGGTACCTTCGCTTCGCTCAGTCCCCAAACATTGTCTTCGATCAGTAAACTGTCCTTACTGTTCTTAATACTTAATACACTATTTCTTATGTATTTTTATATTTTATCTATGAGGAGTTACAATTTATAAAATAAACTGTTTCTGCTCTAATTAACAAAGAAAAAATAAAACAGTACTTATTTCAATCTTTACAAAAGAACCACATGTTCCCTTAATAGAAATAAATGTCATTTTCCACTGTGTTTAGCGCTGTCAGTGCCTACTGAAACAAGTTTAATATCGCAAGATGGTAACGTACTCGTAAAGGTAGTATGTACAGTGTGTTCAAAAAAATTCCTAACTCGGAGTAGGCTATGTACAAAGAAACGTATGTCAATTAAGTAAATGTCAATTTGACATAAGATATTGTCAAAAATGTTTTATAAAGAAATTAAAGCTTTTCTTCCTGTATCTTATTTTAGAAATGGAAACAAATTAGAAAACGGCGTATGTCAATATACTGTATCCTTCTTTATTGTCTTTTCTCTTTAAAATTGCATTTCAAGATCAGTTTTGACAACTTGACTTTTGAATTGAATAATGATAAGACACACGTTTATCTATTCATAGCCTACTCCGAGTTAGGAATTTTTTTGAACACACTGTATATTGTAATATTATTATAGCAGTGGATGGACGTACTATGTTTCAAGTGATACAAATAAAAACTAACATTTAAAGTGAAATATGACGATTTGTGCAAATGCGTTTTTATAGAAGATATCGAGTGTGAAGATTTTTCCATTTACCGGTAAGTAAGTACCATCATTTACTCTATGTAAAATGCATCCTATATTGAGTGTACATAATAAAAATCGTAAACAGAGTGTTTGAAATAAAGTTTATTGGAAACTCAGACTACGATTTCCGATTACCGAGACATTAATGTATTAACAAAATATATGTACATATATTGGAATGTATATGGAACATAATATTAATGACCTTATTATAAAACGAAGTGCTTTTGTATTAAAAAGATAATAAGCAAATATATTATGATAATGTCCATAATTTGCAATTCAGTATTAATTTTGTAACAATCCATAACGATTTTTGAATTCGTATTTGATCGGCTGCAGCTTCGATAATGTTATTAGAAATTAACTGACAATTCCAAATCCGAATTTTAAATTAACAAAAAATTGGAATATCGCTGTTACTGAAAGCATCAAAAATGTCGTTAGCAATTGATTGGTGGACGTAGATTTAACGGGCTTATAGATGTCAAAAACAAAGGAAAGTCTAATATAGACATTTTTGTTTTTCGATTAGAGATTAGGCTATTGAATTGATCAATATCGACACAGTTAAGCAAATGATACGTGATGATAGGAAAATTTCAAATGAGAATATTTCAAATTCATTATTATTCTGCTAATTTCAAATTATTTTCCTTAAAAAAATAATAGGCCAATTCTGAACATCTATCTGTAAAACTGTAAATTCGTAAATCTGTAAGCTACGATAAATCTAACTACACAATTTACAGATTTGGCAATTCTGAACACGTATCTGTAACGATCTGAGTTACAGACATATCATTTACTATCTCGTAACGTTTTGATATTTGCGACTAACTTCCTAAATATTTTGTACTCGATGCGGAAACCTGTCACAGTGCTGTGTTTTTCACTAAATAAGTAAAAATAATCTAGGTTTCCTTAATTTTTTTTTGTATTATTGTTTTTAAGGCCCAAATGACTACTAATTATTAATTAATAGACTATTATTATTACCGAAAAACAGAATGAAATATATATGTCAATTTTAGAAGACGACTATGCGTTAAGTAATACCATCAACGTTTCGTCGGAAATGCTGCCCCCAAACCAGTCCTGCGTCTCTTTCAGCCCCTCGTAATTCTCTCTGTCGTTGACATCTTTTAACATTCCAAACTACCTTCTACCCTTTATCCCATGCATTTTCCCTTCAATTATAATTTTCTGAAGACAATCTCTCTCTCTTTCTCTCTATCCTTATTACTTTTGATTTCTTTATGCTTAATCTCCAAATTCGTTCTAATTTATAAGAAATTATAACAGATTTACAATTTCATGTAAACTACTATTTTAGTAAAAACAAACGTTATTGAAATGACTTTTATTATAAGAATTTACTTACTAAGAAAATACCCAATAAAACATTAACCGTTGTTGCTCATTCTCTTTTATTAAAAATAATATGTAAGCTTAAAGCCAAGGTTTCTCTTGCCGTAAGAATTTACGAGAACTGTAAAGGTGTATTCACAAATGAAAATTAGGTACATGGTTTTTGTTTAGGTTTAAGTAAAGGTGCATTCACAAATGAAAATTAGGTTTATGGTTTTTGTTTAGGTTTAAGTACGTCATTCATATATGTAAGTTTAAAAAGCCAAATCCTCCAAGTGGATAATAAATAAAGATGGGTGTATATATCTACATCATTTCAGACTCGTTCTCATTGGTGAAGTTTGTGACGTAAACTAAATCATAAACCTAAAGTTTGGACCTTGCAATGTTTAGCTTTATGATTTGGATTTAGAGACCCTAAATTCTGAATTGTGAATGGAGTCATTACATAATATGCGGCCAAAGTCTTTAAATCTAAAGTAATTTTCATTTGTGAATGCACCTTAAGTCATTCATAAATGTAAGTTTAAATTATCTGAAAATTAGATTTGATATGTAGAGACATCTATGTAAATGCTTCAAAAACTAGATTAAAATATCAGTAGAGCAGTATTCAACAAGACACCGCTGTGAAACTATCATTCGCTTGGCATTATTGATCATATTTCAGCAATTAACTTATGTTCTTCTCGCATTTGTGTAAAAAGCCAAATCCACCAAGTGGATACCAAATAAAGATGGGTGTATATATCTATATCATTTTAGACTCGTTCTCATTGGTAAAGTTTGTGACGTTAAACTAAATCATAAACCTAAAGTTTGGACCTTGCAATGTTTAGCTTTATGATTTGGATTTAGAGACCCCAAATTCTGAAGTGTGAATGGAATCATTACATAATATGCGCCCAAAGTCTTTAAATCTAAAGTATAATCCATAAATATAAACCAAATTTTCATTTGTGAATGCACCTTAAGCGTTTACAGATTTTCTGTAAGGTACAGACGTGATTAGAATTGCAATTTGATCGGGCGATGTTACAGGCCTTACAGATTTGCATATAGGTCTTACAGATTTTTTCAGAATTGATCTATAAATTTTAAGAATATATCGTTTCTTACCTGATTATCCTTCAACAATACGATGGTGGTGTTTTGAGGTAGTTCCTCTGGGAACTTAGTGAGCCCTCTCCCAGAACAGTTCACCTGGATAACGGGAAATAAACCACCTCCACGGTCATCCGGGACACCAACCACATTTGGCATGGAACACTCGCATGGTTTTGGGCACTCTCCTCGAAGTTTCTGACATGCAAAAGCAGGATAACATATAAATCTAAGAGCTATTTTATTTGTTTCTTTACAGTGCGAGTAAATTTTACTGTCAGTTAACTTTACCAACAACAATCGTAAATTATTGACTAAAATTTCCCATATACCTACCAAAAAAGTTTTTTTGAAAATCAAAAAATAAAAAAATAAAATCATTATTACTATTTTGCGGTTTGATACAAACGAACATAGATAAATTAAATTATATATCAATGGAAAACTAAATGAGTGTTCTTTTCAAAAAATTTATATAACGTCTAAGTGTTAAATTTTTATAAAATAATGTTACTTAAATAGCCTCAAATTTGAAAATATCACGAAATATTCATTAGATATTTTACAACTAATAGCAGATTCCACCATTTTTTTTATAATTTCATCAGAAAGTATAAGTAAAACTAATACTATTGGTGAAAATCCGGTGAAAAATTCCTATTAATAAGCGAGTTATGGTTCCCCGAAATTTGAAAATATAGATGTGTCGTCACGAAGTTTTTATATAAAACTGTTTTCTTCGTGGATCTAAAATGTTCTTGAAATATATGCTATTTTTAAATTATATTTATAAAAAACAAATTATTATTGTAACACTGTACAAGTCTACATGCTTTATAATTGCAAGTGTATCAAAATTATTAAGTTTAATACAAGAAATTTATATTCAAATAAAAACTGTTTAAGAATTGCAGTACTGGACTGCTAGCCACGTGTCCGCTATTTGAATTTGTCTATTTCCATTGGTAGTAGACTCCACCCCTAACTCGGTATTCGTTATATATTTATAGGTGGGCTTTGAGTCACCAATCAAAATAATATATATGGATAATGGATTTCATATGAGTGACGAGCTGCTAAAACAGAAACCCCTTATTTCCGAAGTATTTCAATTATAACATTTTATTTCTTTATTAATATTGATTATTAAGCATATACTTTCACTATTTTTTACTAATTTCTCTTAATTAACGAGATCCAGTTATTCATTTATCAATGTGTGTGCTTTTTATTTGTATGTATTTTTAATTAAACGAGTAAGTTTAACCACAGTTTTCTTGTTACATACGTGTATTTAACATTTGAACGTCAACAAAAATAATCCACGGTAAAAGCCAGGCATGCGCACAAACAACATCATATGAAATAACTTCGTTGTGTGACCTCGTTAGGGTTGTGGTGTCATTTAGTAACCGTTTTGAACATATGTATTTTTCAATTTATAAATACTATATAATTTATCATTATTTTTATTTTATATTAATATACGGTATACTGAAATCCTGAAACCCTATTCAGGAAATTTTAAGTTCTTGATTTAAAAAGTATGTACTGATAATGAACATTAAGAAAAAAAGTAGGATGTACCCATTAAGTTTATTCAAGTACCTGAATTTTTTTAAATAACTTTACCAACAATCTGTTTATATGATCTACACAATGGGTAATTCTCAAAGCATTAGTGAATCTACTTGTACGTATCTGATTTAATCCAAAATCAATGACTAGTGCACAAATGTAGACCGACTTTATGCATGAATCCATTTGAATACGATTACTTATTTGCTTGAGGCCATCCTATCAATAGATCCAGTGTGCCATTATTAGGTATCTCATAATAAATCGTTAAAAACATAGATAAGCTAGAGGAAAAAAATAGATGATATAGAAATACGATTCTCTCAGGAAATATTGGTTTAAACACATTCTGACAATGAAGAAATATCGAAAAGCAAAAAGAATATTTTATGATAGACAAAGAAAAGTTCTGTAAGTTAGAGATAAGGTTTTCGTAGCAAATGGAAGTTTGAAAATAGTTCCAAGCGTGTTAGGAAGACAAATTGCTTTATCTCGGTTATCTGATCTGTACTCACTTCCAATCTGTAAAGATTACGTTTATATCCTCTTTAAATTTGCTGTTTTGTAACTAATGACAGTGTCCGGAAGATATTAGCCAGTTACTATTGAACTAGGCCACTAGTCGCAATGTAAGAGATCAGAGGTCACTGTTTTTATTTTCTTAAAGAAAGAAAAATGTTTTTCCTTTTGAAATGGATCTTTTCAATTTAACGGCTATCTCTTTCTATCGCTGCAAATAGTAAGAAAATGGCGCGAACAACTGCCAGTTGAGCTGTCAAACGAAACGTCAAAAATATTGCAGTCTTTAAAATACCTGTATTCTCGGTGAAAATTTGCATCGTTAGACATTTTAACAATAAAAGCTTTTGCCACTTATTTCAATAAGATTTTTTTGTGCAACCGGACGCGAAGTAAGCATTTCGCAGCCGCAATACAGGCCGCGAAATTGGATTTCGCGACCGTTGTTATGGTAACGGCCGAGAAATGAATTTCGCGACCGTTGTTATGGTAACGGCCGAGAAATGAATTTCGCGGCCGTAGTCATGGTAGCGGCCGCGAAATTAGGTAAACAATCACTTTGACACTTGAGAATTGCATGGTTTTGTTTATCAAATGTCAATCCCATAGCCACCTTGAAAGATAACTTTCTATTTACAATGAAACTGTTTAAAATTAATACAATTTGTAATTCATATTTTTTACGGTTGCACAAAAAATATTGTGTACACCTTGTCCGCGAAATCCTTTAGCGCCCTCTAGATTGTCTTGCCTCGGCCGCAAGCGGCCTCGGCGACAATTTTTCTCTCGGTACGCTAAAGAGTAATTTCGCGGCCTTGATATACAAATAGCTATTAAAGTTATCTGAGATATTTCTCACATTTTACGTTTGATTTTTTAGAAACAAACGCCATGGATCTCAGTTGTTCTTAATATGCGCAGATCTCCATTGCGCATATCTTCTATCTCTTTAAATTGAAAAGGTCTATTGTCAATTTTAAATACTCATTTTGTAATAAATGCCAGAAATTATTGATTTTGAAACAATTGCAAGTGTAAATTTTAAAACTTATGCTATAATATCGTTGCTATATTTTTTGTTTTAATTAACAGTTATATTAACAGACAGTTTAATCCGAGATGGAAATTCCGGGCCTCAAATTGTTAAAATAAAAATCGGAATTCCATGTACCTATGATTTTTCAATTCTAAATAAATCCATTTATAATTTTTTTTATATTAAACATATTTTTAAACAGTTGTGAATATTATTTCTCGAGTAACATACAGTACCTATTCAATAATCAAAATAGTTAAATATGTATTCACGTGTTGATACTGTATTACATTACTGTGACAAGGAGAGGGTAAGCGCAATAACAGATAAATAACTTTTTATAAACTCTTCTAAATTATAGTTTCAATATTAATATTTTAACTCTGTTTATCTGTTTAAGTTATAAATGTCAAAATTCAGTTTAGAAATTCTTATCGTATTATGATAGTCACGACATTTATTTGTTGATAATTAAGTCTAGAAATTATTGTGTATGCGTACGTGACTATGGATGCCCTTGCCTATGCACCCCATACCCCTAAGATAATCCTGTCCTGGAGATAGCGTTTTTGTTTTAAGTCAGTCGGCATTAGTTAGCCATGGGATAAACATGGAAGAGTCGGTGTTAGTTAGCCATGGGATAAACATGGAACAGTCTGTATGAGTTAGCCATGAGAGTAACATGGAAGAGTCAGTATTAGTTAGCCATGGGTTAAACATGGGAGAGTCGGTATTAGTTAGCCATGGGATAAACATGGAATAGTCGGTTTAGTGACTCGTAAGAGTGAACATGTAATGTTTTAGTTATGGGGCGCGTGTGCAGAACGCCCGCCCGCAAGGTTACAAAATGTAACACGTTAGGCTATATTTAATTAATAATAATGTAACCGTGTAAATAAAGTTTAGTTATTAAAACACAAGTTATGTTCATGTCCGTAGTGTTCATCAGTGTAAAGTGTAAAAAGTTAAGTATCTGTGTGTTCTTCCTTCTCAAGAAGTCCTTATCACCAGTCAGTAACAGTCAGTGTATCATCGTTGCAGTAATCAGCAGTCAGCGTCAGAGACCCCCCTCGTGTTACAGTGAAGCAGTCGGTAGGATTGCCATCAGCTTCAAAGACCACCCCCCTCGTGTTACATTACATTTGTTTACATCGTCCCTTCAATGTTAATTTGGATACGTATTGTGGATACTGAAACAAACGTTTATGGTAGGTTCCATCGATTACACTTAAATTTTAAGTAATAAATAAATAAATATATATCATCACGGCATATTACCCATTGCTGGGTGTGCCAATCTGCTTTATACACAGATTTCGGTAATGATGATGCCATATTTCTACCGTGCGGGCGTTTACCAGGCGCCACCTCACGGTCACGCATTGCTGGCGTGGAGAGTGCACCACAGGGGTCAATTTCGTGCCATTTGAAATTCGAAATATGTAGCGTCGGTCGCGATCGAACCCGGTTCCCCAAATTCGCGATCAGACACTCAGGCACGCGGCCACGACTCAAAATTTTAAGTATTCCTAAAATAATTATATCGTATCGTATAGGGCGCGAGCAGACACGTGACTCGACCGACATCGAAGGGCTTGGAATCAGTTGATTTATGTGCGTGTGTCACTTTGATGAGAACAATGACTACGTTTATCTCGATAATTCAAGCGGCTTCAAGTATGTTATGACTTGAAAAATCCTATTGGTTTATCTCAGCGGATTGAAAATAGGATTGAGTTATTTTCAGTCATCTTTATATTCGTGTTGACTAAAAAAAGATAGTTAAATATTCGATCAGGCAGACAGACATGGAGAGGTATATGATCTAATTTCATGCTGGATATATAACCCCAAAATCTAAAAATTGTCATGTTGTTAAATGTCTTCTCTTTCAAAAACATTAAAAAAATATTTGTTTCTTCATTAATCTAAGTATTTCGCTTTTCCACAATTTTACTAAGTTTTTTGTCGCGACTATTATAAAATGAGGTAAAATGCAAACAGCCAACAAATGATATGAATTTAGTAACATTGCAGCATATTGCGGATGTGCGCATGCGTAGTTACATTATTTGAAGCGTCACTGTTTATTTCAACAGAAGTCAAGCCGCTTCATAAGTCCAAGCCTGTCATTTGATAACAAAACATCCACTATGCTGAGTATCTATTTTAAAATTTTCTTTATAAGAGTTCTGTATGAGAAACGGGAAAACTCTTCAATTTATTTTCTGTGTATACCTCTGAACTTAAACGATCTTATTACCATATCTCATGTCTAAATTTAAATTACTTTATAAAGCTAGGGACGTATATGTGCATAACAAAAAGGAAAAAGACTTAAAATTTTATTTTATAGGAACACAGTACCTATACTATTATAATTTAACCAGGTCGTATTATAAAATCTCATTATTTTTTAAGGAAAGCTTATTTCTTCTTAGTTCTTAGTCCAATTAGTCTACATTATTTTTCAAATAGACTGAATTTAACAATGAAAGGATTTTGTACAAAATAATTATTGATTAAATTCTTCACCGAAATAATCTTTAAACTTTTAATTGTTTTTTTTTTTAATTATAATCCTACAAAATGTTTTGCCTGCCATTGCCAATAGTCAATTAATTTTAAATACGCATTTAAAAAATAACAGGGTACATTCAAACCTCATTTTCAGATGTCTTGTATAAATTTCGGATTACAATCAATAATAAATAATTTTGCATGCTTTGTAATGGTAAATAGATATGGAAATATCGAAATCACCCTAAAAATAGCGACAGCCATGGAAATGAAACAAATAAGTTAACAAATGTTTAACGTTTTATCTGTCAAGTTAATTCATTTTTATTAGGTTTGTTTTGCAGGGCTGGAGAAAAGATCGATTGATAGACCTTGATCGAACTTTTTTAAAAAAATCGGACTGATCTTTTATTTTGAAAAGATCGATCAATCGAAAAAATCAATTTATCGGAAAAATCAACTCATTGAAAAATGGTTTATTTCAAATAGATTGATCATTTGAAAAATCGTTTCTTTTCAAACGAAATGATCTATCAATTAAAAAACATTTATCGGAATTCCGGAAAATTGATCTTTCTAAAAGATACCGATCTTCTAAATTCTGAAAGATCGGTTTTTTGAAAAAAATATTTATTCGAAGAAGATATCTATTGATTCACCAACATTTGGCGTTTCACGCGCGTTAGGTGTTATTCGTTAATTGTTTCGTAATTTAATGTGCGTATGCGTAATAGAAATTTCATATCACTACAAATCGATATTTTAATAAAATTGATCTTGCGATTTTTTAATTGAAATTAATTTTTTATCTATTAAAATCGATGTTTTGATTATTTATTAAAATCGATATTTGATCATTTATTAAAATCGATTTTTGATATAGTATTTCGATTTCATATTAAAAATTATTGATTTTTTGCTATTGATCGATCAAGTCGATCAATTGCAACAAATAGATTTTAGCAAAAGATCGACAATCGATTTCAAATTTCATTTGTAATTTCTGTTCAAGTGAACAAATTTTCTGTCAGTGTAAATAAATAATTGTTCACTTGAACATATTTAATTGCATATAATAATAAAATGAACTAACCTAGCTTAACAGATAAATCGCTAACATTTATTAACCCTGGAGGGGGCGCGCCAAATTTAAAAAAGGCTCATATAATTGTTACTGGGCGAAGGTATTATTTGTCATTCAAGCTAATTCTTTATTGGACCTTTGGTCATAATATGTTACCACTGTTATAACTTTCAATATGTTATGTTGTTCTAAAATCTAAATAGTCGTAATAGCTATTTGCGCTCGAAACACACAAGATTTTTGCTACAATCGCCACAGTAGGGTCCTCCACCATAACAAAAATTTATTTGTTTCAAGTACATTAAACTATTGTAGTGAAAAAGTGGATGTCCATTGGGAGCGATCACGCTAAACTTTTGCAGGTGGCAGCACAACTGTTCACATATTTATTTTATATTATTTTTAATTTGTCGTTATTTTCCATTCTTTTTGAGCTATTGCTTCAATCTAATCTAAGCATTTTATACTTTCGTTTTGGTAAATGAATGCCCTATTTTATTTTGACAGCAGTGCGGCATTTTGTTTGGTTATGTAATATACCGACAAAGCAGTTATATGTCAGATTGACTTGTAAAGGTGGTAAATGTAAAACTACAGTGCCATTGGTTTCTGAGTAAACGTTTCCATTATGAATGTAGACAAGTGATATTTCTCAACATTGTATAGTTTTGACAGCGAGACATTTTGCGTTGACAAAAGAGACCGCAAATGGCTACTTTATATATAGACTGTAGAAAAAAACTATTTCTTTTGCTCGGCGTACTAAGTGCGCCGCGCGCCCGCTCTCGTAATTCTGATAAACGCGCCCGCTGCAGTGTTAGTTTTTATTTAAAATCCATGGCATATTTTTGGAGTGGTTTTCTAAGAAATTAAATATCATATATTAACCAGCTATGCTATAACTCTGGAAACAGCTGCGCTATATTAAGAAGCTTCTGATTGAAAGGTGTCAGTGTCAAGTACAGTTGACAGTATGTTCGTGTTATAATTTTACTGGAAATATATGATTACTAGAAACTTTCTGTATGGAATTTGTATAAAATGTATATAACTGCCTTAAGGTAATATACAAGAAATATAATCTTTTGCAAGGAACTTTCCGTATGACATTTATACAAAATACATAGAACTGACGGAAGGTAATGTGCTGGCCACATCAGATTTTTTACCTAAAATCACGGATCACCTCAACTACAGATATGACAGCTAATGTATTTTTCGAAATACAAAATAGTGACATCTACAGATTGCTTCCATGAACTAACGCACACTGTGATTGCTTGGTCGGCTTGGTAGTTTGTGACATAGGAGACATGTCATGTATAGATAAATGGGAGCGTTTGGGCAAAGCTTATCGTAGATGGCAGCAATGGACTAGCGACCTACGCCCGGGAATATTTGAATTGGTATCATCAAAGTTGTAACTTTATAACATGTGAACTATTCAATATATATTGTATATTTAGTTCATAAATAATATTAATTTGAATAAATATATTATTGTTGAATATTATCTTTTCACTTTAATTAGTTTGTAATAGTTCATTTTGCATCTTCGTCGTTTATGTACGAAGTTTTGTTGTGATGTTATTTAAATTTTGTGAGAATGTCTGATAAAGATAATTATAATTTGTGGAAATTAGAAACGCTGAAAACTGCAAGAAGATGCCGTGGTGCGAGTGTAAGAGGAAGAAAAAGTCATTTAATTAACAGCCAGGTCATTTTGTTTTGACTATGTAAGGTGAAATTTAATTGATTTTTTTTTGTTTTGTACTTCGGGGAAAATATTATTGGCACTGCACCTCTTCTCAAAATTCTCCTTGTATTCATGAAAATTTGATTTACAAATAATTAACATAAACAAGTTTTAGATATTTATAAGCCTCACGAAAGTCTTACCAGTATCATAACTTTCTGTGAGGAAATCTGTTTTCTCAAAATGCTGAGAGCAAACAAATGTCGAGTTTGGAGCATATTTTTTTAATTTTAATTCGTATAACCATAACTTTCTTTCTATTCTATCTTTCGCATGCAAGTTTGTTTTACTTTTACAAACACAACAGAACTCATTTTTATTTATGGACCTAACCCCGTTACTAGTGTTGGCGCGAACTATCAATTTTCTTAACAAATTCTGCAAATTTAGTTACACTTTATGCTAGCGCGCTATACTACGTGTACGTATTTCACTACACACTTCCAGAAAATATGCTAGTCCAGTGCTGCCATTAATTCGCACAATGGGCACCAAACACTCCCATTGAAATTTTGAATTTTTAAAATAAAAGACATAATAAGAAAATTGAATACAAGTACATACATATATTTTAAATAATCACAATACAATAACTATAAATTCATTTCTAAATAAATTTAAAATTACTTGTCAGAAAGACATACACTTTAATTTTGTTTATATGTAGGATATTGGAAATGGTACGACATTTCATCGTTAAATATAAAAGTAAACGTCTATTTGCTTCTTTGCACTGCATATTATATCAAACAGCACAACGAATGTTCATCAGCTTATTGAATTTCAATTCCGTATTACGTCAAAAAATAAACACAGTTAATACACTTTAAAACTGGAGAAATCACGAAATAAATCACTACTGGCACTATAACTAAATCTATAAGCTACAAATTGGATTACCAAATAATTAAAGATGTTAAAGCGTACGTTCAATGACATGTGTGATGACTTATGTAACTTTACAATTCAAAATATTGCAAAATGTTTTGAACTCAAAGGTGACTTAATCCATTTTCTTAGAATTTAAGCAATGTCGCGCCTCTACAGTTTGCTTCCTGGAACTATGACAGTGTTTTGGCACATTCATTTAGCTGTCCGGTGCCTGCCTAAAGTTAGGGAAGCTGGAAATTACGGAAGTATGATTTTACATATTAAAATCCTATGTTAGGTTTTCAAGTATTCATCCAGTAAAAGGTAGTATTTTATTCGTATTAAATATAATTTCCATAAGCTTTTGTGTTTTTAGATTAAATGCTTAAGAACTGTTGATATATTGTAAATAAATTTGCCACTCGCGTAAAACTTTTGAATAATGTAACTAACCGTGAAAATGCGATGTGCGCGCTTATAAGATTTAATCACCCGTTAATGCCATTATACTGATGTTCATGTACTTACTGATAACAAAGAAGCGATCTGCATTACCGGTTTGGAATTATAGGGCTGCGAGAAGCACGTTAAATTGTGTAAGTCTTGAACTATCGACTCGTTTAATTTCTGCACCCAGTCGAGATTCCTGCCGCAGTTCCATTCGTTTCCTGAAACAAAAGGCCTTGAATCATTCACAAGATCTTCAGCGTTACATTCATTTGCTTATACATATTAATTTGCCCGGGTTTAATTGGTCATTTTATCTTCTTCATTTAGGATCGTTTTCATAAAATTTAGTTGGTAATTAAATTTAATTTCCTGTTTCTATATATGGTAAACTTAAATTAGCTACCAACTACATTTTAATCATAGATTAAATTTTTTAATCGGCTCTTAAATTGTTACTTTACAATTTTCATTTCACGTAATATAAAATAAAAGGTGGCGCGTCAGTGAAGACTATTTTTACATATATTATAATTATTTATGTATTAAGGGTATAATTAAAAGATTGTAGCACCGGGGAATGTTTAAAGCTCGACGCGTAGCGAAGCTTTAATATTTCCCGACTGCTATAATCCTGATTGATAGGTACATACAACATTTTATTTTATTTTGGTTCTCGAAATTCAAGCATACAATAGGTATGATGTGGAAATAAATTTTATGGATAGCAGTCATATAAATTTTATTCTATACTTCGGCCTCTACAAGTTTCGGCACCGCATGTGCCTTCTTCAGGAGGTGAAAAAACGTGCGCTCGTTTTTTCTTAAAATATTTTTTCATACATTTTTTGACGGCTTTTAGAGTCTTTTAATGTGTTTATTTATTTATTGTTATTTTTTCGACGACCACAGATGTGTACTTTATTTATTTTCGTGTTGTTTATTCTTAATGTTTTTCAACTAATTAAAAAAAAATTCACCTCCTGAAGAACGCACGTGCGGTGCCGAAACTTGTAGAGGCCGAAGAATAAAATAAAATTTGTTTGACTGCTATCCAGAAAATTTATTTCCACATCATCCCCATCCCCAGTCAAGAAGTTTTCCAGCCAATACAACAGGTATATTTGTATATTCTTTATAATTGTGCTGGCGTTGTTAATTTTAAGTATGCTGTGGTTTCTATGTAATTTGTTGGTCTTGCTGTCTTAGTTTGTTATATACAATTAATTTAGTGTCAGATGAAAATAACAGTAATCGATTATTCCAAAGAAATGTGGTATGAATTTGAAGCTGCACAGGACAAGTTTGGTCCACAGGCAAAAGACGCTTACGAGAGAGAATACGAAATTTTTGCGAGTAGTGGTGTTAAAAAATGTTTACATTTATCCATTAACCACGATTTTGATCTGTTTGAATATCTGTTACTTGGCAACTTTATAGACCCTCGGGCAATAAAAGTCAAATTGTGCCCTCTTTTGAGGGCTAATAGACAAGTTTTTGATTCCAAAATAAAATAAATAATTTAAATTCGTGAAACCACACTTTGTCAATACTAAATATTTTTATATGTAGAAATGTACTAAACCTGATTATTGAAAATTACAACATCGAAATCAAAAACATTAGGCGTTTTTTATTCAGACCGGTTACCTCCGGTTTCATGGTAAATGCATTTGATTCAGCATACCGGTTACTTGCGGTTACGTCAAACATGTACTATTGCTATCCTTTTCTAGCTGTCAAAACGTTGACATTTTGCCAGTTAGGCAACTTTCAGTAAAAGTAAAAATGGAATCTGTGACATTTTTTGTCAACTTATTTTGAATTAAATCAATACGCTTTAAATTAAATGTATCACACTATGAACGAGATAAAAATTCGACAAATGTCAAATAATTAATTTGACAGAAACGTCTGCAGTAATCTTACAGGCCTATTCTACTAAAAAATATGTATCGTTACAAGTCGTTACCAGGCGACATGTAGTTATAATAACGATTTTTGTCAAAACCCTATTCTACTAATTTATTTATCGTTAATTATCGTTATTTTATGTCGTTTATGAACGACAAGTTCGCATGCCTCGTTGAAGTCGTAAAGTTAGATATATTTTGAAAATAAAAGTAAAAATGGCTGAAGAAGATATTTTATTAATTGTCGCTGAGCCAGATATTATTATTATTATATTATTACATGTTTTAATATGACATTTTATATAATAGTCCTTTTACTGTATCGGAGGAAAATTTGAGAATTTTTTGTTCATGAGTAAAGCATATAGAGATTTATTTACGCAAATATCACCATATATGAGGAACTCATTGAAGTGATGGTTTGCCAAAAATTTCTAGATTATTTATAAATTCCTGGGTGTGCCAATCTGCTTTGTACACAGATATCGGTAATGATGAAATATTTACACCGTGCGAGCGCTTACCAGGCGTCACCTCACGGACACTAATTGCTGGCGTGGAGAGTGCACCTCAGGGGTCAATTTTGTGCCATTTAAAATTGGAAATATTTGGCGTCAGTCGGGATCAAACCCTGTTCCCCAGATTGGCGACCTGACACTCAGGCATGCGGCCATGAGACCCCATTTAAGCTGTCTTACCTAAATTTAGTTTTTTTCTATTAAATTATTATTATTATTTTATTTATATATATATATATATATATAATATTAAATTATTATTTATGGGTATTACATAAATATTTTGTTTTCAATTCAGATGATGGCAGCTTTGCATTTTTTTGCTCATGGAAAAGCTATCAGAAATCAGTGGCAAAGATTATATCAGTAGAAAAGGATTCATATGTGGTATTAAGTCAATCATTAATAATCATATCATTAATAGAAATCTGCAATATTATTGTTGATCATTTTATGGACATATACCTACATCAAATTTCATACGGCGCAAGTAGATATGGAGCGTGTAAACTGTAAAACGAAGGTGAGAATAATAAATAATTTTATGTACGATGAAACTTTCAAATTTGAATTGAAAAACAAATATAAATTTATTCTGTCAAAATCAACATGAAGTTAGATATTATCGTTAAACTCATCACAACGATAACTCGATAACGATATGATTAGTAGAATACCTTTTTGGTATTTGTCGTTATTAAAGTCGTTCAACCAAATGCTTAGCGACAGTCGTATGGTAACGATATCGTTATACATATTTTTAGTAGAATAGGCCTGTAAATCTGGCATTTTCATTCATACCGCTTACGTGCGGTTAATCATATGTAACCCTGTTACATGAATAAAAAACGCCTTATATTAATTAAATTTGTCGGTTTTATATTATAACTGACAGCTGACAGATGATATTTTTTTCGCTTTTGTGAATTATGTGTGCATTCTGATCATCCAGAGAATAGAATTTATTTGCCTATCCAAAGCGACAAAATTTTCTTGGGTGAAATTGAAGTCTAGTAAATGGTGATCGGTACTAAAAAGAATTGCAACTTTTTTTGTTAAATTATTGGGTGGTATTAATAAAAATAAGTAAATACTTATAAGTATGTACTTATAAGTACTAGCATTTACTTATCAGTATCAGCAAGAAGTAAAAGTAAATACTTATTTTCATATTAATAACCAGATGCTGATACTTACAGTAAATACTTACTTACTTATATGTAAGTACTTACATATGAAATTCAGAAGTAAGCCGTGTGTTTGTAAAAAAAATAAAATTTTGACATTTGTTGACAGTTCATTTTTATATTTATTTATTGGAAGTTGACAAACTAATCTGGAATTCAGTTCTATATCAATTTTTGAAAATTTAAAAATGTTTAGTTTTGAAAGCAGCGACATGGACTAAAATATTAATGAAAAAAGTGTTATCTTCACGGTCTTCACCAACACCAATTTGAAAACCTTATGTAATATAACTTTTCGGCTTTTTAAAATAAGGACCCGCAGTTATATTTTTTTTTAGATGTTTATTTATCAAGGCCGGAACAGTGGCGTATTATCGCAGGGGGCGCAAAAATCGTACGTACTCAGGGTATCAGGGTGCAAAATTATAAATGGTCACGAGGAGCTAAAAAAAAAAACAACGCAGCAAACGGCGCATGGGCTTGTGACGCAAACAAGGTTTATTCGTCACTGGTCGGCAACATATCTTAAAAATAATTTCATTTAATAAATGAACACAGAGCACCATCTCTGGATTCATTGTTAACGCCAAGAAAGAGTTATGTTAGCCATTCCACACTTTCGGGTGTAAAGCGATATAATTTGACAAAATTTTGTTCACTGGGATTTTCCCTACGAATTTTATAATTTTTACGGACTCATACGGCGTAGAACATGTTTTTAAAATTAATATAATCTTTTAAATTTTTGTTCGGGCACCCATAAGCATGATAAATATCATACTTATAAATTTATAAGTAAATACTTAATTCTATAAGAATCAATTCCATTTTATTAATACAGTTTTAAGTAATTACTTATTTTGATTATAAGTATAAGTACATACTTTTGTCAAATAAGTATTTTCTTATAGCATCAGCTTTTACTGACACTTTATTAATACGGATATAAGTACTTACTTAAAAGACTGTCAGTATAAGCATTTACTTATTTTTATTAATACCACCCAAAAATATGATTATTTAAATAATATATTAAAAAAATATTAAAATATATTTTTTTATTTAAGATTATCAATTTTAACACATAGTACACATTTGGATAGTGTAAAGAACGCTAAAATTATTCAATTTTTCTGGAAAAAAAACTGAAAAATGAGTACTGTTAGTATTTATATAAATGGTCCCAATAGTTTAGCTAGTCTATTTTCGATATTGTGTATAACCTTCATTTATTATACTTTTTAACAAGTGGAAGAAAGTTTTGACTCTGAAACTGGAAAACAAATACAAATCGGATTATAACTTTTGGGTTTTTTATCATATATTTATATGTAATATACTCTCCCGAAGTTTGGCACTTTTCTCCTCACTCACTCTGTACAGCCCATTTGATTAAATATTCTTATGAAGTTTGAATACTTTTCAAGAAAACTTAAAAAATGAATTAAGTAGGTATTCTATACTTTCAAATAAAAACTTTCAAAATTAATATTTATGCAAGAAGAGTAATAAGATATATTAAGGTACTTTTACGAACAGTTTTTCAACTTTCAAAACTACATGACATTTGTAATGAATAACCAAGGAAAACGTCATAAATTTTAATGAGTCTGTTTCACATTTTTAAAAAGTTTTTTACATTAAATTTTATGCAATAGTAATTTTTATTTTGATAATTTGCTGTTATTTTCGTAAATAATTAAATAAAAGATTGGCGCCAAAAATAGTCATAAAAACAACCCCCACTCCTGTGACGTTATAGCACTAAGTTACATTGCGTCATGCATGCATAGCCAATAAGAAAACAGTTTGTTCATCATTAACGTTTTTAAATAAATAAAAGTAGGCGATGTATGTACTCTGACGTCACATTCTGTTTCAGGTCAAGTAATTTTTACAAAATATTACACAAATTTTAAAACTTAATTGTAAAATATTTAATGAATATTTGGTGATATTTTCAAATTTGAGCTGTTTAAGAATGATATCTTTTTAAATTTAATAATCATAAGCCATATAAAAATTCTTGGAACAGCCATATATTCAACCATTTAACATTACTTGAAACTTCGAAACCATAATACAAGAGCAGAAAAATCTGAATACATAATTAATTTTTTTAACTCTTCTTAACTTTTTATAAAAATTATAAAAGAGAGCTTTTATCCACTAAACAAATATAAAAAGGAGAATTAATTAAGAACATAAAAGCTTTAGTATTGTCACCTGTTTTTAAGTAGCTATATAATTAATTTACTTCAGAAACTAGTTGCAGTCCAAACCTCTTGGGTGAACGTATATAATTTATAATTTACGAGACTTGAACCAATGTTCTACCTCGTAAATTAAGGAGTGTTGAAAGTAGATAAACTTGGAAGTAGAATCTCTTATTGTTCAAGTCTTCTTAATCAAAAGAAGCTAACATAACTTTTCATTATAATCAGTGATAAAATTACAAAAAGAGTTACAAATTGCTAATTTAAATAAAAAACAAGTTTGACTTATGAATTAGGGATACCTACATAAGCAAAAACAAATATTTGGTCATACATCTACCTATATAATATAATATTTAAAATGAATAAATAAAATAGAATTTTTAATTCACCAAAATTAAATTTTCTAAATACAGTAATATTATTATTATTATTATTATTATTATTATTATTATTATTATTATTATTATTATTATTATTATTATTATTATTATTATTATTATTATTATTATTATTATTATTATTATTATTATTATTATTATTATTATTATTATTATTATTATTATTATTATTATTATTATTATTATTATTATTATTATTATTTATCCCTTTACAATTTATAAGTTGTCACTTTCTATCTCTACACTTATTAAGAGAAATGGCGTCTGCAACTGCCTACTGAGCTGTTAAAAATATTGTAGTCCCTCCAATACATGTATCCTCGGCAAAAAAATTGCATCGTTTGACATTTTTTTGTTTAATAAAAGCTTTAGAATCATTGAGAAGTTTTTTTATAGTTGTCAAAGACTTTCGCCACATTTTATGTTTTAAATTTTGAAAAAACAAACGCCATAGATCATAGATTTCATCACCAGCACGTAACCATAACTCCCGCCATTTGTTGGCTTAATATGTGCAAATCCCAATGCGCATGTTTCCTATCTCTTTTAATTGAAAAGTCTATTCTAAATAATATGAATACTGGAATATGAATATTTTTTGATACCTACATAATTTTTTTACGAAGGACGAGAATGTATATTTAATAAAACTACAGCAACTAATTAATGGAAAAACTTTTTGCAAGAATTTAATTATAGATCAAATAAAAGTGGAGACAAATTATTTAATATTAAACTTCGTAATTGTAATTGGAACGAAATATAAAATATAATAAATTTGTATTATCCCGTTTGAATTATTAAAATCTACCATTCATAACATCCTTTGTTATAAATTTCGTGGAAATTAATTTGCATTTTTTGTACATTAGGGTTTTTCACTCTTGTTTCCCAGCACAGGTAAAATATTTTTTAATTTTGAACCTACCTACCAACAAATGCGTGAAGCTTTTCTACGTCACCTTTAGGTAAAGAACGTATTGTTTTTGGTCAAAAAATTCGATGGTGAGTTTTAAATGAATAAGCATTTTTTAGAGTCCATAGAATACGATTTTACTATTTTTGCGATGATGTCTGTTTGCCTGTGTGTGGGTATGTATGTGTGTGATGTGTGTGCGTGTGCGTGTATGTGTGTGTGTGTTTTTGGGTGTGTGTGTATGTTTGTGTGTATGTGTGTGTGTGTTTGTGTGTGTGTGTGTGTATGTGTGTGTGTGTGTGTGTGTGTGTGTGTGTGTGTGTGTGTGTGTGACGATTTTTCTTTGTCGAAAACTCCAATACTATAATTCTAAAAATTATAATTCTTTCGTATTCTTCTTCGTTACATCCATATGAAGAGCTGATTATATTTTGGTTATAATTGGTTAACCGGAAGTAACCTTATTTGAAGATTTTAACAGTTTTTCTTGAAAAACTTTATTAAATATCATTTTTCACATTTAATGTTATTATAAATATTAAAGAATATTTTATTCTCTTTACGATTTGATTACATTTTATACTTCATATTTAATGGATATTGAGTTAAAAAATTATAAATAAATTAAATTTTATAAAGCAGCCAGCTATGCAATAATACTGGAATATAATAATTTAAAAAATTCTGATAGACAGATGTCAATGTCAAGTACAATTGACAGTATGTTTGAGTTATAATTTGCAAATAGAGAATCAATTCTAAGAAACTTTCTGTATGGAATTTGTACAAAATACATAGAACTGACAGAAGGTAATGTGCTGGCCACATCAGTTTTTTTTTTAACATAACATGTTATTTACTAAACTTTTTGATTAAAATGATGTACTTTGTAAAATTAGGTTAGTTAGCAGTAGTAGGTAGTACATGCCATTATTTTGTTGTTGTTAATTTATGCATTACTATTTAAATAGTTGGCGTACTTTAGAATCTAATTAAATAAAACTAGAGAGTGTAGATGTACGTATGTGGATTTGCATTTCAAATTAAAATATATGGTTTGATACACTCCAAAAGAAGAATATCATTTGCATAATATATCCATCACCTGAGTACTACAAAACTAATATCAATATTATACGAGTATTTTGAATAAATACATGTGTTATAAAGGGTAACATTGGGGGCTCACAAACAGGCCCGATCACGCGGCTCTACTAAAAATATTTTCTCACTATTTTCGCTAGTATTTTGGCACGATGACACAAAACAGCGCTTCACCGACATGTTTACTTTCGTAAATTTCAGGTTATCTTTACATGTCACTTTGACGTTCAACCTAATGTGGCAATCAAAATGGCCGCGTTAATGAAACGCCGACGTCACTGGGCAAGGGACGAGGCGAAGAAAATCAGCCGCGTTTTGAACAATGTCATTTTTAATTGCAATTTTTTCAGTATTAAAGATCGATTTGAGGAAAAATAAAAAATACGGGTCTATTATTTTTCATTACTCTATCGATTAAAGTTAAAAATGAAAAATCGTGCATGACCTCATTATCTCAACTGTTTTCCCAGCCTATCTGATTTCATGGCTTTCCAGGTCTATTATTCATAATTTAGATTCCAAATATACTTTTAAGATATCCCATTTAGAATATAAAAGTTAATGACATTTCCGGTTACACCGACAGCACTACCATCATGCCACATACCCCTTAGCCTAGTTGCAAATATATAATCAAAAAATAAAAAATAATTACAAATAAGAAATTTATTTTGGTTGGTCCGTTTTTCAGTGTCACCCTGTATATTAAACAAGCAAACAAATAATGACGTATATTGCTGCTTCCATATAAATCATTATTTTATACAATACTAAAATCAATAATTTCTTAAGTACACAATACACAATAATAATATGGAAAATATTGTTTGATAAATATTATGATTCCGTATTAAAAACCACGTTTTAGTCAAAATTGACGTTTAACATTGTAAATAATAAAATATAATAATAGTTATACAATGTTAAATATTGTAATTTATAAATATTATCTTACATTACTTATACATAGTAATATTTTTACCTCTCGCTAAGAGAGGTATTGTAATCATCGCATATCCAGATTTTAATGACTAAGCACGTTTTAAGGTCCCCAGAATCCGATTATAACATTTTTACGATGATGTCCGTATGTGTGTGTGTGGATGTGTGTGTGTGTGTGTGTGTGTGTGTGTGTGTGTGTGTGTGTGTGTGTGTGTGTGTGTGTGTGGATGTGTGTGTGTGTGTGTGTGTGTGTGTGTGTGTGTGTGTGTGTGTGTGTGTGTGGATGTGTGTGTGTGTGTGTGTGTGTGTGTGTGTGTGTGGATGTGTGTGTGTGTGTGGATGTGTGTGTGTGTGTGTGTGTGTGTGTGTGGATGTGTGTGTGTGTGTGTGTGTGTGTGTGTGTGTGTGTGTGTGTGTGTGTGTGTGTGGATGTTGGATTCACTATATCTCAAATACTATAAGACTTAAGACATTTTTAACTACGGATTCCTCAATCTAACAATAATGGGAAGAGTCGAGTCAGTTTTGGTAACAATTGGACAACCGGAAGTAGTAGTTACAAGAAAAAAATCATCTAAATATTATTTATCGAAAATTCATGTAAATACTTACATTAAAGAACGTTAAATTCTTTATTCGATAAATATAAATTCATTATTATATCTTCTATAGATTTAGAGATAAAGAAAGGCATATAAAATAATTTGATGTAAAAAATCTCAGATCAAACTACTACACGGCAAGAAATTCAAATGTTTGTAATTGACACATAAATGTCACTGTCAAAAATATTTGTATGTCTCTGTCAAAAATATTTGTACATTATTATGAAGATTATGAAAATAAAAAAAAGTCAACAACGCAAAAGACTATACGTAAAAAAGAATATAAAAGGAATTTGCAAAAAAATGACGAATATAAAGAAAAACAAAAGGAAAGTAGAAAAAGAAAATTTCAGGATATGGAATATAAAGAAAATGTATGTATTGTAAATAAATAAAATAAATAAATATATCATCACGGCATATTACCCATTGCTGGGTGTGCCAATCTGCTTTGTTCGCAGATATCGGTAATATTGATGACATATTTGTACCGTGCGTGCGTTTACCAGGCGTCACCTCACGGGCACTCATTATGTATTGTACATAATTTATTTTAAAATATCCCATAGATTTTGCAAATATATGTGAGAATTATTTTGTAGTTAGACATGAATATATGTATTTGTATTTAAAAATATCTGGCGAGAGGTTATGTGTTGGCCACATCAGATTTTTTTTAAAGAAATTTCGTTCTACACTGTGATGAGTGCTGTCGTGTTTCTAATGAAACTAGTTTAAAATCGTAAAGTAGTTGCAGTTTGTTGTGGTATTCAGTAGTGGGTAGACGTATATTTCTGTGTATTAAATGATAATGTATAAACTAACATTTAAAGTGAAATACGAAAATTTGTGTAAAAGAAAGCATCAGATGAAGATTTTTTCATTATCCAGTAAGTACAATATCATCATTTAATTAGGAAAAATACATTTTATAAATGAGAATATGTTCTTATTAGAACATACATATACTCCTATGTATTTTTGTAACATCATTAGGTATAGTTTGTGTCAAAATAAATGCACATTGACTTCGACTTCTTAAGCTCGGTTAACCCATCACTCCAGGGTATTTTCTTACCTGTGCTGCCAGGGGCGGATTACTAAATTTACAGTACAAACCGGGAAATATACAGTTAAAATCTTTTAATGTATTTTGACTATATAAATTTCGCTAAACGTTGTATCACATTATTCTTGTTTCATTTGTAAACAACTGAAGTAAAATGTGGCACGCATGGAGTGATTTTCCGGACGAAGAAAATAATCTAATATTGAACGAAAACATAAATAATGTAAAAAAATATATGAATAAATTATTGAATAGTAAACTGTAGTAATTTTATTATTAATTTTAATATCTGATTTGTGGTTACTGTTTTAAATTTGGTTATTTGGAAAAATTGTGGATACCTCTCTGTGTGCTTACCCTTGCAAATCTTTTAAGCAAATACATTCTGTGATGGGCTAAAAGTCAATGTGTATTTATCTTGACACAAACTATAATTAGATACATAGTCAAACTACGTGGCCTATTCAGAGAAAAACAGTCATAAAGGTTGTTACGAATATAAAGATTGTTATACCATTAAAACATTTATAACAATCTTTATGAATTTGTCAATTCAGAACCTACGTCGGTATTATTAACAATCTTTACAAAATAATACTTGTGAATGAAATGAATCAGATTATTTGAGAACAGCTAACTTCTAGTGGTCAGGTTATTGTCACTGAAAAATGGTTGTGATTCGGAACATCTTGGTTAATTTGTGTCGGTAAAGCAGGGAACCACCGCGTCATTAGAAATAAGTGACAACATAACTTTTGTCTATCTTTATACTAACATAAATATTGTACATATCAGTATATAGTAATTATATGTTTATACAATATTATTTATTATATTCATTGACATATTACATAAATGGACCCAACGTAGAGAGAGAGGAATTGACGCTCACCTTAGAAAAGGAAAGATAGATAAGCGGGGCAACGTCAAACAAGAACATTGTTGCGGTCTGTTGTTTTGTTTGCTAGTCTGACAGTAGTGACAGCTAGTAAAAGTGTAATATATTTCCTCAGAATATTAGTAAAAATAATATTCATATCTCTAACTAAGAGTTAGTTACAATACAAAGTGAGTAATTTTGATTTAATGTGAAATAGAAATAATTTGAATGTAGTTTGCTGGTAATTCAGGTTATGTTCTGTCATTCATGCTATGCATATAAGTGTGATTTCATTTATATTTCAGAATTCTTTTAAAATGGTAATGTCATGCAGTGCAAATGAAACAGTTCGTTATCAGAAAGACATAAAATTTCACAAATCTTTCTTATTCGTCGTAAACTAAACTGTCATATCTTATATGAATGTTTTTCGAGTAGATTTCCGAAAGATGAACTGTGAACAGACTGCTTATTGCAGTTAGAAGACACAATTTCAAGCCATCTAAACATTCTGTGATGCAGAAATCATTTTCAATCGACGGACTATACCTAAAATGTATATAAAAATAGTTTTAAATAAATAATATTAGCTAAAGCAAAAGTACTTTTCTATATTTATTATTTTTACAAATAATTTAATATACGAATGAAATATTTTATGTTAAATCGAATATGAACTATATTTTACATTGTCATTTATTACGAATGAGATGAATATTCCTAAGCACTCTGTGTTATTTTTCATCTTTTGACTTTGCCCCTAACTTAGCTCTATCCTTTTCTAAGGTGTGCGTCAATGCTTATACAGTAAAGCAGTACCTACGTTGCGTCCAAATGATTATATTATAAGAAATAAGAATATGACCACAACAACCACAAAAATTTTGTGGTCGTCGTGGTCACGAAAAAGTAACCAAAACTTTCAGGAACCACATTCCGAAATTGAACCGCGATCCTGAAATTATGTTTTGGTTACATTACGAAACGCATAACCAGAACCTTGGTCGCCGCGGTTAAGTTACGGAATATAATATTCATTATACATATATAAACCTAATCTAACCCTAATATTATCTGTCAACGTGCTGTCAACACTTTATTTTTAAAAATAATGAGTTACCAATTATATTTAAAACGTAAAGGTGTGCCAAAACAAAGAACAATATGCTATTAATGTGACCTATTTGGAAACTTCTAAATTATTTAGGACGGATATGTTAACTCTCACCAATGATCCCAACGTGATTGAAAAGAAAAGAAGGAAGTTTTTAAATGTTTTATTTTGATTGATATTTGACAAAAATAGCACACATTAGCACCAAAATAAATAACAGAGTTTTCCAGAATACTACAGAATAATATAATATTTTGAAAGATATTGTATTTATGTGAAAAGTAATTTTTTTCACAACAATTTTTATCGCTCTTATAATCATGCAGGATCTATGTATACGTATAATGCCATCCTGCTGAAACATAAAAACACCAATATTTGGCAGAAAGGCCAGTATTAATAATATTTGATTGACATAATAATCTGTCGCATATCAAATATTAGAAATAAAAACGTGATAACAATCATAAATACATAGTTTTAGCAGTCGTTATGATAAAGACTGTCAATCGACGGTAATCACTTTCATAACAAACATAAAGACCATAACGACTACACAAATATTGAGTTCTCAATAGACCCCTATTGGCAACGAAAATGACCGATAGAGGCAGCACCGATTTTAGAAAATGGCCGGCGAGAAGAGTAATTGTCAAAACTTGTACAGTATTAGACAGGGATATAAGCAAATAAAGTACATATATTTTTAAATGTAAATTGATTTGAAGTGCAATATTGTTTAAAAGGCAGTATGACAACCGTAAACACAACAGTTTGATTACTTTCTAGGCAAGTTCATAATTTTGCCACCAGGCGGCTACGAGTTCATTTTCTTCGCCAATATTAGTTGTTGCTATGAAAATACTTAAATCTTTATAATCTTCAATAACGTTTCCTAAAAACGGTTACAATACGCGCCTGGTGTTAGATTAGGCATTTATTAATAAAACATAGAGATATTTCATACAATTTTTATTGTGATCAGAGATTAATTTTCCCTTAAATAATAAAACTTATTTAATATCCCAAGAGGATTTATTCTGTGTGTTGTTTATTCAAAAAAAGACATTAAAGTTTAATAATTACTGTCTAGTGTAAATACGCATTTGATGTTTTTTTTTTTCTAAGAAAAGACTGAATCGTCAAGTCTGTTGATTGTCATTGTAACGAAGAAAGATTGAGAAAAACTTTTAATCTATAAAAACTACCTTAGACTTGGTTAAATATTTGTGTCCAAATACAATATACTTCTTTTACACTGTAATACGAGATTGAACGAACTGTCTTTGTGATAGACCCGACCAACAACCTTATTGGATTTCAAACGTCTTGAACATTTTAGGCTATTACAAAGACACCTCTAACTCTTTAAGACCGACACTAAAAAAAGGATAAAGGAAACTTTATGTTTCGAAAACTGCATTTTTATGACAAACAAGTGTTCGTTTTCTATCTTCCGGGTGTTATTAAATGCTTGATATCATTTTTACGATTGACAAATTTGTTGGTACATAAATTCTATCTAACGTGAACATCACTACAGACAATGTATAGTAAGGTTAGGAACGTTTGTGATACGTAAATTAAGACCTGCATTCTAAGAAAAAATTTAAATATATGTCTGGGTTTGTGTCAATCATGTGTGCACTCTAAGTCAAATTCTACCAATTACAAAATTTTAAAATTTTATTTTAATTTAATTTTAATTTAATCTAATCTAAGCATTTCATACTTTCGTTTTTATAAATGAATGCCCTATTTTATTTTCACAGCAGTGTGGCGTTTTGTTTGGTTATGTTGTAATATAGCGACAGAGCAGTTATACGTCAGATTGACTTTTGACATTTTGCGGTGACAAAGGAGCAGGGGATATAATTTGAAAAATTTACAGCTGCACTTTTTTGTTCAAGGATAACCGGAGGGGTGGGGGTGATGTTTTGTAGTTCAAGATCGATTACCTTACATTAAAACGCCTTTTTATGTAAAGATATAAATCAAAATTAATTTTATTAATATTATCTGACCACACTATTTACATACAAAAGAATAGCTACATTTAAGCCGCTACTATAGGTACCTAGATGTGTTGAGCGTTCTAATTAATAGAATGTTCCGTAACGCATCCGGTCCGATCAGGTTTATGGTTTTAATGTAATAGAATGTTCAATTTCGTTGTCATATTCAAAGTTATCATTCATTTTGTCAATTTTTATTTTTGTTGAGTCAATTTTAAATGTCATATGATTCAATATCAATCTGTCTCGAAATAGATGAAAATATTTAGGAACCATCCGGAATCAAGACACTGTATTGTATTCATGCTAAAAATCGCATATCTAGATTTTAGTGAATAAGCATGTTTTAAGGTCCCTAGAATCCGATTATAACATTTTTACGATGATGTCCGTACGTGTGTTTGTATGTGTGTGTGTGTGTGTGTGTGTGTGTGTGTGTGTGTGTGTGTGTGTGTGTGGGTGTGTGTGCGTGGGTGTGTGTGTGTGTGTGGATGTGTGTGTGGGGATGTTGGATTCACGATATCTCAAATACTATAAGACTTAAGACATTTTCAACTACGGATTCCTCAATCTAACAATAATGGGAAGAGTTGATTGTTTTGGTAACAATTGGACAACCGGAAGAAGTAGTTACAAGAAAAAAATCATCTAAATATTATTTATCGAAAATTTATATTATACTTATATTAAAGAATGTTAAATTCTTTATTCGATAAATATAAATTCATTATTATATCTTCTATAGATTTAGAGATAAAGAAATGCATATAAAATTATTTGATATAAAAATTCTCAAATCAAACTACTTCAAGGCAAGAAATTCAAATGTTTGTAATTAAGACATAAATGTCACTGTCAAAAATAATTGTATGCCGCTGTCAAAAATATTTGTACATTATTATGAAGATTATGAAAATAAAAAAAGTCAACAACGTAAAAGAATATACGTAAAAAAGAATATAAGAGGAATTTGCGAAAAAATTACGAATATAAAGAAAAAGAAAAGGAAAGTAGAAAAAGAAAATTTCAGGATATTGAATATAAAGAAAATGTATGTATTGTACATAATTTATATTAAAATATCCCATAGATTTTGCAAATATATGTGAGAATTATTTTGTAGTGAGACATGAATATATGTATTTGTATTTAAAAATATGTTTCGTTTTATGCGTACAACCAGGTACAATATCTGGCGAGAGGTTGTGTGCTGGCCACATCAGATTTTTTTTGTTGATTTACGGAACATAGTATAAAAATATATTTTCTAATTCTTGTTTCATATACACATTTGAATAATAAATAATATAGAGAGAAGTGAAAGCAACTGCAAAATTTTAATTTAGAGCTGCATTTCTGAAATTTAGAACTGCAGAAACAAGCCAGAGCTGCAAAGGAGAGCGCATCTAGCTACTTTGTATATGTATAGACTGTAGAACAAATTAATTTACTCGTAGGTAAGATTTTGACTATTATTATTAATGTAGGGATGAAGGAGAAATAATTGGAGATGCAGTCGTGGTAAACAGTGTTTATTAAATAGTAATTTAACTTCCCTACGTTTCGATTCCAAATGAATCATCATCAGGGATAGTTAAAATACAGTTGGAAATTGAGATCATTACATTACGAAATCAAAAATGTGAAGATGAAAATGTCAAAAAATATCACGTGCATACATACATAACTAATGTTTACTTAATTAATGAAATTACTATTTAATAAACACTGTTTACCACGAATGCATCTCCAATTATTTCTCATTATCCCTATAATCATACTAACTGTCAAGTAATACCAATAAATTTATTATTATTATTAATATATTAAAATAACGTTTCTTATCAAAGTTCAAAATAATGTTTTCAAATCATTTGACGTTTATCCTAAACAAACTCTGATTCTGATCGTCAATTTCCACAGTGAATTGAATTATCCTCATGCGTAACGGTTTAGCAATTGAGTTGATGTCAATAGCCTAGCCATAGAGAGCTAAAACCAGGAAAGATGCGCCAAAGCATAGCCTGCGGAAAATGATTAATTATTGCGAACTGTGACGCTAAATACTCC
Source organism: Harpalus rubripes (assembly GCA_963082715.1). NCBI lineage: Eukaryota > Metazoa > Arthropoda > Insecta > Coleoptera > Carabidae > Harpalus > Harpalus rubripes. The sequence goes on from OY720452.1 coordinate 66,490,544, forward strand.
CACAGCACAGATGGCCTTACATGGCCAAGGAAACGTGGAACACTTCACGAGTAGCCGAAAGGGAAGGAAATAATTAGTGACATATCAAAACCAGGTGCAAATAATGACACAAATTGTTCTCGTGAAAGAGAATTTCATATTTTTTTTTTTTACGGTCATCTGTGGTCGTGCGGTCAGAGTGCTCGCCTGGCAATACAAGGTTTCTCGTGTTGGACAGGCATCGAATCCCACACGAGTCAATTTTTAATAAAAAACCGACACACCCAGATGAGTCCGAGTGGCAGCAGAGGTCACTATAAGCTACTCTGTATGTAACGAGGGTGCCAACAGAGGGCACTAAAAATGTCTCTGTAAAATTGTATGTGTATGTAAACTGTGTAACTGCAATGTAATGAAATTTGTATAGGTCAAAGGACCTCAAAACAAATAAATACATTATTATTATTATTATTATTATTTTTTTTTTTTTCATTACTGAAATAACACATTTTTTCTCCACAGGCAAAAGTAGCCATTAAAATGAGAATTTCGAAAAATTGTAATTTTTGAATGGCGACCTTTACATTTATTTTTTTTAAATATAAAACTTTTTTTTGTAAGTGGTATTATTTATTGTCTAATAAATATCTCATAAAATATTCAATATAGAAACGCCAAGGAACAATACTAGCAAGTTCCCCTATCCGGTTAACCCGTAGGACACATAAATCAACCCTAAATTTGAGCGTGTCACATTAAATTAATTAATATTTTTTTGTAAGTTGTATTCTTTATTGTATAATAAATATCTCATTAAATACTCCATATAGAAACCCCAAGGAACAATCCTAGTAAGTTCCCGTATCCGGCTAACCCGTAGGACACTTATAAATCAACCCTAAATTTGAGCGTGTCACATTAAATTAATTAATAATTTTTTTAAGTTGTATTCTTTATTGTCTAATGAACATCTCATAAAATACTCAATATTAACAACCCCTAGGAACAATCCTAGCATGTTTCCGTATCCGGCTAACCCGTAGGACACTAATAAATCAACGCTAAATTTGAGCGTGTCATTAAATTGATTAATAATTTTTTGTAAGTTGTATTCTTTATTGTATAATAAATATCTCATTAAATACTCCATATAGAAACCACAAGGAACAATCCTAGTAAGTTCCCGTATCCGGCTAACCCGTAGGACACTTATAAATCAACCCTAAATTTGAGCGTGTTACATTAAATTAATTAATAATTTTTTTAAGTTGAATTCTTTATTTTCTAATGAATATCTCATTAAATACTCAATATTGCAATCCCAAGGAACAATCCTAGTAAATTCCCATATCCGGCTAACCCGTAGGACACTTATAAATCAACCCTAAATTTGAGCGTGTCACATTAAATTAATTAATAATTTTTTAAAGTTGAATTCTTTATAGTATAATGAATATCTCATAAAATACTCAATATAGAAACCCCAAGGAACAATCCTAGCAAGTTCACGTATCTAGCTAACCCGTAGGACACTTATAAATCAATCCTAAATTTGAGCATGTCACATGAAATTAATTAATAATTTTTTGTGAGTTGTCTAATGAATATCTCAATAAATACTCAATATAGCAACCCCAAGGAACAATCCTAGCACCTTGTCGTATCCGGCTAACCCGTAGGACACTTATAAATCAACCTTAAATTTGAGCGTGTCACATTAAATTAAATCATAATTTTTTGTAAGTTGCATTCTTTATTGTCTAATGAATATCTCATTAAATACTCAATATAGTAACCCCAAGGAACAACCTAGCACGTTGCCGTATCCAGCTAACCCGTTGGACAGTTATAAATCAATCCTAAATTTGAGCGTGTCACATTAACTTAATTATTGATTTTTTTTAAGTTGTATTCTATATTGTCTAATGAATATCTCATTAAATAACCCGAAGGCCACTTATAAATCAACCCTAAATTTAAGCGTGTTTTATGAAATTAATTAATAATTTTTTTTAGGTTGTATTCTTTATTATCTAATGCATATCTCAGTAAATACTCAATATAGTAACCCCAAGGAACAATCCTAGCACGTTGCCGTATCCGACTAACCCGTATGACATTTATAAATCAACCCTAAATTTGAGTGTGTCACATTAAATTAATTAATAATTTTTTGTAAGTTGTATTCTTTATTGTCTAATGAGTTATACTATACAAAAAAATTAATATTGTCCATTTATTCATATGTAACGGACATACATAGAACCTAAAATATTTTACTATTCTTACAACTGACAGTAACTATTTACGAGAAATCAGTACCTACCTACGTTTTACGAGTACTCGTTTGTTAAGTGTCAGAATTGCATTTTTGATCGTAGTGATTTCCGAGTCTGACAGATATCGTAACTAACATTACGAGTGTGCACAGAATTGCAGCCTAAAATATATATATATATATTATAGTCCAAGTTTTGCTGACCAATGGTAGTCCATGTCATTCAATATATCTTTCATTTCTATATAAACACACCTGGTTTCTTCCTGGTATGCCATCACAAATTTAAACAAGTGTTATTCTGTTTACTTTCTTTGTTTCGTTATTTTCTCCTTTCATTTACTTGAAAATGGATTCCGAATTTCTAAAAGGCGATGGTAGAAGGCTTGAAAGTAGTGAGAATTTGGATTAGAGTATGTGTGTGTAAGAAGGTGAAGAGAGATGCCATTGCTATGTATACTAATCTGTCATTTGATAATAAGTTGCAAAAGTTAAATTATTTAGAAATTAGTTTTAATGTATCGTTGTGATTGAAAATCACCCCAATTAAATAACAAAGTTGCTAACTCTTAGCAACTTTGCTATCGCAAATAAACAATAATTGCAAAGACTGAATAATACATGAAAATCACAACCTATACATTTATTTTTATTAGCTAATAATTTAGTAATGTTGGTAAGACTTAGACTCTTTCTTATAGAAAAGAGGTAAATATGTAATTAACAAGATAGCATTTTCAAATCCTGATTTATAATTTGACAGGTATTAGTTGGATATATTTGGAAGTTTGTAAGTCAATAAATATTAACTTGTTTGCTCTGACTATTTAGTAAGTCTCCCAGATATTATTCTAGAAGCATTCTAAAAGAAAATTTGTTGGGAGCTTTAAAGAAGTGAATGGTGCAGCATATTATTGTCAAAATAAAATTCTAAAAAATATGAACCATATATATCTCAAGAATTCTAGTTTAACCTTTGTATTTATAGAAAGCAGTTAGTTGTTTGATTGTTTTTTCTTCTTCTTTCTCTTTGTCTTTTCCCGTGTTACACAGGGTCGGCTTCCCCTGACTCTCACTTCCCACGCTTGGTTGACTGTTTATTTAAGAAAAAAATTCAACAATACGTCTTTATATTTCGAATACAATTTCGTTCCTAATGCGACTAACCTTTTAAGTACAGCCTGTGCAATCGGTTCACTAGCTTCGTCACATTTGCAGAGATATGATTCAAACGATTATTCCTGAGATCCAGCGTTTTGAGGGAGTTGAATGGTTCAAAAACATGTGCTCTGATCCTCTCTATTGCTAAGTTTGTGAAATTCAGCACCTGTAACAAAACAAATAACAAACAATAATAATCAATAAACAATTTCCATTCAGTGGTTAGGAAAACCACAGCAGTGGTGACAGGGCCATCAAAACCACAGAATTGTGGGGAGCTAACGAGATAATGCGTGGACTGATGTGGAATTATGGTATTGACTCAATTTTGATGAATGAACTGACAGTAGATCTCTGTTTGCTAGCAATATGAAACTGTCGTTAAATTTTAAGAAATATTAGATATAAATTACCTCTCGCTAAGAGAGGTATTGTATTCATGCTAAAAATCGCATATCCAGATTTTAATGAATAAGCACGTTTTAAGGTCCCTAGTATCCGATTATAACATTTTTACGATGATGTCCGTATGTGTGTGTGTGTGTGTGTGTGTGTGTGTGTGTGTGTGTGTGTGTGTGTGTGTGGATGTGTGTGTGTGTGTGTGGATGTTGGATTCACTATATCTCAAATACTATGAGAGTTAAGACATTTTTAACTACGGATTCCTCAATCTAACAATAATGGGAAGAGTCCAGTCAGTTTTGGTAACAATTGGACAACCGGAAGTAGTAGTTACAAGAAAAAAATCGTCTAAATATTATTTATCGAAAATTTATGTAAATACTTATATTAAAGAACGTTAAATTCTTTATTCGATAAATATAAATTCATTATTATATCTTCTATAGATTTAGAGATAAAGAAAGACATATAAAATAATTTGATGTAAAAAATCTCAGATCAAACTACTACAAGGCAAGAAATTCAAATGTTTGTAATTGACACATAAATGTCACTGTCAAAAATATTTGTATGCCTCTGTCAAAAATATATGTATATTATTATGAAGATTTTGAAAATAAAAAAAAATCAACAACGCAAAAGAATATACGTAAAAAAGAATATAAAATGAATTTGCGAAAAAATGACGAATATAAAGAAAAAGAAAAGGAAAGTAGAAAAAGAAAATTTCAGGATATTAAATATAAAGAAAATGTAAGTATTGTACATAATTTATTTTAAAATATCCCATAGATATTGCAAATATATGTGAGAATTATTTTGTAGTGAGACATGAATATCTATATGTATTTGTACTTAAAAATATTTTTCGTTTTATGCGTACAACCAGGTAAAATATCTGGCGAGAGGTTATGTGTTGGCCACATCAGATTTTAATATATTGTAATAATGTAGTATATATAACAAACTATCTTTTTGAATTCATTTGTTATATATATATATATATATATATATATATATATATATATATATATATATATATATATATATATATATATATATATATATAAACTTTCCGTTTGCTCAGATATTTTTTAATGCATTCACATTTTTATGTGACGAAAATACTAAGAAAAGTAATTACAGATGTACCTTCACTTTTGAAACTCATTCAGCCTATTTTGCTTTTAATAAGTTGGATGCTTCTTTAGTTTAGACATTCTTTGCCTTATCCCAAAATTTGTTTACTCGAATGCCTACTTACATGCACGCACACAACTGCTGTCCCGACCAGATTGGATAACGAAAGCATCAATGCGATTAAAACGCTTATAAGAGTCGCCGGCGTCTTCTCAATATAACAACTGTCGTTTACAAGCCTCAACGGCATCCGACGTATTATAAGGGTGTCAATAACGTCGAACCTTACACGGTGTTTGGTCGAACGCCAATGGCCCAAGATATTGATCTTTTTTGGTTTATTTAAATACAGGTTGGTTTAGTTTGCAGTGTCCAAATGATATTTCAAAAACAAATAATATAGAAAAAATTCCAAATAAATTTTCAAAACAATTATTTTTTTGATTTTATAAAGTCAATAATTTTCATAACTTTATGATTTATAATTCTTCTTTATTGAGCTAGCTTGGAAAATTACATTTCCTATCCCGAATGTTTCCATGGTGATTAGTTGTTTATTTATTTATTTATTTCTTATTTCCTTGACATATTTTTATTTATTCCGCGGAAAAAATATTGTACCCAACACGACCTGAAAGTGTTTTTACTGGGCTCACAATGTTACAATGCTCGCCTACGGTTCGCCCTGGTATATGATTACTCATCCACTAAAGTATCACTTTCAGGTCTTGTTACTTAAATTACATATCATTATCTATTTAAAAGAATCAAAACAAAAATTTAATTTAACTAACATGACGTACATATTATTAAAAGAAAATATTATTTGTGCGCTTAAACAAAAAATCTGGTGTGGCCAACACAATACCTCCCGCCATTTACAGCCCGAGTCACAAAAAAGATTTAAGTTAATCCTTATTTTTGGATTCGCGAATTTTTCTCTAATTTTGACAGTTTATGTCTTAAAATTTAAAATATACTCTAATCTAATCCAAGTAACTACCTTTTCTTTAAACCCCTCAACAGGATTAAATCCCAAATACAGAGTGGGTTCACATTCACACACATCCATGACTTAGTGGAATTCGACCCCAGAGCCCCGAGGGCACTCATGAGCATTGAGCCACCGGAACTATAATAAAATGAAGATTAAATTTTAAATACCGGGATAGAATAGAATTCACTAATCCTAAAATGAGGATTACCTTAAACATTTTTGTGAATTTTTATTAATCTAAATACATACCTACATATTTACTTATGCTGGAAACTGTATTGAATCCCTTTTCTATTGTTGTATTTGCTTTTTTCTTTTTAAAACATTACTAATATTATTTTGAAATGATCAGGTCTTTGATAGTGACATTTATCTGTCAGTTACATGCATTTGAATAACTGCGTATTGTTTGTTTAAAGCGTACGCTCCGGGATTTAAATTATAGATAATTTTATAAATTTATTCATAAAATATATAGAAAAAGTATTAATGCATATCTATAGAAAATTTAATAATCTTTAATTTTTTAATAACATTAGTCTCGAAAAAATAACATTTAAAGGTATTTTTCGAAGAAAAACTATTTTGAGCTTCTAGTAATGTGCCATTTCCGGTTATCCGATTTTCACCAAAATTTCATGGGCTCTTTCCATTACAGAAAAAGTTCGAAATACAAGGTTTCAAAATTTTCTGAATGATTGTATTTGAGTTAGAGTGGAGGATCCACACATACAGACAGACATCATCGTGAAAATGTTAAAATTGGATTCTAGGGACCTTAAAACGTGGTCATTTACCAAAATCTCGATATGCGATTTTTAGCACGATCTCTATACCTCCCTTACCAAGGGTAGCAGAAGGTAAAAACATATTTTTGCGTTATGCTGTATGGAATTACCTATAGAATACGTAATACTGAATAACTTTTATTTGATAATTTTAGAGAAAATAGAAGATCTTCGAAATTTTATTGGCAAAGTAGAACTTCCTTAAAAATTATCTGGCATCCCTGGCTTATGTTACTTGTTACTTGTGTTATTTTCTTTGTCTTTCTAATAAAAATACACATCGTTTTCCGTATTATCCGAACTTTAATTAAATCGGATAAACATTTCCACTGTACTGCCAACTGTTGTTTTCTTTTTAAGTATCTTGTAAGTTACTCTGTATTTGTACTCGTACAAACTCAAATCTATATTAAAGGTAGGTACAAGAGGTGAATTCCTTTACACAAAACATTGGGGTACGCTATAACGAACGATTCTATACGAACAGTTTTAATAATAAAATTTGGATTTTATTGTATCCAAGATTACATCTTATTACAATTAATGAGGGACAGTTAATTTTTACAAGAATTTTTATTTCATTCGCATAGTTTATATTGCATTAATGGAGATGAGATGATGAAATGACCAGGGGGGCAATTCTTGAAAAATGAGACGTCAGTGAGATTTGACAGAAGTGAGAAAAAACGACACATGACTTATATGTCACGTAGTGAGATTTTTTCTTCAATTCTTGAAATAATTTTGTCGTCTCACTACTTCACATTTCATCTCACTACGTGAAAATTATCTCCCCACTTTTTTGTTTGTGAGAATTAATGCCACTCGCTAATGCTAAATAGAAATTTTCTTAATACTAAATTATATTAACTAATATTATAAATAAAATTATTACAAATATCATGGTTGACGAAAGAGAAGTAGCTGCTGCTTTAAAGCATTTGGAAAATACAGATATTACTTTTCGAACCAAATTCTTGAAATAATATTTCGGCTGAATAAAAATTTAGTGGATCGCTTGGGTGACAATTTAAACCAACCAACCAAGTCATAGATCAGCATAAGGATTCCAACAAAAATAAACTACTTTACGTTTTTTCATTTGTGCCCGATTTAAATATTTTACATATACTTATACAATACAAATACGTTTATACGTAGTTAGACACATTTTATTTGTAGTTGTTCGATTACGGCAATAATAAAGAGTTAATATAGAAAATTTAGCTATACGTTAGTCACTCGTAAGCATAGGGGCGGAGAAAATTTGGCCCGCGGGCTGCCACTACACTACGGACACGGACCACGGAGACCTACGGACTCAAAATTAAATAAATCTAAAAAAAGTAGTTGCGTATGGCAACATTATCAATACCTGCTAAAATGAAAATAATAATATAACGGTAAATATTTAAAGATAATCAAAGAAGAGTGCAATGTAGTACTGTCAATGTAAAAAATCACACTTTTATATTAAATTTTTCACTTGCTAAATCACGGCCATTTAGATAGGTGAAATATATCTCACTTTGTTTCGGGAATTAAAAAAGTCAGAAAATATAAAATGAGATAAGAGTGAGATGAAACTATATGTCACTTTGTGAGAAAATTCTCATATTTCAAGCATCGGTATCCTGGAGTGGGATCCCAAGAGTAGGACCCGAACTGTAACGAATCCGCACCTATATTTGACTATTTTAGATCACACCTGAAAATTAAAATACCTAACTTTAATATTTTACTTAAAATTACTTACAAATTCTTTTCGAATTTTGAATTCCGAGGAAGCCGAATATATCTACTAGTACTAGTTAGTAAAACGAGAAACTAAAATGTTATTGCATTACGAATTAGGTACGAATTGTATTATATGTTCCAAAAAATAAAAACTAAGCTAATTTTTCATTTTAACCGAAACCGTAACGAAAACGAAATTTATTTGTTTATGTAATCGAAACGAAAAGCAATTTAATATTTTCAAAAAAAACAATTACCGATAATCGAAACCAAATTTTTATTAATGTAAAAACCGTTAACCGTAACCGAACCCTAAAATGTTTCAGTTCGAGTCCCGGAAAGGGACACACACATACTTCCGTACCTTAGTCAGGATTCGAACCCAGAATCGCTGACACGTAAAGCTATCACCAAGCCACCTGGGTTGGTTGGATTTTAGAATGAACAGAATTGCTGCAACGAATGAAAAAATCTCAAGTAATGCAATTAGTTTTAGATCCTTTTTTCGAAAAGGTAGACATACGCCTTCCAGCTAATGAATGTATCACAGACAGTCACTCAAAAAGAGTAGAGACGATATTTTCGCTTCATCTAACTGATAAGTTTTTCTAAAAATACTAGAACGAAATAATGTTAGTATGAACAAGGTTATGGTTCCAATTTGGTTCGTTGTAACATAACTCACTGTACATCGTGTGCAAATAAAATTGTTCCAATATTGGCGAAATCCAATATAAATTCTCTGACATTTTTGCGTACATACTTATAACGTTATTATTACTCACAAATTCTTCCACGAAGTAGGTCTGGTCTAGTGGCCATAATCCCGGAATTTACGACATATTGGATATAATTCCCGTATGTCATTCTCTCATATTTCAAGTAAACAAACTTTTACTCTCACTTTCCGTCACATTCATTCACAACTTATGTTTCTTTGCGATCAAATGGAGACCCCTACGCATATATCTTATCCTTTTTTCGTTCACATTTGTGCAATAATTTCTTTTCTGTGCTTGTTGCAATTCTAAAAGCACTTTAAGATGGATCAATAACAATTATTTAATAGGTAATCACTGTACTTGTGTTGAAAGTTTAAAGTCAAAAGCGCAACACAAATATTAATGGTTGCGCACTTCTCCCTAAAACAAATGCATGTCGGTTTATTCTTGATTAGTGAAACTAGTAGACATTCCTAAATATCTAAGTACTTCGCCACTTATTGCAAATTCAATTATGACAACCAAAAAATATTGTTTTTACCTTCCGTCACCTTTAGGTAAGGAAGGTATTCTCTTTGGTCAAAAAATTCGGTGGTGAGTTTTTAATGAATAAGCACATTTTAAGGTCCCTAGAATACGATTTTATTATTTTTACGATAATGTCTGTATGTGTGTGTATATGTGTGTGTATGTATGTGTGTGTGTGTGTGTGTAACAAAATGTTCATCTAAGGTAACTAATACTACAATTCCAAAAATTATAATTCTTTCGTATACCTCTTCGTTGCATCCATATGAAGAGCTGATTAGATTTTGGTTGTAATTGGTCAACCGGAAGTACCCTCATTTGAAGATTTTAACAGTTTTTCTTGAGAAAACGATGTTAAATATCATTTTGTCATATTCAATGTTATTATAAATATTAAAGAACATTGTATTCTCTATACGATTTGACTGCATTTTATACTTCATATTAAATAGATATAGAGTTATAAAATTTTAAAGAAATTAAATTTCATAAATTAGCCAGTTATGCTAGAAAAAGCTACTATATTAAGAAAATTCTAATTTAAAGATGTCAGTGTCAAGTACAATAATTAACATATTCGTAGTATATTTGTATTACAATTTTACTCGAAATATAGGATCTTTTTGCTCGAAACTTTCTGTATTTGTATAAAATACATAGATACAACTGTCGAAAGGTAATGTACATTACAAGAAGATTAGAATCTTTGCAACTTTCTGTATGGATTTTATAGAAAATACATAGGCATTTACTAAAATTCCACCGGTAGATTCCGCGTCTAGCGACAGCGTTCGAAAACACGAGTGGTAAAAAGTTACCATGTTCGAAAATTGTACAATATCTACCAGATCCATGTACCGGATTCATGAAGAATCTAATCTCAAAAAAAGGTAGTGATACAAAGCGAAGCGCGCGCGTTAAAAGTGGAAATGTGTTCAAAGTAGGACTCTGCTCAGTTTGTTAACTACGTCAAATTTCTAATCGGTTTCAAATTTTGAAATTTTTTCATATGTTATGAATCTACCCTGTTTACCACTTGCGTTCTTAAAATATCGATTCCGGTAACTATAACCTGATAAACAGCTGTTTGCTGGTAACAGTTCACCGGTAGAATTTTCGTAAATACCTCATATAACTGACAGAAGGTAATGTGCTGGCCACATCAGATTTTTTTGAAAACAACTTAATTTTAGATTTTAATTTATTAAGAAGCTGGTTCGTAATTGTTCTGTTTTGTAGTCCCACAACTTTTACAACTTGACAGATTGTACAAAATACAGGGTCTGTCTTGGAAATAGTGGGACATGGCTTAACCACAGATTCCTGGGACCAAAATAAGACGATTTAACTAAACTTACCTATATCCGACTGTGCACCGTTTAGCCAGTATTCTGCTTTAAAGTCGTTCTAAAAAAAATTAATATTGCATATAATAACAAAACGCTTTATTCGATTTGTATAAAATTTGGTATGGTATTGTTAGTGAACCACTAGTGTATGAAACTTGGGTGTCGCGACCATGATTAAACCATAACTTTTTAATGGCAATGCCAATAATGTAAATTTACTGTTTTTCAGAAAGATACAATCAATAGTAAACTTTCGTGTCTCTGCGTAAGCTATGATATCTGTAACGATTTAGTCAGAAGAAAATAAAATCTAATTGCATGCGCCGTGTAATTTTTAAAATAAATTTTATCTAGCAGTCTATCCAAATGTCAAACTACTAATTTTTAATGACAAAAACAATTGTTTATGAGTTGTCAATTTTCTAAACTTGTTTAGGAGTGAGCTAACATTATTTAATCGTCTTATTATAATAAAAGCAGTAAAATACTATAAGGCCGAACAAACGGATATGTTACTATTTTTAAAATATGGCAAAAGAAATTTTTGACAACCCATAAACAATTGTTACTGTCATTAAAAATTAGTTGTTTGACATTTGGAAAGACTGCTAGATAAAATTTATTTTAAAAATTACACGGCGCAATCACTTACATTTTATTTTTTTCTAACTAAATCGTTACGGATATCATAACATACGCAGAGACACGAAAGATTACTATTGAATGTATCTTTCTGAAAAATAATAAATTTATATTATTGGCGTTGCCTTTAAAAAGTTATGGTCTATTCATGGTCGCGACATCCAAGTTTCATACACTAGTGGTTTACTAACAATAACAAATACCATCTTAAAAGATGAATTAGATTCATATGGATTGTCATACCAAATTTCATTCAAATCGAACAAAGCATTTCGTTATTATAAACAAAACTAATTTTTTTTAGAAGCACTTTGAAGCAGAATACTTGGCTACACGGTGCACTGTCGGATATAGATAAGTTTAGTTAAATCGTCTTATTTTGGACCCAGGCATCTGTTGTTAAGCCATGTCCCCCTATTTCCAAGACACCCTGTATATTTCAGATTATAGCTTCTTTCAGTTCTCTTTATCATACCATGAACTATTGCACATTATACCCATATAAATTCTTCATATAGCTGGAGACACATGTGGTGAAGTTTTAGGAGATGTAGTTCTGAAGGAAAGTTTGTGAAGACATTGCAGATGAATCTTGATTTGAATCTGCTGATAAACTAATGTTTACGGAACTCAGGTGGTATGAACTAACTTTCACATAGTACATAATAATTAAGAAGTTGTAGTTTGAAACAAGCATACCTACATAGGTACATCCATAGGCGCCGACTTTGAAAAATTTTATCGGGTGCACTCACCGAACAAAAATTGAAATTATACATACCGTGAGTTTTTTTTAACAGTGGACATGGACGTATGTCATTACCATAGTTACACTTAAAATAATTGAGCAATGTATTATCGCGTTTTTTAAAAAAACTGGACATAGGGAGTTGTCAAAGTCATCAAACTGTCATATTCCAAAATGATGTATGAAGAAAACATATAAATCATACATTGAAGAAGTCCAATACGAGTTTAAGGCAAGTTTTCGATTTATTTGCTGCTATTTTTAATAAGCAACTCAGGCCAGCAACTATTATGGAGTTATCAAAGTCATCTAACTGTTATGTGTCAACTTCAGAAATTTCTGTTATATTGAAAGGGTATCCTATCACTTACAGAAGGGAATGGTGAATATCACATCTCGAGCTCTGCATTTCATCGTCGCATTAAAATTGATGCATTATTTTGTTATACGCTGTGTTAATAAAACAATTTGAATAGTTTATTATTATTATTATTATTATTATTATTATTATATTAACACATTTGTAAGGTAATGCTAATATATTTTTAAGTGAAAGTAAAATTACATTTATATTAGAACAGCTTCACCAAGTATCGCAATTATTGTACTTTATTGTAATTGTACCTATATTTATTATCATTTATATATTATTGTTATTACTAATACTTTTATACGTTGATAAGAATTATTTCTACGCTTAATACATTAATAATACTAAATCAGTATGAATCTTCAAAATGATTTTATACCTATGCATTTTATTGGAAACAACGTTCTCCAGATGGACAAATCACAATAAAAAAGTTTTATTGGCAAGTGGTCGACCAACTGCAATATTAAATTTAAATAATAGTATATTATGATATAAGTGTATAAGCCGGCCATTAAAGCACGCGTGACAAGTTTAAAACGCGCGCTTTTAAAGGCACGAGTGCTTTAATGGCTCTTATACACATGTATCATACGCTATTTTTTATTATACCTGCACAATATGTTGGAAAAAAGAATCTAAAATTTTGATTTTGACGTTTTATAATTGTTTATGATATATGACATAACATCGTTTACACGGAGATTGTTTAGCATTTGTTGTTTACGTTACTATGCGGATTTGCCATTTCGCAATTTGTTGTTTATTTATTATAAACAAGATTATAAACATCAAAACTATCAAGATCCTTCTTAATTTAGACGGAAAACAAGGATAAAATAAATAGGATACCATAAATAAAAAACTTACAAACATATTTCTATGCTGTCTATAACTCCATATGTAAAATGATGTACTGTATGCGAAATACCAAAGAACTTTCTGCTAGTGGCTTCCTATTCTTCATCGTATACTTTCCCCATTAATAAATCCCAAAATTGTTCATTTGGGCGATGGAATATTTCTTGTATTGTCTTGTTCTCATTCTCATATGTCCCGTAGCCATTGTTGAGTGATTCTGGCAAAGAGGCACGATGCTAAATCAGGCCAAAATAGAACGTGGTTATTCCTATGTTACCAATAAATGAATAATTATTCCAATTTATGAAGACAATTTCCTTTGTAGGTGTTATACATGATTAATTATATTCTAACCTACAAACAGTGGCTTCACGCCTGGTGAATTTTGTTCAAAAATACTGCGCATGTGCCAAGCATATGATGTGAAATGGGTTACATTTTAATAGTGTACAAATGGTGGAATAGAAAATATATTATTTAAAATTCATCACACATTTATATGAATAATTGAAGTAACTCAGTAGGTATTGCTTATTTTCATTGACAATTATAAATAAACAAATTGTTAACGTTTGTTGTTGCTTAGCGACTTTAAAGCACGGCATGTTTTAATCTTGAGATTAAGCACGCTTTTTAGTACGATGATCAGTGATTATGATGCAGGTATAATAAAAAAAAATATATGAAACTACCAATATAACCCCCACTCTTCATAAATATCTCTTCACCTATTTTTTACTTCACGAGCCGCCACTGATTTATTAATATTACAATAAATTACTTCACTTTTTAAACGTCAGTGTGATGGTTTCACCCAACATTAAAATTGTTGCCAACACAAAGTGACAGTCTCACCCCAAACCATGACTGGCTACAGACTACGGGTCACGTGTGTGCCCGTGATATATTGGAAATAATATCGATTTTATATTTTTCGTTTTAACTGACAGCTAACAGACACTTTACCCGCTAATCAGAGAAAAAAATACCGGGTCTAAAGGAACTTTTAATCTGCATGTTATATTTTATATAAAAAATATAATGGCAGATGATATGCTGGCTCCTGGCCATATCAGACTTTTTGTATGTCATTCCTATACAAGATTTATCACAATACATGCCATGTTTTATATTCATTGTTACTAGCAAACATGACAAGGACATTCACAAATGAAAAATGTAAAGAGCACAAATTTTTTTCTACGTCCCAAATTACCACTTTACGGTCGCATTTATTTCACAGCCATAGCATAGCCACCTTTCTGTTAATAAATTTAGTGTTGCACTACTTGCAGATTCATAAATTTCAAGCGGCGCAGCGTATTAGAAAAGAATTCTGCAAGTGACATGAAATGTAATTTATTTTTATATAAAAATTTGTAATCTTTGAAATAGTCGCCTAAAAAATATTATCACATTATCGGTTTAAAAATTCTTTTATGGTCTTATCTGCTTGATTACTCTTTTTTTTAGATATTTAGTTTTTTATCTTCCGTCACCTTTAGGTAAGGAAGGTATTGTATTTGGTCAAAAAATCAATGATGAGTTTTAGGGTCCCTAGAATTCGATTGTACTATTTTTACGATGGTGTCTGTGTGTGCGTGCGCGCGCGCGCGCGCGTGTGTGTGTATGTGTGTGTGTGTGTGTGTGTGTGTGTGTGTGTGTGTGTGTGTGTGTGTGTGTGTGTGTGTGACAAAATTTTCTAATGCGATAAACTCTAATACTACAATTCCAAAAATTATAATTCGTATTCCTCTTCATATGAAGAGCTGATTAGATTTTGGTTATAATTGGTCAACCGGAAGTACCCTCATTTCAAGATTTTAACAGTTTTTCTTGAAAAAACTATGTTAAATATCATTTTTTACATTTAATGTTATTATAAATATTAAAGAACATTGTATTCTCTATACGATTTGACTGCATTTTATACTTCATATTCAATGGATAGAGAGTTAAAAAATTATAAAGAAATTAAATATCATATATTAGCCAGCAACACTATAACAGCTGCTATATTAAGAAAATTCTGATTGAAAGGTGTCAGTGTCAAATGCAGTTGACAGTATGTTTTACAGTTTTACTGGAAATATAGGATCTTTTGCTAGAAACTTTCTGTATGGAATTTGTATAAAATACTTACAACTGCCTTAAGGTAATAGGAAGGTAATGTGCTGGCCACATCAGATTTTTTCACATTTAATGTTATTATATATTTGACTGCATTTTATACTTACTACATACTAAATGGATATAGAGACAAAAAATTAATATCCAGCTATGGAAACAGCTACTATATTAACAAAATTCTGATATAGTATGTTTGTCTTAAAACTTTACTGGAAATATGGGATTTTTGCTAGAAACTTTCTGTATAGAATTTGTATAAAATACATATAACTGCCGGAAGATAATGTACAAGAAATATACTCTCTTGCAAGGAAATTCTGTGTGAAATTTGTGCAAAATACATAGAACTTAGGGAAGGTAATGAACAAATGAAATAGCCACATCAGATTTTCTATTTTTAAAATTAAAGATACTTTTCATGAATAATAAAAAAAGTTTCCCATTTATAAAGACTTTTTTCCTTCACTCTTTACATTATATTCAAATGAATTATGTAAAAGATATTGTTTATTAAAGACATAGAACAGATAGTTTTATTTTATTTTTCATTGTTTTGTTTGCTAAGAATGTTCATCTCATCCTGGGAGTCTGGGAGATTTATTAATAACCTAATAAAAAGTTTAAAAGTACGGGAATTTAATGCAGTACAATAATTTCTATTTTTAATAAGTACACGAAAACATATATTCACTATTTTACATAACTAGCTGCACGAGCGAGTTTGAATTACATCTGCATTTTCAGTGGAAGAAGTGGGTTGCATTCTTGCGTACACTTACAACTGTCTTTCTTTGTAAATGCCAGGAAATATATTATTCTCAAACAATTTGTACGTATTATTCATGGCACAACAAAGATCAATTTCCAGCCTGTTGCGTGTTATGAATTTAATTAAAACAAATCTTACAGTAAAATATATGTACGATACTATTGCAATTGAGGAGAATAAAATATGAAATATCATTTTAGTGCTTCTTTCAAGTAATACATTCGACATTTGCATATTTTATGATACCTTAATATTAATAATGACAATTCTGTACTTCTCGTTGTGCACGAATTTATTGTTATTGAACCAGTCTACAATGCGACGACCGTTGTGATCCACGAAGTCAAGTACTGAAAGACCAGAGGTCGTAAATCATTTATTCCTCTTTTTATGTGGTCGTACTGTGCATTCGGAACCGATTTTCTTTGATGCATTTCTCCAACAGAATTTCAATTTGTGTGAAGACGTTAGGTGCATTCTTACTAAAGAGGTATTGAAGATTTTTTTATTCTGTTCGAACTACATTTTAGAACAAAGTTACAAGCTTGCAAAAGCTGTTTGTAATAATAGTATATTATATACTCAGGGATTAAAGGGCATATTCAATCCTGTGGGTATAAGTAAATAATCACCTGAGGGATTGAATGCACTTTAGTCCTATGGTATATACGCTATTTTTCGCATTCCCATATCAAATGGAACCATATTAGTGTAAAAGAAATTAATCTTACAATTTGACAATACAAATCTCAAAAATTTTATTCAAATTTAAACTCAACGCCTGCTCAAAATGTAGTGCAGATACGAATAAATAAATCATAGTAACTATATGATGTTATGGAAACATCTTGTTTATTTTTGCTTTAGTCCCCCAGGGATTTTTTCATATTTAATCCCTCTGGGACTGAATTTGAACTTTAGTCCCTGAAATGAGTGATTAGAATCGCTCTTTAGTCTCGGGAGTGCGAAAAATATTTTTCTGGCTATTATTAACAGTTGACATTTTATGGTGACTTTTTCACTCATAAATTAATAAGCCAATCCAAATTCAACATTCTACCTAGTTACCAAATTTCATTTCGACAAAACAACGTCACAGAAAGTTTTCGCACCCTTTAAGCCAATAAAATTTCGTATTATTACAAGTGAGTTTTTATTAAAAACGTGTCGATTTGGACAGGAATCTATTTAAAACGATGAAAAAGCAAACTTAAATATAACACCTCAAAACACAATAAAAATTAGAAGATTTTTATCAAGAAAAAAAATATATAAATGATTACCTGATTTTTATTTTGGAAATAGTCATCTGAATAATAATAATAATAATAATATTTTGTCGGCTTTTCAACTCGTCAGAGTTATAGCCCTAAATCAAATACTTTTATTTTTTTTATATTATTACATTTTATTACACATTTTATAATTAGTATTTGAAAACACTTACAAACATCCAAGCCCCTGGTGGGAATCGAACCCACAACCTCAGGGTCGAGCGGTGACGGTCGCTTCGAGCACTGGTCGCTGCCTCAATCCACACGACCACTGAGGCGGCTAGTCATCTGAATACCATTCGTGGTTAAATTTTATCCTGGAAAAATTTTCCAATTGCTTTACTCGAGCTTGTTGCCACAATTTATCTCGTGACATTGATCAAAAATCACTCGTTTGACAACTCGTGATTTTTTTGTCAATGTCACTCAATAAATTGCTAGGCAACCAGCTCTCGTAACAATCTGAAAATTTTTCTGGCAAAAATTTACCACTTATGATATTATATATGAAAACATTGTTTCGATTGACATGATTTGACGAGGCCTGTCTACAAAGAATCCGACCTTCAATTTTCCCGCGTAAAATAATGAGGGTACTTTCCACAGTTGAGGAAGACACCTTCATAAGCATGCCTGAATTTTCGCTTTTCCATCGGGTGCATCATTCGCTGCATGGTAGCTACTGTGCGAGGTGTAGTTTCAAGTATTCGTCGGATTTCCAATACGTTCGAAATGAACGTGTTGAGCATAGGCGCCGAATACATGAGTACGAAGCACCCATACAAATTACTCATTATTGCTTTTAATTCAAAATTACTATTTAAACGCAATTTCCGAGTTACCTAGTTAAAGATGAAAAAACTCAAATACCAATTGTTATTTTTAAAACTTACAATGACCATGCGCATTATTTGTTACGAATTTGCAATAAACCCCTATTTAGTCGCAGCTTGTGCCTATGTCTATCTATTACCGCGCGTTGCAGCATTGAGTAAAGAATAACATAGTCACAGTCGTTCAATTTCCTTTAACCACCTAGTAAGAAGCGCGGAACAAAACAAACCAAAATTGCCAAATGAGTTGGCAATCGTCACTGCCGCAATTATTCAAAATATGAAGGCAAAGCAAAACTTTAAAGCGTGGGTCAAGTTAGCGCGGTTACGGGAAAATGAAAAAAGTAAGAAGGGAGTTGGTAGACCGTAGACGAGTTGTTAGGCGTTTCAGGGATTCCCAGAGTTTATTTATTGTCAGGGTTGCGATTGGTGAATCTGAAATTGTACTAACATTATAAATCAAATTGAACTAAAATCACTTGAATTGTATTAAAATAAATAAATAAATAAATATATCATCACGGCTTATTACCCATTGCTGGGTGTGCCAATCTGCTTTGTACACAGATGCGGTAATGATGAAATATTTGCACCGTGCGGGCGCTTACCAGGCGTCACCTCACGGACACTCATTGCTGGCGTGGAGAGTGCACCACAAGAGTCAATTTTGTGCCATTTAAAATTGGAAATATTTGGCGTCGGTCGGGATCGAACCCGGTTCCCCAGATTCGCGATCTGACACTCAGGCACACGGCCACGAGACCCCATGAATTGTATTAAAAAATTCTTGAAATTGTTTGTCTGCGGTGCTTAGTCTTTTGGCCTTAGGCAGTTTTCTTCTAACTACACCCCATCCAAATGAAGGGCTGATTTGGTTATAATTGGTCGACCGGAAGTACCCTAATTTGAAGATTTTGACAGTTTTTCCTCATATTTAATGTTATTATAACTATTAAAGAATATTTTATTATTTATACGATTTGATTACATTTTATACTTTATATTCAATAGATATAGAGTTAAAAAATTATAAAGAAATTAAATTTCATAAAACAGCCAGCTTTGCAATAAACATGGAAACATGTACTATATTAAGAAAATTCTGATTGACAGATGTCAGTGTCAAGTGCAATTGACATAGTATGTTTGTGTTATAATTTTACTGGAAATATAAAAACTTTCTGTATGGAATATGTACAAAATACATAGAACTGACGGAAGGTAATATGCTGTCCACATCAGATTTTTATATAATTATGCAGCTGTTTAGAGACGATGCCATGGGGGTGGGGGAGGTTGGTAACATATCACAATGGAAGTATTCCTTGTCCCCAAGGCCAAAAAAATCACGAATCACCGGAAAGAACAGTGATGAAAGAGTGCTATCAAGAAGTTCTCCGCCGTCTCCGTGATGCAGTACAACGCGTTTGCCAAGCTCAAGACATGGCTCCGTGCAACTTCTGGTTGTTTCCAGAATTAAAGAGGCAACTGGCAGGATCACGTTTTGAAAGTAGAAAAGAAATAATCTGGAACGAGTCGGCGGACCTGCAGGCTATTCCAAAAGAAGACTTCCAGAAGTGTTTCTAGCAGTGGAAGAATCGGTAGACTAAATGCCCCGTCAGTTACATAATATTTCTATCCCAGCCATTTTTAGACAGGCCTCGTATATAAATACAGAAAAATCACGCTGTTTCCTATAAATGTTGCTAAGAAAGAGTTAGTAACTTGGTTACAGAATTGGGATGATAATTATTTATTTCACTCACCTTTAAGTTATTATTAGGGGTAAAGTTCCCCACCAAGTTGGTAACATTACTTTCCATGAGTGTAAAGTTTACTAAGTTGGGAAACCTAAGTAGGATGTTAGAGATATTGAATGTAGCGAACGGGTAGTTGCATACGGTGAGTGCTTGAAGTTTTGGTCTCCGCTTTAAGCTAGTTATATCTCCAGAGCATGTGACCACGGTGGTGGAGGAGAAATCGCATTTGCCTTCGGGTACGGTGCAAGCGAAGCCAGTATGCAGCAGAAACCTGCAACAGACAAAACGAAAAATATAAATAATATTATAATTTCATTAGATATTTTCTATTCGTCAATCACAATTGACTCATCTAATTCCTTAATATTATTTTGATATTGTTATTCCATTTGTCTGTGTGTTTAAAATGATGCATAGGTCCAATGCCGCATTACCTAATAGACATACTAGGCAATTGCCTATGGGCCCCGAGCCTTTTAAGGGTCCCGCGCTCCGCTACATTGGGTTAAAATAATATTGGTTTGATTTTAAAATATTTTTTTATTACAAACAAAGAAATCCTTAAATAAAAATTCTGTACCGATATCACTATGGCTACATAGAAAATTACATTTTATTTGACAATGACGTAAATATGCCAATCATCTTATAAAAATACGTTTCTATACAGATAACGGAACCGGTAACTATCGGACGAGTTACAGAATCCCACTTATCTGTTAAGTGGTAACTGTCAGTTGATATTTAGGGTTAGGAGATTCATCGCACTTTTCAGCAACCCGTTTCTTTATTCGGTCGCGGCAGCTATCTCTCGGATCCATCAGCTATTCATCGTGACGTCATTTTCAATTCCTGATGGAATTGAGCGCATGAATAGTTGTTGTATAAAGAATCTCGCCTTTTTTACTGAGTAGTGATCGGGTTACCATCAGAATAAACTTATTGTTATTGATTAAAGTGTTTTTTTTTTGTGTATAAATCGTGTTGTCTCCAACATGTAATTGTTACGTGGGCGTCATTAGTAGGTATTTGACGATTATATTGACAAAAATAATGCATTGGAATCTTTTAAAAAATTCATATATCGCCGACGAAATAAAAGATGATTGGCCTAAACAAAGATAAAAGATGGCACATTGTTGCTATTCAATGGCATAATCATCAAATCTATCTTTGTCAAGGCCGCTCTCTTCTTATTTCCCTAGATACTTAGATTATAGTAGAAAATGAAAATATGCTATTAAAAATCATGTTCCTTTTCACGTTATTGTCAGATAATTTCATTCATACTCCGGTTTTAAATTCGTAAAGGAAGCGCCCTTAATGTTGGTAAAATAGGAATTTGTAATTGTATTTTCAGTAAATATATGAGTTTCCTTAATTCGTTTGCGGAATTGGAGTGGAATTCAAACTATTTTAGTGACAATTTCATAATGAAATTTTCATAAATGGTTACGATTACTTACGAATACATTAATAAAAACTCCATATCTTGCTTTACCTGCAGAATAAACTAAATGGCCACTAAAAAAAACAAATATAGGGACGATTTATATTAGTAACAAAATTACTGGAAATCAAAGTGTCATTAATAATATTTGTTTACATTGATATCTTACTTATTCAGGCGGATTTATGCAGACGACTTTTTATTTTACTTTTTCTTTTACTTTATAAAAGTTAAATGTATGTTAATATATGTACTGCTTTATGTGCACACTTTTAATTTTACTTTAAGACCTTAAGTTGACCAACATTCAACTTAATACCGTTAAAGTAGAAGAATATCACAACTGCGCATGAGCTCCACTTGACAAACGTCAGCGTGTTGTGTATTTGTTTTTGTGTGTAGGTTTTAGGTTATGCAAACGAAAAATCAGTAAAGAACAAGATTGTATATTATAACATTTAATTCATAAATATCCCCACTTATATGATAAAACAAATATTTTATTCAAGATAAAGTAGCCAAAAAGAATGTTTGGAAAAGTATAGCGTCTGTATTAAATGAAACTGGTTGGTATATTTACTTACTATGTAATAATATTTTTGTATGCACAAATTATTACATTCTTGTCCATTTTAACAGCATAATTTATCTATTTACATTTGCGACTATATGCTAGAAACATCATATCTGCGCATGTGTATTAAATGCTTTAAAGTAGCTGCATAAAGTACCAAACTTAGAGTAAAAGAAAAAGTAAAAGAAAAAGTAGACTGCATAAATCCACCTTTAGTATTGTTAGTGATTAAAGAATACTGCTAAATAATCCTTTTATTTTCAGATTCGAAATCTCCGTATCATAGAGACTTCCTTTGGGTGAGTGTTTTTTATTTATTATTATTTTTCTTTAATCTATTCTAACAATAATAACGACATAAGTAATCTCTTTTATGATTAATTATATAACCAAAAGATTGAAATTTATCTTGCAATGCTGTGAACGACAATATGTCAATTAAAAGTTTATGGAAACCGGCTTAAGGAATATTATACTATTTAGAAGTTTCGGGAAATTACTGTGATCTTTGATCATAATCTACGTTTTATCCCTCAGATCCTGAGATGAAAAAGCTCGAAATTTTCCTAAATACCCGACGAAATGTAAGATAAATTGCTACGAATGAAAGAAGAAAATGTATAATCTTTTTTATTCGCATCGTATTCTTTGTTTATGATAAAAACGGGATTAAATTCTTATCAAATAATAGAGAACTAAATTGAAATGGGTGATTTATGACGCGTATAAAAGACTAATATTTTATTGGGGGGAGGGTTCATATCAAGTGAATAATACCAAATAAACATAGGATCTAATCCTTTTAGTTACCAAAATACATCACAAAATTTTGGCCAGCTCAAAAACTCACAAAATCTGGCAAGCTTATTTACATATATACAGGTTGGGGCCTAGAAACTTTTTACCTCCCGCTACCCTTGGTAAGGGAGGTATGTGGATCGCATATCGAGATTTTAGTAAATGACCACGTTTTAAGATCCCTAGAATCCAATTTTAACATTTTCACGTTGATGTCTGTGTGCATGTGTGTATGTATGTGTGGATCCTCCACTCTAACTTAAATACTATCATTCAGAAAATTTTGAAACCTTGTATTTCGACTTTTTTCTAATGTGCCAAGAGCTCATTAGATTTTGGTGGTGGCTCAAAATAGTTTTTCTTTGAAAAATACCTTTAACTGTTATTTTTTGTAGATTCATGTTATTATAAAAATTAAAGATTATTAATTTTTTTACAGATTTGCATTAATACTTTCTACATAATTTATGGATAAATTTATAAAATTATCTATAAATTAAATCCCGGAGCGTGCGCTTTAAACAGACAAAACTCCTTGGTTACACAGTTATTCCTATGCATGTAACTGACAGATAAATGTCACTGTCAAAGAACTAATCATTTCAAATTAATAATTGTAATGGGAAAATAAATTCTGGGATGCAGTCATGTAATTATTTATTATTTGCTTCGATGTTTCGATCCTACCAGGATCATCCTCAGGAACTACAGAAAGTT
The DNA here is from genome assembly GCA_963082715.1 of Harpalus rubripes. NCBI lineage: Eukaryota > Metazoa > Arthropoda > Insecta > Coleoptera > Carabidae > Harpalus > Harpalus rubripes. The sequence goes on from OY720452.1 coordinate 66,514,551, forward strand.
ATGAATAACAATTTTTTTTAAAAAACATATACCGGTATTTAAAATTCAATCTTCATTCTAAAAAGGTAGTTACTTGAATTAGATAAGACTATATTTTCGGAGAAACACTATTTTGAGCTTCAAGTAAAGTGCCATTTCCGGTTATCTGATTTACACCAAAATCTAATGACTTCTATCCATATTAGAATAAGGTTTCAAAATTTTCTGAATGATAGTATTTGAGTTAGAGCATAAACAGTAACCACACACACACATACATACATACGCATATACACACAGACATCATCGGGAAAATGTTAAAATTGGATTCTAGGTACCTTAAAACGTGGCCATTTACCAAAATCTCGATATGCGATTTTTAGCACGATCCCTATACCTCCCTTACCAAGGGTAGCGGGAGGTTAAAAATTAATGTTAATGAAAAATTACCTCAAATACGTTATCCGATTTACACCAAAATCTAACAGCTTCTTTGCATATTAGAAAAAGTTCGGAATACAAGGTTTCAAAATTTTTTGAATGATAGTATTTGAGTCAGAGTGGAGGATTCACACATACACAGAGACATCATCGTGAAAATGTTAAAATTGGATTCTAGGGACCTTAAAACATGGTCAAAACCAAAATCTCGATATGCTATTTTTAGCACGATCCCTATACTACCCTTACCAAAGGTAGCGGGAGGTAGAAAAAGAAGTTTCTTGGTTCCACCCTATAGTATTTTTCATTTTAAATTACCTCCCCAACAAATAGTTAAAGTTTCCTAATCTTGTTATAAATCATCCTTTTAAAAAGCATTAGCAAATTTGGTTTGTAAACGTTAACAAATTCATACTAACTTCTCCTGTTTGTGCAACAATTAACTTCTTGCAATGTTGACGAGCTGCTTGTTCAGTAACCAAATTTCACGCTGTTTACTTTGTCTTGAAATTAATTAACTATCTCCGTAATTATAATAAGTTATGAGTGATTTGACTGACAGCATCGCACGTCTGCTACTCCTCGATGGAGATTTTTATTTGCAATCCTCCCAAGAGATTAACTTCCCACCTTGAATAAACCAGAGAAACTTTGGCGGATCGCGTGTTCGTAATATTTCAAAGAAGCTCCATTCATATTTCAGCAGAAAGCAGGAGATCCTGAGAGGAGTATTTAGAATATATAGGGGTATTAGCTACGTCTCAGGAATATTTTTTCCCGGAAAGAATTTTAAGTTTAATGTTCTTTTATTTACCCAAAAAAAAAAACAAATGCATGTTTCTTTTATCTTAAATTTTTATTTTATTTATGAGACAGAACTAATTGAACTTTAGTATTACCTGACAAAAAAGCACAGATATTACGAGACCAAAATTAAAACTTATTTGCGAAAGAAAGTCAGAAAATAAAGGACAATACAAAGCTACTAAAAAATATAAAATCGAAATTAATGAATCCAGTTTGTAGCAAACTAGCAACTTTTTATATCTCGTTACCCTTGTTAAGGGAGGTATAGGGATCGCATATCGAGATTTTGGTAAATGAGCACGTTTTAAGGACCCTAGAATCCAATTTTAACATTTTCACAATTATGTCTGTGTGTATGTGTGTATCCTCCGCTTTAACTCAAATACTATCATTTAGAAAAAATTTAAACCTTGTATTTCTGCCTTCTTATAATATGGAAAGAAGCCATTAAATTTTGGTGTAAATCAGATAATCGAAAAAGACACTTTCCTTGAAGTTCTTCGAAAATAGCTATTTGTGTATTAAGAGCGCAAAATGGGACATTGTCGACTGAGAGGTTGTTGCCGCGCGACGCAGGAGCGAGGCATTCTCTCGAAATCGACAATGTCCATTTGCGCTCGAAACACACACAAGATTTTTTCTACAGTCGCCACAATGGGGTCCTCCAGCATAACAAAAATTTATTTTTTATTTATTTTTACTTATCGGTATTTTCCATTCTTCTTGAGCTATTGCTTCAATCCAATCTAAGCATTTTATACTTTCGTTTTTGTAAATGAATGCCCTATTTTATTTTCACAGCAGTGCGGCATTTTGTTTGGTTATGTAAGTGGGTAATGTGTAACTACAGTGTCATTAATTCCTGACTAAAAGTTTCCATTAAGAATATAGCCAAGTAACATTTCTCAACATTGTATAGTTAGAAATTTGAGGAGCGAGCGTTTTTCTACTTTGTCGCTCTAGAGCGGCAAAGTGACATTTTGCGTTGACAAGAGAGCGCAAATGGCTACTTTGTATATAGACTGTAGAAAAATACCTTTTTGCACGATCGGGTTATTTTTTATATTTACGGATAGTGTTTCCAAGACAGATTTTTATGAAGGCGAATAAAATACAAATATTACTGATAGACAAAATTTATTTTTGGATAGGTAATAAAAGAATTGTTGAGTCAAGAAGGATCAACTGGAATTATCTTGGAATAAATGATTAAGGCCTAACTGACTACTTAAAAGCTTTACAATGTCACAGAGAACATTGAACCTTTTTTCTCAAAACTTATGTAACAGGTATTATTTGGTAAGATATATTTTTATAATAACAAAATAAAAGTAGTATCTTATGTACACCATAAAAACTTATTAAACAAGTCTACTGAATTTGACAGTATTGGCGGGGCTTAAATCTTAACTACAATTCAAAGATGACCATAATCAGACATTTTTAAAAAATGCAATAATATCTGGTTTGATATTCTTGTTCTTTTTCGTTTATATTGAATTAAATACTTAATTACTTTGTCGTTTACAGAAACCGAGTGCATTATCATTTTTGTGTTGAGTGCAACAGACAGGAAATTGCAAATAAAATTTTTCAGCTGTTACATTTTTCTCGAGGCGAGAATTAATTTTCTTCTGCTACAGGGAATTTAATTTTTCTATTTTTAATTTAATTTGATGAGGATTAAACTCAATTTCAAGGCTTTTAATTTTACATTTACTTGACTTTGTACCCATAGAAATGATAACAGTCTTCCTTCATTTAGTTAACGGGATGAATTGACAACATTCTTTCGATTGGAATCAATTTACTTTGTATTTGTACTTAGATGTACTTTAAAAGAAAGAAATTCGAAACTTTTGATGTCATTATTTGCAACAGCGAATGTTGTTCTTGGGAATTAAAAAAGTTTCAATACATTTGTGAACAGATGTTAAGTTTGCGTCTAGGTTATTTATTATTTCGATAAGTTTCTTGTTTCAATAATTCTGTAATTCTAGTAGGGATCAGAAGTGTATTTAATAATTATATTCTACATTTACAATGCGCGACTAGTTGGTTCAGATTGAGAAAATAAGTGGCCTTTGCATAATTAAGAATGATGAAGGGTATAGTTTCCTATTTTCAAATTTTTGAAGCATACTAGACCGACAGGTAATGGAGGCTGATCCTTTTGGGAACTCCAATTCTTAGAAGTTCGCAAAAATGTGCCGAAGCAATGAGAAAGTACGTTACCACCATAAAATTACGGTTTTGTCGGCCTCGTCAACATTTCTTAAGAAAAGCTTGAAAAAGCTTGTTTTCATTCAAGCTACTTGATAGTCGAAGGCTTGGCTGGGCTTGTAAATTCAAGCTTTTTTCAATGTTAGGCTTAGTTTAGCTTGGGCTTGATGGAACAGAAGCTTGGCTTGGCTTGACAAGTCAAACTTTTTTCCGATGCATCCCGTGCGGTCGAATTTCACGCGGTCGAAATCCCAAACTGTCGAAGTTCCACGCGGTCGAAATCCCACGCGGTCCAAATGTACCCCCACTATTTTGTCCGTTCTACAGAAATTCAAATATTTCCACGCCGTCGAATCCCACCCGGTCGAAATGTTACATGATACAAATCCTTCGCTCCCGTACCGCTCTCTTTATCGATCGTATTGCAATCTAACAAACTATGCTTCGTGGTAGTTCCGCGTCAAAGATAATATATAAAAAAAAATTAAAACATTATATTATTATACAACAAACTACACTATTATTCTCGAAAGATGACTATTCAAGGTCTTTCTTTCAAAGAAAGAATACACATCACTTTATAGCAGTAGCTTAGCAACATTTTGTATTAGAAAGAGAAAGATTATTTGACTTATATCTATTTAATTTATGTGATGTGACAGATATACGTAAATAGCGGCATTACTTTCTAACACACTATAAATAATAATGACATATGTCGTAGAATTATAAATACTTAATTATCTACTACACTGCCCTCTGTCCTAATATTTACCCAGTGGCGTTGACGTTTAAATCAAATTATTATTCCTTTGGTTTATAAGTTAAGACTATGTTTTTGTATTTTGCAATAACATAAATCTTTCAGAAAGGCATTATTTAAAAGGAAACATAATTTTCAAACAAATTACTCTTATTTTTTCAGTTAAAATGTGTCCATAAATATTTCATGTTGCACGCCTTTGCATACGAAATGCAATGAAGTTATCTGCAAGTAATATTATATCAGACGGTTCACAAATGACCTTGAATAGTCATCTTTCGTGAATAATAGTTTATTTAATGAATGAAGCAGGAAAAGAATTTACTTATACATTTTAAGTAAAATTATTGATATCGTTGGTCCGCCATTTTAGATTAGCTGTCATATTATGTGAATAAGCAGTTCATTCCTCATTTCAGTTGTAAAATTATGTATTACTGTGTCTATTATAAATCTTATGTTGCTTTTATTTCCAAATATATTTTCTTCCACTCTGCATATTTTGACAATAACGGTAACTTGATGTATCTACACATACTTGTCTACTTGAAAATAAATTTAATTATTTTATAATATTAAATAACTAGTAAACTATCATGTTTATTTAAAATGTATAGGTAAATTCTTTTCCTGCTTCATTCATTAAATAGTTCGTTGTACAATAATATAATATGTTTTAAAATTTATTTTTAAAATATTATCTTTGATGAGGAAGTACAACGAAGCATAGATTGTTAGAATGCAATACGATCGATAAAGAGAGCTGTACCGGAGCGAGGGATTTGTATCGTGTAACATTTCGACCGGATGGGATTTATGAGGCGCCGTTTGGGCCAAAATAAAAGTTTCTGTAATATATATAAAATTTCGTGATATATAATATTTTGCCATGTTGATAGGTATATACAATTTTCATTGCGATATATACAATTTTTAGTTCTATGAAATGCCGCAATATAATGAGGGCGCTCACTTTTGTGGTTTTATTTACTTATGTTGATAAAAACACAAAAGTGAGCGCCCTCATTATATTGCGGCATTTCATAGAACTAAAAATTGTATATATCACAATGAAAATTGTATATATCAACATGGCAAAATATATATCACGAAATTTTATATATATTACAGAAACTTTTATTTTAGCCCACACGGCGCCTCATAGGGATTCGACGGCGTGGAAATATTTGAATTTCTGGAGAACGAACAAAGTGGTAGGGGTACATTTCGACCTGCTGGGATTTCGACCAAGTGGGAATTTGACCGATTGGGATTTCGACCGCGTGGGATTTCGATCGCGTGGAATTCGACCGCGCTGAACGTACTCCTTTTTTGAACGGCAGGCTTGGCTTGATTTTTCAATCTTTTTCAAACCAAACCAAGCCAAGCTTTAAAGCTTCAAGCCAAGCCCGCGAATCTCTAGATTGAACCGGAACAGGCATTTATACGTCTCAGTTAAACGCCGGTTATAATAAACTTTGTAAAATCTTTGCTAGATAAATTTTTATGATTATTAAGTTCGCTATGTTTTACTACTATACGAATATAGCTTATTTTAATGTTCAAACAAATGTTCCCATCAAAATTATGAAACTTAGTTATTACAGAATACCATAAAAGGTGCTTTTATTGCCACAATTACCTATTCTTTTTGAACCAAAAGATTATGTGAAATACGTGAGGAGGAAGCAATGTTAAAATTTAACGATTTTAAAACCATGTCACTTTTTTTGAAAAACAACAACACGGCTTGCTCTTCTTTACACATCAATTTGTCATGTAAAATTCTACTTTGGAATTCATGAATAAAATATTCCGCTCATGTAGCTTTAAACAAAGGAGAAATCTGTACATCTACACCCACTCTGATCACTGATCATGATCACATCTGTCAATATGGTACTCCTAATAAATATAATTACGTTACCGCGAAGGCCAAGAGGACAGATTATTATTCAATTCATCCGAATGTAGGTTAATGTGGAAATTAATATCACCACGTCGGTAAAACAATAGCGGACATTGTTTGCAGAGTCTGATTTAGGCTTTTATAATAGTAGTACGTAATATCTATAATTTACATCAAGGGAGAGAAATTCATATTTTTTTTCGATATGCAATTTGAAGTAGATACGACAGATTTACGACAGTAGTTCCGCTCGAGGGGAAAATAACATTATTTTTCTAAAGCAGATTTGAGCAAGTGCTTTTCTCTAATCAAATTAGTAGATCAAGTAACACTTTAACAGCAAGGGTAGATAAAATAATAGCTTAACAGCAAGGGCAGATAAAGTACTTAAATTTGTATTTAAATTAAATTAAATACCTACATTATGAACTTTGAACTATGTGATAACTTCAATTATGCAATTAACGTTACAAGAAAGATCTCTTCTTGCAATAGAACCACAACTTTTACTAAATTTTAAAATTGTGGAAGACCAACATGGGATAAAGATAAAGACCCAATTATAAAATTGCACGTATTTAACGTAATTTGACATTAACATTCATTTTTTATTATTTTTTGTTCTAATATATAGCAAGCTTTATTACAAAAACCAAAAAGTTTATAAATAAATAAATAAATAAATAAAAATAAATAAATAAATAAAAAAATAAATAAATAAATAAATAAATAAATAAATAAATAAATAAATAAATAAATAAATAAATAAATAAAAATAAATAAATAAATAAATAAATAAATAAATAAATAAATAAATAAATAAATAAATAAATAAATAAATAAATAAATAAATAAATAAATAAATAAATAAATAAATAAATAAATAAATAAATAATCATCACGGCATATTACCCATTGCTGGGTGTGCCAATCTGCTCTGTACGCAGATATCGGTAATGATGATGACATATTTATACCGTACGGGCGTTTACCAGGCGTCACCTCACGGGTACTCATTGCTCATTGCTGGTGTGGAGGCACGCGGCCACGAGACCCCATAATTTTTAAATTTACATATCTCGCTTATACAAAGGGCTAACTTAATAATATTTAATGTGCTAGACGCTGAATTTAATTCTCTAAAACTCTTATTTGTAAACCATTTTATTCAAGAAAAAGCGTTAACAACTTCAGGAAATATATCACTTCCGGTTAGCCTATTTTAACCAAAATCTACTATGTTATATACCAAATTTGAAAAGTTTTGGATTATATTTTAAAATAGTTTTTCATTAAAATCTATTATAGGCTTCAAGTAAAGTACCACTTCTGGAAATTATGTAATAACCAAAAATGGAGATGCACAACTAGATGTTATAGCAGTTTTAAATACAAAATTTCAACTTTCTATGGCTTACTGTTTTTGAGTTATGCGAGATACGTACGTACGTAGATACAGACGTCACGACGAAATTAGTCAAAATGGATTCAGGGATGGTCAAAATGGATATTTCCGTTGAAATCTGGAAACCGAAATTTTTCACGATTACAATACTTCCTTTACTATGTACAAGGAAGTAAAAAGGTGTGAGCGCAAAAGATAACGGACTGGTTTACAGATAAACAGTCCTACGTCAAATTATGTCTTCCGAAAACATCATTCTCCGTATGCTTCTGATTTAGCACCGGCTCACTATCTTCTTCCCCATATTAAAATTGATGCTGAAAGAAAACTTTTACGATGACGGTAATACACAATCAAACCAATGGGACGAAATTATTGAATAGCAACCCAGTTCCAGTTCCAGACTTCCAAAACGCCCTGAATGGACTAGAACAGGGATGGCGAACCAATGGCACGCGTCACAATATTTTGGGCATGTCACTGATCATAAAATTCATCATGATGCACTACGAAAAAAAGTGTGAAGTAGGTATTATATGACGAGTGAACCAGCGAACGTGAGTGATCCCTACGCTACGGAATGTTCGGGTGCGGTGAGCGGGTCATTTGATAAACTGAATTTATCCCAATTCGATTGGTTGGAAATTGAAGAATTTGAAATGCAGCTGATTGATTTCCAGTCTAGTTCAATATGGATTCAAAAATTTATTGAAACAAGGAAAGAGTTAGAATTAATTGAAACAGAAAGATTGACAAGTAATATAAGTGAAAATGCTAATAAGAAAATTTTGGAAACATGGAATGCGATACCAGACACATTTAATTGTTTGAAGAACCTGGCTCATGCTATTTTAACAATTCATTTTCGTCAACCTATGCCTGCGAGTCATTATTTTCAGAGATGAATAACATTAAAGACTCGGTTAGAAACCGTTTGACAGATGACTCCAGTCACAGAAAACAGCAAACTTGCTGTTTGTCTGTGCTCCAGCTCAGCATGCATTCTGCTAAAAGTAACATCTTACAACCCTAACATATGTTATTTGTCATCGAATATGCAACAACTGAAGTCACACTAATTTTACTTTAATTTAAATTACGCGTATAATGGGGTATTCCGACATTTTTTAAAAATATATTTTTTCATTAGTACATACTAGTAGTACTCTGAATATCTAATTTTGAGTAAGAAAATGGATACATCACGTGAGATATGAATTTTTAAAATTTTCATCGCAATTCACATTTTCTCGTCATTGGCGCGCTTATGACGTCAAATCGATAGTGACATCTGCAACAAACTTCAGCGTCTAAATCCACATGTTCATGACAGCCATTTGCTTTTTTGCACATGGTTTCAGTAGCAGCGTGTATTACAGAGTTTGTTTGTGGTAAAAATACGAATAATATTTCATAATTATGGAACCTGATTATACAAAGACTGATTCTGGTAACCTGCTGTGGGTTCTGCCATGGTAAATGATTATTTTCTCCATAACTCATAATACGTGAGTGCAGAAATACGTAATGTTAAAAGCCGAAGGTATGTTTTGTTCGAGAATTGCTGCAAATAAAGTGGACGAAATGTCAAACAAGAAATATACGCGCGTGTTAACTACTGGCACCATCTATGATTTTAAACGTAAATATCTACCGTGAAATGAGCAACAAATTATCAATTTCACGTCACAAATTTCAAGGACGTTTCTAGAGCTGTAAAAATTCAAATTTTCTAACATTAAATTATGAATTAAAAGTTTTTAATAAACATGTTTTATTATATTAACCTACTTTATGAACATGTACACTATAGAAAAAAGTTATTATTTTGCATTATTTCCATATCACCGGAACACCCCATTGAAACATTGCAAAATGTTCCTATTTTTTTTGTAGTAAATAAAGAGTTTTGAGTTGATAGTATTTAATATTATTATTTTCCCAATAATCACAAAGTCAAAATTATTTGATGGCACGTCTATGACCTCATTAAACATTTCTTTAGAAAAATGGCACGTTGATACGTAAAGGTTCGCCATCCCTGGACTAGAACTATACAACCGCGTTAAATGTTGTGCGGATTTTAAAGTAATGCACATTTAATTATCTACTGCTGAAATCTGTGTACCAAGCAGATTGGCACACCCAGCAATGGGTAATACGCCGTGATGATATATTTATTTATTTATTTATTTATTTACTCGCGAAAAATAAATCACACGCGATTTAATCGCTCACTTTCCGCTCGTTGTTAAAATGGAATTCTATGATCTTGTATAAACAATAGGAGCAGAGGTTATTCTAAGGATTTTTTTCCACTGCACATAAAGGAAGTAAATAGCTGTAAGTTTATAATATTTTAGGGAAAGATCTTTGTTTAACTCAACTTAAATAGAAAAGTTGCGGAAACTGACGGTTCTAGAATTAGTTAATTTCATAACTATTTCTTCGGAATTGCTTACGGTAACTAAATTTTTCGCGTGGATTTTGGCTGCCAAACCGCATAGTGCGGATGTGGAAAGACTTACAAGTACCAGAAATACTCTCGGAATAGCTCGTCGGTAGATTCCGAAAATGCGTTTCTATATTTATTACAATATGCCTTCTCTGTCAGAGTGAGATCCCCGGCAAGCCACAATGATTTGGTTAAATAAGCGTGAGCACAGAGTCAAGGCAACCCCTAAAGCCAAACAACAAAGATGGTACAATAGTATTTTTGCTGAGGCCAATGCCAATGATGAGGATGAGGCAAGCGAAAAATCTGTAGATAAGGTTGAGAGAAAAGCTGGCACAATTTTAGTGCTTATACAGGGTGTTTCTAAACCTGTGTCACAAATTTTAAGCGTATATAGTACAGATCAAAATGAGTAAAAAAGCTGAATCATCATAGGTCTGATCTTCAATTGTTGACAAAGATAGCGATCGAACGAAATTTTGTATATGCCAGTAAATAATGGCCAAGGTCGCCACAACATTTAAATGAGTATAATTATTATTTTTGATAAGGCTGAGAAGTCGTAACTTACGTATAGTTTTCGAGATATTAGAGATAACTCCATAAAAACTCATTTTTCACTGTACCTCAGAAACTATTGAAGATCGGACCTATGCTGATTTTTTTACTCATTTTGGTCAGTACTATATAGCCTTAAAATTTGTGGCACAGGTTTAAAAACACACTGTATAAATATCAATCCTATATTATTTTTAGTTTACGTTTTTTTTAAAAAAACTTTACTTGGTTTATTCGTAATAAATGAAAAATAACTGCACATATTTTATTTTCCCACTGCACAATTTGCTTTTCCTACTGCACATTTTGTGTCCAACTGCACGTTAGAATAACCTCTGAATAGGAGTTCATCTCTTGAACCACCGCAAGTACTCGTGTTACCTAAAGGGTTACAGCAAACTATTATACACGGTTAGGGGGTAAACGTAAACAACATTATTACATTGTAAATAGATTGATTAGTGCATATAAAGTTATGTTTACCTGTTCATAGCAGTATATAAGGGAGGTTAGACAATAAACAGATTATGGTTTGTCTCGTATCTAAAATTGTTCATAACGCATACTTGATTATCGATTCACGCTAAAAGTATAGTCTACCGAAATCAGCGTCAGCAAATTGTGAGCTATGCAATAATTATTTTACATACGGGTGAGGCGTTCTGATGTTTTATTTTCATATGTATGCATTTTTCATATTTGCTTCCTTAGGCAATTAGATAAAATTTAATATTCAACAGATATTCTAATTTGATTCAATAGTTTAGTCAGTATGTTCTCATACATGTTTGTGTATACTGTAAAAAGTTACATATTACTTTTTTATATTTTTAAATATGTAATTTTCTTTCTCCGAATGGCATTTTTAGATTTACAGGAATTGTGTTTGTGATGCATCCAAATGTCTAATAATAGTTTATTTGCGAATAATCGATTCAAACGACAATTGCTGTACATCATTATTCTTAAAATTATTGATTTCTTATTGAAAATTTTTCCAAGATTTACAGAGGCCGCGGGAAAATAATTAGCACTATTATTGTAAATAGTATTTTATCTGTTATTTAAAATTAAGTTGCTAATGTTACAAGGAATGGCTCCCCCGCCTACTATACAAGATAGGTACAATAAAATACCATAAGACAATTTTATAGAAGACCAAGGGGGACATCCCATTAGACAAGAAAATATTTTTTTTTAAACCAGTGGTTCTCAAGTTACAATACAATGTTATATATTTTTTAAATAGGATGATATATATATTTTTAAGCCCATTCGATAGAGTATTTTTTCTAAATACAGCCGTATAATCACTTTATATCTTTGCATAACAAAAATATTGAGAAATATTCAATTGAAATTTAAATAAATTTATATTTTATAGTTATTTTTCAGTAGGCTATGTATGAAAAACAAAAACTTCTATTTGTCAATTTGAATTATTTAGGATATAAATCAAATAGGATACTGTTTATAACGTTATTAACAAATATTTGTTTCATTTTAATTTAAGGTCAATTGTTTTTCATACATAGCCTACTGCAAAAGAACTATAAAAATCAAATTTACTTATATTTCAATTTATTTTTTCTGAATATATTTATTATGTAAGGATATAAAATAATCACATGGTTGAATTCAGAAAAAAATACTCTATCGAATAGGCGTAATATATATATATATATATATATATATATATATATATATATATATATATATATATATATATATATATATATATATACAGGGTGGTGGCGGTTAGGGGTGAACATAGGGATTTAACATGGGATTTTAGATTTTTGCAATTTCCTGCTCTCCTGTTCATTTTACGGCAAAAACTGTAAAGTACAAAATTGTTTAGAATTAAAAATTGCATATAAAAATGTATTTACATTTATTATTATGATTTTGGTTTCTTTACAATTTTAAAAAGAAATTTCAAAATTTCTGTAATTTTGTAGCAATAGCCATGGAATTTATTTTTTTCTGGTTGTCAAATAAAAACAAACAACTTTTAATTTTAATACGCATATTTTATTAGGTATACCATTTAAGAATAAACCAATTCCAAATGTATCAACTACGTATAATTTTGATTTATCATATCCAATACCATTTCTTCATTCACTCCTTTATGACGTCTTCTATTATTATTATCATTATTATTATTATTAATATTATTATTATTATTATTATTATTTCCTTCATTACCTTCGTTCACAGCCATATTAGCGTGTTCTCAAATTTTTTAACAAGTTTACAAATTGTTGCTATAATAGGAATTGATGTATTTTCGTACTTTATAGAAAACATATCACGTATTCTTCTAAAAATATTGCCACCATAATAATTTTTTATAACGAAAACTCGTTCCTTATTCGAATAAACATTCATTATTAAATTAACTTTTTATTAGAGAAAATTTCGAAAATTTGACAGAAATTGAATGACATTATTATGTTTAAACATCTGAGTTATATTCAAAAATATAATGCTTCGTCGTATTTCACGTGTATACAACCTTCTGAGTCAACTTCCTATGAAGTCTTCGTCAGAAGGTGGCCAGCACAGCAGGTAATCACAGACGCGTTTCGCACTTCTTGGTGCTCATCAGTGTGATGTAACCTGGGGGCCTCTGTCTCATCCACAGAGGTGGAATCACGGAGCAGAGGCCACCCAACCTGAGTTATAAGTCATGGCTATTGCTACATATTAACAGAAATTTTGAATTTTCTTTTTAAAGTTGTGAAGAAACCAAAAACATAACAATAAACGTAAATACATTTTTGTATGCAATTTTTAATTCTGAACAATTTTGTTTTCTACAGTTGTTGTCGTAAAATGAACAGGAGAGCAGGAAATTGCAAAAAACTAAAATCCCATGTTAAATCCCTATGTTCACCCCTAACCGCCACCATCCTGTATATATATATATATATATCATCCCATTTAAGATAACATAACTTTGCATTGTAACTTGAAAACCACTGGTTTAAAAAAATAGTTTCTTCTCTAGTCGGATGTCCCCCTTGGTCTTCTATAAAATTGTATTATAGCATTTTATTGTATCTTTAGCAATATAGAAATTTTTTGAGGTAGCTCATTTAGCTGTTACACGCTGTATATGAACCGAAAATTCAAATAAATTGTTCTTGTACTAGAACTATTAACATGTTTAAAAATTTAACATTACACGAAGATACTTCTGATATAAACATGACTTTAAAAAAAATGTATTATTGAAATCTATTCAAATATGAAACAGAAAGTATTTAATTAAGTGTACATAAAGATGAAAAATAATGTATTACTTTTATCCTACTGCTTGTCACTCAAATTTATTTATTGAAAATGAAAGTATATGATCTCCTAAATATTCAGTTCAAATATGAAACAGAAAGTATTTAATTGAGTGTTGTTCCAAAAAACAATATTCGTTGGTTGTATTTTCATTCAATGGCATAGTACTTAGATATTTATAAATGCCTTTTTATGAAGAAATGCGCCACAACAGTCGCCATTAATAAAAAGTGCCGCCTCTGACTTCATGCAAACCTTCAAATATGACAAGTGTTGTTTTCACTCATAGTACTGAGACATGTTACTTACATAACACACTGCAGATTGTTCTAATAAAAGTATAATCTCTATAGCGAATTATATTACTTAAAAAAATGCCTTTTCTAAAATTTGGGTTGCTCAATCTAAAATTTGAGTTGCCCAAGCTAAAATTTGGACCAAGCTATGCGGGCCTGTGCAAGGAGTTACTTTGAACATATTTAAAATAACAATCTAATAAAAAAACCTTGGGTGTTATTCCAAATTTTAAATAATATTCTAAAAAATATCAAGAATGGGTCTTATTCGTGACTTATCACAATGGAACACATAATAGGGTATTTCACCATTATTTTTTTTATAATTTCATCAGAAAGTATAAGTAAAACTAAGACTATTGGTGAAAATCCGGTGAAAAAATATTAATAAGCGAGTTGTGGTCCCCCGATGTTTGAAAATATAGATGTGACGTCGCGAATATAAGTTTTTATATCAAACTGTTTTCTTCGTGGATCTAAAATGTTCTAGAAATGTAGGCTATTTTTAAATTATATTTATAAAAATCTGATGTGGCCAGCACATTACCTTCCGTCAGTTCTATGTATTTTGTATAAACGTCATACTGAAACTTCCTTCCAAAAGATTTAATTTCTTGTATATTACCTTAAGGCAGGTGTATGTATTTTATACAAATTCCATACAGAAAGCAAAAAGTCCTATATTGCCAGTAAAATTATAACACAACCATACTGTCAACTGCACTTGACACTGACACCTTTCAATTAGAATTTTCTTAATGTAGCAGCTGTTTCCAGACTTATAACATAGCTGGCTAATATATGATATTTAATTTCTTTATGATTTTTTAACTCTATATCCATTTAATATGAAGTATAAAATGCATTCAAATCGTATAGAGAATAAAATATTCTTTAATATTTATAATAACATTAAATGTGAAAAAATGATATTTAACATCGTTTTTTCAAGCAAAACTGTTAAAATCTTCAAATGAGGGTACTTCCGGTTGATCAATTCTAACCAAACTCTAATCAGCTCTTCACATGGATGTAACGAAGAGGAATACGAAAGAATTATAATTTTTGGAATTGTAGTATTAGAGTTGTCGCATTAGAAAATTTTGTCACACACACACACACACACACGCGCACGCACGCACGCACGCAGACATCATCGTAAAAATAGTAAAATCGTATTCTAGGGACCCTAAAACGTGCTTATTTATCAAAAACTCATCACCGAATTTTTTTACCAAAGACAATACCTTCCTTACCTAACGGTGACGGAAGGTAAAAAACAAATTAATATTGTAACACTGTACAAGTCTACATGCTTTATAATTGCAAGTGTATCAAAATTATTAAGTTAAATGCAAGAAATTTATATTCAAATAAAAACTGTTTGAGAATTGCAGTACTGGACTGGTAGCCACGTGTCCGCTATTTGAATTTGTCTACTTCTAGTAGTAGTAGTAGACTCCACTCCCTAACTCGGTATTCGTTATATATTTATAGGTGGTCTTTGAGTCACCAACCAAAATAATATATATGGATTTCATATGAGTGACTAGCTCCCTTATTCTGAAGTATTTCAATTATACTATTATTCACGAAAGATAACTATTCAAGGTCATTTGTTCGAAGAAAAAATACACATCACTTTATAGCAGTAGCTTAGCAACATTTTGTATTAGAAAGACAAAGATTATTTGACCTATGTCTATTTAATTTATATGGTGTGACAGGTATACGTAAATAGTGGCATTACATTCTAACACACTATAAATAATAATGACGTATGTCGTTGAATTACAGATACCTAATTATCTACTACACTGCCTTCTGTGCTACTATTTATCCAGTGGCGTTGACGTTTAAATCAAATTATTATTATTTGGTTTATAAGAAGTCTATGTTTTTGTATTTTGCAAAAACATAAGTGAAGAACATAAATCTTTCAGAAAGGCATTATTTAGAAAGAAACATAATTTTCAAATAAATTACTCTTATTTTTCCAGTTAAAATGTGTCCATAAATATTACATGTTGCACGCCTATGTATACGAAATGCAATGAAGTTATCTGCAAGTAATATTATATCAGATGGCTCACAAATGACCTTGAATAGTCATCTTTCGTGAATAATAGTTTATATCATTATATTTCTTTATTAATATTCATTATTATAAGCATCTACTTTCACTATTTTTTACTAATTTCTCTTAATTCAATAGATGCAAATTGAAGAAATTTCAGTTTTGTATTTCCATCCATTCGACGAGTAATATCTCAAAAATGTAAGTAAAAAACTTAAACCCATTTTTGGGCGTAGTAAATATGAGTAAACTATTATCATAAAAATATGTATTGTTATTATTTAAAATTTAGAATGTACTTTAGACGGTCTAACACTCTAACCAGTTAGTGGTAGGTGGATAAAATGACAAAAAATGTCCCCTTGTGTAAATAGCGCTTGAAAAATAAGAGAAAATTGTGTTATCTCTGTTTTTTGCACCGACGATAAACTGTTGTTAAAAGGAAAAAAATAACAATCCTCTTACATTCGGTTAGTTCTGTTTGCGATTTTCAGATTTTGCGGTTGTTAAACGAGGTTAAGTGTTGCTATGGAAATGACATGTTTTTCAGCTTAATAATTCCAGTTTTTAATTATGAGCAAAATACATGAACTCAACTTTCATCAAAAGTAATTTGCAAAAAATTTCAATTCCTACGTTTGTCTGCCTCATTATTATTCTGATGTTGTACGCGATATGAAGAGCGGTTTATGAGTGGATCGCATTCGCATGTAGAACATTCTAACAACTCTTTGGTAATTATTTTTCTTATTACCTCCCGTCATACCGTAGGTAAGGGAGGTAATGTTATCGGTCCAAAAATTCGATGGTGAGTTTTCAGTAAATAAGCACAAATTAGGGTCCCCACAACACATTTTTACTATTTTTAAGATGATGTGTGTGTGTGTGTGTGTGCATGTGTGTGACGATTTTTTCGTCCACGATAACTCTTATAACAAACTTCCAAATATATCTATTTTCCATATTTAAGTTTTCTGAAATCATATAACGAGTTTATTAGATTTTGGGTAAAATTGGATAACCGGAAGGGATACTTTATTTGAAGCCCATAACAGTTTTTAACGGAAAACTATATTAAAATATAATCCAAAACTTTTCAATTTTAGTATTTAAGACTTTTATATCAAGGGGAAAAACATATTGGATTTTGGCTAAAATTAATAAACCACAAGTGATACTTTACTTGAAGCTCTGAACAGATCTTCGTGAAAAATATATTATGATATACTCCAAAACTTGTCACATTTAGTATTTAAGACTTTATATAAAGGGCTAAAACGTATTCAATTTTGGCTAAAATTGATAAATCGGAAGTGATACTTTATTTGAAGCTCTGAACAGATTTTCGTGAAAAATAAATTGATACAATCCAAAACTTTTCAAATTTGGTATTTAAGACTATTATATTAATGACATACTAGATGTTATCTAAAATTGATAAACCGGAAGTACTACTTTACAGGAAGCCATAAAATAAACAGATCTTAAAAAAATATATTAAAACATGATTCAAATTGGTATTTAAAACTCGTGTATAATTTGAAACAACATTATATTTTGACTATACTTATATGATAAACCGGAAGTGGTACTTAATTTGGAGCTCTAAACAGATTTTCGAGGAAAAACATAATAAAATATAATCTAAAATTCGATATTACAGAATTTTCTCTTTATTGGAACAACAAATTAGATTTTGTTTACAAAAGATCAACCGGAAGTGATACTTTACTTAAAACTCATTGCTATTTCAAACGTGGAATTGACGGGAGGTCATGTTTTGGACACATCCGATTTTTTTATTATTTTAAATGAAAGTTCGTTTAATTTTGAAGCAATTCGTGGTATTAACAAGTCATAATTGTTTTTAGTTTAAAACCTATAGCTATCTTTCTCGCACCAGTTTCTGTAGTAGGTTCCGCGAGAAAGATAGCAACAGTTGTGACGTTAACTATTAGCTTTTGCTGGATTTCTCACTGAATAGCCGGTCTTCTGCTATAAATCTTTGATTTAATGAATCGCGAACAAAGAAACAATGAAGTCAATTAGATGTCAATGTCAATTCTCCAGAGACCAATATGTCCAGCTAACGATTTGGAAATATCCTTTCTCATCACAAAATTGATAGAGTGTTAACGTAAGCAATTATAACAAATAGAAAATATTCTCTATTGATTAGTTTTGATACGGAAACATGTAGAACTGTAGCTATGCTATTGTACAATGGGGTGTGTGACTGTAATGGAATTTCAATAGATCGCTAATGAAATATATAAATTAACGGTTCGTAATAGGCTGCAATAATAAAAATTAACCACTAAAGTTTTTCTTTATAAAAATGAAAAATAAACATTATTTAGTAATAATATAGTTATTTGCAATTAAATGTTTTGGAGAAGGGATATGGTGACGTCAATATGGCCCGATATTATGTCTCTACCACTATCAACCGCTAAGATGGCATATTAGAAGTATTCTTTTTGGTCAAAATCTCAGTTCGTTTCAGCTCACTTTAGATTAACTCAATAAATTGTTCTTTTTGAGCTAACTGAGCTGAGCGATACTGAGTGTACTCACATGCCCCAGTAGAAGGGGTACTGTGAGAAGAAATGTGAATATGTAAGTTGTATATGTATGTATTATGAAAGTTGAATCTTCGTGAAAACAAAAATGTCAGATACAGTAATAGTAGGTAATCAGTAATAAATTAGAATTACTATTTCTATATTTGAGACGTTGTTTTCACATACATATCAGCTCAGTTCATCTCAACTCGCTTATCAACTGAGCTGAGCAGAAATATTCAAAAAAAATACAGCTTGTCTGTTCCTGTATATCACGCTCGGGCCATAGGGACATCACTATACCCCTTTTTCGTAAACTAACTACAAATTAAAAAAAAATACGGGTATTTTATTTTTGTTTAGTATTCATACAAAAAAATATCAAAATTTTGTCACATACCCCATTAGTTTTGAGTTTTTGAGATGTACTTGTTCAATCTCGACTTGAGTACTGTCTTATTGTTTAGAATCCAATATACGACTTCCACAGTAATAACATCGAATGGGTGCAAAGAAAATTTGTACGATATTGTGCACGAAAAATTTCAATAAATTTTAATCCCCTGAACTATAGTTATACTGCTGCCCTACTACATCTCAATATGTTTACATTAGAGTCCAGACGTAAGATGTACTCCTGTCTGTATCTACATAAATTATTATCAAACAAAATCGACGACACTACTGGCTTAAATAATGTTTACATTTATATTCCGCGCCTTTCATCCAGAATGCATACGAGCATTACATTTTATATTCATCACCTATAAGGAGAAATTATTTTCTAAAACGTCCAATCCCGACTGTGTTTCATTTACAACGATATTGTAAGGAAAATAGATATTGAGGTTGACATTTAATATAAAATGTTGCTTTTAAAAATATTTTGATTTCTAATCTACGTACATGTTGATATAAATAGAATAAATCTTATTCATATATATTTTTTCCTTCTTTTGTGTATTATTTTTTATTTTTATTATTTTTTATGTATGTATATTGCGTTTCACATTTTGTCTACGTCAAACATGTTTTTTGGGTTTTTGATAATTTGTGTATCTCTGACCCCCTTGTAATTGGGATATTATATCCTGTAAGGAGGTCAATAATAATAATAATAATAATAATAATAATAATAATAATAATAAAAAATATGTTTCAGATCCCCTTTTAAGCGAAAAATTCTCCTATTGATCAATAAGTATTTTATGGCTAAATAATATATTTTTATAAACAGGTTTCGCTAGAAAATAAATTATATTTGCTATAAAATTTTATCGCTGAAAAGCCGGCCCTGCGTCTGTAAGTATATTTACCTTTTACGTTGCAACATTTAAGGCGCGGAAGGCAGAGATTTATTTAATCGTTTATTGTTTGTTGAACAAACGATAGACGAGTATTTTTAACTTGTTTGCAATGAAATAACTTTTATTTCTTTCGGCTATTCTTGAATTGTTTAGAAAGGAATCATGTTCGTGATCAAATAACAATTGTAGGAACACTTTTTTCATTTGACTTAAATTGTATTGTATATATTTTGAACCAGATTATATTGTGTTTTTGTCAATTTAAATATGACAGAGATAAGTACATAAAGTAGATTTGAGAGACAAAACTTTTAGGCCGACAACTTTTACTAAATATACAGGATGATTTATAACGAGAATATAAAACTTTAATAGCTCATTCCTTGGATTCTTTTGAGAAGGTAAAAACATGTCATAAACTTTTAACTACCAAAATAATGGGTCGATTCTATTCACATCTGTAAATTTGTAAAAACCTTACAAAAACGCATATTTACGTTGATTAATTACTGAGTTTACATGCAGTTTTCAAACCGTTTTCAAAACGTTTTTAGTTTTGAAAACGCCATGTATACAGTGTCAAAACGGTTTTGAGTTATCTCAAACCAAAACTAAAATTTCTAGGTTTGACTTGGAAACTAGTTTCAAAACTAGTCATGTAAACTTTTAAAATTCAGTTTCTATATTGCGCATGCGTACATAGCATAAAGTTTCTGTCGCTATGTGTTACTTGGGTTACTTGGTGTTACTAACCTATAAATAAACTGACAATTGTGTAATTTTAGTGCGTAGTGGTACAAAGTAGAAAAAATAATTGGAATAATGGCAAATCAAAGGATTTGGAGTAAAGAGGATTTGTCACTTTCATCAGGCAAATGCGCATGCGCCGAAACTGTTTTCAAATCAATCTATAAACCTGTTTTGAAAATTGCATGTAAACAGTTTCGCGTAATTTTGACTGAAAACTGAAACCACTTTCAAAACTGCATGTAAACGTAGTAAATATAAAATTATACATAAGAGTAAAAAGTTGCGATGCGATTTTGTTCAGTATTTACAAATTTACAGATCTGTAAGATTTACAGATGTGAACAGAATCGACCCATAAAAGAAATCTAAATTTTATAAATAACAGTTAATTTTAAATGTTGTATTATAATTGAACAATACATGCAAAAACAAAACATTCAGAATTAAATTCTCTAACGAATGAGCAAGTAAAAAATATATGACCTCATTTAAAATTTAAAAGTTTGGTCCCGTATTTTGTGAACTACTGGTCCAAAAAAATAATTTTTCTTTTCTTTAAATTTGTCTTGTGAAATAGAAATTGTTTGCCCAATGGTGGTTCATTTAGAATGAACATCCTGTGCTCATTCAAAAACACTATAACACCTATGAAATAAGGATAATAAATGTTAATATAGAGTGCTAGTGCCTGCTTTGATGTATGAAAGCGAATGTTGGGCATGGACGGGAAAGCATAAAAAGAGAGTGACTGCCGTGGAAATGATGTATTTACGTGGTGTATGTGGATATGTAAAACGGGATCGCGTGAGGAATAATTTGGTGTATGAAGAATGTATGGTTAGAAAGAATGGTGTTAAGAGTGTAGGAATGAGTTAGTTGAGATGGTTTGGTCATGTGGAGAGAATGAAGAGTGAACGGCTTGTGAAGCGTATATATCTTGGTGAAATTGAGGGTGTTCGATTGCGTGGCCATCCAGTGTGTAAGTGGATGGATGTGATTGATAAGGTACTAAAAGAGAGACAGTTTCCGAGTGGGACGAGAAGAAGAGCGTATATATAAATACGATTATGAATGTGGCCGAGGCGAAAGAAGTGTGCTAAGACAGGAATGTGTGGCGAAGTATGATTGTTTCGGAACTATTATTGTGGTTCGGTTGCGGTATTTCGCTACCGAAAATCGGTCATTGTAATATGTTAAGAGTTAGGAATATTATTTGTTGTATGATGTCAGGTTAGTAAGAATGTTGTTGAAAAAGAGAGTGATTATTTTTGTGGTTGATTTTATTATTATTCTTTCGGGTTTGTGCTAACCCACTAAGTGGGAAATGCGTGATTTTATGTATGTAAATATTAATATAAAAAATAATGTATAAACTTTTTACCTTCCGTCACCTTTAGGTAAGGAAGGTATTGTCTTTGGTCAAAAATTTCGGTGGTGAGTTTTTAATGAATAAGCACGTTTTAAGGTCTTCGTTGCATCCAAATGAAGAGCTGATTAGATTTTGGTTATAATTGGTCAACCGGAAGTACCCTCATTTGAAGATTTTAACAGTTTTTCTTGAATAAACGATGGTAAATATCATTTGTTGACATTTAATATTATTATAAATATTAAAGAACATTGTATTCTCTATACGTTTTAACTGCATTTTATACTTCATTATAAAGAAATTAAATTTCATAAATTAGCTAGCTATGCTAGAAACAGCTACTATATTAAGAAAATTCTGATTGAAAGATGCAAAGTGCAATTGAGATATTCGTAGTATATTTGTATTATAATTTTACTCGAAATATAGGATATTTTTGCTCGAAACTTTCTGATTCAAAGGCAAAGGCAGTTCGAGTGAATGTACGTATTTTCGCGCGATAAGTTTGTTGAGTGTAGTCGGGAAACTTTTTGGTAAGGTTTTAATTCATAAGGTGCGAACCTTAACAATTTCAAAAATTAGTGACGTTCAGGGTGGCTTTTTGCCTGAGAGGGGATGTGTCGATCAATTGTTTGCTCTTCGTACGATTGTTGAGAAGTCACTTGACAAGAACAAGAAGGTGTTCTGTGGCTTTCTTGATCTAAAAAAGGCGTATGATAGTGTTCTTCGAGATACTTTGTGGGATATACTCAGGGAGTACGGCGTGAATGGAAACTTGCTGGGAGCGATTCGTGCATTGTATGAGGGTAGTGAGGCTGCTGTAAGAATAGATGGTAGGTTGAGTGATTGGTTTCGTATAAATGTTGGTGTGAAACAGGGCTGTGGTATGTCTCCGTGGTTGTTTAATTTGTATATGGACGTGTTGTTGCGGAGAGCATTGAGTGAAATGGATGGTGTACAAATTGGTGGAAGTATTGTGCCTGCGTTAGCGTATGCGGATGATGTAGTTGTTTTAGGTGAAAATGAAGAGCAACTCAGAAGAATAATAGAGAGAATACATGTAGTTGGAAGAAGTATGAATCTGGAGTTGAATGTTGACAAATCCAAGGTGTTAGTATTTGAAAGGAGTAAATTGGTGTCTATGTGCAATGTGTTGGTGGATGGAGTGAAACTGGAGCAAGTGAATGAGTTTGTATATTTGGGTAGTATGATGTCAAGGGATGGGCGAATTGATAGAGAAATTGAAAGGAGAGTGAGTGCGGGGTGTAAGGTAATGGGTGCTCTGGGTACGTTTGCTCGAAACGTAAACGTATCTAGAGAAGCTCGTTTAAGTGTGTATAATGGAGTGCTAGTGCCTGCTTTGATGTATGGAAGTGAATGTTGGGCGTGGACGGGAAAGCACAAAAAGAGAGTGACTGCCGTGGAAATGAGGTATTTACGTGGAGTATGTGGATATGTAAGACGGGATCGCGTGAGGAATAATTTGGTTTATGAAGAATGTATGGTTAGGAAGAATGTTGTTAAGAGAGTAGGAATGAGCCAGTTGAGATGGTTTGGTCATGTGGAGAGAATGAAGAGTGAACGGCTTGTAAAGCGTGTATATCTTGGTGAAATTGAGGGTGTTCGATTGCGTGGCCGTCCAGTGTGTAAGTGGATGGATGTGATTGAGAAGGTACTAAAAGAGAGAAAGTTTCCGAGTGGGAAGAGAAGAAGAGCGTGTATGAATGCGATTATGAATGTGGCCGAGGCGAAAGAAGTGTGCTTAGACAGGAATGTGTGGCGAAGGATGATTGTTTCGTAACTATTATTGTGGTCCGGTTGCGGTATTTCGCTACCGAAAATCGGTCACTTTAATATGTTAAGAGTGAGGAACATTTATGTTGTACCTATGATGTCAGGTTAGTACGAATGTTGTTGAAAGAGAGACTGATTTTTTTTGGATGATGTTATTGTTATTCTTTCGGGTTTGTGCTAACCCACTAAGTGGGAAATGCGTGATTTTATGTATGTATGTATGTATGAAACTTTCTGTATGGAATTTGTATATAATACATACAACTGTCGAAAGGTAATGTACATACAAGAAATTTAGAACCTTTTGCAAGGAACTTTCTGTATGGATTTTATAGAAAATAGATAGGCATTTACGAAAATTCTACCGGTAGATACCATATCTACCGACTGTGTTCGAAAACACAAGTAGTAAAAAGTTACCGTGTTCGAAAATTGTATAATATCTACCAGATTCATTTACCGGATTCATGAAGAATCTAATCTCAAAAAAAGGTAGTGATGCAAAGCGAAAGCGCGCGCGTTAAAATTGGAAATGTGTTCAAAGTAGGACTCTGCTCAGTTTGTTAACTACATTAAATTTCTAACCTGTTTCAAATTTTCAATTTTTTTTATAGGTTAGCTATAACCTGATAAACAGCTGTTTACCGGTAACATTTCACCGGTAGTATTTTCGTAAATGCCTCATATAACTGACGGAAGGTAATGTGCTGGCCACATCAGATTTTTTTTCAATATTATCTTCAATAAATATATCATCACGGCATATTACCATTACTGGGTGTGACAATCTGCTTTGTGTGGAGATATCGTTAATTAATGATGTAATGTTGATGTCATATTCGTACCGCGCGGGCTTTTACCCAGATACCACCTCACGGGCACTCATTGTTTGTGTACAAAGTGAATCACAGCAGTCACTCTTGTTCCAGTTAAAATTCGAAATAATTTGGCGTCGGTCGGGATCGAACCCAGCTTCCAAAATTCGCGACCAGGTGCTCACTTGGCCACGGGTATCTTGATTTCGTGATTAACACAATTTGAAAATTAACTGTTCCTGTATATGGTAACTAAAAGAAAAAGGACCTATGTTTATTATGGCATTTATCACTCGAAATGACCTCTTCAAATCAACTGTATAAGTTTGTTATGCTCATTATAAATCAGCATGTATATCTTATTGGAAGATTTTGAAATTGTGAAAGGTGTTACTACGATTTGAACATGGTTATTCAGTGTCCGGCCTACTGCCTGTCACATTATACCTCAACCGTAAATTGTTGATTATCTGAAACGTCACCTATCTGTATTACACCTGTCATTCAAAAAGTTATGTTACTACATTTGCACCGTCATATCTTTTATGATTTCTAAATAATACAATATGAATCATACATACATATATATATATATATATATATATATATATATATATATATATATATATATATATATTCACTAAAAAAATTTAATCAACGCAAAATGCAACGGTTATAGCATTTTAATTTCGTTAATTAAATTTCGAATGGCAAACAAATTCATTTAATTAAAATCAGATTTTACGCATAATACAAGATAAAATGTATGTAACGTTAAATAATTATATAACACTAAACTATTTAATATACAGGGTGTAACAGCTAAACGAGCTACCTCAAATAATTTCTATATTGTGGAGTACGATGATCGACTGGTAGCAGAATGGAAAATTGGGAAATGATCGGACACACAGTCTAATGTAAATAATTTATTTCCTGGCCTACGTTTCGACTGTTACTACAGTCTTCCTCAGGGCTAGAAATGGTCAATGATTATAAACGGTAACGTGGGGATCCCCCATATGACCCAATGGAGATAACAAATTGAAATTTATTAAATATATTGTATTTATATAATATATCAAGTCAAATAATTTTAAGCTGGAAAAAAAACAACTTTTCTAAAAACTTAAAACGTTTTTTCTCAAATTCAGAACGTTTTAAATTTTTAGAAAAGTTGTTTGAGTTTTCTCTGAGTTCCAGCTTAAAATTATTGCAGTTCTGAATCACGTTCTAAACCAGTTCTGAACTTTCTGTTGGAATAAACCTAATATTACTTACAGATAACTTCATTACATTTCGTACCCAAAGGCAAGCAACGCGAAATTTTCTTGGATGTATTACAATTGAAAAAACAAATGTAATTTAAATAATGCTTTTCTCAAAGGTTTATCTTTTTCACTTGTGTTTTTGTATAAAACAAACATTAGACCTGACGTACACAATATAATAACAATTTGATTTAAATGTCAACGTCACTGGTTAAACATTAGTACAGAGGCAGTGTAGTAGATAATTACATATATGTAACTCTACGATATACGTCACTGCTATTTTTAGTGTGTTAGACAGTAATGCCACCATTTATGTATATCTGCTATCTTTCTCTTTCTAATACAAAATGTTGCTAAGCTAATGTTACATAAAGTACCTACTGCGTATACTTTCTTCGTACAAATGACCTTCAATAGTCATCTTTCGTAAATAATACTAATCTATCAAATAAACTGCAATGATTGTGACTATATTTACATTGGAAAACAGCACGTAATTTCAACATTAGATTCTATGACCACATGATGTTTTAAAAACAATAGGACCAATTCAAATGTAGCCCAACATTTATTAGAAAATCAATATGCATGTAATAAGACAATTTAAGTATTCTGCATTGTGAAAGGGAAAGGCGGAAAGGCCAAGATGATGGAAGCAACGCCGAAATTGAAATAAAGAATCTTTTAAATTTTGTGAAACCTACGAGTGTGTAATTTTTTTCCTTATTCGTCATGTTTCACCGAGAACTCACAGCATCTTCAATTTATTTTTTATGATAATATTGGTCCATATACTGAACTCGCTCTTATTGAAGCTTATAATGGCGTTTTACATAATATTAATGTTAAGTAATAGCGCTTTTTACTTCCTTGTACAAAGGAAAGGAAGTATTGTATTTGCGAAAAATTTCGGTTTCCAGATTTCAACGGAAATATCCATTTTGACCATCCCTGAATCTATTCTGACTAATTTCGTCGTGACGTCTGTACGTACGTACGTACGTACGTATCTCGCATAACTCAAACACGGTAAGCCGCAGAAAGTTGAAATTTTGTATTTAGGACTTCTATAACATCTTGAACAGTGATGCTATAGAAGCGTGTAATTAAAGTATTACTACTAAGATAAATTGTACAAATGCGAGAGAAAAATCAGCTTAAATTATCAAAGTCGCTCGTGGACGTAATCATTGTCAATAGCTCTTAAAGAGAAGTCTTTGATACGATGCCACATTAGACTTTACTACACAAGTTAGAGATAATGTTTCAGTTGACGCTAGGGTTGGCGTAGCTCAGTTGGTAGAGCTCCAGACTAGAGATTTGGAGGTCCCGGGTTCGAACCCCGGCGTCAGCTGATTTTTCTCTCGCATTTGTACAATTTATCTATAACATCTAGTTGTGCACCTCCCTTTTTGGTCATTACATAATTTCTAGAAATCGTACTTTATTTGAAGCCTATAATAGATTTTAATGAAAAACTATATTAAAATATAATCCAAAACTTTCCAAATTTAGTATATAAGACTTTTATATCAGTTGGAATAACATAGCAGAATTTGGTTAAAACAGGCTAACCGAAAGTGATATATTACCTGAAGTTGTTAACAGTTTTTCTTGAATAAAATGGTTTCATTTTGATTTTAGAAATAAATGCTTCAAATAAGAGTTTTAGAGAATTAAATTCTACGTCTAGCACATTAAGTATTTTTAAATTAGCCCTTTGTATAAGCGAGATATGTAAATTTAAAACTTATGTACTTTTTGGTTTTTGTAATGAAACTTGCTATGGATTAGGACAAAAAATAACAAAAAATAAAAAATAAATGTTAATGTCAAATTACGTCAAATATGTGCAATTTTATAATTGGGTCTATACTTCATATTGGTCATGCGTACAAGGAAGTCGTGTGGTGTCCAAATCAGATTTTTACCTTCCGTCACCTTTAGGTAAGGAAGGTATTGTCTTTGATCAAAAAATTCGGTGGTGAGTTTTTGATGAATAAGCACGTTTTAGGGTCTCTAGAATACGATTTTACTATTTTTACGATGATGTCTGTATGTGTGTGTGTGTGTATGTGTGTGTGTGTGTGTGTGTGTGTGTGTGTGTGTGTGTGTGTGTGTGTGTGTGTGTGTGTGTGACAAAATTTTCTAATGCGATAACTCTAATACTACAATTCCAAAAATTATAATTCTTTCGTATTCCTCTTCGTTACATCCATGTGAAGAGCTGATTAGATTTTGGTTATAATTGGTCAACCGGAAGTACCTTCATTTGAAGATTTTAACAGTTTTTCTTGAAAAAACGGTGTTAAATATTATTTTTTCACATTTAATGTTATTATAAATATTAAAGAATTATTTATTCTCTATACGATTTTAATGCATTTTATACTTCATATTAAATGGACATAGAGTTAAAAAATTATAAAGAAATTAAATATCATATATATTAGTCAGCTTTGCTATAATTCTGGAAACAGCTGCTACATTAAGAAAATTCTGATTGAAAGGTGTCAGTGTCAAGTGCAGTTGACAGTATGTTTATGTTATAATTTTACTGGAAATATAGGATCTTTTGTCAGAAACTTTCTGTATGGAATTTGTATAAAATACATACAACTGCCTTAAGGTAATGTACAAGAAATATAATCTATTGCAAAGAACTTTATGTATGACATTTATATAAAATACATAGAACTGACGGAAGGTAATGTGCTGGCCACATCAGATTTTTTATTATAAAAAAATTGAGTGAGTCATTATCATTATAACAGTGATTTGTACTTTGCGGTCGTATGTATGTATATGTCCTAGTCGTCTCATAATTAAATAACTTCAACCGCGACCTTTCACGACTTAAAAAATTAAAATAACTTTTCCTTTTTTTCCTTTACAAAGAATTTTTCATTAAAACCGGCGGATTTTCGCTCTAATGACAAATTTACTTCCGTTTTACGTGGTAGGTTTATAGTTCACAACCAGTTAAGAGCACGTCCGACACATAAAATTTCAATTAAACGGCGCTTCAGTGTCTAGAAATATTTAAATTACTATTGATTAAGAAAATAATAAATTATAATTTAGTAATTAGTATTTTTTCCGAATTAATGTGACTTCGCGAGTCGATAATTAAATTTTATCGTCGTATATAAAATTCTTTTCGTTTTATAGTCGATTTTAAAAAATAAGAAAAATAGACTGAATTATTATTAAAGAAAAACTATTTTAAAATTTAATATAAGTTGCATGGGGTCTCGTGGCCGGGTGCCTGAGTGTCAAGTCGCGAATTTAGGGAACCGGGTTCGAATCCGACCGACGCCAAATATTTCGAATTTTATAAGGCACAAAATTGATCACTGTGGTGCACTCTCCACGCCAGCAATGAGTGCCGGTGAGGTGACGCATGGTAAGCTTCCGCACGGTGCAAATATTTCATCATTACCGATATCTGTGTACAAAGCAAATTGGCACACCCAGCAATGGGTAATACGCCGTGATGATATATTTATTTATTTATTTTATTTATATAAGTTGTGGTTGTATTCCAATAATAGATCTTTTTGATAACGTTAAATGCATTGAAGTTAACACAAATCGTCAAAGTATATAATGAATTTAATTAAATTTCATAGATTTAATTAAAACTGAAAGTACTTTATATAGCCTTGCTTTAAAGTGTTTCTTCTTTAGAAAATAGATACCAAGTGAGTTAAGATGTTTAAAATTAATTTTAATATGGAAAAAACAAATCAATCAAATGAAGAAATAATTACAATTTTTTTTATAATTTTCTTTAAGTTGTGAATAATTATTATTTAAACAAGATAAAATACATAAATAATATTAACAATTGTTTTATTGATTTATTTGTTTTTTCCATAGCGCTCTTTGTATACTCATATATATATATATATATATATATATATATATATATATATATATATATATATATATATATATATATATATATATTTCAATAAAAATGATACATTATAATTTTGCATTTCTCTCAAATATTTTATAATAATAGAGTATTATATATCGATGTCATTGGATTCAGAAGAAAATACTGAATCGAATAAGCAAATAAAAAAAATAGGTTGCCATTTAAAATAAGAAAGTAGCACCCCGTATTTTGAGAACCACTGGTCTAAAAAAATTCTTGTTTCGCTCATTAAAATAGTCTTATAAAATAGAAATTGTGTGCTAATTTAACCGACCTTGTAACTCTCATAGTTCTCGAGATAGCAATAGTGTACCACTTAAAATGAACAACCTGTATATATATTATATTATACACCCCTGCACGAAAAATATTGTTATTTTACTTTAACATTTTTATATTAAATTAGTTTTCTTTTATTATTTCTTTGCCTCTTCTGTACACAAAGTAAAATATCTGTAGATTTTGCAAAGAAAACCTAGTTTCACTCCTACACTGAATTATTTCTGGTTGTTACTATTATTACCTACTAGTACTGACCTTTGATCTTTCCAGTTGCAGACTTCTATAAATATTAATAAAATATACAAGTAATAAAACTCCTACAATATTATTTTTAAAACAACATATTCCCCTTTCTATATCTTACTCTTTTTTCTATTCGTTTGCATAGCCAGCGGACATACGAGTAGATTGCATTTTGCATTTCTTTCCGATATGCAATTCTGTTGCCACAGTGCCGCAATTATGTATTTTCATACATGCATGTACATCGTAGAATACGCGATGCAGTCCATGTATTCATGAATGAATGCAACTGGCGAGATACGCGTAATTTAATATGCAACGCAACTCTTGTTGGTGCCTATGCAGAATAGGCTACTTGCGTGGTACTGAAAATCTGATATCTATCACTAAATACCTAAAGTTGAAAACGTATGTAAAACTATAAATTTTATTTTTCAAAATTATGTTTTTTAATAAATTAAGAAAGAAAATTTTCTTTGACGTCATTATTTTGAACTGGAGAAAGGGATGCATATTCAAGAATGTAACTTGTAGATGGCGAGCGAGTGCGAGTTTTAATTTGATTTTGACATTAGTTCATTTTTCTGTCACTGTCTCTCTTCTTTATTATTTACAATTTGTGTGGTTCCTGTTACTTTTATTATGTATTTCGATTTATTAAGCAGGATTTTGAAGGATTTTAACTTAGCTTATACTCGTACAAGATTAAAATGACAAACGAAAATATTTAACTCCAAACTATTATTCAAACGTCAAACAGATGATCTGTCATATTTAAAATACCCGCACATGCCGTTGCTATTGGACGTACCGATGTTATTGCTTTACGGCCATTCATTGGTTCAGCGTAATTCTACGTCATACACAAGGACGTTGAAGAGAGGGGGATATGGCTTAACGTCGAGAAAATGAGGCAAGGCAGATTAGCAGAAACAGACATATATTTTCTGCACTGTGCTTAGCCTACTATTGTGCGAGTTTTGAAGATCGAATTTACTAGTAAGAAAAAAATAATATTAAAACTGTACTAAGTAAGCTTGATAATAAATATAAATATTATATTTTCAAATAAATTAAAACTATTATAATAAAACAATTATGTTTTGCAATGCATCTACCTTAAACTTAAAAATAAGCAGAGGAAAAACAACAAAGTTATATTAAAAAGTATATTTTTATTTTATTCATTTCTAAACAGTGTTAGTTTATCTAATGTTTTTCTTTTTGTTATTTTGTTTTTATTTATAACTGTAGCAGAGAATTTTAATTTTAGGTCTATATAAACATTTAAAATTGTATCGGTTAATTGAGTGCTGTGATTAACAGCGAAATCTTGGGAAATAATGTGGTCGTCCATTGCTTTAAAAACTAGGCCGGAAACAATACGCCTGACCTTATTTTTTAATATAATTTTGATGTTATTCCGGCATAACATATGCACTTTAGGCCTTAAAATACTTTCTGCAGTTTGACATATTTCGATGGAGCAATCCACCACGATTTTTTAATTTAATTAAAATACTGTCTGTATTATTTATATAGAAAAATGTTTTGCATATGGAGCAGGTGATTTTTTCTATAATAATGATCAAATTATTAGAAAGAAAAAGAGATTTGGCTAAGCACGGTGCAGAAAATTATTGCTATCTCTTTCCCTTACCCTTGTCTCAGCTCAACCAATGTTACTAGCATTATGAAGGCACATCCCCCTCTCTTGAACGTCCTTGGTCATACATGGCGGTAATTTTAATATTAAAATTTCATTAATTTTTTTCTAGACAATTAATGAAAATTTTGCCCAAAGGAAAAATATGGATAGCAAGTTTTTATCGTCTCTTCAAAAATATTAAATAAAAAAATGGCACGCAAGTAGCCCATTCTATCCTGTGAAAATACCACAATGTATACCCAGTGTGGAAGATAAACATGAAAACTATGTTTAATTACAAATTTATAAGTGTGAGAACTAAAAATAATATAATAAACTAAAATATGTTTCAGAATCAGAATTCATTATTCTATACCTTGTTCCATTTAAGCCATTCAGTATTGCAGAGCATAGGGAATAGTTTTGACCTCTCTGATTGGCTGAAATTGGAGACAAGAGACAAGTTTACCCAATGTAATTTCGGCTACTTCAAGTTTGCGCTGTTGCCAGCTCTATCTACTGAATGGCTTAAATGGAACAGAGTATATAAAATTACACAAAGGAAATATTTTTGAATAAATTGGAAGAATTCTAGAAAAGAATGTTATAAAAAATTCTTTACTTCGAAGCACGATACCTGAATAATACTATTCTACTACATATCAATTTCAATTTCTTTTTTTTTTTCGGCCCTATGTGCATATTAGTATATTAAAATATAGATTACTGAAGGCAACCTATTCCATCACGATTGTTTTATTTTATTTTCTCTGTTTCGGCTTTCATTTACATTATTTCTTATAAAAATAGTTGACAATTTCCATTAAGGGAAATTTTTAACAGAATAGCTAAGTTGGTAACAGTGATTTGTATTTTTAATTTTTATGTAATAACAAGAGACATTACTGACGAGCGATCATCTCAAAATGAAAAACGAAAACATACTTATCGAGGCATATCTAATTCATTTTAAGCTTTTCTCTTTGCGAAAACAATACCAACCTCATCATAAAACTTTAACACTTTTTTAGGAGTTAAAAGTTACAAAGTAGACTCTTACCTTAGTATACTGTATAAGGAACTTAATTCTTTCTGTTTTACAAACTAGCAAAACAAAAGTGGGACTTAACTTAAAACTTTGCAAGTTTTTTCCTGATAAAAGAAAAGATGTCTTACTGCCCATTTCAATTATTTAATTTAAAAGAACCCTTTTCATTTCGATTGGTAACTAATTATTATATTTAAAAAATTATACTTTTTTTTCAACAATATATAAAAAACTTTATCAAGTGTGTACTTTTTTCCCGAACATGGGTAATTCAAAGTTAAAATTGTAATTTGGCAATATCTCTTTACCTATTAATTTTAGAAAAACAGTGTAATGAAGAAAAATGTTCAGAATGTACAAGTTAAAAGCAAAAGAAATACTCGAGTTGACGTTTCTTTTGATTTTGTTATTATTAGAATTTGTGATTATTTTTACCTTCCGTCACCTTTATTTAGGTAAGGAAGGTATTATCTGGTCAAAAAATTTGGTGATGAGTTTTTAATCAATAAGCACGTTTTAGGATCCCTGTAATAAGATTTTACTATTTTTACGATAATGTGTGTGTGTGTATGTGTGTGTGTGTGTGCGTGTGCGGGGGCGGGTGCGGTGTGTGTGTGTGTGTGTGTGTGTGTGTGTGTGTGTGTGTGTGTGTGATAAAAGTTTGCTCTGCGAAAACTCTAATACTACAATTCCCAAAATTATAATTCTTTCGTATTTCTCTTCACACATCCATATGAAGAGCTGATTAGATTTTAGTTATACTTGGTCAACCGAGAGTAGCCACATTTGAATATTTAAACAGTTGTTTTCGAAAACGGTAACTTTTTACCACTCGTGTTTTCGAACACAGTCGGTAGATGCGGTATCTGACCAAAGACAATACCTTCCTTACCTAAAGGTGACGGAAGGTAATAAATAAACTATGTTTATTAGAAGTCAATGCACTCATAAATACAAATAAAATACATTAATTTTTTAAGTTCAATATCATGTTATGCGATAAAATCATTGGCGCTATTATTAGCATGTGTATGTGTATTGTACCGAGTATTGATTATTTGTAAAGTAAAAAATGTAAAATGGCTTTACAATTGCTTCTGGTTCAGTGCATAAAACTTTGGCATGCAATGACGAAGTTCCGGGTTCAAAAACATTTATAAGTGATTTTATTTTTTACCAATAATACTATAAAATTATCTGATATTAAAACAGCATTTACTTTTATTCACACTATAAAAATTATACTATAATTGTATTTGAACACGTATTAACGGAAGAATACGCGGATAACGGTTTAAATATAAATAAGTATCAAATTACACTGCAGCAAAAGTGCAGGGAACGAGCGAATGCTTTTAGTTGACATATTTTATATAAATTGTAATTCTAACCATATAAATTGTACATTAAGAAAGGTTTCAAATTTCATTTGTACACAGTTCAAGGTCTCAATTGCATTTCTTAAATGTTTTTGCGGTGCTGTACGTTAAAACTAACGTTTAAAACAAAATTTTATTGACTTCTTGGTTGGCAAAGCTATTATCTTACATTTTGTTACAATATAGCTTTTATGGATGGAATTATTTTTGTAAGTAGGTACTTTATTTTTTATACTTTTTCAGATTTATATCAATATTACTATTTATGCAAACAAAATGTTTATAAAAATTATTGAATAAAATTAAATATCAGCAAAATCTTTAATTTGTGCTTTTCAACGCGCGTTAACATTAAGCTGATATTATTAAGGTTTGTTCAATAAAAGTTGCAAAAATTAATTATACTTGTCAACTTATATCTACAGCCAGATAAATTCAGATATTTATTCAGGAACGAGATATTTATGTAGTTGTAATGTATAAAATAACTGAAAAAGTTTTAATTTATTTGATTTATATGTACTTGTGGTTTATATTTCACAGAATATCATATTTTTCATAATATTTACGTTAGATTTATATATATATATATATATATATATATATATATATATATATATATATATATATATATATATATATATATATATATATATATATATATATATATATATATATATATATATATATATATATATATATATATATATATATATATATATATATATATAGGGTGTAACAGCTAAACGAGCTACCTCAAATAATTTCTATATTATTAAAGATACAATAAAATACTAATAAGGCAATCTTTTTTTTATACCAGTTACAACACAAAGTTATAAATTTTACCTTCCGTCACCTTTAGGTAAGGAAGGTATTGTCTTTGGTCAAAAATTTCAGTGTTGAGTTTTTAATGAATAAGTCCCTAGAATACGATTTGACTATTTTTACGATGATGTCTGTATGTGTGTGTGTGTGTGTGTGTGTGTGTGTGTGTGTGTGTGTGTGTTTGTGTGTGTGTGCGTGTGTGGGTGTGCTTGTGTGTGTGTGTGTGTGTGTGTGTGTGTGTGTGTGTGTGTGTGTGTGTAACAAAATTTTCGTCTACGATATCTCTAATACTACAATTCCAAAAATTATAATTCTTTCGTATTCCTCTTCATTGCATCCATATGAAGAGCTGAATAGATTTTGGATATAATTGGTCAACACTAATTTGAAGATTTTAACAGTGTTTCTTGAAAAAACGATGTTAAATATCATTTTTTCACATTTAATGTTATTATAAATATTAAAAAATATTGTATTCTCTATACGATTTGACTGCATTTTATACTTCATATTAAATGGATATAGAATTATAAATTTATAAAGAAATTAAATTTAATAAATTAGCTAGCTATGCTAGAAACAACTACTGCTACTATTAAAAAAATTCTGATTGAAAGATGTCAGTGTCAATTGACATATTCGTAGCATATTTGTGTTATAATTTTATTCGATACACAAGTGGAACATTATTTATAAAGTTATTATCAAATATCTGTTTCATTTCAATTATTTTTCATACATAGCCTACTGAAAAATAACAATAGTTTTTAGAGAACTTTTTCTTTTTGGGAAGGGATTTATGTTTATAAAACTTGTTGTTTTAATATTTTATTAATTTGGACGTTTCGAAGGCCCAATGGCCTTCATCTTCAGCATTTTCTTTCTATCTATCGTTACATTTTTGTTATTCCATTTTAATAAAAAAATTTAAATCCTATGTAGGGTATGTTTGACAACAACGATTGTAAAACAGTGTTGAATTCAGAAAAAAATGCTCTATCAAATGGGTTTAAAAATATATGCCATCCCATTTAAAAAAATATAACTTTGTTTTGTAACTTGAGAATTACTGGTTTAAAAAAATATTTTATTCTGTATTCGGATGCCCCCCTTGGTCTACTATAACATTGTCTTATAGTATTTATATATATATATATATATATATATATATATATACATTTTTTACTTGATAATTAACCTCCCGTTTCGTGATGACTTCTTTCATTCAGTCATTTCCGGACCCTAAGTCCTCTGACAGAACCTTTTCAATTTTTCCTTCTCTCCGAACTTGCCTGCCAGATGTCCTTAGATGCCTAAATGTTTCCTCTTCTCTCCCGCATAGCCTGCGCCTTCTCTCATCACTTGATATCTTTGTTGTTCCTCTCTTCATTACCACATCTGAATCTGGCAATCATCTTGATTTTTCATAATATTCAGAATTAATTATTATATTGTTTGAATTCCACATTTCGATTGCGGTAAATAACTAGCTCTTGATTGTAAACTGTCACTTACTGTCATATTTTCGTAGTAGGTATAAGGAAAAATACAATTTACGTGATTTATTCATGTGGAATTCAAATATAGAAATTAAAAAATATTTATTGGTACTATTCTATCATTGGAGTTACAAGTCCTATAATTATGGAAATAATGACAGCATTCCAATTTAGTGAAATGATAGGATACTAGTTTCTTTTAGAAACTCGTATGATTTATATGTTTACTATAATAATATTTGCAAAGAAACCTACTTGCGAAATCTAATACTTGCAATTAAGTGCAGAGTTTGGCCAATTTAGTGGCTTAAGTAGATTAACGACGACAACTAGTTATGATTATGAGATTTTTCTCTTTAATGGGATACATGAAACCAATTAGAACCCACTATATGTTCTTATTAGACAGCTAGGTGTAAAATATTAACTGCTGGTCATATTATGTAGTGCAGTTTCACAATATTATATGGATACATGAATCATCGTTGTACAAGAGAGAAATTTGTATTCAACTCTATCATAAAAGAGTTGCTTTAACTATAAATGAAAAAATATTTTATGTCTCACTAAAGTATTATGAACTGTTTATTGCTAGGATACGGTGTATATAAATCCGATCATCGTTTATGGACTTTAAATTAAAAATAATATGAACGGTATATAATGAATTTATTTTCTTTTTAATTATAATTCATTACAATAATAATAAGGATTGATTACAACAATTAATACATTAATTGATTACAACAATTAATATAAGAAAACAGCTTTGAAAGCACAACACAAAAATCAATTTTAATTTAATTATAATACTTAAAATTTGTTATCAAAAAAACCTTAAAAACCATTTACTTTCACCACACACGAAAATAGTAAGTCCTTCGAATTGCAGACTGTAATGATTCGCATTCATTTTTGACAGATGACGGATCACTAATTTTTTTGGAGACCACATTTATCCACGTTTGAATTCATTTTTGATATTATTTACCGTCACATGTGACACATCTAAAGCCGTACAAGCTCTCTAAAATGTAATAATATTCACAAATAAGTGCATAAGAAATAAATAAAGAACTGAGATCTGTCATGTGATAATAAACCTCAAAATATAATACTTACATCTTCTACAGACGAGAATGGAATAATTAGGAGATCATTTATACGTTTGTCTTCCTCAAAGTATACAGAAACATTCAAAATAAATTCTTTACACCGTTTCGACAAAATATCTTCCGAAACATCAAATTCACCCATTCCACCATCTCGAACGATTTAAAACGTTGGTGTTTTAAAATTAAATAAATGATGATAGTAAACAAAACAATTAAACAACATCCTTAGCAACGTCAAAGCGTAAGCATTATTGTAATCAAAATTATTATAAATGAAAACTTATTTCACATAATCTAGTGAGACATAAAATCTTGTATGCACCACGAGCGTTACTAGATGATAATGCCCTTGGTACATAAAATACTATTTTATTATATCTGCATCATAATCTTTGCTTAACAAATTAAAAACCGAGTGAAATGGAGCAGTAAAAACTGAGTAAAAACAAAATTATCTTTCTTTCTTAGTTATTTATTTGTATTTCAAATAAAAGTTATGTGTACAATTAATATGATATTTGAATATCGGAATATGCATATTAGAATGATATAAAATGTTTTTTATAATTCATGAAAAATAATAATAATTTTATTCAATTTTGACGTTTTAAACTGTCATTATTAACTTCATAGCAACAACAAGTACATAAAGTTAAATTAGTTTTTAGTCACGAATGTGTCAGAATTAAAACACGAGAGCAGCGAGGGTTTTAAATCTCGTAAGTGACTAAAGATGCTTTACGTATGTGTATCGTACAATATTCTATCTGCGATAGAATCCAATAACTCAATAAATATTAAAAATGACATTGTTCAAAACGCGGCTGATTTTCTCCGCCTCATCCCTTGCCCAGTGACGTCAGCGTTTCATCAACGCGGCCATTTTAATTGTCACATTAGGTTAAACATCAAAGTGACATTTAAAGATAACCTGAAATTTACGAAAGTAAACATATCGGTGAAACGCTGTTTTGTGCCATCGTGCCAAAATACTAGCGAAAATAGTGAGCAAATATTTTTAATAGTACCGCGTGATACAAAAAAACACAACTCAAAAAACAGTTACTGTTTATATTAAAAAATACAGATTTGATACGCAACAAAGCAACAGTAATGAAATTTTAAGAATACACAACGAACAACGCAGACAAATGTTAATCAGACGAAAAAGTAAAAACGAATGACGAATGACTAATGACCAGCAGCTGAGTGATACATGAATAACTACAGGTCAAATGAAAATTATATTTATGTGTGTGTGTGTGTGTGTGTGTGTGTGTGTGTGTGTGTGTGTGTGTGTGTGTGTGTGTGTGTGTGTGTGTGTGTGTGTGTGTGTGTGTGTGTGTGTGTGTGTGTGTGTGTGTGGATGTTGGATCCACGATTTCTTAAATACTATAAGACTTAAGACATTTTTACCTACGGATTCCTCAATCTAACAATAATGGAAAGAGTTAATTAAGTTTTGGTAACAATTGGACAACCGGAAGTAGTAGTTACAAGAAAAAAATCATCTAAATATTATTTATCAAAAATTTATGTAAATACGTAAACGTTAACGTTAAATTATTTATTCGATAAATATAAATTCATTATTATATCTTCTATAGATGTAGAGATAAAGAAATGCATATAAAATAATTTAATGTAAAAAATCTCAGATCAAACTACTTCAAGGCAAGAAATTCAAATGTTTGTCTAATTGACACATAAATGTCACTGTCAAAAATATTTGTATGCCACTGTCAAAAATATTTGTACATCATTATGAAGATTATGGAAATAAAAAATATCGAATATAAAGAAAAAGAAAAGGAAAGCAGAAAAAGAAAACTTCAGCATATTAAATATAAAGAAAATGTACGTATTGTACATAATTTATATTAAAATATCCCATAGATTTTGCAAATATATGTGAGAATTATTTTGTAGTGAGACATGAATATATTTATTTGTATTTAAAAATATTTTTTGTATTTTATGCGTACAACCAGGTCTGGCGAGATGTTATGTGCTGGCCACATCAGATTTTTTCTTTTAGATATTTTGTGTCGATATAATAAGGCTGTATGAAATGAGTCTGAACTTGCAGTGTGAAACGCTGACGTCACAACATGGCTGGTTTTTTGCAACTTTTTAAAAATGTCATACTTTAAAACGATTTTGTACAACAAAAAATGTAAATAAAAAATAATTTATTCATACAGATCGATAAATTAGATTATGCTTGTTTGATTTAAACAAAAAACAAAAAAAAATTTGCACAGACTAATATTTATTTTTTATTTTGGCAAAATTAAATTCATATGGTTGTTATTATTTCGTCAAAATTGAATAAAATATTGTACAAACCACGTGAGTTAACAATGTTTATTCATTCGAAGAAATTAACACACTCGCCCAAACATTATCTTAGCTAACTTGGTATATAAATATCTATTATTTACAATTTAGTAAAATAGCATGTATGTGTTAATTTATTATGAAAATTAATTCGAACAAATTGAAATCTAAATATAATACTGTGTTAGTACGTTTTAACACCTAAAATCCGTTAATTAAATTAAGTTCGAGTAGCAACAAAAGTTTTAGAAATCTTCTACTCCTGTAGTTAATATTCCGTACCCGTCTGGAAACATTCTTGCTACAACCATATTTGAAGTAAAGTTTTATATCTAATAAAATGTTCAATAATTAATTATCATATTCTGCTAATGAATTGGGTTGTATAGTAACGCGTCATTAGTTCATTAGTAAATTAATTACGAACATTTTCATTATTTTGAAAATGCGTTTGCATTCGTATCAAATCCGACGAATTCGAGAACGAGATAGACTTACCATTTATAGACCGTAAACACCGCTAATAGTTCAGTAATTTGATATTCCAGCGCAGCAGAGAACATAAAAATTATTGTCAGTTTTATTGGCGAATTATTTTCATAAAACGATGCTTTTTCACTATTTCCTTAGAAAATACCATAATAAATTTGCAAGCTGTTCTTTTTAAAATTCCGAAGCGCAAATCACAAAACGGTAAGCATGAAAAATACTGCATTAATAAATCGTTGACTTTTACGAGGATGATTTAGAATATCGTATACCACATATGAAAATAATAATGGATTAGTTTTATGTATCTATTTCAATTTTATATTATAACTACTCTTTCATTCATTCTTTCATTGTATGTAGCGCTGTCCCAATGTAAATGAGCAAAACAAATATTAAAAATTAGGTCATTCTATTTTTAAAATGACAAATTCTCACGAAAAGAAAATAGATTATGTATTTAACATCTCATGCATGCTGGAAACATATTTAACGTCTCGTTAGACTAATTTTATATCGGATAGAATTTTAAATTATCCTCATTTTTAACAAAAATCCATCTTCATTTTCACAGGAATTATTTACGTCTTTCATAATTAAAGATGCAACTACTAATTGATTTAAAAAGTTTTATTAGCTTGTGACCTTATTTATTCACCTTTTGATTGTGTTAATTAAAATTACTTCAGACAGTTTTACATTCAAGGGAATTATTATAAAGCCTGGTATTTTTCATCTCTGATGAAACTGTATTTTAAGTTAAATGTCAGTTAAAAGAAAAATGTCGCATAGAAAAAATATTGGCATATGTGTAAGATTTATAACTATCTAATAAGTACTATAAAATCGATGCTATATTTTTCTTTTAACTGACAGTTAAGTTAAAGACAATTTAACCAGAAATGAAAATACCGGGCCTAAGTACATTTGTTTTGAAAGTAGGCTTTTTAACATGTCACATTTTATACATTACCTTCAGTCAGTTCTATGTATTTTGTACAAATTCCATACAGAAAGTTTCTTGTAAGAGATTCTATACATTTGCAGTAAAATTATAACACAAACATACTATGTCAATTGCACTGGACACTGATATTATTTCCCAATCAGAATTTTCTTAATATAGTAGATGTTTCCATGGGTATAGCATAGCTGGCTGCCAAAGAATCGTCACACACACGCATCCATACATCCACCCATACATCCTTCCATACATCCATCCATCCATCCATCCATACATCCATCCATACATCCATCCATACATCTATCCATCCATACATCCATCCATACATACAGACATCATCGTAAAAAAATCTGGTGTGGCCAATACAACACCTCCCGCCATTTACAGCCCGAGTCACAAAAAAGATTAAGATAATCCTTATTTTTGGATTAGCGAATTTTACTCTAATTTTAACAGTTTATTTTTTTTTAAATAGTTTAATCTAATCCAAATAACTACCTTTTTTTAAAACCTCTCAACATGATTAAATCCCAATTACAGAGTGGGTTCACATTCACACACATCCATGCCTTAGTGGGATTCGAACCCAGAGCCCCGAGGGCACTCATGACATGAGGAGTTGCTCTAACCATTGAGCCACCGGAGCTGTAATAGAATGAAGATTAAATTTTAAGTACCGGGATAGAATAGAATTCACTAATCCAAAAATGAAGATTAGCTTAAATATTTTTGTGAATCGTTAATTTTTATGAAACTAAATACATACCTACATATTTAATAATGCTGGAAACTATATTGAATTCCTTTTCTATTGTTCTATTTACTTTTTTCTTCTTAAAAGGTTCCTAACATATTTATTTATTTTGAAATGATTAGTAGTAGTAGTATGATAGTGACAATTATCTGTCAGTTACATACATTTTAATAACTGCGTTTTGTTTGTTTAAAGCATATCCTCTGGGATTTAAATTATAGTTAATTTTATAAATTTATCCATAAAACATATAGAAAAAGTATTAATGCAAATCTATAGAAAATTTAATAATCTTTAATTTTTATAATAACATTAATCTCGGAAAAATAACATTTAAAGATATTTTTCGAAGAAAAACTATTTTGAGCTTCTAGTAAAGTGCCATTTCCATTTATCCGATTTTCACCAAAATCTAATGAGCTCTTTCCATTACAGAAAAAGTTTGAAATACAAGGTTTCAAAATTTTCTGAATGATAGTATTTGAGTTAGAGTGGAGGATCCACACATACACACAGACATCATCGTAAAAATGTTAAAATTGGATTCTAGGGACCTTAAAACGTGGTCATTTACCAAAATCTCAATATGCGATTTTTAGCACGATCCCAATACCTCCCCTACCAAGGGTAGCGGGAGGTAAACACTAATCATCGATTTTTTTGACCAAAAACACTCTTCCTTACCTAAAGGTGCCGGAAGGTAAAAATTAAATTATTGTTAGTAAGAGTTTATTTTATCATCTTATTTTCTTTTCAACGAACGTAGAAAAATTATGTTTTAGTGTTACGAGTGTAAAGTGTCTTTGTCGCTTGAGATACATAAATAAATAATCTAGTATTCGTAAATTTAATTTAATTTAAGTTCCATTTTCTCGGAATTTAGTTTTAGCTTTGAACATTTTCTTCATATTTCTCTCTTTAGTCTCTTTCAATAATGCATGCAAATCTCTTTGAGATGCATTCTTGTAGGATATATTCTTTTGATGTTTGAAGTTTGGAAATT
Source organism: Harpalus rubripes (assembly GCA_963082715.1). Taxonomy (NCBI): domain Eukaryota; kingdom Metazoa; phylum Arthropoda; class Insecta; order Coleoptera; family Carabidae; genus Harpalus; species Harpalus rubripes. The sequence goes on from OY720452.1 coordinate 66,558,175, forward strand.
CGGAAACAAGACAAAATTCACAGGTAACACAATAAAATGTTTTACATGAATTTGAATTTATACATATGCATTATAAAGAAGACAAAAAAATTGTAATACTTTTTTTAGCTTACTATATAATTCTGCAGTTTAATGCAGGAACAACCAATGTCCATTTTGACCAAAATAAGATTGATCGCGTTATCGGTTAAAAAAGTTATAGGAACCGGCGCCCATTGAACCAATGTTTTGTCATAAAACAAAAAATCTGATATGGACACCACACGACTTCCTTGTACGCAAGACCAATATGAAGTATAGATCCAATTATAAAATTGCACATATTTGACGTAATTTGACATTAACATTTATTTTTTATTTTTTGTCCTAATCCATAGCAAGCTTCATTACAAAAACCAAAAAGTATAAAGTATATGTTTTAAATTTACATATATCGCTTATTTAAATATACTTAATGTGCTAGACGCAGAATTTAATTCTCTAAAACTCTTATTTGAAGCATTTTTTTCTAAAATCAAAATGAAACCATTTTAGTAAAGAAAAACTGTTAACAACTTCAGGTAATATATCACTTCCGGTTAGCCTGTCTTAACCAAAATCTACTATATTATTCCAATTGACATAAAAGTCTTATATACTTATAAGTATAAGTTTTGGTTTATATTTTAAAATAGTTTTTCTTTAAAATCTATTATAGGCTTCAAATAAAGTACCATTTCTGGAAATTATGTAGTGACCAAAAAGGGAGGTGCACAATTAGATGTTATAGCAGTCCTAAATACAAAATTTCAACTTTCTACGGCTTACCATTTTTGAGTTATGCGAGATACGTATGTACGTACGTACAGACGTACAGACGAAATTAGTCAAAATAGATTCAAGGATAGTCAAAATGGATATTTCCGTTGAAATCTGAGAACCGAAATTTTTCGCGATTACAATACTTCCTTTGCTTTGTACAAGGAAGTAAAAATAATGAGAAGGTATCGGACACATAATTTTTTCGCCGATTATTTAGAATTTATATAAATTTTATGAATATTTTAATTTTTTTTAATTTCAAAATCAAAATGTCCAATTGAACTTAGATCGTTAAAACTATAACCACATAGTACATAGTATATTACAACAATTGCAACTCACAATTTGTAAGTTTCAAACCTCGAACCTGTATTGTACCCTTGATTTGAAACCACCAAACTATATTAACTAATATACTTATACTACCGAAAACTGTAATTGGATTAAACTCACTCGCTGTTCAAATCGGCATCAAGAGTATAAAGTTTCTCTGCTGACTTGCCGTCATTGTCATGTTAGGTACATGAATGTGTCACGAGTCACGATGTTTCGATTAATGTATGTGCATATCTCTATATTATTACGTTACATCAGTGTTGAAATTTGAATTATTACGTGAAATACAATGCAGTGTTTATGGACTGTGATAAAGGGTTGATTTACCAAATGAGAATATGTGTGGATAGGGTATATTAAACCTTTGTTGCTTGTTTTAAAAAAATTGATGAACAGGATGACATATTGGGAGAATGTATTGGATTTTTTCTGTCACCTTTAGGTAAGGAAGGTATTGTCTTTGGTCAAAATATTCGATAATGAGTTTTCTCGGAATAAGCACGTTTTGAGATCCCTAGAATACAATTTTACTATTTTTACAATGATGTGTGTATCTATGGATGGATTTATGTTTGTATATATGTATGAATGTGAGTGTGACGATTCTTTCGGATCGCATAAATTCAATACCACCATCCATATGAAAAGCTGATTAGATTTTGGTTATAATTAGTCGACCGGAAGTACCCTAATTTGAAGATTTTAACAGTTTTTCTTGAAAAAACGCTGTTAAATATAATTTTTTCACATTTAATGTTATTATAAATATTAAAGAATATTTTATTCTCTATATGGTTTGATTACATTTTATACTTCATATTCAATGGATATTGAGCTAAAAATTTATAAAGAAATTAAATTTCATAAAGCAGCCAGCTATGCAATAACACTGCAAACAGCTAATATAATGAAAAAAATCTTATGGAGAGATGTCAATTACTACGTTTACATGCAGTTTTGAAAATGGTTTCAGTTTTCAGTCAAAATTATGCAAAACTGTTTACATGCAGTTTTCAAAACAAGTTTAATAATTGATTTGAAATCAGTTTCGGCGCATGCGCATTTAGCTGATGTAAGTGACAGATCCTCTTCACTCCAAATATTTCGTTTTGCTATTATTCCAATTATTTTTTATACTTCGTACCACTACGCACTAAAACTACACAACTGTCAGTATATTTGAAGGTTAGTAACACAAAGCGACAGAAACGTTATGCTCTGTACGCATGCGCAGTATCGAAACTGAATTTTAAGTGTTTACATGAGTAGTTTCGAAACTAGTTTTTAAGTCCAACCCATGAATTTTAGTTTTGGTTTGAGATAATTCAAAACCGTTTTGAGACTGTATACATGACGATTTCAAAACTAAAAACGTTTTAAAAACGGCTTCAAAACTGCATGTAAGCTCAGTAAATGTCTAGTGCGATTGACATAGTATTTTTCTGGTATAATTTTACTGCAAATATGGAATCAATTCCAAGAAACTTTCTGTATGGAATTTGTACAAAATATATAGAAGTGAGGGAAGGTAATGTACTGGAAATATAGAATCTTTCGCAAGAAACTGTCTGTATGGAATTTGTATAAAATACATAGAACTGACGGAAGGTAATGTGCTGGCTACATCAGTTTTTTTGTTAATTCTTTTGATGTGCACTATGCCATAGAAAAGAATGTTTATATTTAGATCTGTGAACTGAATGCACGTCTGCATATAAGATGTCGTCGTCGATACATGTTTCAATATATCACGTTCAGGAGTCTGCTACGAACATTTTGCATTAAACATAGTTGAAATTTCATACTCGTGAATATTTACGAATAATAAATCATGTAGTCATGTACTATCCATATTTTATATACAGAAAATCAATTAATCAGAAATATCATATCAGTAAATCATATGAATGAGATTTTTTAATTTAGTGCGTAATTCGTTTTCGATTGATGTAATTTTTTTATCACTTTGGTATCACAATGTATGTCAAGCAGGGGGCCAATTTTGTAACTATAAAAAGCGATAGTGAATACAATTCATACTACCTTTTGTCAGCCATGTTGTCTTATTCCGACTGAAATGCCTATTGGCGAAAAAATTCAAAGTGGGTGACGTCTGGCGGCAGATTTGTGAACTAGAGGAATAAGGAAACGTTGATAGCATACATTGAAACGTATGTAATTTTAAACAGGTTTAATTTATATTTGTTGTAAAAGAAAGTGAGATATATAGTTTTTATTACATTTTCAGATTTAAATAATGATCAGTAAATGTCATAGACACAGCTCACTGGCACAATGCAGTAATTACAAGTCAAAAAATGTAAGTTTACATTATATTTCAAGTGACAAAATATGATCTTGAAATTTACTTCCCATATAGTTTTGACGTCTCCAATCGGTTCAATTTTATTTTTTTTTATGGTAGGATAGTAAAATTCTTCTAGTTTTAAAGCCAAAATATACACTGTTTATCATTCTTTTTAACAAGTTTTCCCCTTACTTGTTCCAAATCTGTACAACTTAATTTTTCTATTTCTTCTGCTCTATAATACACAAACCCATTTACAAATAAATTAATAGCATAATAATAATGATAACTTTTGTTGTAAAACAATAAATATGGTTTTTGTTTTTACTAACCTGTTTATATGCAACAAAACTACAACAATGTTTGCATTTGCCTCCCAATCCTGCTCTACAAACTAAATTTTGCTTTCCAGTAATTTATATTCTTATTTAATAAAATTTCAATTATATGAGGATCTCCACACAAATGACTGTTTTTTAAACAAGATCCCGATATTGTACCTGATCCATCAACTATTATTCCACAAAGCAATACATGTCCTGCCTTAAAAATTACTTCCTTTATAGGACGTGCAGAAGCAATGTATTCAAATATATCACCTAACTTTATGTTAATTTTCTCCATATTAAATACTTTGCGCTTTGAAATGCATATTGCCAGTAATAAGGAATGAGAGAACTCTCCTTATTCCTCCGCCATCTTGCTACCGTCCGGCCTGCCATCTATAGTTCAGTTTTTTCGCCAATAGTCCATTCAACGAATGCTTAAAAATGGGTTGTAGACAGACTTTTATGCGCGCCATTTTTGACTTTTGGGCTGCGTTCGTAGATGTTTGGAGATGAATCTACCAAAAGTTTTCAACAGCTTAAAACTAGAAAACGGTTAGGGATAAAAATGAATATGAACTATTTTATGCCGAAGTTAGTCAGATTTAATTTTGTATATACTCATTTTGCTATGCCCTGAAGTTAGCTCCCCTCGGAGAACCCCAGGACTGTTGATATATTCATCTCTAAACATGGGCGCCGTTAACCCAAAATCCAAGGGGGGCAAACAAGTAATAAAAATCAGTACATAATCGTATATTTCTTACTAGTAGGTAATAACAAAACAAACTTTTCATCTTTATAACTTTTTATTTAATTGACCTTTGGGTTAACAAAGCAAAAAACGAAGATTTCTTCGTTTTGCGCCAAAAACTTATATAAACTTTTCTATTATTTATTATTTATTTTCTTTCACCTTCTTTCTATGTACTAGTATGTACACTTAATAAACATAATCCGGACAGCCGCTTTTCCTTCATTGTAGACCTAAGCCAATTCTTCACTCTCCTTGTAGTAGAAAAAGAACGCTTTATTGAACATGTTGCTGGTGGGATTGTCAAAAAAATTTGGAAAGCAATTTTCAAAGCGGAAAAAAATTCACACTCTTCTGAAATTAGTTTTGCAAAATCCATATTTTCTGCTACTTCTTTTCCCTTCCAAATATGCACCCACGTTAAATATTCCGCTTCCAAATTTTCGACGCCATACTTCTCTGAGATTTTCTTCACGATATCTGGATCCACAGCATGCTTCTTGATGTTAACAGAGTGTAAACGAGATATGGAAAACGCAACACTAGTATGTTGGGAAATACGTAATTCCAAAGATATCAGAGTCCAAGTAAGGGTTGAAAATGGTTATTCTAAAATATTCTTCTGTCGTCTTTGCTACAACGTTTCCTCTGTAAGTTTGTCAACCTGTTATCCTTTAAACTTTAATTTCAATATCAAATTTCGCAGCTAAATTTACGCTGCTTTTAAAAATTCTTGCAAAAAATCCTTCCAAATTTTCCCTTTCTTCCTTAAATGATGATATTAAATCTTCAATATGTTTTCGTATGCCCAACAAATCTATTGCTACTCCTTGCAACTTGTTTGTTACTGGTTCTAGTTGCGACGAATATCTTGCTATTATGTTGAGACAGATTAGAAATTGAGGCTTTGAAGTAGAACAATACACCTGACCCAAACTTACAAAATTGAAGACAAATTCAATAAATATAACTAAGTAAATCCACGCAAAACCTTCGTAGGCACAGGCAGGGTGCGTTGTAGGGCGTATGTTATTTGACTGGGTATGCTAATGCTAGTTGCTGTTGCTAAGTTGTAACTAGGTAAAGGTACGCGCAGCGAATGCACATGCGCGCGAGTAGATACATACACATGTACATGGCGCCAATTTATTCTTGTGCATTATGTCCGAATCCGAAATGTTTATTTTGATTTTGTGCAATTGCATTTTGCATACTAATAAATATTAAGTTAAATACTCATATACAGCCTGTAATGACATACAAAATATAGAAGAAAGTCGACTTTAGGGCCGTTATAGAATAAATCTGAAATTGTTTCTTTAAAAAAATAGTTGTTGGACTGAATTGCCAGGGGGGGGGGGAGCAAGCCCCTTGCGCCCATGTCTCCAAAAATCTCCGAACACAGCCCAAAAGTCAAAAAAGTGCGCACAAAAGTTTGTCTAGAAACCATTCTTTGACTGGACTCCTAGGTAATTACACGTTATCAGTTTTTCAACTTATGCTGTAAAATCGATATTTTTCGTTTTAACTGACCCTTAAGTTGTTAGCAGACAATTAACCAGAAAATAAAAAACCGGGCCTAGACTAAACGAATCTTGCATTGAAGATTAAACCAAATTTATTTATTTTATTTTATGACTACGTGAAAAAAGCATTCAATTGCAACTCACCTATGTTTTGTTACTGGTATCATTGTTTTCATACTCATTTCGCAATTTTATTGTGTTTCTAAAAATAACTTCTCTATCCATATATTTACACAATTAATAGCTTGATAAAAAAAACTGTGTATTGTTCTCTTTATACGTGTTATTCCCAGAATCTGCTTACAAATAAAAGGTGTAAACATCGCATCTGTAATGTATCAATTTGTCTGTATGTAAAAACTCGTAAAACGAGTTGTTCATCGAGAAATTACAAAATTACTGTTCTCGTATTCTCGAATATCATCTCTGGATAATACATGCGGCTTCTTACATAAACAACCAAAGCAACGTTTATCGCTGAAATGTACAAGTAATTGAAAATTCGTCTCGTGATCTGAACGAACAGAAGCGCAAGAAAAATTGCTTATCGATAAGTTACCTTACGTAAATTATTCACAGTGAAATTCTTCGTTTCATATCGATTGAACATTAAAATCAGATCAAAAAGACATTTCTGGAAGAAATGACTGAAAGCAAACGTACATTTATTAACTTTGCCAACCAAAGTTAAATAATACTTTTCTCATAGTGCAGGTTCAGAGAAGGAATAGTTATATAAATCGCCAAATCGCTACTGGGCCGGCCCAAGATACAGGCAAGCCTGGGACGAAATTAGTTTTAGAGCGACATTTTTTGAGACTATTTTTTTTGCAAAATAAATTAAAAATCAAATTATAAGTTTGTTGACTCGTCGTGTAGCTTTAATCATAATGCTGATAATTCCAGTTGCAGAAAACTTATATTAATTAAATCCTATTTATAATTTTTTACGTTATACTAAGAAAGAAGAAATGTTAAATTCGTTGGCGATTATATCAATTAAAAACATTGTCATATCAAATACTGAAGAAGTAATTGTTGTTCAGGAAATCTACTGAAAAATACTCCCAACATCAAAAAAATTGCAATATGGAATCCTGTACAGAAAAATACACTGATGCGACAGCCCCTCGCCAATTTGGAAAAAGGCGACATATTTTGGTTTTTGTCATTTTACTTGAAAACCGTGATCCGTATCGAAATTGTATACAAAACAAGATTCTTATATTTTTTACCTAGGATGAACCGTTAAAGAGTTAAATTAGATTTTCCGAATGGCAAAGTAACGAAAAGTATTTATACCGAGACTTATATCTACACATCTAACCGGGTAGCCGACCGTCTTGCAAAAGACGGGACAAATATACCTTTTATAGGACCCGAACCTGCCTGCGGAATAACTACGGAAACAGTTAAGCAGGAAATTAACACTTTGCTCTGGCAATGGCACAAACGGCACTGGACAGCCATATCAGGCCAGAGACACTCCAAGCTCTTCCTGAATGAGCCATCCAAGAAAAGAACTGACAACTTACTCTTAATGAGCAAGCAAGATGTTAGATTAATAACAGGACTGGCAACAGGACACTGTCAATTAAATAAACATTTGCACAGGTTGGGCCTTAAACAAGAACCAACATGCAGAGGATGTGGAGAAGAGGATGAAACTCCTCAACATTTAATATGTCACTGCGAAGCATTTATGGCAAGCAGACACAGTCTTTTAGAAGCAAAGAAATTGCATACTGAGACACTAAAAGACATCAGTCTAAAGGAAATCCTGGAGTTCACAAAACAAACATGACTTCTAGAATAGAAATAAAACACGGAGGGTACAATAGACCAGAAAGGTCGCAGTACAGAGACAAAGATGAACCACCTCTCGAAAATAATAATAATAATAATAATAATAATAATAATAATAATAATAATAATAATAATAATAATATATCTACACTGAGAAATATTTTTCTTTCCCTATATACAGGGTTAGTCACGGAAGAATTATTGTGAAAGTGTTTGTTTGCAACCCAAAATACTAATAACAGACCATATGTAATTATTTAATGTCGACAAAACCATCACTAAACAGGCAAAGCAATCGTGAATTAAATATTCTATTATTTTTAAGAGAGGAAGCTAGACGCTGTTATAAATTGAATTTCGGGTTGCACACAAACGGACTTTGAAAGTAACTCTCCCGTGACTAATCCTGTATATGGTATTAGACAAAAATAAAGCGTCTCTATAGAACCCAAAATAAAAAAAAAACCTCTGTATTTTAAATACCCAAAATATTTTCAAAAAAATTTCATTCAGATTAAGATTCTGTGATTATTCACGAGTTATGGGCAGAAATCGCCTCTTCTAATTTTTGTACCTATATAATATAAACAAAATTGTAATAAATGAGGGGCGCAAATTACAATTTTCGCCTGGGGCGCTCAGAAGTCTCGGGCCGGCACTGAATCGCCACAATGGCCAATCCGACATTGATATTAAAACGAAATTACTCTAAACAATCCACTAATTTTTGGACTCGCCCTTCCTAATTTGGGTGAAAATCATGTTCCTGCTTGTTAGATATATTTCGTAAACAAATTGAATTAATGCTGAAACATTTTTTTTTGTGTTATGCATACAAATATTTAAAGTTTAAAATTAATTAGTGTATAACAAGTTCTGTAATTTAGATAGCTAAGGAAGAGGGACCCGTACACGTATAGTTGAATGGAGAAAGGATAGCTTAATTAACTTCCTTCAAATATGTAGGTAGCTTTGTAAATTGGAATGACAGTTGCAAGGATGAAATTAGGAGCAGAATTGCACAGAGAAAAGCGGAAACGTGTGCTGTATGACTGAATTAAAGTTGGTGACAGTGATTTGCACTTTTAATTCTGTCCGTTGCCTAGATATTTAGTGTATTTATTGCAGTTATCCCAATCAGTGCCGGCCAGAGACTTTTGAGCGCCCCAGGCGAAAATTGTAAATTGCACCTCTCACTACAATTATTACAAAAATTAGAAAAGCGGCGATTTGTGTCCACATCTAGCAAACAATCACAGAATCTTAATCTGAATGAAATTTTTTTGAAAATATTTTGGATATTTAAAATACAGAGATTTTTTTTCTTTTGGGTTCTACAGAATCGCTTTATTTTTATCTAGTACCATATACAGGATTAGTCACGGGAGAGTTACTTTCAAAGTCCGTTTGTGTGCAACCCGAAATACAATTTACAACAGCGTCTAGCTTCCTCTCTTAAAAAAATAGAATATTTTATTCACGATTGCTTTGCCTGCCTGGTGATGGTACTGTCATTTTGTCATTAAACAATTAAATATGGTCTGTTGTCATTAGTATTTTGAGTTGCAAACGGACTTTCAAAATAACTATTCCATGACTAACCCTGTATATATGTAGGAAAACAAAAATTATTTCTCAGTGTAGGTATAAGTCTCGGTATAAATACTTTTCGTTATTTTGCAATTCGGAAAATCTAATTTAACTCTTTAAAGGTTCATCCTAGGTAAAAAACCAAAATATGTCGCCGTTTTCCAAATTGGCGAGAAGCTGTTGCATCAGTGTATTTTTCTGTACAGGATTCCGTATAAAAGCTTTTGTTGCAATTTTTTTATGTTGGAGATATTTCTCAGTAGATTTCTTGAACAACAATTACTTCTTCAGTACTTGATATGACAATGTTTTTAATTGATATAATCGCCAACGAATTTAACCTTTCTTCTTTCTTAGCATAACGTATAAAAATATAAGTTTGCTGCAACTGGAATTGTCAGCATTATGATTAAAACTACACACTGGGCGAGTCAATAAACTTATAATTTGATTTTTAATTTATTTTGCAAAAAAATAGTCTCAAAAAATGTCGCCCTAAAACCAATTTCACCCCAGGCGGTCGCCTGGCTTGCCTGTAGCTTGGGTCGGCCTCGGCCCTGATCTCAATCTCAAATAACAAAATTTCACCATAAATCGTTTAAGAATAAAGCTCCTTCTAACATTAATATGCGTGCTACAATGTGACATTTTAATTCCGAAACAGAGAAAAAGTTATCAGAATATGAGAATTCCTTTAGAAAGACAATAAAAAATGTCTGTCGCATCTGTTGCAACGTATCTAGCGAACAGCAAGCATATGATCGTTTGGCCGACGATAGGAGTCATTAAAGTGCATCAAAGCGCTGACAATTTTGCAACTGCATCGCCAGAACATGCTCAAGCAAGTGTTCTCCTGACCCACACACGCGCACTAGCACATTCGCACGCGCTCGTTCTTGATCCAGATACTCCGGTTTGTAGCTGATTCCTACCCTGAGGCACTTGAAGACTTGAGTTAATAATTGCGCTGTTTGTTTTGGATATTAGCACTTCGGGGAGTAATTAACAGGATTTTTAATTAATTACTTTAAAGAACCTGTTGGAAAGTTTTCTTTTGAACAAATTTTTGCGAGGTTTTGGTTTAATTAAGTGATTCACAAAGCAGTTAGCACGGTTTTTGATTCTTAAATACGATAAAATACTTATTTCTTAAACATGTCTCGAAACACAAATCCAAATGGAACAATTTATTTTAACTTAATCTAATCTAAAGGTGATTCAAAAAGGACGAGGGTCACGCTAGTATTCTTGAGAATAAAAAAATCAAGTAGGCCATAAACAACAAAATTTTATACAGTTATTTATATGGCATTTGAATTTAAGTTGCCAAAATTAAGTTAGAAGTTAGTTACCTAACTGATTTATAGTATGACAATTTTGACAATTTTTAAGTCTTCCTGAAATTAATTGGACAGTTTTTTTAAGTTTGACAAGTTTGTCAGTTTTTAAGTCACTAGGCTTAGGCTTAGCAGATAAATGCACGAGAGAATATCTAGTTAAAGTAATACTAACTACATTGAAATCTGCTTGTTTCTGGCAAAATAAAATTTATTTAGACCACTTCTCACTACCGGATTTATATGTATATAGGACGCAAAATTTTGGAGAGCGTAAATAGCGCAAATAACGCCAAAATACTTCGTTTATAAATAGGAGGGGCGCCAAAATGCACTGTGCAGGGCCGGCGCTAGGCGGTAAGCGAGGTAAGCGTGGCAGAAGGGTGCCACTAGGTGGAGGGCGCCGAAATTTTTAAAAAATAAAAAAATAGTTATACGTTTATCAAGATTACGTGAAATTCTTCACATATACATATATCTAATACATACTCTTAAGATATCTTTATAAAAAGCAAATGAAATGACGTGAAGTATGTTTTTCCAATTCGAAATTTTAAACGCCCAAACTTGGTTTTACATTTTGAAACGCCCCAACTCAGCGTTACTCTCAATTTCGTATTATTGTCTTGCTTTCTTATATTTATCTTTATTCTTTCATGCAATAATGTGAAGCATTTGCATTAAAAAGTAAAACTAAGTTGGAATTAGGAAAATTCTAAATATAGATATATATGTATTATACATATATAAATCTTGGTTATAGTTGGCCCTTATAAATTCGTAAGAATTGATGTTGTTTCTCTATGTAATAAATCATAACCATGATCATCATCGTTCAAAAATGTATGAAAAATTTTCCTAATGAAGTGCAAACCAAAATTCCATATTATGTAATATTTAGAAGTTACATGCAAAAATAAGTAATTCCGGAAGAGATGGCTTACCGGATGATATGACTCTTTTGCCAAAATCCATACTTGGATTTTGACAAAAGAGTCATTTTTGTATTTATCTGGTCACATGCATTTTTCGGGATAAATATATCTGGGCAACTTTGATCTAATTCACCGACTTCATCTCTTGAAATAAGATCCCAATAGCGAGGTTCGAAAAGGGGCATCGTTTTTATATATCATTTCTGTAAAATAGATGTTTAATATTCGAAGCATTTATTTAAATTAATATTTATAATTATAAATATGATTCGTGAGATTTTAAAAATATTTTTGTCTATAGGGGGGGGGGGGGGAATTTTATAGACTGCGGAAGGGCGCCAAATGCTCTAACTCAAATACTATCATTCAGAAAATTTTGAAACCTTGTATTTCTACCTTATTCTAATATGGGAAGAGACCATTATATTTTGGTGTATATGAGATAACCGAAAATGGCACTTTATCTACTTGATGCTCAAAATAGATTTTCTTCGAAAAATACCTTCAAATGTTATTTTTTCAAGATTTGTGTTATTATAAAAATGAAAAATTATTAGATTTTCTACAGATTTGCATATACTTTTTCTATATACTTTAGGGTTAAATTTATAAAATTATCTATAATTTAAATCCCGGATCCTACGCTTTAAAAAAGCACAAGTCCTTGATTACACAGTTCTTATCACAAATGTATGTAACTGACAGATAAATGTCACTATCAAAGAATTGATCATTTCAAATTAATAATAGTAACGTTTTAAAAAGAAAATAGTAAATAGAACCATAGTTATATGGAATGGATCTTAATATCCACAATAGCTAAATATGTAAGTATGTATATTTAAATTAATAAAAATTCAATAGCGGGAGGTTTGGTGTTGCCCACATCAGATTTTTTATGCTCTGTTCCATTTAAGCCATTCAGTAGATGGCACTGGCAACAGCGCAAATCTGAAGTAGCCGAAATTACATTTGGTAAACTTGTCTCTTGTCTCTAATTTCAGCCAATCAGAGAGGTCAAAACTATTCCCTATGCTCCGCAATGCTGAATGGCTTAAATGGAACAAGGTATAACTTTACATATACACGAATAAAAGGCACTGTTCCATTATTTTGATACACTCTGCATACATATAACATGTCTCGAGTACTCTAAAAGATTAGAAGAATATCAAAATGATCTGAACTCTTTCCAAACGTGTATTGATTCGTGTTGTATCTTTACGCTTACTTTGTTGTTGAAGTTGAAAGTATGCTGAAAATAAATTGTTTCTTCTAATTTATCGCTCGTGGAAAAGTCTGATATACGAGTAATCGTAAATCATCACTTTTATTCGATCACGTAAATCATTACTTTAAATAGTAACCTATACTTAAAGGATACTTTATTATTTATCCTCAATCGTTGCTAAAGAATGTGAAATGTGAGCGGATTTTATTTCTGTAGTATTGCCACAGTTGTTAGAATATTAGATTTCAAAATTCATTCAATATCGTATTGATGCATACAATTTGTCACGCGTAGAGCTTGAATGAAATGAGAATCGATTAATCAAGTTCTTTTACTACAAATGTTAACATCCGTCATTTGATTCAGAAGTTGTAAATTGTGAAACATGACGGATGTTAATATTTTTACAATAAGTTTGTTCCTACACGACTTTTTGGATGCGTTCATGTACGCATTCATGAACCCTTTTGTGCGCATGTCTTGTTCATGTACTCATTCAGGCATGTGTAAGAAACTTCGTATGGTTGGAACGGTCAATGGACTTAACCATAATTAATTATTGTTTCCTCTGCAGAAAAAATATCGGTCAATAAATTATCGAGAAACAAATATTAATTATTTATCATATTATATACTTAAATAATTCCTTTTTTACTTCCTTGTACAAAGTAAAGGAAGTATTGTATTCGCGAAAAATTTCAGTTTCCAGATTTCAACGGAAATATCCATTTTGGCCATCCCTGAATCCATTTGACTAATTTCGTCGTGACGTCTGTACGTACGTATGTACGTACGTACGTACGTATCTCACATAACTCAAAAACGGTAAGCCGTAGAAAGTTTAAATTTTGTATTTAGGACTTCTATAGCATCTAGTTGTGCACCTCCCTTTTTGGTCATTACATAATTTCCAGAAAAGGTACTTTATTTGAAGCCTATAATAGATTTTAATGAAAAACTGTATTAAAATATAATCCAAAACTTTTCAAATTTAGTATATAAGACTTTTATATCAATTGGAATAACATAGCAGAATTTGGTTAAAACAGGCTAACCGGAAGTGATATATTACCTGAAGTTGTTTTTCTTGAATAAAATGGTTTCATTTTGATTTTAGAAATAAATGCTTCAAATAAGAGTTTTAGAGAATTAAATTCTGCGTCTAGCACATCAAGTATTATTAAATTAGCCCTTTGTATAAGCGAGATATGTAAATTTAAAACTTATATACTTTTTGGTTTTTGTAATGAAGCTTGCTATGGATTAGGACAAAAAATAACAAAAAAAAATAAAAATAGATGTTAATGTCAAATTACGTCAAATACGTGCAATTTGATAATTGAGTCTATACTTCATCTTCATATTGGTCTTGCGTACAAGGAAGTCGTGTGGTGTCCACATCAGATTTTTTTATTTGAGGTTGGCCAAATATCGAATCCATTTCTAAATCAGATAACAATGATTCTGGATCAAATTATAATTCCAAATCATTCATTATGCTCACTTATGAAAGCAGATAAACAATCATAGGTTAAGCTTCGATATTTTCCTCGTTGCGCGCACTTGCTGACAAATAGTAAGTACATAGCACAGACCAGTGGATGGATCTGACAGTCCGCGGATGCGTTCATGTATGCGTCCTAAGTCTGTAGTAACAAACTTATCAACAGTCCGATGGATTGTACAACAGTCGGTTGGAATGATATTTTTAAAATGCGCTTGCGTCTGATATACATATGACAGTCCGGGCTGGCTGTAGGAACGAACCTAATATCTGTTTCAAGGAGAAATTTGCATTTATATTCTTTTACTACATTTAAGATTTTCATTTTAATAAATAAAGAAAATTTACTTCAACCGATTCAATAAAAGAATAATTGACTGTCAAATTGATAAAACATTTTCGACATTTATTTCTTTTTGACGAAATTGAATTTCTTAAGCATTCGTATCTCGGTGTAAGCTCATCCTACATCTTACCCTGTCGTCTCGTCTGTCATCCCAAAATGAATTAAACTGATCTTAACGGATTTCCCTGCCATTTTCAAAGAAAAAAACTTAGTAGAATGTTCAAATAGGATTAATGGCTGTTTTTGTCTTTTGTATTTTGCAATTAAATTTATATTTATTTCCTGTGCAATATATTTTATTATTAAAAATAACGTTTTATCGCTTTTCAGTATATATTTTCGGCCAAACTTTTAGATCATCAATCAACATTCCAAATTAATTTTGAATTACCAAATGAGCAAAAAAAGCGTCAACAGCATGGGTCCGATCTAAAATAGTTTTCGAGATATATAACGTAGTGATAAATGAGTTTTTCTACAGTCTATATACAAAGTAGCCATTTGCGCTCTCTTTTGTCAACGCAAAATGTCACTTTGCCCTTCATGCGCGACAAAGTAGAAAAATTGCTCGCTATCCAAATTTCTAACTATACAATGTTGAGAAATGTCACTTGTCTACATTCCTAATGGAAACGTATAGTCAGGAACTAATAGCACTGTAGTTACACATTTATTATCTTCACAAGTCAGTCTGACATATAACTGCTAACTGTTCTGTCGGTATATTACATAACCAAACAAAACGATATAAAATGCTGAAGTTAGATTGAAGCAATAGCATAGCTCAAGAAAAATGGAAAATAACGATAAATTAAAATTAAATATAAAATAAATTGTGTGAACAGTTGTGCTGCCACCTGCAAAAGTTTGGCGTGAACGCTCCCAATGGACATCCACATTTCACTGCACTAGTTTATGTACTTGAAATAAATAAAATTTTGTTATGGTGGAGGACCCCATTGTGGTGACTATACAAAAAAATCTTGTGTGTGTTTCGAGCGCAAATGGACATTGTCAATCAAGAATGTCCCATTTTGCACTCTTAATACACAAATAGCTATTTTACGGGATTTACTTCTGCTATCTTGAAAATTATAAGAGTTACGACTTCGATTAAATAAGACTTTTTGATTACCTTTGAGAGGACATCATAGACGTGATTTAAAAAAAATGAACTAATTTACTAAGTAAAATGTTTTTCAAATAACTTCTTAACTATTAGAAATGGAGGAAAATGTTACATATAAAATATAAAATAAATCAATAAAATTTTATTGTATTTTTATAGTCGCAAACAGTGTGTAAAGTAAACGATTTTCGTATTTTAATTACTTTACCGGCTTCAGGATATTATTCCATTGTTTACATGTACAAAAGTATGCTGGTAACTAAGCAATAACTCTATCTGTATGGTAATATTACCATACTGACTTGTCAACAACGGTCTACAAAATCAAAATAAAATAAAATGAAAATATAATGCTCTTCATTAATACATACAGATAACGTTAGCCTATCGTTCTATATACGGTCTACTTTATCCTAAAGTAATAAACATGAGGAATAAAGCACATAATTTGAATATTTGTCATATTGACATATGTCAAAATAAATGTTCTGTTAACCATAGCAATCTGAAAATAGTATTAATGAGAAAATTTCAAAAAAATGATATTTATCAATTATGTCTTAATTTTCTGAAACCGATAAACTATTGAACAAACCACGGATGTTATGAATCATATCAAGCCTTAGATGTCTTAAAATCCTCGGTCTACGAGCTCAGATTTCAAACTTACATCTGCGGCAGTTATGATGTGCATAACATTCGTAGGTATGTTAAT
Source organism: Harpalus rubripes (assembly GCA_963082715.1). Lineage (NCBI taxonomy): Eukaryota > Metazoa > Arthropoda > Insecta > Coleoptera > Carabidae > Harpalus > Harpalus rubripes. Next base: position 66,574,819 of record OY720452.1, read on the forward strand.
AGCTATTACACATTACAGAGTAATCACCATATTTAAGTTGTCTTACAAATTTAGTTTTCTCTGAACATTCATGTTGATAATATTGACTGAGTACTGCAGTATTCAACTTCATATCTATTATCGGTACAATTACTACGTTTACATGCAGTTTTGAAAATGGTTTTAGTTTTCAGTCAAAATTATGCAAAACTGTTTACATGCAGTTTTCAAAACAAGTTTAAAAATTGATTTGAAATCAATTTTGCCGCATGCGCATTTAGCTGATGTAAGTGACAGATCCTCTTCACTCCAAATACTTCATTTTGCTATTATTCCAATTATTTTTTATACTTCGTACCACTACGCACTAAAACTACACAACTGTCAGTTTATAAGAAGGTTAGTAACACAAAGCGACAGAAACGTTATGCTCTGTACGCATGTGCAGTATCGAAACTGAATTTTAAGTGTTTACATGAGTAGTTTTGAAACTAGTTTTCAAGTCCAACCCATGAATTTTAGTTTTGGTTTGAGATAATTCAAAACCGTTTTGACACTGTATACATGGCGTTTTCAAAACTAAAAACGTTTTAAAAACGATTTCAAAACTGCATGTAAACTCAGTAAATGTAAACTCGATATTTAGTGTATTCTCGTCTGTCAAATTTCTAAATTGTTTCAGGTGTCAAGAATCTTATTTGAGGTCTAAAAAATGTTGTATGCAACTCTGGTGTAAACAAGCTCTAAGATATTTGGTTTATAATTACTTGACCCCATGTCATAAAGCTTGTGTTATTACCAATTTCTTTTTACAATTTGTTTTTAATAAAGCAAATATTAAAATTGAAGTTTTCTGTTCATTTGGTCGATAACAAAGTTTTTATAGTTTGCAGTCGGTCGCAACACTTAACATATTGGCTACCCGACTGCTTTAAGTGCCACTTTGTTAGATGTTACTTAAAAAGCCAGTTGCTGTAAATGGCCATTATGATCAGCCACCGTGTCTGCCTTTATTCTCTATTGTATCTTGTTTCATGACAACAATACCTAACAAGAAATGTGGAAAGGAAAAACAATGATGTCGCTTTCAACATATGAACAAAAACCCTGATAATATATTTGAGGTATGTTTAGCAGTGAGGTATATAATATTTGTTATGTGTCACAATTCGCAAAATAAATGCTTTGTGTCTTGACGTAAGCTCTTTCATACCTTAAGCCCCGGTGAAATATTTATGTGCCGACAGATTCAAATGAGTCTTTGTGTCTCATTTTCAGCTATGTGATTAAATATTCACCTGAATTCCTTTGAGACTGTTTAGTGTTAACATAGCCTCACTTTCATTTTACGTGATTTCTCTGGAGGCAGGTGACATATTCTACTCGTAGACTATACTAAGCATTTTTGTTGCAACGTTCTATGTACTCACGCTTCTTGGAGTGAATATTTTATTTTCTCTATTTCACTCCAGGGCCGGAGTGAAATACAGTGGCGTATTATCCTACAAGCCCAAGAATCCCAGGTTTATGGCGCCAAATATTTTGAGACGGAGGATCGTATAATAAATACCTCTCTAAGTTTTAAAAAACAATTCATAATAAAAATTTTGATATGACTGTAAAATGTAAAGTATGTGTTTTGTGAGTTTCTTTTACTAACTACATAACTACATACCTATATGTTCTCTATTGTATAATGCATGGGTCCCAACCCGTTTTTGAGAAGCGGAGCACTTACGAAATTTTAAAATAATCGCGGGCCGGATATTAATACTTATTGGAAATCCTATTGGATAATAAATGGAAATAATCTTAAATTCGAGCTTAAATTATACTTATTTTGTTTACATAATGTAACGTTTTTATTTATTTGGGTGAAGTGTAAATATTAGACAATTATTATTAATTAAAATAAAAGTTTATTATAACGATAAATAGATATTAAATATAATTAAAAGATGATAAATATAACGAACACTACCATTTAACAAATATTAAACACTAATTAAGACTAAGAATATTATAAGACACTTAAACACTAAGATTATTTATTTAAACAATATATAGCCCACTTATTTATTTATACAACTATATTTATTTATGTTCACATCTTGTCGACTATCTGTTTATATTACCAACTGTTTAACACGCAACGCTTATTTATATCAGACTGTCCGGTGCCTTCGCTAACGGTGCTTATATACCCTAGCCGAAAATTCGAGAACTCACTAGAACACTTCTAGATAAAACACAATAGGTTACCTCAACCGCGTAATTAAACAGGCTCCGACAAGTCGGTTGCGTCATCGCTAACAATAGACACTCGCTCGTCCCTGCGACAGCGGCGGCGACAGAGACGGTAACAGTGGCGGCGACGGCGGGCACTGCACATTACAATAATATGAGTTCTACCATAATTTTTTTGCGATTTTTTTTTTTCATTTTCGGTTATCAGATTCTTTCATTATTGCACAAAATTCATCAAATTTTCTTTTTTAAATAGTAACTTCATAATTAGCTTGAATATCAAGGAGTTCTAATTGTATCTACTAGAAGGAGCAGAAATATTTGTAAATTATTTTTAATATCATTAAATTGGTCCGCAAAATCTTCCTACCTTAATACAATATTTTGAACATAGCCTTCAATAAATGAATTGTAACTCAAATTATTACAGCATGGAAAGTGAGGAAAGTTCTTTTGAACAAATTAATTTTTTAAATGATTGTAATTTTGAATAAATCAAAAATTACAAAAAAATGCACTAATAAGTATCAAGATTAACTCAAAAATTACCGAAGTCCGGACTTAAACCTTTCGCGGGCCGTAGATTGGATACCCCTGGTATATTGAAATAATTTTTAGTTTTTGTATGTTTACAACCTAACCAAACTATGTTGTTTACATATATTTAAGTACCTGTATTATATATAAAAACAAAAAACTCATAATCATAAAGGGCGCAAAATTTTTCGGGCTTTGGGCGGTTATATTGCTTAATACACCACTGGTGAAATACTAAGGTGTATAAACAATTTATATTTATTTACTTCTGCAAAATAATTTCATAAAATTCAACATTTTTACATTCTTAAATAAATAAATAAAATAAATATATCATCACGGCATATTACCCATTGCTGGGTGTGCCAATCTGCTTTGTACGCAGATATCGGTAATGATGATGACATATTTGTACCGTGCGGGCGTTTACCAAGCGTCACCCCACGCACACTCATTGCTCGCATGGAGAGTGCACCACAGGGGTCAATTTTGTGCCATTTAATATTCGAAATATTTGGCATCGGTCGGGATCGAACCCGGTTCCCCAGATTCGCGACCAAACACTCAGGCACGCGGCCACGAGACCCCATACATTCTTAACTCTTTGGATTCCATTTTTTTCTGATTTTCTGGATTTATAGTAGTGGAACGAAACCACACAAGAATACAGGCCTGAATGCTCAATTCGTGACGTCACATCTAGCCTCTTGCTGTCACGCCACGCCTCGAACGACAGCAGTGCTAAGCATAAGAAATATATGAAATTGTAAACAAATAGAATTGTAAAATGTAATTTATAAAGATATACAACTCGTAAATAAGTATTCAAATATTATATAATTTCTATTTCATATAACCTTGTATTGGGTGATGTAGGGTAGTTGACAACAAGTTTTGAGGGATAATTAAATAAAACGCTTATCTGACCCGTCAAAAGTCACGAAGAAATTACTTTATTAAATTTGGACGTTTCGAAATCATCTGATTTCATCTTCAGCTTACATTATACAAATTCTTAATAATTGCAGATAACAGAATCCAAGTATTTAACATGATGATGTATAATTGTTAAACAATTACAAATTGTAACACATTGTGTACTGACATAATTCATGTTTTACTTTGGATTATTTATTGTTGTTTAAATAATACATAAAATAATAACAACAATAATATTAGCAATAATAAATATTTAGATCTGGAGCTAACAAATGAAAATAATATAACATAGAACATAATATGAAAATGATAATAATGAAACTAAAAATGAATGACATACATACATAGGTGCGCCTATATTTAAAATAACCACTACATTGGAATAAATTACATTTAGGTGTTCGCTAATTTTTTTGTACCTTCCGTCACCTTTAGGTACGGAAGATATTGAAATTCTATGATTAGTTTTTAATCAATAAGCACGTTTTAGGGTCCCTAGAATACGATTTTACTATTTTTACGATGATGTCTGTCCCTCTCTCTCTCTGTCTCTCTCTCTCTCTCATTCTCTCTCTCTCTGTGTGTGCGTGTGTGTGTGTGTGTGTGTGTGTGTGTGTGTGTGTGTGTGTGTGTGTGAGTGTGTGTGTGTATGACAAAATTTTCTAATGCGATAATTCTAATACTACAATTCCAAAAATTATAATTCTTTCGTATTCCTCTCCGTTACACCCATGTGAAGAGCTGATTAGATTTTGGTTGTAATTGGACAACCGGAAATACACTCATTTGAAGATTTTAACAGTTTTTCTTGAAAAAACGATGTTAAATATCATTTTTTCACATTTAATGTTATTATAAATATTAAAGAATATTTTATTCTCTCTACGATTTGAAATGTATTTTATACTTCATATTTAATGGATATAGAGTTAAAAAATTATAAAGAAATTAAATATCATATATATTAGCCAGCTATGCTATAACTCTGGAAACAGTTGCTATATTAAGAAAATTCTGATTGAAAGGTGTCAGTGTCAAGTGCAGTTGACAGTATGTTTGTGTTATAATTTTACTGGAAATATAGGATCTTTTGTTAGAAACTTTCTGTATGGAATTTGTATAAAATACTACCTTAAGGTAATGTACAAGAAATAGAATCTTTTGCAAGGAATTTTATGTATGACCTTTATATAAAATAAATAGAACTGACGGAAGGTAATATGCTGGCCACATCAGATTTTTTTTGTCAATCTGCTTTTTACAACAAATTTGTTCTTTACAGTTTTTCTATAAGTATTTAGTAAAATGTTACTGAAAATCCCTACGAAAATTTTCATAAGAACTAAATTTGTTGTTCTGCATGATATACATTCACCATATATTAGGAAAACTTGTTTAGCTTCTAATATCTCTAATGTCAGGTATATCGATTTAGCAGTGTTACTTTAATTGCTACTGCACACAGCATTTTAAAACCATTTTTGCAATTTGCATCCACTAGCGCTGACCGCTGTAGTAGCTCTACTGTTTTTAGAGGACTAAACTAGCGAGCTGGCCTCATAGTTTGACGTGACGCATAGCAGTCAGCGGTAAATAGTCAGAGGAAATGAAACCGATTCCATTTCAACTGTCAACAGGATCCATGACTTCCTTTTAGCTATCACACTGGAGTAAGTCAGCGATATGACCCGAAGTCATGGATAATGCGTGACAAGTCAGAGATACTACTTGTAGTGTGATAAGGCCTTTAGACTTGTTGGGCTGTACATTTCTTTGTTCATAGCCTACTCCGAGTTAGTTTTTTTTTTTTAATACACTGTAGTAGAGTATAAAATAAAACTCTATCCTTTCAAAGTAAATCGTAATAACTGAAAGCGTCCATTTCAGCTTTATTACGTGACAAAAGCACATTATTACTACAGTACGATTTATTTTGTTAATTATATCAACACTGTATTTTTTCCAAACCCTTTGATTGTGGAATAGTCACGCTCTTTGAAATATTTTAATCGCTTTAATCAGAAATAATTTGTACTTAGAAATTTCTGTACAATATTACCAATTATTCCAATATTAGATTTAATGAAATCTTGCATGCAAGAATTTTACCATTAGCTGTCATAAGTAAAGGAAAAATAGGTTAAAACTGTCAACGTTTATTCTATTAACCGTTTAACCAGTTACGAAGGTTAAAAGAAATAATATCGGTTTGACGTAACACGTTATTTCTATTAATCGGTTATCCGGTTATTGCAAATAACCGAATAATTGGATTTTATAATTTAATCGCTGCAAGCTGCAAGTATATGTTTACTGATTTTTAATAATAACTTTTACAAGATTTTAATAAAATTGACAAAAATATTAATTCTTTAACCCAAGTCCCGGTATTTTCATCTTGGGTTAAACTGTCTATTAATTTTCATTTAAAAAATATATCATCGACATTATATAAAAATTACACGTGTAATTTTTCGATACATTTTTCTTTTAATTGACAGAAGTTAACAGACGGTTTAATCAGAGATAAAATACCAGGCCAAGGGCCAATCTTAAATCCTCAGTTAAATTTTAACTTCCAGATAAATATACAATATTAAATCCGATTATTAACCAATGATAAAATTTTTATTCGACAGTTTATTTCATTGCAGTTTTATTTATTTAATAGGGGATTACATCTCAATCGAATTAAGTGAAACTAGTAAAAAATAATGAAAGTAGATGCTTAATAATGAATATTAATAAAAAATAAAATGATATAATTGAAATACTTCGGAAATAAGGGGGTTTTTGTTTTAGCAGCTCGTCAATCATATGAAATCCATATATATATTACATATTTTGATTGACGACTCAAAGACCGCCTATAAATATATAACGAATACCAAGTTAGGAGTGGAGTCTACTACCAATGGAAATAGACAAATTCAAATAGCGGACATGTGACTACCAGTCCAGTACTGCAATTTTCAAACAGTTTTTATTTGAATATAAATTTCTTGCATTAAACTTAATAATTTTAATACACTTGCAATTATAAAGTATTTAGACTTGTACAGTGTTACAATATTAATTTGTTTTTTATAAATATAATTTAAAAATAGCATACATTTCAAGAATATTTTAGATTCACGAAGAAAACAGTTTTATATAAAAACTTATATCCGTGACGTCACATCTATATTTTCAAATTTCGGGGGACCATAACTCGCTTATTAATAGGTAATTTTCACCGGATTTTCAGCAATAGTTTTAGTTTTACTTATACTTTCTAGTATTATAATTATATCTATAATTATAATTATAAAAAAATGGTGGAATCCCCTATTGGAAATTAAAATTTTAATCGGATATTGTAAAATTAGCCACAAATAAATTGTTTTTACTTTACTAAGATTTATTAACTCTTAGTCAGTCAACAGTGTCTGGTAATTTATCGCAGTTAGCCGGATAACCGGTTACCGGTATTAGCCAGTTGGTGCGGTAAACCATAAAATCGTGGATAGCCGGTTAACTACGGTTAGTAATCACGATTAACCGGCCACTTTTTTTAACAGTTTTGGACAGTAATAGTGTAGACTATAAAGGAATCCTGCTTAAAACTATATATCGAGATTTTGGTAAATAAACATATTTGAGAGTTTCTAGATTTCGAATTTCATTATGAAGTCTGTAGGTGTGAATTTTTGTGAATATGCGCGTTTGAATTTAAATGCTCCAATTATTGAACTATTCGTGCACTTCACATTTTCAGCTTTCAAAATAAAAACAAAAATATATTCCCATTATACATTTGAGAACATAGGTAACATTTTGTACAGTTACATTGTAAATAACATTTAAAAAGCTTTTAGTTATATTAGAAATAAACTTTTATTAGTTTTCTGATATTTCTGAAAAAGTTCAGAATTAAGTTAACCTTTACATTCTTTCAAAGAAGCTAGAGATATTGAAAGCACTGTTGAATTTCTTATTAAATTTCACTCTTAATTAACAAAGATAAAAAGAGTACTATTTTTTAGTGGGTAGTACTCGGAAATCTATTTTTATAAAAGACCATTTATTCGTTTAAATCTTCATGTTGCATTGGTAAAGAATAACTGCGCTGTGGACTTTACTCTCAAATGCTTACCGAAGAATAGCAGCAGTCAGAAAAATGCATTCAGCCATGTACTTCAGCATAAATATAATATAAAAGCTTGGAATTTCAGCTGAAATACAAAAAAAAAAATACTGATATATACTCTGTTCCATTTAAGCCATTCAGCACATGCCGCCCACAGCAGCATTAGATAGCCGAAATTACATTCGGTAAACTTGCTTTTTGTCTCCAATTTCAGCCAATCAGACAGTTCGAAACTATGCTCTATTCTCTACAATACTGAATGACTTAAACAAATTATAGTCGAACATAATAACTCTTAAGGTGCATTCACAAATGAAAATTAGGTTTAGATTTATGGTTTATACTTTAGATTTAAAGACTTTGGCCGCATATTATGTAATGATTCCATTCACACTTCAGAATTTAGGGTTTCTAAATCCAAATCATAAAGCTAAACATTGCAAGGTTCAAACTTTAGGTTAAATTATTTAGTTTGACGTCACAAACTTCACCAATGAGAACGAGTCTGAAATGATATAGATATATACACCCATTTTTATTTAGTATCCACTTGGTGAAATAGGCTTTTTAAACAAATGCAAAAAGAACATGAGACTGTCATAACTTAATTGCTGAAATATAACCAATAATGCCAAGCGAATGACAGTTTCTCGGCGCACAGGTGTCTTGTTGAGTACTGCTCTATCGATATTTTAACCTTGTTTTTAAAGCATTTACATAGATGTCTGTACATATCAAAACTAATTTTCAGGTAATTTAAACTTATATTTATGAATGACGTAAGGTGCATTCACAAATGAAAATTAGGTTTATGGTTTCTGTTTAGGTTTAAGTAAGTCATTCATAAATGTAAGTTTAATTTACCTGAAATTTAGTTTTGATATGTACACATCTGTGTAAAGGCTTCAAAAACAAGATTAAAATATCGGTAGAGCAGTACTCAACAAGACACCTGTGCGCCGTGAAACTGTCATTCGCTTGGCATTATTGGTTATATTTCAGCAATTAACTTATGACAGTCTCCATGTTCTTCTCGCATTTCTTTAAAAAGCCGAATCCACCGAGTGGATACTAAATAAAGATGGGTGTATATATTAATATCTATATCATTTCAGACTCGTTCTCATTGGTGAAAAGTGACGTCAAACTAAATAATATAGCTAAAGTTTGGACCTTGCAATGTTTAGCTTTATGATTTGGATTTAGAGACACTAAATTTTGAAGTGTGAATGGAGTCATTACATAATATGCGGCCAAAGTCTTTAAATATAAACCATAAATCTAAACCTAATTTTCATTTGTGAATACACCTTTAAGGTGCATTCACAAATGAATATTAGGTTTATGGTTTTTGTTTAGGTTTAAGTAAGTCATTCACAAATGTAAGTTTAAATTACCTGAAAATTAGTTCTGATATATACAGACATGTGCGTAAATGCTTCAAAACAAAAACAAGATTAAAATATCGGTAGAGCAGTACTCAACAAGTCACCTGTGCGCAATAAGATACTAAACAAAGATGGGTGTATATATCTATATCATTTCAGACTTGTTCTCATTGGTGAAGTTTGTGACGTCAAACTAAATCATAAACCTAAAGTTTGGACCTTGCTATGTTTAGCTTTATGGTTTGGATTTAGAGATCCTAAATTCTGGAGTGTGAATGGAGTCATTACATAATATGGGGCCAAAGTCTTTAAATCTAAAGTATAAACCATAAATCTAAAACTAATTTTCATATGTGAATGCACCTTTACTTAAACCTAAACAAAAACCATAAACCTAAATTTCATTTGTGAATGCATCTTTAAGGTGTAAAATTCAAAAATTTAAAGTTAGAAAATAATTACACGAATGATTTTAAAACAAAGTTTAATTTTTGTCAAATTATTAAAATGTGACTAATTTTAAAAGATTTTAGAACATTTTTTTTTAAATATTTGTAGAAATAAAAACTTTAGTACAGAATTTCTATATTTAAATTTGTTACGGCCTTTTCCTAATTAAGCTCACTTTAAGACTTTAATTTAAATTACTCAATGCCCGGTTTTATAAAAGCGAATTTAATTTTTAACCAGGATTAAAAATATAACCCAATATTTCGTATATATTATTACATATACAAAATCCAAGATTAAATTTTGTTTATAAAACCGGACATCAGAACTTTATGCTGCAATTGTGAACATATCTCTAAGTCTACATATCTATACATATGTAACTAATAAAAAAATCGCAACGAAAGAGCCACTCTTATGTATAATTTTATATTAATCAACAAAAATAGATGCGTCTTCGTCGGTTTTTTACAGATTTACAGATCTGTAAGACTTGCAGAATTGCAGCAATAATTTAAAATTATAAAACAAACAAAACTTTAATTTTAATTTAAAGTGTTAAAGTGAAGATAAAGTTTATTATAAAAACGGCCCTTATATCTATATAATTTATTATTTAGAAATACCAAGAAACTGTAGATGGTGTGAAGATATGTGTACTAAAGTCTAACAGTATTGTCGTGCAGATCACGAAGTACTTGACACTTAACAAATGGAAATAGTAGAGAAATAAATTGCAGCTGGAACAAAAAGAGCACACATGCGAGTAGTTTATTATGATAGTATAGCAAACTGCATTTTTATTAGTTTCACTATACAATATTCACTGTAAGAAATTCTAGGCGTGTACAATCGATTTAGTAAGTGGCGAAATAAATTTTGTATAAACTTACAATAAATTTTGTAAAATTATGCAAATTGTAAATAATGAAATCTGGTAAAAGTTGTACAGTGTTTAATAATGTAATTTATAAAAATATTACATTATTACCTTCCGTCACCTTTAGGTAAGGAAGGTATTGTCTTTGGTCAAAAAATTCGGTGGTGAGTTTTTAATGAATAAGCACGTTTTAAGGTCCCTAGAATACGATTTTACTATTTTTACGATGATGTCTGTATGAGTGTGGGTGTGTGTGTGTGTGTGTGTGTGTGTGTGTGTGTGTGTGTGTGTGTCAGTGTGTGTGTGTGTGTGTGTGTAACAAAATTTTCGTCTACGATAACTCTAATACTACAATTCCAAAATTATAATTCTTTCGTATTCCTCTTCGTTGCATCCATATGAAGAGCTGATTAGATTTTGGTTATAATTGGTCAACCGGAAGTACCCTCATTTGAAGATTTTAACAGTTTTTCTTGAAATAACGATGTTAAATATAATTTTTCACATTTAATGTTATTATAAATATTAAAGAACATTGTATTCTCTATACGATTTGACTGCATTTTATACTTCATATTCAATGGATAGAGAGTTATAAAATTATAAAGAAATTAAATTTCAAAAATTACCCAGCTATGGTAGAAACATCTACTATATTAAGAAAATTCTGATTGAAAGATGTCAGTGTCAAGTGCAATTGACATATTCGTAGTATATTTGTATTAAAATTTTACTCGAAATATAGAATCTTTTTTCTCGAAACTTTCTGTATGGAATTTGTATAAAATACATACAACTGTAGAAAGGTAATGTACATACAACAAATTTAAAATCTTTTGCAGGGAACTTTCTGTATGGATTTTATAGAAAATACATACGCATTTACGAAAATTCTACCGGTAGATACCGCATCTACCGACTGTGTTCGAAAACACGAGTGGTAAAAAGTTAACGTGTTCGAAAATTGTTCAATATCTACCAGATCCATTTACCGGATTCATGAAGAATCTAATCTCAAAAAAGGTAGTGATGCAAAGCGAAGCGCGCGCGTTAAAATGGAAATGTGTTCAAAGTAGGACTCTGCTCAGTTTGTTAACTACGTCAAATTTCTAACCTGTTTCAAATATTTTCATAGGTTATGGATCTACCCTGTTTACCACTTGCGTTCTTAAAATATCGATTCTGGTAGCTATAACCTGATAAAAAGCTGTTTACCGGTAACAGTTCACCGATAGAAGTTTCGTAAATACCTCATATAACTGACGGAAGGTAATGTGCTGGCCACATCAGATTTTTTTTAGTAATGTTTTTAAAGAAATTTATTCTACACTGTGATCAGTGCTATCGTGTTCCTAAACAGACAAGTTAAAAATCGCAAGGTATCAGTTTGTTGTGATATTTAGAAGAGGACGGATGTTTATTGCTGTGTATTAAATGATAATGTACAAACAAACATTTATAATAAAATACGAAAAATTATGTACCTGTGTTTTCTTAAACGAGAGCATCAGATATGAATATTTTCAATTAACCGGTAAGAACTATACTATAATTTAATCTATGTAACATGCATGCTATAAATGAGATCTTTGAACATATTGTTCTTAATTATACAATTTTAAACCAATTTAACGTATACACTTTTATACTAAATTTGTGGTTAAATTTACACAAAATCGGAGAAGTCATTTTGAGTAAAAATGTTGGATGAACGTCTTTATTGATATATCACGTACATATGACATAGGAGTATATTTCTTAAAATTATTTAGAGGAGAAGAAAATGTACGACTGCGAAATTTTCCACATATTTAAAAATTAAAATTTAATTTGTACTAAAATGTAATGTTTTTTTGCTTTCAAAAATGTAATAACCTTTGTCATAATTAATTTAATTTGTATGTGCCCTTTTCATACAGTTTTAATTTTTGTAAAAAAAAATAATAATTTTTAAATAAGTACTTAAGGAAAGGGAGACATTACAAAAGTAGGGAAACATTTTATAATTTGACATTGATGTAGACACAGGCGTTGCAATTACGGGGGTAGATTGAACAATTCCACTCTGAATACATTTTTTACCTTCCGTCACCTTTAGGTAAGGATTTATTCTCTTTACGATTTTAATGCATTTTATACTTCATATTAAATGGATATAGAGTTAAAAAAGTTAGTGTAACCAACACAATACCTCCCGCCATTTACAGCCCGAGTCACAAAAAAGATTAAGTTTTTTGGATTAGCGAATTTTACTCTCATTTTGACAATTTATTTCTTAAAATATAGTCTAATCTAATCCAAGTAACTACCTGTTTTTTAAACCCCTCAACAGGATTAAATCCCTATTACAGAGTAGGTTCACATTCACACACATCCATGCCTTAGTGGGATTCGAACCCAGAGCCCCGAGGGCACTCATAACATGAGGCGTTGCTCTAACCATTGAGCCACCAGAACTATAATAAAATGAAGATTAAATTTTAAATACCGGGATAGAATAGAATTCACTAATCCAAAAATGAGGATTGGGTTAAATATTATTGTGAATCGTTAATTTTTATTAATCTAAATACATACCAACATATTTACTTATGCTGGAAACTGAATTGAATTCCTGTTCTATTGTTCCATTTACTTTTTCCTTTTTAAAACGTTACTAATACTATTTTGAAATGATTAGTTCTTTGATAATGACATTTATCTGTCAGTTACATACATTTGAATAACTGCGTTTTGTTTGTTTAAATTATAGATAATTTTATAAATTTATAATAATATATAGAAAAAGTATTAACGCGAATCTATAAAAAATTTAATAATCTTTAATTTTTATAATAACATTAATCTCGAAAAATTAACATTTAAAGGTATTTTTCGAAGAAAAACTATTTTGAGCTTCTAGTAAAGTGACATTTCCGGTTATCCGATTTTCACCAAAATCGAACGGTCTCTATCCAATACAGAAAAAGTTCGAAATACAATATTTCAAAATTTTCTGAATGATAGTATTTGAGTTAGAATGGAGGATCCACACACACATACACACAGACATCATCGTGAAAATGTTAAAATTGGATTCTAGGGATCTTAAAACGTGGTCATTTACCAAAATCTCGATATGCGATTTTTAGCACGATCCCTATACCTCCCTTACCAAGGGTAGCGGGAGGTAAAATTATAAAGAAATTAAATATCATACAAGAAAATTCTGATTGAAAGGTGTTAGTGTCAAGAGCAGTTGACAGTATGTGTTATAATTTTTCTGGAAATATAGGATCTTTTGCTGGAAAATTTCTGTATTGAATTTGTATAAAATACATACAACTGCCTTAAGGTAATGTACTAGAAATAGAATCTTTTGCAAGGAACTTTCTGTATGACATTTATACAAAATACATAGAACTGACGGAAGGTAATGTCCTGGCGACATCAGAATTTTTTTTAATAATTTATAGTGTCCATTTAGACTGATAAACCATTTAAACTAATAGACTAATTTCAAGAGTTCAAGTCCTCAAAATTGTCATTTACAACGTCGATAACTCCCAATAATTATCTTTTTTGAATTACGCAACGACTATGTATATTTACATATTTTATTAATCATTTTAATTCCAACTACAAATTTAATTATGCAATTTAATATTTATTTGATCATTACTTCAGTTGTGCTTAGAATTTCGAAGCAATAACGTCGTGCTCGAAGATTTAGTGTCCGTCATTTAGTTTAACGGTGTGTATTAGGGCAGGGTTTTTATTATATCTGCTATACTATACCCGAATTTGGCCATTTTTCGAAAAATTTGTTTAGAATTAGTTTTTAACACTCATTTTATAACTCAGAATGTTTATAAAGAAAATCATGAATGAAAAGTATTAAATATTTTTGATGATTTTTTCATTTATAAAGAAAAAACAATATATTTATTTTGTATGACCCCATTAATACGAAATAGTTTTATTATTACACTCGTACTCTGATAAATTAATCGAAAAATATAAACCACAAAAAATCCTATCATATTCCACCCTGTTTACAGCAACATAGAAAATGAAATCCCTAAAAACTGACGTCATTAATAAAGACTGCATTGAGTCTCAAATCTTCAAATAAATTAGAATCGCTCTTCAACTGTCAACTATCTAAATCTGCCGCCTTAAATTTTCCAAATCCATGTGCACATTTGTATGTAAACTGCTTGTGCTTCATTATAAATTTCATTATATCCATAGAAACTGAAAATAAGATAACTATCGTCATTAGACCGACTTGTGTAATGTAGCATAAAATAAATTATATTACCGCACATTGAGTAATAATATACTTTGATTATTTACTGCACACGCCCGCTTTTCTTTTGCTGCAGACTTTCTCTGTCTTAAATTGCTGTTTTTATATCAAAGTTGATTTAATCTGAAACGATACATTAACTTTACATTAACTATAATCGGCTTTTTTAATAAGATATCCGTATTAAATTAATATATTGCGACATACAATTTCACAATCGGATACAAAAAAAATATGATTATAATTATATGAATCATTTTAGTACAAGCTTTTACAGAAGCTATAATTCCTATGAAAATGTGTATCTGGGTTTTCCTAATTGTTAGTCATGCTCATGTATCATAATTAAAGAGGAAAAACATTATTAGGGCAATAAAATTAAATGTTATTACGTTTTTTGAAGAGAATATTACTTTTACATTAGTGTTTAATGTTTAATGTATCAATAAAACTTGTTCACTACAATGTAAGTACATTCTATCTGCAACCAACTGAAAACAGACATTTTCCAAGCTTTCTAAAATTTAAAAAATACCTCTTTACTTGTTTAATTTCAAAAATTCCATTTTCTGGACTATTTTTACCTCTCGCTAAGAGAGGTATTGAATTCATGCTAAAAATCGCATATCCAGATTTTAGTGAATAAGCACGTTTTAAGGTCCCTAGAATCCGATTATAACATTTTTACGATGATGTCCGTATGTGTGTGTGGATGTGTGTGAGTGTGGATGTTGAATTCACGATTTCTCAAATACTATAAGACTTAAGACATTTTAACTACGGATTCCTCAATCTAACAATAATGGGAAGAGTTGATTAAGTTTTGGTAACAATTGGACAACCGGAAGTAAGTAGTTACAAGAAAAAAATCATTAAATATTATTTATCGAAAATTTATGTAAATACTTATATTAAAGAACGTTAAATTCTTTATTCGATAAATATAAATTCATTATTATATCTTCTATAGATTTAGAGATAAAGAAATGCATATAAAATAATTTGATGTAAAAATTCTCAGATCAAACTACTTCAAGGCAAGAAATTCAAATGTTTGTAAGTGACACATAAATGTCACTGTCAAAAATATTAGTAAAAAAAGTCAAAAACGCAAAAGCATATACGTAAAAAAGAATATAAAAGGAATTTTCGAAAAAGTGACGAATATAAAGAAAAAAAAAAGGAAAGTAGAAAAAGAAAATTTCAGGATATTAAATATTTAGAAAATGTATGTATTGTACATAATTTATATTAAAATATCCCATAGATTTTGCAAATATATGTGAGAATTATTTTGTAGTGAGACATGAATATATGTATATGTATTTAAAAATATTTTTCGTTTTCTGCGTACAACCAGGTAAAATATCTGGCGAGAGGTTATGTGCTGGCCACATCAGATTTTTTAAATTAGCGGGAGTAAATTTAAAAGCTATATACAGCGTGAAATCAGACTTCGGGAAAAAGTGAAAGGACATATAGAACTGACCAATAAGAGTAAAAAAGGCTTAATCAACATGGGTCCGATCTTCAATAGTTTCCGTTCGTGACGCTTATACAATTTTTTGCACGATCGACGCACAAATTTTAAAAGAAAAATGAGATTTGAAAATTATTTTGACATATTAAAAAAATTTATTGACTTTTTGAAGTAAGCTTTGATTTTTGTTTTTATTTATTTACCGTCTCGTCTCCTGAACGGTAAGTGAAGCACATCACTTACCGACGTGTCACATCACTTACAGTTCAGTAATTTCTAAAAATAATCCTATCGTGCAAAAAAGTATTTTTTTTACAAAGTATTTTTTTACAAAAATTAAACTTGTCCATTTATAGAAATTTATTGTTTCAGGATTCCAGTAGTTATTCCACTATGGCTCGCCATATAATTTATCTGCCTCGTCCAGTAAAATATCACTTTACAGACGTGGTAAGTAATGTACTATTTTTATTTATTAGAAATGAAATCTTTCGTATTTCCAATGAAACATCCAGTAAAATTTTATACAGGGTGTAAATGAAATAAGTGCATTAAATTTAACCAGTAATGTAACTCGACGAGAGCAACAATATTTTTTAATAACTTTTTCTCGAAATCGCATATTTTTTTAGCATTTTTACCACCCCGTAAATTGGCGAGTCGTTCCACGTACTTTTAAAATAATTGAATGCAGTAGCAATAGCTCTGAAAATTTTTGTTTTAGCAATTGACAGTTTTGTCAGTTGTTGCAATTATATTTTGGCATTAGTAATAAACTTGTTTATCAGGTAAAATTCTGTCAAAATGCTTACGTTTACAAATAGCGAGTACACAGATATTGTAATTACTTACCTATGGTTTATTTATTTATTCGTATTTTTACTACATTTTAATTTGTGGTTGTTATAAAGACAGTATTATAAAATTGCCAACGCATTTAGACGGAGCGTTTCCAAATCATACTGTTCCTAATATTCGCACATTTATTAATCTTGTACATCTTTATCACAATACGAAGTGTCACATATGACAATTTTAAACAAAGCAACAGTTGTATCCATATCAAGTGCAAAAAGATCAATGGTTTCAGCAGACTTCGATTTTGGGAATGGCTCATAATGTTCATTAATGAGACTGAATTTGCTTGGAAACGTGTATTTATTATGCACAATACACATTTCAACAGACGAAAATGCTGTTAAAATTTTTATTAAAAAATGTTTGAGCGGGAACAATAAATGGGCGACTAATTATTGGTACTGATGTACCTCGTTTAAATGGACAAAAGTTTGTACTTACATTTTTTGAATAACGTATTTAAACTATTATGATTTGTTGACGATAAATAATCATCTCATAACCTAATAACTATGCTTTTGCTCTTCCTCCCCTCGTTCCTCCTTGTCATGTGACAGATGATTAAAGCCTGTTTCAATACACAACTTTATAATTTTGTTATCCAAAATTTAAAATTCTTTATTTTGAAAATTGTACTATTATGAATTCATTAATAATAAGTGTTATTTTCGTTGATTCGTTTATTAATTACTGTGACTGTAAGTGTACTTGATAATCGAAAAATTTTGAGCTGTTTGTATCCCACTTGAATACGACAGCTGCCATTTGTTCTCCATGGGCGCGCGCCGAAATATGCAGCAAATCTTTAAAGAATTTTAACTCAAAATCTAAAAGACTTAGAAAAAAAAAGTTATTAAGAAATATTGTTGCTCTCGTCGAGATACATTACTGGTTAAATTTAATGCACTTATTTCATTTATATTCGAGTTCTACATAGATTTCTGAAACCATTTTTCTATAGAGATATAAGAGTATAACAATTTTAAATACATCATAAAAACTTATAATTATGGTACAATATTAACTAGCTGACGTCAATCAGCAAATGTAACCTAGGTAACCATTAACTTGTAACATTTATTTCAAATTGTTCATTAGCTACTGATTGCTGATATTGAAGCATAATAACTATTTTTCCGAAATCGATATTAAAATACCCGATATCACTTCGCGAAGTTAGCCAAAATAGTAGCTAAAATAAAACTTTACAGACCCTTATGTCAGAATTTAACTTTACATACTCATCTGTCAAACTTTAATTAACTTAAATTTGTAACTTCTATAAAAAATATAGATTTATATTGATATTGCAAATTTTCTTTATCTGGACAATCTGTGTTCATATACCAGTCAACTCGATGAAGAATACGTCTAATTAATCATCTTTAAGTTCAAGGTAGACTGGAATGTCTAAAGAAATAAGTGATGTTTGTGCCGTTAAAGTATTTAACAGATCTTAAGACATTTGACAGTATTTTTGTTACCATCGCAACAGCTAACATTCAATTATTCACGAAAGATGACTATTCAAGGTCATTTGTTCGAAGAAAGAATACACTTCACATTTTGTATTAGAAAGAGAAAGATTATTTGACCCATGTTTATTTAATTTATGAAGTGTGACAGACATACGTAAATAGCGGCATTACTTTCTAACACACTATAAATAATAATGACATATATCGTAGAATTACAGACACCTAATTACCTACTACACTGCCCTCTGTGCTAATATTTACCCAGTGGCGTTGACGTTTGAATCAAATTATTATTCCTTGATTTATAAGTTAAGTCTATGTTTTTGTGTTTTGCAAAAAACATAAGTGATGAACATAAATCTTTTAGAAAGGCAATATTTAGAAAGAAATAAATTACTCTTAGTTTTTCACTTAAAATGTGTCCATAAATATTTCATGTTGCACGCTTATGCATACGAAATGCAATGAAGTTATCTACAAGTAATATTATATCAGACGGCTCATAAATGACCTTGAATAGTCATCTTTCGTGAATAATAGTTTAGATAACATAATGCTATTTATTTATGCTTTTAATTTAACGATTTCTGAAAAAAATATAATGTATATACCTCATATGGTTTATTCTCCTCGGCTATCGCCTCGTAGAATAAATTCCATATTCATAATAAAAAATTATTCTTTAGTGCCCAGGTATACAAATAACTATTTTTACACTGGCTTTGCTGGCCGCCTAAGTGTACTCGTATATTTATGTAAAGTATGAAATATTGTTATATTTTCTAATATTACATTTTTGTATATAAGAACTTTTCAAGAGTCTGAAATATAATAATAAAGTTTTACGCTGATGTCTGTGTGTTTGTACTTGTCTGTCTGAGCCATAGTGAATTTTATATTTTTATATCGTTCAACCTCAAGAAGTACTTTATGGATGTAAAGGCCTTATCACACTAGAAGTAGCATCTCTGACTTGTCACGCATTATCCATGACTTCGGTTCATATCGCTGACTTACTCCAGTGTGATAGCTACAAGAAACTCATGGATCCTGTTGTCAGATGAAATGGAGTCTGTTTCATTTCCTCTGACTATTTATGGCTGACTCCTCTACTGCGCATGCCCAACTGTAGTATGCTTGCCTACAATTGCATTATTTTTACATCGTTTTCATTCATTTTACTAGAAATAATTTAATATGTCGAACAAATTTAAAATACCTATGTTGTCATTTGTCATTAAAGAAAGCATATAATAACCAACGTCAAGTTTGAAAATCCAATAAAAGTCAAAGAAAACGGTTGTTTGAACTTGCAGTGTGATAGATCGAGATCGAGTTGGTCATATAAAATAAGTCAGCGGAAAAAAGTCAGAGATATGATTGTAGTGTGATAAGGCCTTAATGGAATCATTATGGTCCTTGGCCTATACTGAAAAACATAGAGTCCTCAAATTGAGGACTATAACGTAGTCATTATGACACGGCAACATATAAAATTCTATATTTAAGTAGATTTAGTTTCTAAATATTTAACAAATTAAAAACCAAAAACAACCTCTTCTGTACTTATTTTTACTCATTTTAAAAATCTATTTTTTGTGCAACCAGACGCGAAGTAAGCATTTCGCAGCCGCAATACAGGCCGCGAAATTAAATTGCGCGACCGTTGTTATGGTAACGGCCGCGAAATGAATTTCGCGGCTGTTGTCATGGTAGCGGCCGCGAAATTAGGTAAACAACCACTTTGACACTTGAGAATTGTATGGTTTTGTTTATCAAATGTTAATCCCATAGCCACCTTGAAAGCTAACTTTCTATTTACATTGAAACTGTTTAAAATTAATAAAATTTGTAATTACATATTTTTTACGGTTGCACAAAAAATATTGTGTACACCTTGTCCGCGAAATCCTTTAGCGCCCTCGAGATTGTCTTGCCTCGGCCGCAAGCGGCCTCGGCGACAATTTTTCTCTCGGTACGCTAAAGAGTGATTTCGCGACCTTGATATACAAATAACTATTTTGTAATATGTCAAATTATATTACTTGAGAACCCCGCTTTAAACCTTCGATTCACAGTCCAAAATAATTAAATTAAATTCGTCTGAATAATGATATATTTGTTCACTGTTCATTAACCTTTTCTCTATCTCTACTTATATGAAAACCATATCAATGGTGGCCCACTTATTTTATATAAAATACAGCAAATTTGCGTCATTTGAATACTCAGTCAAGTTTACAATTATTATCTCCCACGCGTAATTACTTGGACACAAAAATATTTAATTTACACTTTTCGAGGTTTTGTAAATTTACGTCAGATGTCATAATTAATGATAAATGCTCTTAATTTAAATATTTAATTATCCATGAATAAATAGTTGCGAAACATTTACACTTTGCCAAATGTTGTTGCCCTATTTCACTTTCAGTTTATTATTATACAAGTGTTTAAAACTAATTTACAATACTATAATTTAAATGTCAAAATTGTAATGTGTACTACTTTTCGCCAATTTTTTATAAGCAAAACCGCAGATGTATATAATTATTATTAAGAAAGGACGTACCTCATTAGAAATTTAAATATTAAAACTGGTATAATCTCAATTATTAAAATACTCGGTAATAATAGCATGAATTTATAGAATGTCCCAGATTACATATGCATACATTGAAATTTTTGTATATGTTTTAGTTGGCTTTGACCTATTCCAGGAAAAGTAGGTACATACTCGTATTTAAAATATGTAGTTATAATTTTGATAAATCATAAAAATAATTGTCTGGTCGCGAATTTGGAGACCCGTGTTCAATCCCCTCCAACGCCAAAAGTAATTCGAATTTTACACAAAAGTGACCCCTGTACTAGATCATTAATTGAACATGCTGCAATGTTTGTAGGGATGAATGGTGCAAATTTTGAACAGTATTTGTAGTTTTGTGCTTCAGGTATGTGTTTAGTTATTTCCCAGATTATCTTAATATTAAATACAATGCATTAATATTAGAAATTATTTTGTATTCAAAACTGTTATTATCTTTAAATCTAACAAACATTACATAATGTTTCTTTGATAATTAATTTCATTTAACATTTCTTTCTGTGACGTATGCTACTCCAGTGGTCCAAAAATGTCTACTTCAAGTAAACTACCCTTAACTTTGCGAATTTTTTAAAAATTCTTTTTGTTTCATGATCGGCACGTCGTACAGTATAAGGGTGTAAATGAAATAAGTGCATTAAATTTAACCAGTAATATAACTCGTCGAGAGCAACAATAATTCTTAATAACTTTTTCTCGAAATCGCATATTTTTTTAGCATTTTTACCACCCCGTAAATTGACGAGTCGTTCCAAATATTTTTGTGATAATTAAATGCAGTAGCAATAGCTATGAAAAATTTTGTTTTAGCAATTGACAGTCCTGTCAATTGTTCCAATTAAATTTTGATAATAGTACTAAACTTGTTTATAAGGTAAAATTCTATCAAAATGCGAGTACACAGACATTGTAATTACTTACCTATGATTTATTTATTTTTTTACTTGTATCTGTACTACATTTTACTTGACATCACGGTTGACATAAAGACAGTGTCATGGAGATGCCAACGCATTTACACGGAGCGTTTCCAAATCTTCACCAAATCATTCTGTTCTTAATATTCGCACATTTGTTAATCTTGTACATCTTTATCACATCACAATACGGAGTGTCACATATGACAATTTTAAAAAAAGCAACAGTTATATCCATAACATGTGTAAAAAGTTCTATGTTTTCAGCACATAACAGACTTCAATTTTGGGAATGGCTCATAATGTTTATTAATGAGACTGAATTTACTTGGTAAGGTGTATTTATTATGCACAATACATATCTCGACAGACGAAAATGCTGTAAAAATTTTCATTAAAAAATGTTTGGCCAGGAACAATAAATGGACGACTATTATTGGTACTCATGTACCTCTTTTAAATGGACAAAAGTTTGTACTTACATTTTTTGAATAACGTATTTAAACTATTATGATTTGTCGACGATAAATAATCATCTCATAACCTAACAACTATCCTTTTGCTCTTCCTCGTCCCTCCTTGTCTTCCTCTATATTCACACTATTCACAGGTGATTAAAAACCCTGGTTTAATACACAACTTTATAATTTTGTTATCCAAAATTTAAATTTCTTTATTTTAAAAACTGCACTATTACGTATTAATTAATAATAATGTTATTTCCCTTGATTCGTTTATTAATTACTGTGACTGTAAGTGTAACCGATAACCGACAATTTTTGAGCTGTTTGTATCCGACTTGAATACTGCAGCATTTGTTCTCCATGAGCGGGTAACGAAATATGCAGCAAATCTTTAAAGAATTTTAACTCAAAATCTAAAAGACTTAGAAAAAAAAGTTATTAAGAAATATTGTTCCTCTCATCGAGTTACATTACTGGTTAAATTTAATGCAATTATTTCATTTACACCCTGTATACCCTTTGTCTTAAGTTGTGGAACACCCTGTTTATATATGCAATCGAAGTGAATTTGTTTTTATTGAAACAATAAATCCTTATTGTGTTTCGTATGGTGGAATGTATAGCATATATGTTGCTAAAATAGAAATTTGCAGGCGGCTAATAGTGATGTGCCATTTGAAAGTTTCATATTGAAAGTTTCAGTTGAAAAATTTAAAGAATGGAAATTTCAAGCCTTAAATTTCATGAAACATTCTTACGTTTGATTAATATACAAGCTGGAACTTGTATATATCTCGAATATAAAATTCAAGATTCAATACAGTTTAAGTATGGTGAAAATTAAAAGTAAAATTTGGCGATATTTCAATGAAATAAATACAAAAGACAATAAGATACTATCTAAAACTATTATAATTACCCCTTAACCTTAAAATTAATTTTAACAAAAACTAGATACGTATTTCGAGAACTGTTGTAAATTTTCTGAAGCTGTGAATTTTGCTGATTGGATGGTTTATTGGATAGAAAGCTTCAAATGTTTTTTTAATAAAAGTTGTTTATTATTGTAACAACTAATAGACGACGTTTCGGCACATGGTTATGGCCAATTATCAAGTCAGAAAAAATGAAATTTACATTCAGTCAATTTTTAAATTATAAATAAAATTTTAAATTACAACCCATATTGAGTTTGAATTTTGACAACCGCCTGCGCAGGTCGGTGAGTCAACGTCGTCATCATCAGTAATACAACAAGTGAAAGTTAAACAGAGTAGTCAAGATTACTCAACATGTCAACCATGCCAGAGGTCCTAACAACTCTGAAAAACAAGGGAGAGAACTGGGATTATATAGGAATGGGAGTCACAGGTGAATGATTACCTATAAACTAAGATAATTTTCGTCCAATAATGAGTCATTAAATTTTAAATCGTCCAATAAAATTTAACTTTGTAATAAATTGAAAAGTTTTGAGTTTGGTGTGGGACCGAGATCTGCGTTCATTAAATTATTTTTATATTTATTTATTATTAAACTCTCGTATGCATCTAAATATCTATCATTATTAATATGTTTCAAAAGATTAATATTAGAATTGTTAACTTTGTGATTATTAATGAATTACCGCGTTTTAGATGATAAAAATGTTTTTTAAACCGAGTGTCAATTTGTCTTTTAGTAGATACTAACAAAAAATCCGGTATTTATAAAATTAGTTGTAATGATTGTAATAAAGTTTACATGGGTCAAACTAATACAGCCGCCTTACAAAGAATAATTTAAACTTGAAGTATCGATTTCTTGAAAAACAAAAAGCAAAGCAACATTTTCATTATATAGAATAACAAAATTATGATAATTATAATTATAAAGTTTGTAAATTTCATTTAAAACCAGAATTATATTAAATTTCCATTACAAGTCTTGCGAAATTCCATCAGATTACTTTGATTGTTTCAATCCAATTAAGTAAAGTATTTAATAAAAGTATCATGAATTAATTAACAAGTTGGCAAACATTTATCTCTCTCATACATTACATTGACAAGAAGGGCGCGCGATAATGTTAGTTATTGTAATAATAGCACTATTTCGATGCGCACTTTTATTATATTTTTATATTCATAAGAAATATCACCTCATCTGCCACAGACAATAACGATTAATATTCATTCCTACTGCAGGCTCCAGATTAATCAGTAATTCAAGTAGTGCATAGCAAATGCAACAAGTCCCTGACTTGACAATTGTAGAACTTTGAAATCATAGCACACTCGGATTTAATGTCAGTGTAGATTAATCTCCTTTGAAATAGACCTTCGAAGGACATAATCCTACTGTTAAATTCAAGTTTGTCTCAACTTGCGCGTTAATTATACTGTAATGAACATAAGCCTAGTGATACACTTTCGTGTGTGGGTACATATAGTAAAATATAGAGAGATAGGCTACTTGCGTGGTACTGAAAATCTGATATCTATCACTAAATACATAAAGTTGAAAACGTATGTAAAAATATAAATTTTATAAAAAAAAATTATATATTTTTAATAAATTAAGAAAGATGATTTTCTTTGGCGTCATTATTTTGAACTGAAGAAAGGGACGCATATTTAAGATTGTAACCTGTAGATGGCGAGCGAGTGCGAGTTTTAATTTGATTTTGATATTAGTTCATTTTTCTGTCACTGTCTCTCTTCTTTATTATTTACAATTTGCGTGGTTTCTGTTACTTTTATTACGTATTTCGATTTGATAAGCAGGATTTTGAAGGATTTTAACTTAGCTTATACTCGTACAAGATTAAAATGACAAACGAAAATATGAACCTGCAAACTATTATTCAAACGTTAAACAGGTGATCTGTCATGTTTAAATTACCCGCACATGCCGTTGCTATTGAACGTACCGATATTATTGCTTTACAGGCATTCATTGGTTCGGCGTAATTCTACGTCATACATGGCGGTAATTTAAATATTAAAATTCCATTAATTTTTTCTGGCCAATTAATGAAAATTTTGCCATAAGAAAAAATATGGGTAGCAAGTTTTTATCGTCACTTCAAAAATATTAAATAAAAAATGGCACGCAAGTTGCCCATTGTTTCTTATGGGTGGTTGCCATAAACCTGTAATTAGACAGTTTCTTGCCCTGATAAAGGCTAATATTTTAGCCAAAACGTTGGCATGAAATAAATAATTTCATCAAAGACTGCTAGTCCGATTATTTTTTTCCTTTTGGAACCCCTCATGCATCCATGCTCACCATCGCTCAAGTTCATGGAATTTTATCGTTCATACAGGGCCGTATTACTCAATAGGCAAAACTAGGCGACTGCCTAGGGGCAAAACCCTTAGGGGGTGCCGCCGTCAAACACCAAGTATTTAGACAAAATATTAAAATAAATATTAACTTAACACACCGCTCAAATGCAAAAAGATTAAAATGAATGCTGGGGAAAATTAGAAAATATTCGATAAAATAGTTTAACATCGTCATATTCAAATTTGGATGCTCCACGAATTTCCCAACTACAATTTTTTCTGGCGAACGTTCATTTTCGACGCTAAAAAGAGTTAAGTCCTAAGGTCTACATTGGTACAAAAGAAGCTAAATTCGTTAATTAACATGGGTTCGATCTTCAATAGTTTCCGAGATATAAGGCAGTGAAAAATTAGTTTTTACGGGGTTTACCTCTGCTATCTGGTCGCGAATCTGGGGAACCGGGTTCGATCCCGACCGACGCCAAATATTTCTAATTTTAAATAGCACAAAATTGACCCCTGTGGTGCACTCTCCACTCCAGCAATGAGTGCCCGTGAGGTGACGCCTGGTAAACGCCCGCACGGTACAAATATGTCATCATCATTACCGATATATCTGCGAACAAAGCAGATTGGCACACCCAGCAATGGGTAATATGCCGTGATGATATATTTATTTATTTATTTTTCTCGAAAAGTATAGGATTTACGACTTTGATTAAATGAGACTTTTTGTTTACCTTTCAGAAGTAATATTAGATGCGATTGTTTTCTTTAAAAAAATCAAAAAATTGTACTAAGTTAAATGTTGTGGCGACCTTGGCCAATATTTACTTTTCGAATAACTTCGTTAGAAATTGAGAAAAATGCTTCATATAAAATTTTATTGTTTTCTTGTAGTCTATTTACTGACATAGACAAAATTTTATTCGATCACTATCTTTGTCAGCTTTTCTTCGATTTTTCTTTTTTCTCGGAAACAATTGAAGATCAGACCTATGATGATTAAGCTTTTTTTTACACATTTTGGTCAGTACTTAAATTCTTTTACAGTTTCTTTGAAATACTCTGTAATTGATTTTCTACAAATGTTACCCAAAACAATATAAATTGTGCAAATGAAAATATATGTTACTGTTAATTGCTATTTGTTTTTAATTAATTATGCTGTTTTTAATTAATTTTAATATTTGCATCAAAATTTATAATTAACATTTTAAATTTACGTTTTACAATAATGAGTTGTCCAATTATTATTTCGCAAATAATAATAATTGATATTTTTATAATATATTGTACTATGTATACATGTTTCATTATATTTTATTTTTATGTGTACTTATTATATAACGGCTCATAAAGATTTATTTCGTATTTATTTAATGTAAAGTCATAATAGCAAAGTTATATCTGCACGACTTTCGAAATAAAAATAAAATAAATAAATATATCATCATGGAATATTACCCATTGTTGGGTGTGCAAATCTGCTTTGTACGCAGATTTCGGTAATGACGATGACATATTTGTACCGTGCGGGCGTTTACCAGGCGTCACCTGACGGGCACTCATTGCTGGCGTGGAGAGTGCGCCACAGGGCTCAAGTTTGTGCCATTTAAAATTCGTAATATTTGGCGTCGGTCGGGATCAAACCCGGTTCCCCAAATTCGCGACCAGACACTCGGGCACGCGGCCACGAAATCTATTTTAAAATTAAGTTACCTAACTAAAAATAATAGTATAATAAAATTTATCAATCATAACGACTGTATTTGATTATATTTTTATTTTTTCGGATAAAAAATTGTTAAAGGTAAATAAATACATTTGACACATTCCTGTTTTACTTTTACATTATGTATTTATGTTGAAAATTGCATAACAAAATTCAAATGAGATTCTGTCTCCCAGCCTTTATCAGGCTGTTAAGAAAGTACTTGCTGTGACGGTCAGCAAAAGCCAGTTCACTGTAAGTTGAAACATACTATATACGTATTTCACACCTACATACATAGAGATAGGACTAATCGGCTAGTAACTTTGTGAAGCGCAAATTTTCGTACATGGAGTATGTATTATCAGAAGTAATATCACAAGACCTCCTGATTTTATCGATAAATTTTTATTTTGCACGAATTCTTTTACTTAGCAACAAACACGAAAACAAACTGCATGGTAAATCCCTACTCCGAAGGAGGAGGGGTTTTACCTAATGTCAGTTTCTTTGAGTGATTTTGCTTAAAAGTAAAAAGAATGAGTGCTTAAAAATAAAAGTTTATCTGAGAAAATCAGGGAGGTCGTGTGGTATTTGGTGAGATAAATTCCAAAGACAACGCAAAATGAAATAATTTAATTAGGTATTTATTTTTTTGTTAAACTTGAAGTATTAACTGTCACTCTGAGAGTTATAAACAATAACAACAATAACATTAAAATTATTTTAAAATAAAAGCTGAAAAACTCCTTTTAAGAAAAGATGAATGAAAATTATTAAATTTTTGGAAAAAAAATCGCATATCTACTAACAATCCTAGAATATTTGTTAATACACAAACTGTAAATAATTTTTAAAAAATACTTTATTATTTACATGATACATATTATAAGATATTTCATTTTTTTAAATATAAAACAATAGAAAAACTACTTCTTACCAAACAATGCAAACCGCTATGAGATGCATAACTCGCGCCAACAATCAAACGAAACAAATGTCTGTCATTGTTGCGTCACAAAACATCGCGGTTCAATTGTTTCGCGCCGGCCGGTCTCGCGTCAAATCGCATCGCGCGTTTCAACCGAACTGCCGAATCGCGCGCTCTCGCTGCCGACCGTCATCTGTTTCGCGCGCGCTCCGCAACTCGGACAGTTGACAGTCGCGGACTGATCTTCGACTGCGCGAGATTTTAAGATCGTAAGATTGGAATTCCGAACGCGAGGAAAAGCATTGATGGGAGAATGTTTTTTGTTTTATGTATTCAGTTTAATATCGTGCGGATTTTGTTTCTAGTTTAGATGTATTATTCATAGAAATGTCAGATGATGTTGCGGTGAAATATGGCGTTATAGATAGTTTCATACAAGAAGATTAAAGATATGGAATTATTACTTCTATTTACTGACAGTATATTTATAATTTAAGACAATTGGGATCGGCAAAATCGGTTGGCGGCGCTGTAATCGCACTTGTCGTAACACTTATTTTATTTACTTATTTAATTATTTATTTCATTTCTTTGGAAATAGTATGTATAGAAATAGTCATTCCAAACATATATAATTAAAACTAATGATTTACATATTTCTCTAATGTATGTCGGAGGTTTTTTTTTTAAATTTTGGAATAAATAATAGTTGGAGGGAGCCAAGTCTGGACTGCAGGGAAGGTGGTAATGGTCAAGGTACAAAAGCAGCACACCTTTAGAATATTTTCATCTTCCTTTTTACCTCCCGCTATCCTTGGTAAGGGAGGTATAGGGATCGTGCTAAAAATCGCATATCGAGATGTTGGTAAATGATCACGTTTTAAGGTCTCTAGAATCCAATTTTAACATTTTCACGATGATGTCTGTGTGTATGTATATGTGGATCCTCCACTCTAACTCAAATATTATCATTCAGAAAATTTTGAAATCTAGTATTTCGAACTTTTTCTTGGATTTTGGTGAAAATCGGATAACCAGAAATGGCACTTTACTAGAAGCTCAAATTAGTTTTTCTTCGAAAAATACCTTTAAATGTTATTTTTTCGATATTAAATGTTATTAAATTATTAAATTTTCTATAGATTTTCTTTAATGCTTTTTCTATATATTTTATGGATAAATTTATAAAATTATCTATAATTGAAATCCCAGAGCCTACGCTTTAAACAAACAAAATGCAGTTATTCAAATGTATGTAACTGACAGATAAATATCACTATCAAAGAACTACTCATTTCAAAATAATATTAATAACGTTTTAAAAAGAAAAAAGTAAATAAAACAATAGAAAAGGAATTCAATACAGTTTCATTTTTGGATTAGTGAATTCTATTCTATCCCATTATTTAAAATTTAATCTTCATTTTATTATAGTTCCGGCGTCTCAATGGTTAGAGCAACGCCTCATGTCATGAGTGCCCTCGGGGCTCTGGGTTCAAATCCCACTAAGGCATGGACGTGTGAGCATGTGAACCCACTCTATAATTGGTATTTAATCATGTTGAGGGGTTTAAAAAAAGGTAGTTACTTGGAGTAGATTAGACTATATTTTAAGAAATAAACTGTCAAAATTAGAATAAAATTCGCTAATCCAAAAAACTTAATATTTTTTGTGACTCGGGCTGTAAATGGCAAGAGATATTGTGTTGGCCACACCAGATTTTTTCCTTTGTGGCATCCTATATTTTTGTTTCAGCGCATTAGTGTAATATTGTCCTTTTATTGAAATAACTTTGTCTTTGTAATCGATTAGTATCCCAAAAAAAACAGTAGCAAAGAATTTCTTAGCAAATTGCGAAACTTCTTTCGTGTTAATATAGGTACATTGTTGTTGGTAAATATCAAAATAATTCATCTTCTAAAAAATATTGATGTAAGGGAAATATTTATTTTCAATCAACTCCCAGTTTTCTTAATAAAACATCGAAAATTATTGTTTTCCTTTGTAAATGTCTTGTTTATTATTTGTAGATAGCAAACTTTGTACCAGTAATAATTCTATTTGTTTCTCTTTATACGTATTATTTTTAGTTTATTTGAGCATCTTTGTTTATATGCTCGCTATACCGCTTTACGCTTTTAAGTAAATAGATAAATTTTCATCATTCTTAAGATTTTCAATAAATTTGACCCAGTTTGCTAAGAGCTGTTTAGATTTAGTGATTAGAGGGTAATACACACGTCCACAGTAGTCTTATTTTTAATAGAAATTTACATAATCATGTTTCAAAATTTTGGGAATAATGCCCGTTTGCACCGTTGCGAGTTAAGTTGAACTCAGTAATAATTGACGCTTAAATTACTAAAAACCTTTGCACCGTACCTTAAGTTCCACTTTATTTTTACCAAGTGACACTTATATTAAGCCGTACTTCATCTACCGCTCAACTGCATTAAGTGATAGATGAATGTTAACTCCACTTCTAAATCCAGTCACTGAAGCAGAACAACGGTACAATGAATCTCATATAAGAAAACGAAATATTTTACATGTTTGTACATAATACTTACTTTGTATTATATACACTAGAATCAAATACAACTCTCAATATAACAATAATGACAGTATTATAAACGAAATGTCACTTGTCACCTTGGAAGGGAGAATATAGAAACAATAAAAAAATACAATTTCCCCAGAGTGATTTGGGCAAGTGACGCTTAGGAAAGTTTTTCTCAAGTGAAACTGGTGCAAAGATAATTTTATATAACTGTCACTTATATTTAAGTGCTACTTGCTGAAATGTAACGTATATAATGCAACGGTGCAAACGGGCATTAGTGATTCCAAATCAACAAGAAACTCTGTAATGTTAATAATAATAATAATAATAATAAGCGTAGGCTCTGGGATTTAAATTATAGATAATTTTATAGCAATGAGTGCCCGTGAGGTGACGCCTGGTAAACGTCCGCAAGGTACAAATATGTCATCATCATTACCGAAATCTGCTTACAAGGCAGATTGGCACACCCAGCAATGGGTAATATGCCGTGATATTTACTCTTTAAAAGAATCTATATAAGTCCACGTCCCATTTTAATCAGAATCAAAGAGTAAAAACAGAAGAGTACTTTATTTATATACTTTAAAGTAGTAAATTGTACTGTTTTTCTCTAGTAAAAAATTTACTCTTCTTTATGATTGTGTTTTACAATTCTTGTAAGTATAAAGTACTCATTTGAAAATATACATCTTATTGCTTATCAAAAGTAAAATTTACTTTTTAAATAGCAATTATTATGAAATATTTTTTACTTACATTTGAGTGAAAGATACCTTTAAAGAAGTAATAATTACTTTATAAAATAATAGTCTTTACCTATTAATTAATATTCTTTATACTAAGAAAACGGTAAAAAATTACTAAAATAAAAGAATCATTTCGGGATAGGTACAAAAAAATTATATAGGTAAATAAAAGTTTATTATTCATACCATATACCATATTCACTAACAAGAAAATAAATTATAAATGGATTTTAGTAATTACACGCATATTAATACCAGACTGAACAAAGATATCCTAAGTCAATATTTCTCTCGATTGTATAATAGGTACATAATGTTTTCTATCGTTATAAATGCAAGGTAATAACATTTTTAACAATTCTTTTTAAATAATTTTAACCTTAATTCATCAATAACGCAAGAAATACGGCCGAGGAGCACGCTGGTAAACAGAGAACTACGTGCTTTAACTAATATGAAAAATTGCTCTTTTAAAGATTTAAATATGCTCTTTACTTGAATAGAGTTTACTCCTAGAATTATATTTTGCTCTTCAGTCCCGTTATAATTTCCTTTCATAGAAGTCAAATAATTATTATTTTCATCATAGTAAAATGATCAAATTATTATAAGGAGTAAAATATGTTCTTTTTAGAATAAATTGTAATTTTACTTGAGTAAAGTTTACTCTTAAAATAATTATCTTAAGTCCTGTTATAATTTCCTTTCATAAAAGTCAAATAATTATTATTTTCATTATAGTAAAATAATCAAATTATTAGTAAAAGGAGTAAAATTTGCTCTTTTTTAGAATTAATTGTAATTTTACTTAAGTAGAGTTTACTCTTACGTCCTGTTATAATTTCCTTTTATAAAAGTCAAATAATTATTACTTTTATTTAAGTAAAATAGTACATCAAATTATTATTACAGGGAGTAAAAATTGAAACTAAACGAGTATTCATGGTTTTATTATAAATAAATGTAAAAAATACTATTGCTCTTTCTTTACTCTTTTATAAAATTTAATATGTACTAGAGAGAAAAATAAAAATTTACACTTAAAATATTAAATATCTCATTACTCCTACTTAAATTTTTACTTTTACTCTATAATTTTGAACTGTGTATATATATATATATATATATATATATATATATATATATATATATATATATATATATATATATATATATATATAAATAATAATAATAATATTGATAATAATAATTCCGATCCGCAAATGTTACTAATTCTGTGATTTAAACTGTCTTATAACACACAAGCCCTTCTTTATTTTACTGGCATATCTACATTGGTTATTATTACAATACGTTTTTTTAGGGAATGCCAGTTTCCATCACAGTTATATTTCCAAAATTTGAGAACGACGCCTAAATAAAAGAAAATAAAATTGCCTTATAAGAATATTTATTTAGAAATATACAAATTATTATAAAAAAAATCTGATGTGGCCAGCACATAACCTCCCGTCAATTCCATGTTTAAAATAGCAATGAGCTTTAAGTATCACTTCCGATTGATCGTTTGTATGCAAAATTTTCTTTTCTCGTTCCAATAAATAGAAAAGTCTAATATATGAAATTTTAGATTATATTTTGTTTTCCCTCGAAAATCTGTTAAGAGCTCTAAATTAAGTACCACTTTCGGTTTATCATATAAGTATAGTATAATACGAGGGGGTGCGCAAGAGGATGATGATACTAAACTGATGATTGTTTACTCCAAATTGATGTTTACTCCAGCGAAGATACACTTTATTCTAACTGGTGATAAGGAAGAACACACACACACACACTTACACTTTTCACTTAATGAACACTACAGACTTGGACAAATACTTGGGTTTTAATAACTACTATTATATTTACTAATGTTTTAACTAATTAACTAAAGTTTTTATTTACATGGTTACATTCTGTAACCCAGCGGGCGGGCGTTTAGCATGCGCCCCAAAACTAAAAGACACTACATGTCCAAAACGTCTTTACGACTCGACGAACTAATCTAGACTCTGTCATGTTTACTCCATGAGTAACTAATGTCGACTATCTAAAACAAAGCGCTATCTTCAGGACAGGATTATCTTAGGGGTACAGGGTGCATAGGCTAGGGCATTCAAAGTCATGCACGTATACACAATAATTTCTAAACCTAATGATGAACAAATAAATGTCGTGACTATCATAATACGAAAAGAATTTCTAAACTGAATTTTGACATTTATAACTTAAATAGATAAACAGAGTTAAAATATGATTACTGAAACTATAATTTAGAAAAGTTTATAACAAGTTATTTATCTGCTATTGCTCTTACCCTCGCCTTATCACAATAGTCAAAATCGAGTTTTAAATACCAAATATGATAAGTTTTGGATCATGTTTTATTTTTTTAGCCAAAATCTAATGTTATTTTCCTTGATATGAAAGTCTTAAATACTAAAATTGAAAAGTTTTGGATAATATTTTAATATAATTTTTCATTATAAACTGTTACGGGCTTCAAGTAAAGTATCAAAGTATTGTCCAATTTTACCCAAAATCTAATCAACTTTTTATATGAATGTAGAAAGCTTAAATACGGAAAATAGAAATTTTCGGAAGTTTGTTGTAAAAAATCGTCACACACGAATACACAGACATCATCGTAAAAATAGTAAAAACGCGTTGTGGGGACACTAATTCATGCTTATTTACTGAAAACTCACCATCGAATTTTTGGACCGATAACATTACCTCGTTTACATACGGTATGACGGGAGGTAAAAATATAAAAACTAAAAAATAAAATTTTGAGTGTTCATTCAGAATCCACTGAGAAGAAATTTTAAAAGAACTAATAAACAAATTATCTAAAAATTTCAATTTGTCGTGGGCTCACAGACCACACCCGACCGAGGGAGGATTAAATAATACGAACATTTATTATGGTATTGAATTGAATGAATTCTAGTCACCCGTAATAATTGTACTCATTATAAATTACAATCAATGCTAATGGCCTCTTCACTATTTACCATTGGGCTGTTAAAATTTTAAATAGAAATTGTAGAACAAACTTTTAATATAACAGTAGCTACGAGAGTAATTTGAATGGTTTTGAACTTAATATAGAAACATATATTCTCGGTTAAATTTAGTTTAATTTCTCAAATATCCAACTAGTATTGCTTAAACCGCTGCAAAAGAGCCCTGGAAATGTTCATTCATAAATATGCGGTTTTTGTCCAAAGTAAGCAAGCGCGACATCTAACGTGCAGTCATTTTTCTCATGCCCAATTCTTCATTCTATTCAGACAACTATCGTAATCATAAACAGGGTTGATGTTTTCAAAATAAAACTTGTAATTAATTAATTAAAATACCACCTAGTATGAAAAATGTATATGTATAAATAAAATTATTGAACTGACAACTTCAAGGTCAATTGTTCGAAGAAAGAATACACAGCACTTTATATAGCAGTAGCTTAGCAACATTTTGTATTAGAAAGAGAAAGATTATTTGACGTATGTCTTTTTATTTTATGTGGTGTAACACATTACTTTCTAAAACACTAAAATAGAAGTGACGTATGTCGTAGTCTTACAGACTACACTGCCCTCTGTACTAATGTTTCTCCAGTGACGTTGACATTTGAATCAAATTATTATTCTATGGTTTACGTTCAGTCTATATTATATATATATATATTTGTTTTATGCAAAAAAAACATAGGTACAGAAGTTGAAACTTTGAGAAAATCATTATTTAAAAAGAAACAAAATTTTCAAATACGTTACATTTATTTTTTCAGTTGCAATATATCCATAAATATTTCGTTTTGTTCGCCTATGGGTACGAAATGCAGTGAAGTTATCTGTAAGTAATATTATATCGACGACTCATAAATGAGCTTGAATAGTCATCTTTCTTGAGTAATAGTATAACTGTAGATAGAGTTTATAAATAGTATATTGTGTTATTAGGAGTAAAAGTGATACTTTGTGTGGCGAGCATGGAAGTTTGCACGACGAGCGAAGCAAGTCGGACAATTGCATGGAAGGCACACAAAGACACTTATTCCGAATGACACATTATTTTTTTTTTCAAACGCACTACTTTTCTTTTTATTCGCTAATTCTATGTAGTTTCTATGGATATTTATTTATTTTATTTCTACGCCGCCGGAGTAGAAATAGCTAATTTCTACGCCGGCGTCGAAATTTCCAGTGGCGTAGAAATAAAACTTCTACCTTGTGAATCAAGTCACAAAAAACGCCATTTCTACGACGTTTGAAAAAAAAATTCTATTTGCAATAACATTAAATTTTAATTAATCAAATGTTAACAATACGAAAAAACTATCCTACACTCTCTTATAAAATTTAAAGTAGGTAATGTTTGTATGTGGTTTGTAAAATACTTCGTATTATAATTTGATATTATTTATCATTAATTTTTACATAAAACTCTAGCAATATCAAATAAAATTTACTTTATTTCATTATTCAAAATTAAATATTAGATATATACACATGTCTGAGTTGAAATTCGTTTATGATAAGAGAACTGAACAAACTAACTTTATTTGTTTTATATTAAAAGGTTGAATTTATAATTTCGGATATACCCTTGCTTAACGATTATGTCTATAAAAATTTGGATAAACTACAAGAAGGAGTTCACTCTTTCATTACTGCAAAAATAGATTCCGTTTTCTGAATATGAACATTGTGGATGACAGAATTTTCAGGGAAGATGATAAATTAATATGCATTAGATGTAACCTAAAATATTCGTATTTTGGAAAGATTAATTATAAGGTAAAAAAAGGTGAAGGATTTACTTCAATCCACTTATAAAAATAGCATGATTAATGTTTGTCTAGCACTTATATCAAAACTTTTTCAGAAGTCTAGACAAAGTTTCGTGCAGTGGTTTAGATTTAGTCCAGATTACTCGCTCAATGTCCAAATGTAGATAAAATCTAAGGGTAGTTACCTGAAAATAAATTGTCGTGACCTCAATGATTAAACATTAATTTATTGTTCTGAAATTTAGTTAAAATGACCTAATACCTGTGTGTATGTGTGTGTGGATCCTCCACTCAACTCAAATACCATTATTCAGAATATTTTGAAACCTTGTATTTCGAACTTTTTTTGTAATGGTGTGTGTGTGTGTGTGTGTGTGTGTGTGTGTGTGTGTGAGTGTGTGTGTGAGTGTGTGTGTGTGTGAGTGTGTGGATGTTGGATCCACGATTTTTCAAATTCTATAAGACTTAAGACATTTTTAACTACGGATTCCTCAATCTAACAATAATGGGAAGAGTTGATTAGGTTTTGGTAACAATTGGACAACCGGAAGTAGTAGTTACAAGAAAAATATCATCTAAATATTATTTATCGAAAATTTATGTAAAAACTTATATTAAAGAACGTTAAATTCTTTATTCGATAAATATAAATTCGTTAGTCTATCTTCTATAGATTTAGAGATAAAGAAATGCATATAAAATAATTTGATGTAAGAAATTCAAATGTTTGTAATTGACACATAAATGTCACTGTCAAAAATATTTGTATGCCACTGTCAAAAATATTTGTATGCCACTGTCAAAAATATTTGTACATTATTATGAAGATTATGAAAATAAAAAAAAGTCAACAACGCAAAAGAATATACGTAAAAAAGCCTATAAAGGAATTTGCGAAAAAATGACGAATATAAAGAAAAAGAAAAGGAAAGTAGAAAAAGAAAATTTCAGTATATTGAATATAAAGAAAATGTATGTATTGTACATAATTTATAATATAATATCCCATAGATTTTGCAAATATATGTGAGAATTATTTTATAGTGAGACATGAATATACGTATTTGTAATTAAAAATATTTTTCGTTTTATGCGTACAACCAGGTAAAATATCTGGCGAGAGGTTATGTGCTGGCCACATCAGATTTTTTAAAATGTGTTATAGAATACGGATACGAAGATAACGATTATCGTTAGTAGACAACGAATTTCACAATAGCGATTTCGTTATCATATCGATTCGTTAAGCGAATATTTTACAGAATAGGCCTATAAAACTGCAAATATGAACTTTCCAAGACTCAAAATAGTCATGGAAATTCAATTTTCTTGATAATTTCGGAAAAAAAATAATTTTATGTAATTTTTAGACAAGATTTATGGGAAGACCCTATTACACAGCATTCGGTTTATATTAATTTCTTTTCTAGTTATTAATTAAAAACGCATTTGGTTAGCGCGTACTTGTTAAATGTTCATTATTGAGTCATCTGTTATGTACTTATTATACGATGTACGGTACGAAATGCACTATTGTTATTTTAGAAAAAAATATGTCCTATATGTGTGTCAACAAGTCATATAATAAAACTACGTTTTAGCAAGCTATTTCACAATATTCATAGAAATATTAGAAATAATATGAGAATAATTTGCAATATTGAAAATAAAAGATAGAAAAGGTGTCGAATTAACAGGAAATAGTCCATAAATAACCTCACATACAAATATCGTAATATTTTTTTATGGTGAACGCGTTACTAATAAACTATCACACCGTAATAATAATAATTATTACAAATAAACAATTTTTTTGGAGTTTCGCTTTTTGCCTTTATTGAAAAGCGTTCTGCAAGTTAGATGAATTAAACGAATAGAATTAAATTCGGCAAGGTCATAATCGCAACAATCTTTTGTCACATTGTGTCGGTAAATCAGATATCGGGATTACCGGCAGATGCGTGGGAGCTTTAAATATAGATCATTGAGGCATCTCCCATCATTGGTGATTTCGAATCGAGATTGAACGATGTTTAGAGAGTGTTTGTTTGTGTTGTTTTGTGTAACAGGTGTCCAACGCGCCAAGGCGCAGAATATCGTTAGTAAGTAATGTGGCGCCAAATTTTATACGCCATTATTAATCAATATTTCATTGACATTTTTCGTAAATCGTTTTATAAAGGGAGCATTAATCACAACGTAGATATTAATCAATATTGGTAAATATTTTTTGGATAAAAATTTAAATAAAATGATCGTTTATTAAATTCATATAATATACATGATTTATCGTATAAAATATTGCATAAATTTAATTTCATACGTATCTAATAAAAATTTGCATACATATTACTTTCAAATTTTTAGCATTTTAAATTTTTTTCGAAATACTACAAGCTCGATCCCACACCAATTGACCTACCCTCATTAATTTTATTTAATAAACCCTGGCGCGGAGTCTGAAAGACTCTGTTAATATATTCACCATTAATTTCAGTTTCTGATTGACAGGTATAGAAATAAACCCGAAAATATTCGAATGTAGTATACGAACTGTTAAATCGCTGGAGTTTTATAGACTCCATGCCACCACTGCAGGGTTAATATAATATATAATAAAAATAATAACAAACTTATTTTATGTGGTCTCATGGCCGCGTGCTTGAGTGTAAGGTCGCGAATCTGGGGAACCGGGTTCGATCCCGACCGACGCCACATATTTCGAATTTTAAATGGCACAAAATTGACCCCTGTGGTGCAGTCTCCACGCCAGCAATGAGTGCCTGTAAGGTGACGCCTAGTAAGCGCGCGCACGGTGCACACCCAATAATGGGTAATAAGCTGTGAAGATATATTTATTTTATATATTTTATCTGCAATTTTTTTAATACATATTGTAGATATTAAAGTTGACTTTTTTAAGTTGCGATGCGAGTCGAATGCGATTGATGCAAAAAATATTTTATTGTTTTAATGTAAAAAGAAATAAAAATGAACAACAAAAAAAATAAAGTAAATTTACGATGTAGGATTGAAATTAACGTATCAAATTTTCAATCTTTAACTAAAATAATTAAGTAAGTATTAAGTGCAGTAGCATTCCTACCGGTTGAGGATAATTTTGTTGGAGATCCAGATTACTTTCCAAATATTTTACAATATAAATGTATCATTTATTATTTTAAAATACCTTCACAGTGATATTGTTTTATATTTATATAAAAATATCTAAATTTTTATCATTTAATTTATGATTGTCGGTACGTTTAAGACTGATATTTATAAAAATAAAACGTAAAAACGCCCTTGGTTTTCAATTAGCATTATGTAATAGCAAATTGTCGCAATCATTCAATTTTATACCGTTTTCATAAAATTTCCC
Source organism: Harpalus rubripes (assembly GCA_963082715.1). Taxonomy (NCBI): domain Eukaryota; kingdom Metazoa; phylum Arthropoda; class Insecta; order Coleoptera; family Carabidae; genus Harpalus; species Harpalus rubripes. The sequence goes on from OY720452.1 coordinate 66,614,874, forward strand.
AACTTCTTATAGTTGACATTCATAATAGTCGTATTTCTATAACTCGTTGCGTTTTGCATTGAATACAAACATAGTGATTCCATCTCTACCATTACTTTGAGTTTTGAATATATGTAGTATGACTAGTGAATGAAAATTGACGTTTAAATTATTTTATAGATGTCGTTTCTTTTCACATTCACGTATTAGAATTTTTACAAGTACCCATTCAAATAATGGACTAGGAAATAGTAGAAATACGTTAGCATATCTTTTTCCAAAAGAGATGGATGACTGTGAATATTTTAAATGCACCCTTGTCTTGTTATTCTGCTATACTCAAAAATTTGGACTTTGTCGGGTCTAGTAATAAAACTATAGCAGCATACAAAAATAGCATTTATGTTCAAGGAACAGTAAGATTATTCTACTATACTCTAGGACTCACAGTAGGTGGCGAACCCAAGAATCTCAACAGAGCGGCGTTGATATCCAATGTTATAATACAAGCAGTAAGCGGCAATATGCCGCTTTGTCATAATTAGTTTTATTGCTAGACCCGACAGAGTCAATTTTTTTTACTATATCTTACTTATCTTGGAGGTACCGTAGTCACCCATCTATTTTGAACAATATATGCTAACGTATTTCTAGGATTTCCTAGTCCAGTATTTGAATGGGTACTTGCCAGTGGCGTACGCAGGGAGAGGGCGATGAGCGCGATGAGGGCGATCGCCTCCCCTTGACCTACACATATTATTTTATATCAGTAATATTTTGAGTTAGTTGTAACAATTGTCATAAAATTGCTCTAAGTTTTATTCATTTATCTCGAAATTTCTTCTAATAATGGCCCCTCACTTAAGTAAATCTGCCTTAAGTATCGTTCACAATAAAAAAGAAATTGCAACTTGTTATCAAGAAAAAAATTGGCGTGATGAAAAAATTGCACTAGAATTTCTAGGGAAGAGACAGCCATTTTCAAGTATAAATCATGCTATTAGGTGACAGATTTTCTTGTTTATTGTTTCTAATATTTTTTAAGTAACGTTCCTATACCTTGTTATCTTTAAAAAAATCTTTGCTTTTATTTTAAATATGAGAACATAAGTATATGAAATTGTTTAAAATATTTGTATATTAGGGTGGACCTTAAAAGGGGTCAAGTCGAATTTTAACCGGGACGCCCCCTAAAATGGTTCGAAAATATTAATATTTGACCCGTGCCAAAATGCCCTTGATTTTCTCTATTTAACATTGGGTTTTGACACATTTTGGAATTTTATTTTTCTTTAGCCAATAGGTTTCAAAATCCATTCAATGTTGGAATATATACTAAAATGACCCGAGAATATGTGGACAAAATTTGAAGTCCCAATCATTATTCTTAAGATAATTAGAGATGATTAAACTATCGCCCAAAAGCCCAAAAAAACTATCGACAATTATCTTGGAATATTGATTGGGACTTTAAATTTTGTCCACATATTTTCGGGTCACTCTAGTATATGTTCCATTATTAAGTGGATTTTTTAAACCTCTTATTGCTTTTGACAAAAATACAGTTCTAAAATGTGTCAAAACCGAATGTTATTTAAATGGGGAAAATCAAGTGCATTTAGGTGCGGTGAAATATTAATATTAAGCGGGATCATTGCCTGGTGCTTGTTTTATTTATTTGGAACCACTTTAAGGGGCGGTCCACCTAATGTACATATTAAAAAAAATTCGCGAATAGTAAATACACAAAAATTATATATAAATTTCCTCCATGTCTTTGCGTCTACTATAAAAGTGTTATTATTGACACGAAATAAGTATGGGTATAGTTCGTTCAACTTTCATAGGGGTTGATAATTAAATTAAAAACTACCCGTAACAATAAAATTAAGTAAAAATAAAAAATAAATACATTTTTCGAGAACAATGTTCTCATCTTCAGTAGTAAAATTTATGAAAAACCGTATTATGAATGTAAAGAGAAATTTGGATTACTCATCATGTCAACCATGCCAGAGGTCATAACAGCCCTTATCTCAAAGAATGATTTAGATTACTCAACGTTTAAACCATACCAGAGGTCTTAACAACATAAATTACGAGGGTACAGCTACAATACAATACCTAACCAAGAACCACAAATTGTCAACAAAAAGTAAATAAAGACAAATTGTTACCAACAACAGTATCAGAATTTCGAACTAATCATAAAACAAGCATTAGTAAATTTTCATTAATCTATTAATCAGATTAAAACTGATTCTAATGCAACGAGCTATAAATTGTACTCCTATAATAAGTAATAAATTGGATGTCGTAAATTAATCTAAGTTTAATTTATTTTCAGCTTCGTCTTGTAATTGCGTTCAATACAATTCATGCTACCAGCCTTTTGGTTCGACAGACGGCACCGGAGTTATAGATATACGGATAGTAAATGGGGTAAGTGAGAAACAAAAACTAAATGCAAACAAATGTTCAATCAAAACAAAGTTTACACATCCAGTAAAACAAACAATAGTTTCAATCTATTTTAGGAAAAATAACACTCTACGTTTTAGCCCCCCCCCCCCCCACCGTCATACCGTAGGTAAGGGAGGTAATGTAATCGTGCCAAAAATTCGATGGTGAGTTTTCAGTAAATAAGCACGAATTAGGGTCCCCATAACTAATATTTTTACGATGATGTCTGTGTGTGTGTGTGCGACGATTTTTTTCGTCCACGATAACTGTTACAACAAACTTCCGAAAACTTCTATTTTCCGTATTTAAGCTTTCTACATTAATATAACAAGTTAATTAGATTTTCGGTAAAATTGGACAACTGGAAGTGGGGAAGTGATACTTTACTCAAAGCTCATAACAGTTTTTAATAAAAAATTGTGTTAAAATATCATCCAAAACTTTTCAATTTTAGTATTTAAGACTTTCATACCAAGGGGAATAACATATTAGATTTTGGCTAAAATAAATAAACCGGAAGTGATACTTTACTTGAAGCTCTGAACAGATTTTCGTGAAAAATATATTGATATACATGTTTCAAAACTTGTCAAATTTGCTATGAGACTTTTATATGGAGAGCAACATATTAGATTTCTAAAATTGATAAACCGGAAGTAGTATTTTACAGAAAGCTATAAACAGGTTTTCTTGAAAAAATATATTAAAACATAATCCAAAACTTATCAAATTTAGTATTTAAAACTCGATTTTGACTATACTTACATGATAAACCGGAAGTGGTACTTAATTTGGAGCTCTTAACAGATTTTCGAGGAAAAAAATAATAGAATATAATCCAAAATTTCGTATTACAGACTTTTCTATTTATTGGAAATTAAATTTTGTTTACAAACGATTAATCGGAAGTACATTGCTATTTTAAACATGGAATTGACGGGAGGTTAATCGAAAGCTTTGTTATATATATATATATATATATATATATATATATATATATATATATATATATATATATATATACAGGGTGTTTCCTTTAAAACAATCAGCGCTTTTTTGTGCGAACTAACAACTTTAGAGAAAAATGTTTTATATCAAAAATGATCAAGAATAAGGGGATAATGTATCAATAGTAACAAACCGAATATTTAACCAGTGGTTCTCAAACGGTAGAACATAATTATATTTTTTTAAATAGCACCCTATATAATTTTTTAGCCCTTTAAATAGAATATTATTTTCTAATTTCAGCGATATAAATATAGCATAGGGTTTTATAACAATTATTTCGAGAAAAATGGTATTAAAAACTAGAAATAAAGTAATAAAGAATGGGTCTACTATTAGCATAACTAGGCAACAGACGTATCAATAACATTATGTTTAATACCATTTTACTCGAAATAATTATTATACAACCCTATACCATATTTACATCTTTGAAATCGGAAATTCTCTATCTAATGGGCTAAAAAATTATATAGAATAACATTTAAGAAAATCTAATTTTGTTCTGCCGTTTGAGAACCACTGGTCGAATTTTCGGTTTGTTATTATTAATAAATTAACCCTTTATTCTTGATCATTTTTTGTATATAACATTTTTTTCTAAAGTCAGTTCGCCCAAAAATGCGCTGGTTGTTTTAAAGAAAACATCCTATAAATAAATATATATATATATATATATATATATATATATATATATATATATATATATATATATATATATACAGGGTGTTAATTAAAAAGCGGGCCATAGGCGTTTAACATGGGAAATCAGTTTTTCCTTGCGCAAAACTTCCCATTCAATTTTAAACAAAAATGTTTCAAATAAATGTTGTAGAGAATTAAATTCTACACCAGCATCATTAAACAGATTTTATTTTTCATGTTTAGTAACCTGTAAAATCCAATTTGAAATTTTATAAATATTACTCATTTGTAGTGATACCCATGAAATTTAAACAAAATTACTAAGAAATGCATATCGTTTGAATTGTCAGAATTTCGTTTTTGCAGGTTACAAAATAAAAATAAATAAAATCTAAGCAATAATTTAGATGTAGATTATAAAAACAAAATATTTTTAAGGACTTAGGATAGAATGTAATTATCAGTAATTTTTATTTGAAAATCAAATTTCTGACAGTTCAAATGATATGCATTTCTTTGTAATTTTGTTTAAATTCCATGGCTATCACTAACAAATGAGCAATATTTATAGAATTTCAATTTGGATTTTACAGGTTACTAAACATGCAAAATAAAATCTGTTAAGTGATGCTGGTGTATAATTTAATTATCTACAACTTTTATTTGAAACACTTTTGTCTAAAATTAATTGGGAACTTTTGCGCAAGGAAAAACTGATTTCCCATGTTAAACGCCTATGGCCCGCTTTTTAATTAACAACCTGTATATACATATATATATATATATATATATATATATATATATATATATATATATATATATATATATATAGCATCTCGGATCCTAGGAGTCCGGAAGAGTCGTAACTTCTGATGGATTATATAATCTTAGACTGCAATTAGCTACTCGAATAGTGAATTATATTATTTTGTTATTGTATGTAATTGATTGTGTAATTGGTTGGTAATATTTTATACGGGAATGAATTCTAAAGTTCAGTCTGTTTTAAAACATCGTGTTGAATACTGGAAATATAATCAGTGTTGGTGAAGAGTATAGTGTTTTATTTTTACTATTATTTTACAGTTCTCGATATTTTATCTTATTTTTACCTTTACAGTTCACATATATATATATATATATATATATATATATATATATATATATATATATATATATATATATATATATATATATATATATATATATATATATATATATATATATATATATATATATATATATATTGGATTCTAGGGTCCTTAAAACTTCATTATTTACTGAAACATCGAAAGGTAAATGTATTCTCCCAATTCCCATGTTGAATGCCTACCACACACTAGAAGTCTAGACATAATGAGACAAAGAGAGATCTGGAATTTCTGAAATCTCTTATTTCATTTGTTAAATTACTTACTAAAGGACTCCAAACATTCTCATTGTTGTTAGAATTAATGAGAGCATGTTTCTGTGTTGTGTTATAAAACGGTAACAGTTTTTACTCTTTATATGAACATTAACCTGTTTATACAAGCAAAAAACGCTAATGCACGTTAGCTTTTCATTACGCAATGCAAAAAAAGTTTAACATTTTGAGAAATTTCCAAATGTTTTTCAATTAACAATTGCGTGCTGCTGAAATTTATTTCACACCAAATTCGTGGAACACTAAATTACATATATTAAAATTCCCAATATTGTGATTATTGAATTATAAATAAATTAATAATTTCACATTTGTAACTTTTAATGATAAAATTAAATTTAAATTATTCACGTAACATATAAAAATAAATCAAACAACTTTGATATGTTGTTTTTGTAGTCCAAAAACTTTTACACTAATAGGGGTAGCTAGGTACCTATAAATTTTTCAATATGAAGAAAAAGAAAATTTAACGACATATTCTACTGAAAATATTACGTCAGAGAACAGGGAAAATGAAATGTCTGGTATCGAGTTAAATGACGTATTTCAACTTCATCTGTATGAAAAATGAATGCAGACACGCAATACTAGAAATACGAAGAAAAATTCTCGATATAATACGAAAAATTGTTTTATGTTGTATAATAAAATTCGTTTCATTTGAGCTTTACATAAAGAAATAAATTTTCGTCTCGTAAAACTAAGAAACTTTCAGCATTTTTACCTCCCGCTACCCTTGGTAAGGGAGGTATGGGGATCGAGCTAAAAATCGCATATCCAGATTTTGGTAAATAAGCACGTTTTAAGGTGCCTAGAATCTAATGGGCTCTTGGCACATTAGAAAAAGGTCGAAATACAAGATTTCAAAATTTTCTGAATGATAGTATTTGAGTTAGAGCGGAGAATCCACACATACACACAGACATCATCGTGAAAATGTTAAAATTGGATTGTAGGGACCTTAAAACGTGCTCATTTACCAAAATCGCGATATGCGACGTATTAGAAATTTTTCGTCGTAAGAGAATTTTCACATCAAATTATTTTATATGCATTTCTTTATCTCTAAATCTATAGAAGATATAATAATGAATTTATATTTATCGAATAAAGAATTTAACGTTCTTTAATATAAGGAATTTTAGCATGAATTCAATACTCCTCTTAGCGAGAGGTAAAAATGAAAAACTTGGAAACCCCTATTGAAAGTTATACTAAAATTCATAAACTTCTCATTTCAGGGTTCAGGTGTTACAAATCCTCCTATCGGCCCAACGGTATCACCCCCTGGTATCTCGAGTTGCCAGGCTGGGTTTGAGAGCTGCTGTACACCCCAAAGTGGATGTGGCGTAAGGTGGAATATACCTATCACACCCATTACCCAGGCAGGACCTGGACAAGCTAGATATGGCTCCCAACCGTGGCAGGCTGTTATCCTGGGCTTGGACAACACTTATGTGGGGGGAGGAGTGTTGTTGGATAGTATTAATGTACTCACTGCTGCACACAAAGTCGCCAACAGGTGAGAAATAGTCATTAAGCCGGCCTCACACTACTCGTCTTCTGTACCTGTACGTGTATTCAAGGGCATGCACGAATACCGAGTCCAACCTCCCAAATCACTCGTGTATATATTATTATTCACGAAAGATGACTATTCAAGGTCATTTATTCGAAGAAAGAATACACATCACTTTACAGCAGTAGCTTAGCAACATTTTGTATTAGAAAGAGAAAGATTATTTGACCTATTTATGTGATGTGACAGATATACGTAAATAGTGGCATTACTTTCTAACACACTGTAAATAATAATGACGTATGTCGTGGAAGTACAGATACCTAATTATGTACTACACTGCCCTCTGTGCTAATATTTACCCAGTGGCGTTGACGTTTAAATCAAATTATTATTCCTTGGTTTATAAGTTAAGTCTATGACTACGTTTACACGTACGAGAAAAATTTACTTTGACTTGACTTTCAAAAGGCGACTTATGAAAAGTCAATTTAATGGTGCGTTTACACATAAGGTCAAATATACTTCACTTTACGTTTGTTACTTGTCCTTCACTCAACTTTGACTTTGACAGCACAGTAAAGTTTGGTTATAATACGTGTGATGGAAGTTACCTATTTAACTATTATCATATAATCATAGAAAGAATAAATTATTTATAGTTATAGTTACTAAATTTAAGCGCGATTTTTTTTTAAATATAACTATGCAGCAACAATATTGGATGCGAAGTAGATTAAAAAATAATCGCATAAAATATTTTAAAATTCGAGAATATTTTAAATTCAGATATAAAATACAAAATTGTGTAATTAAATATCTCGGAATTTGTGGATGAAAACTAGATGTTAGTAAAGTAAAGTATTTTTCGTTCGTTGGTTCACACTTTTTAAAAGTCACTTATATGAGTCAAGTCTATTTTATTTTGGACTTGACTTTAGGAAGAAAAGTAAGAGGCGAGAGTGTTTACACAACGACAAAAGTCGCCTTTTGAAAGTCAAAGTCAAGTCAAAGTACTTTTTTGCTATACGTGTAAACATAGTCTATGTTATTGAATTTTGCAAAAACATAAGTGAAGAACATAAATCTTTCAGAAAGGCATTATTTAGAAAGAAACACAATTTTCAGATAAATTACTCTTATTTTTTCAGTTAAAATGTGTCCATAAATATTTCATGTTGCACGCGTACGCATACGAAATGCAATGAAGTTATCTGCAAGGAATATTATATCAGACGGCTCACAAATGACCTTAAATAGTCATCTTTCGTGAATAATAGTTTACTTGCAATTGCGCTTCCTCGTTAATACTTGGGAATATTTTGCAAGCAGTCATTTAATTTCCCGTCAACTTTAAATTTGTCAGTATCATGATGGACAGTCAAACAGACGACATACTTCTCGCTAGTGCGGCATATGTTATTTTAAATGGGGGATATATTTTATTAAATAAAAGACAGAGGCGCAAAAGAAGATGTTGTTGAAACACGAAATATAGCGATTGAACACGAACTCTAACGAGGAAATAGGGAGTGATTTAGAAGGTTCCGCGAGTGGTGTAGGAGCTTCGACAAGCAAGATAGGCAAGCATTGGCGAGTGAAATAAGCCTGTTTCACATTTTAAATGAAAGTTTATGCAATATTTTTCTTATTAATAATTATTTTTTTAAAAATTTGTTATTTTCGTAAATAATTAAATACGAATATTGGCGCCAAAAATAGTTATGAAAAACAACCCCCCACTCCTGTGACATAGAAGCACATACATTACGTCATTCACAGCCAATAGAAAAACAGTTTTTCCATCACCTACATTTATTCTTGTTATTTAGATAAATAAGCGTAGGCGATAGTTTGTCACATATTATTAACAAACTTCTAATTTGACATTTGACGCTGACATTTTCCATTATAAATGAGTAATTGGCTAATACAGAATACACTCAAGCTAAGTCGGACAGTTTACCGAAAATCGAAAGCTGGATGATGGCTGAATTTATATCAGAAAACGACTGTTTTACTGTTGCCGAAATAAGGTGTGTTAAAGAGTTAACGTAAAATAAAATGTAAAAACTCAACCATCAGCCCTTCGACCTACTGCTTCCAGCCACAATTTTCTTTTCTTCGCATCTTTTGGCATATTTATAAATTCAATAGTAGATTTATTCCTAGCGCATTTTTGCAAGAAGGCACAATAGGTTACTGTAAATTACTCATTTTATACCAAACCAAACTCAAAACTTTGACACTTGTTTGACAACTTTGACAATATATTTATCACAACACTTTTAACAAAACACAAAGAATTGATACTATAAGGGGCCAATTGGAGCCAATGAAGATGTATGTGTTGTGACGTCACATTCTGTTTCAGATCACGTGGCTTTTTCAAAATATTCAAATTTCAAAAATTAATTGAAAATATCTAATGGATATTTGGTGATATTTTCAAATTTGAGGCTATTTAAATAATGATATCTTTTTAAATTTAATACCTAGAAGGCATATAAAAATTCTTGCAACTTTACGATGACAAACGAAAGCGTAAATATCTATTTTTCATAGCACTCGTAGCAAAAAGTTTTTTATAACTTGCTTTTTTTGCCAGCACGTATTTATACAGATATGGTCCGTAACAACATTAATTAATTAGCGTTTCATATTAATCCTTGCTTTTAAATTTTATTACATAATTAAAACATTTTAACAACGCTGTACTATAACTTCTTGTTACACTCTGTAATTTAATTTTCATGATAATATTTTCTATCTTCTAGAACTGCAGCAACAATCAAGGTCCGGCTAGGAGAATGGGACTCCAACAGAGTGATCGAGCCTTACGCGACTCAGGAAGCTCTTGTAATTCAAATAAGGATACATCCCCAATACACGGCCAGCAACTTACAGAATGACGTGGCTATTCTTCGACTCGCGTCACCGATTCAGGCGGGACCAAATCCAAATCCTGCTATCAATACTATTTGTCAGCCGAGTTCCAATATTGTCTTCGATAATATGAGGTATGTGTAAATTTTGTTAGAATTTTTTTATGGAACTTTGTCTAAATAAACCATAATCGAAATAATAAATTTATATAAGTAATAAAGCTAAATACTTTTAAAATACGAGTACATTCTTCGTTTTAAAGTTATAACAAATTAAACACTGTATGACGTGACGGATGTGGATTTGATTCTATTGGTCAGAAATATGAAAGCTAAGAATCTCGCCTGTAATTCCACAAACTATCCATTTTCCATTCCCATTAATGAAAAAAATGGCGATCTCTCACGTGATGTAACAATCTCATCGCAAAACTTTAAAATATCATTGCTGAGACGACTATTCAATGTCATTTGTTCGAAGAAGAAATACACATCACCTTAAAGCAGTAGCTTAGCAACATTTTGTATTAGAAAAAGAAAGATTATTTGACCTATGTCTATTTAATTTATGTAATGTGACAGATATACGTAAATAGTGGCATTACTTTCTAACACACTATAAATAATAATGACGTATGTCGTAGAATTACAGATACCTAATTATCTACTATACTGCCCTCTGTGCTAGTATTTACCCAGTGACGTTGCCGTTTAAATCAAATTATTATTCCTTAGTCTATGTAGAGAAGCATAATTTTCAAATAAATTACTCTTATTTTATCAGTTAAAATGTGTCCATAAATATTTCATGTTGCACGCCTGTGCATACGAAATCCAATGAAGTTATCTGCAAGCAATATTACATCAGACGGCTCACAAATGACCTAGAATAGTTATCTTTCGTAGATAATAGTTTAGCTGTAGTCAGTACTAAAACGTTAGTGACGTAATTTTTACGTCGTGTGATCGCCAGGTGATATGGCAGAGTCCCAGCACAGATCTTGCTATATATATATGTACAAAGTTTCATAAGAAAATCTGATGTGGGCATTACAAGACTTCCTTGTACGCATTTATTTCGAAAATTAAAATTAAATCATTTTATTCAAGAAAAACTGTTAACAACTTCAGGTAATACATCACTTCCGGTTAGCCTATTTTAACCAAAATCTATTATGTTATTCCCATTGATATAAAAGTCTTATATACCAAAGTTGAAAAGTTTGGATTATATTTTAAAATAGTTTTTCATTAAAATCTATTATAGACTTCAAGTAAAGTACCACTTCTGGAAATTAAAAGGGGGGTGCACAACTAAATGTTTTAGCAGTCCTAAATACAAAATTTCAACTTTCTACGGCTTACCGTTTTTGAGTTATACGAGAGAGGTACGTACTTACAGACATCACGACGAAATTAGTCAAAATAGATTCAGGGATGGTCAAAATGGATATTTCCGCTGAAATCTGAAAACCGAAATTTTTCGCGATTACAATACTTCCTTCACTATATACAAGGAAATATTTTTTTAAAAAAAAAAAGTTGTATATGAACCTATTAAACGCAATTTGTATTTCTAGCGAAAATAGAGTATTCCATTATTTTTTTCTTATGAAACTTCATTAATTTAAAAGCGGTCTGTAGTTCTAAAAAGTCTTAATGTGCTACTTGCGTGCCATTTTCTTATTTAATATTTTTGAAGAGACGATAAAAACTTGCTATCCATATTTTTTCTTTGGCAAAATTTTCATTAATTGGCCAAAAAAAATGAATGAAATTTTAATATTTAAATTACCGCCATGTATGGCGTAGAATTACGGCAAACTAATGAATGGCCGTAAAGCCATAGCATCGGTATGCCCCATAGCAACAGCATGTGCGGGTAATTTAAACATGACAGATCATCTGTTCGAAGTTTGAATAATAGTTTGGAGCTTAATATTTTCGTTTGTCATTTTAATCTTGTACGAGTATAAGCTAAGTTAAAATCCTGCTTAACAAATCAAAATACGTAATAAAAGTAACAGAAACCACGCAAACTGTAAATAAAAAGAAGAGAGACAGTGACAGAAAAATGAACTAATGTCAAAAGCAAATTAAAACTCGCACTCGCTCGCCATCTACAGGTTACAGTCCCTTTCTCCATTTCAGAATAATGACGTCAAACAAAATCTTTCTTAATTTATTAAAAAAAAACAAATAATTTTTTTTAAATAAAATTATATTTTTACATGTTTTCAAGTTTGCTTTAGGTATTTAGTGATAGCCTATTGTTATTCGTCGAACCGTAATATTTTTTTTTATGCCACCTCTCTCTCGCGAACGTACCGCATGTAAACATTAATTTTAAATTTAATAGATGTAGTTTTTAATTTTGAACATTTTTTGTATTTTGTTTTAAAATTAATATGGCAGAAATTACAGCCATACGAAAATTTTACTATTGTATTTCCTATGGTCCATATAAAAGTAGACACCCGGTATAACATTGTATTGGCCGATTACGCAATCAATATCATTTTGATGAAAAGCGGGCATTAGTTGTTCAATTAAGCCAGAGAAATATCGTGTGTTTTTTACGGCAGCTGAAATTAGACATTAACCTTGTTGATTTCGATTTCATCATTGTGCTAGTACCACGAAGTACTTTGACAAGATTATTGTGATGTATGGTTTTCCTTTTTCGTAGCGTAATTTGTCTTTTCCTTTACGTGGCCTGTCAAGTATTGTGCGACAAGAGACCTAGTTTCTTTACATGGTCTTAGCAGAAAATCTTTACAATTTGTTTCCAAATTAAACGCGATTAATCATCATGAATATGAATCATAAGACAATAAATTTTCATCATCACTTAGTCACCCTTTAATTATATTTTTCTGGAAAAGTAAGAACGAATTTTGTTTTCAGATGTTTGGTGTCTGGATGGGGCAAAGACGCATTTACGGGTTCCTATCAATCTATTGTAAAAGAAGTTGATGTTCCTATTCTCAGCAACAATGACTGCCAAGAGAGACTGAGAAGAACACGTCTTGGACAGAATTTTAACCTTAATACCAACAGTTTTATGTGCGCTGGTGGTGAAGCTGGCAGAGATGCATGTGTGGTAAATATTTTTATGATTTAAAAACTATATATATCAAAGGTACAATTTTTTTAAAAGATGTCTAATGAAAGTCATCTTCAAATGGGCTCTACCAGCTCAATCGAATTGAGAGAAATCAGTAAAAAAGCGAAAAAATATGTTTAATAATGAATATTAACGAATAATAAAATGATATAATTAAAATATTTCGAAATAAAGGAGTTTTTTTATAGCCGCAAGTCACGAATATGAATATATTTTGATTGGCGAGTGAAAGACCGGCAATAAGTGTAAACGAATAGCGTTTTAGGAGGAGGTTTGTTCCACCAATGAAAATAAAGAGATTCAAATAGCATCACTGCGACCATTACTCGCAAATCTGTCAACTTTTAACATAGGACATGCTTCACAAACTACCCCTATTTTTCAACGAAGAATTCATGTAAATAATAAAAAATGGGTGTTCCATTTAAAAATACCTGAATTTTCTAAACTTTTTGAACTTCAATTTCACGTTCACGTGGAAATTATATTTTTCAAACATTGTCGTTTATTAATTTATATTAGTGTAAACAAAAACTTACTTTATAAAACTGTTTTTACATATTATAGAAATTCGATTCCATTCTCGAAAGATCGAATGATAAAGAAGTGGCTGTTCTTACAAAAAAAAAAAATTAATTATGCCGGAAGTGGTTGATCATAAGTAAAATATTTTTATTGGTTTGTATGAAATTTTCCGCTGAATTCAATGGTAAAATAAAAAATATATCATTCTATTTAAAATAAGAAAGTTAGGGTCTACTTCCGGTCAACCCGGAAGTGCTACTGTTTTGAGAATATTTTAGTTGAATCGGGCATGTGGGAAAACTCCTAAATGCCAAATTTCGTAAAATAATAGAGTAGTTTTTAAAAGCATATATTTCAAAAACATTTTGGTCCACGAAGGAAACAGTTTACAGTTTGATATGAAAACTTACATTCGTGACATCACATCTAGTTTTTCAAATTTTGGAGGACCATAATTCGCTTATTAATAAGATTTTTCACCGGATTTTCATCATTAGTCTTAGTTTTACTAATACTTGCAGAAGGAATTATAAAAAAAATTGTGGAATAGACCATTGTATGAGTTAAAATTTTAACTCCGCCCATTCTCTCAAATTCAGTAAAGTCGTTTATTTAGTTTTTATGAGAGTACACTACTATTCACGGAAAATGAGTATTCAAGGTCATTTGTTTGAAGAAAGAATACACAGCACTTTATAGCGGTAGTTTAGCAACATTTTGTATTAGAAAGAGAAAGATTAATTGACGTATGTCTATTTAATATATGTGGTGTGACAGATATACGTAAATGGTGCTATTATTTTCTTACACACTAAAAATAGCAGTGACGTATGTCGTAGAGTTACAGACATGTAATTATCTAATACACTGCCATCTGTACTCATGTTTACATTTAAATCAAATTATTATTTTATAATTTATGTCAAGTCTATATATTTAAATTTTATGCAAAAACGTAAGAGAACAATATAAAACTTTGAGAAAAATATTATTTTAAAAGAAACAAAATTTTCAAATAAATTACATTTGTTTTTGTTTTGTATATAAAATGACGCTATACGCACTGCCATGAATCAAGAATATAACGAAATAATAAATGAACTTAAGTTACTGCGAAAGTATTGTCAACAACGAGCATCTTTTTCACATGGCAAGTCGTAACTAGTCGAAATAATATGATTTTTTTAAAGAAAGTGTGTTATATCCACCTTGTCGCGCACTCTTCTTGTCAATGCAAATATGAGAGAGGTAAATGTTTTCCAATTTAATAAATCGTTCATAATACAGATAACTTTGATCAGACATCTTTAAAAAAAATTACAAGTATCGATATAAAAATAATTTAACTACTTCATTCAATTTACTAGTAAATTGAAATACGAATACAATATAAATGTTATTGTCTTTTTTAGGGCGACGGTGGCGCCGGCCTAGTGTGTAACGTCGGAGGCAAGTACCAGGTAGTGGGACTGGTAGCCTGGGGCATTGGATGCGCAGATGCAAACGTTCCCGGTGTTTACGTCAGAGTACAGAACTTCCTGCCATGGATCCAACAGAACTTGGTCTAACCATACTATGGTTATCATCCTCTTTATACATATCAGGTATACTGCTAATAATATATTCCTCTGTTTTACATATTTTGTATTATTTATTTCAATGTGAATGTCATTTACTTTTATATGTAACATATGTGTTAAATTAATGAAAAAAAAATAATAAATAATAGAGAAAAGCTATTATTCCTAAGCTTTTATCTTAAAAATGTCAGAATTACATTATTGTTCAATTGCACATTAACTAAACATTTCACAGACGTAATGGACCTGTTTTAGTGATGACGTAGCCAGGTTTCCAAACAAGAAAATGGCTGCCGCCTTGGTAACGGTTGCTATGTTATTTAAAATTGAACGCGAAACTAGTAGTCAGGGATTTCAGTATCTTCAAATTTTAGGCTCTTTAAAGGGTACAGATGAAAGAAATATAATTGTTATTAGTATTTGTTACGTCTTGTCAGTTGTACAGTGTATATTTTAAGGTTTTATTTTAAATTTGTTTGACCATGGTGATGTTTCGCAGCTAACTTCAATCTGAAGTATACGTGGATAAACTTAGTAGTGGTTAGTACTTATTTGTAACAGAATAAAGCTTTATAACGTGTTTCTGAGCCATTTCAATACCAGACAAACTTATAGGTTATGAGCGCCAAACGTCAAATTCTGGTTTAGCATAGCAACCGCCTTAGCAACGAAGACGCCATTTTCTTGTTTGGAGACCTTCGTGACGTCACACTAAACGGGTCCATATAGGCCGAAAGTCAATTCCGCGACAAGTCACTTTGGCACTTGAGAGTCGAAATGATAAATTTTTGATAGAAATTATGTATTTAATCTCTTTTTAACGATCTTTTACAAAACTAATTGTTAGTGATTCTGTGATAACTACGGTAACCATACGACTTTTATTTTGAAGGACAGTACTTTATTTGGAAGCACTATTCTTTAGATTTATTTACTTCGTAAAAACTCATTTTGTCCTTTATTTCTATATATGGTCCTTTAAAGTTTAAACAATTTTTTTGCAAAATATTTTACTTAAGTTTTATCAAAGATAATATTTTAAAAAAAAAATTATTAGCCTTGAGCAATTAGTTAAAAATTTGACTATATACTCCGCAAGATGCAATGAAATGTACAAAGCTTTGCACTAACGCTCCCATTTGACCATAGTCACATAATATATACTACTAGACTGAGTTTACAATGTTAAACGTTTGTGCCGAATTAAACCAATAAACGCCATAACGAACGAGACGCTAATTAAAAGGCGCGAAATTTAAACGTAGGAAAAATATGTTTTCTGAAACTACAAAATATAAACATTGTGTGCACTGTAAAAGCTGAAGACAATCAAATTCAATAATAAAACAAATTTATACATGAAGCAAATAGCGAAACAAGCTTTGTAAACAAATACTAAACAAAGAAATAAACTTGAAAGACGCTGGCTAACAGAAATGACAGGTTGCTGAGCATCTAACATAATTTAAATAAAATTCACTACAACTAAAGAAAATATTTATTATAAGTATTATTATATTATTATTATTATATTAGTTTAGAGGTTTGATGATATAAGTTTTTAAGAATGTTAGATCACTTTTTTGAATTTGAAATAATTAAAAAACTGTCTACATAGGTTCCTCACTGTTAAAGATTCCTGAAACTTAATTTAACTCGGAATCATGTTTAAATATAACTGGATATTAAGTAATAAAAAACATTGATGAGCAATTATATATGATTCAGTAAATTTTATTGGACGTTATTATAGAACCGCTCAAACTTAACAATGTAATAACTTGTGAAGATATTTTTTGCGACAAAAACAATAGATGTGGCTGTATGTATAATTTCAAGTTTCGAAAGGGTAAGTTTTATTATTGTGGAAAAACTTTTCCAGTGACGTAGGTACCTAGGAGAAGAAGATATTTCAGGAAAGAATATACCCGTATGTTTCCCTACAAATCCCTGTGTGAAATATATTTATATTTATAAATAAATATAAAAATAAAATTCCTTTAAAACTAGTTATAAATAAATAAGATACTCCCATATTTAGAGAAAATAATTTAATTGGCAAATTATAATTTATTGATATTTTTCATATAATATTAATTGGAAAAGTGATAGGTAAAAGTGCATGTTTTACAAATAGATACAAACATAAGGTTTGGTTTTATTCACTCAGAAAAAAAAGGGCCACTCCATATAATTCTGGCCATAATATTTAAATAATTGCAGGAAAAGCATTAACTTATATTATTTCTTAATTAGTTTGTATCCTCGTTTATACCTAACAAAGAGAGTATAATAGGGATACCAGTAGTGCTGTTATTGGGGAACAATGATAGTGAATTAGGACTATGTATTATTAATATAATATATTTATTTATTTATGTATTTATTTATTTATTTATTTATTTCGAGGAAACCGCTAATATTGTTGGTAATACAACAATATTTCTTTATAATCTAAGAGTCGAATAAAAATAGACGAAGTAGAACTAGAATAACTAAGTATTTAAAAAGTGGTGCACTTTCCACTTGTATAACCCCGCCACGAATATAGTGATGCAAAATACGCGGTTATTATGCAAAAGATCTATTAAAATGGATTAAAAATTTATTTATTTTAATTTGATATTTCTGAAGGACATTTGATAAAAAAATGGTAAAGAATAAGCCATGCACAGTTATTATAATATTAATATATATGACTGTTTATCTCACGTTGTTTGAGATTAACATTCGAAATATCAAATTAAATCAAATTTTAAATACATTTGAAACCATTTAAGAGGCTGCTGCTCGAAATGTGACTTTTTCTCCATAATCCTGTGACCTGTGACTTTATTATAAATAATAAATTATTGAAATTTGACATGATGAATAATGAAGGTTGAGTTTAGTTCGCGACAGAGGCTTTTGTTTGAAATAATTTAAAATAAATGAGTAATATATTATGAAAATAGGCCAATTTGACGATATTTACTAATTTCGTAATAGTGTGGAGACTGTTGGGTAAAATATCGTATGAAACATGTGTCGTATATTCATTATAAATCACCTAAGTGTCTGTCTTGTATAATTTATACATGTTTACCAAACGAAATTTTATTCAATAGTTTTTGAAATTGTTTAAAAAGTACCACTAACTAATAATTATTATTTAATAGGCGGACCTTTTGTTGGTCTGAGACGTCAAGAAACTTGAAGAATTTGGATGCCGTTTCCGAGCTTTGGATTTCAACACTGCAGATCCTCGAAGGCAGCTCTTCTAATGGATAGCTGAGGTCCAGATACATCATTTACGGTGTAGATGAACACCGATAGATGAACTGGTAAGAAACTTTATTTTTTATAAACTATATTCTTCTCATATTCAATCATGAGAACTTATGGTCAAAAGAGTATGACTAAAATATATGTCTAAATATTTTCTTGTATTCAAATTCGATTTTGAGTACTACATTGAAAGAAATATAACTTTCATGGATGTCTGTATAATATTCAATTTAATATTGAAATATCGACTATTTATTAATGAAATCAATATCTGGGAACATATGATTAGCATATATCTTTCAGGATTCGGACATCAAGAAGACTAGATTAATATAGTAGATTTTAAGTCAGTTTTAAGTTCTTTTATATGTATTTTCAAGTCTTAATTAAATTTTGGCTCATCACGCCGTTGAGCAAACACGCGTTTTCTTTAAAAATGAAAATAAATTGATTAATTTGAAGTGCATTCCTTAGCGATTCATCATAAAATCGTGCGTGGGCGTTTGCTACCGTAGTACGCGTCCTTTCGCGGGTTGCCCAGACGGCCCCTAGGGAGAGTGAATGTGAAAAGAAAAATATATGTATCGGGGCATGAATGATGCGAATGGATGAGAGAATCAGTGAGAGAGTCAGGAAGGTGGGAGAGATTCGTAACTTGATGTGGGTTCGGGTTTCCTTGTTCAACATCACGGTTAGTGGGATGGGTAGGCAGGGTTCGTGCGCGATATTTCCATAATTGAGTGGACTGATATGGTTAGCCTTGCCATGTGAAACCAGTTGTTTATTCTGGGGGATCGCTTCGCACTTGTGCGAATGTTTCTAGGGACAGTTTAATTCTTTTGTAGTAAAGTTGCTGGCCATCATATTGGCCTACGCTCTAGATTGCTAGACTCGAATGAGAAGAGATTAAACAAACCTGAATGCTATCACAGGAAGCTTTCTTATGGCGTCTATGTGCTCTCCTCATCCGGAGACAACGTATGTAATCATCATTTAATGTTAATGGCAACGAATAATTAAAGACAAAGTAAAGTTTTTGTTTGATTTAACTTTGTTTGAGCACACGGGTTGACCGCGTTCGGAGTAGGTATCGCGTATGAGATCGGGCGATGTCTCCGGGAGTAACTCGCTCAGGCATCCAAGCCGAGTAGATTACATGTAACTGTCTATCTTGTCCTTAGGGAGTTCGCGTTGTAGGCCGTACATGCAGTGCATCGTGTGGGGTCGGCTTAACCCCCTCGTAAACTACATGTGAGAACCACCTCGGCGTTCTCACTTTTTGTTTTAGCTCGTATATCTCTCTCTCTCTCTCAAACTTTGCCTTTAGCTTAGCATAGTCTAGATATAAGATAGATTTCGTAGACATAAGTTAGCTTAGTTATAAGATAGGCAGGGGTTGTTTTTGCTTTTTGAGAGAGAGAAAAAAAATGAACGTAACTTCACATTTTTAGATTTGCTTTTCTTTGAACAAGACATTAACGTAAGATAAGCTTAGATTTGCTATTCTTTAAACGAGATATTAACGTAAGGTAGGCTATTTTGCGCACTTCAACTTAATTTGGGGGGTTCTACAATAGTTTAAGTTAGATTATAAAATATTATTGTACACGAAATTGTATTTATTTAATAAATGGTATATATGGGGAGCGTGGGTTTGGCATTTGAGGGCGGTTGCTCCCATATATACAATTTCTTAAATAAAGAGTTTGGTTATAAAGTAGTTTTAAGTTTGAAGAACTCCCTACTGTCCTGTTACTGTCGTCGAGATTGCAATGCCGATTGGTGACGTAGATCATGGCTTCCTCTTCATAAAGACCTGTTTAAAATATATGTACACAATAAAACAATCTTTTATGTTCTGTTTATTTTAATTTAAACCCATCACATTAGTCGTACAGTAGGTTGTTTTAGTAAAAATTGTAATTATTATTAAGCATTTAGACGCGGTCAGGGTAAAGTTAGATTTTAAGTAGTTATTGTAAACGAAGCTTTGTATTAATAAATATTATATATTTTCGTAAATAGGCGGTTGGGTAATAACACCAAAAAAATATATAATTTATGTAAAGGTTCGCAAACGGTCTTAAACTGAATACCTTTGACAATGGGGACAAGAAATCTTATTTAGGGACCCCAAGATTTAATTTGTAAGTCTGTAAGTACTGTAAACGGAACTCTATTTAATATATTATATATTGGGTAGTAAATGCCCTAAAAATATATAACTAGAGTTTTGGATCAGTTATAGAACTAAAATGTTTGTTACCAAATAAAATTATTACGGTTGCATTATTTGTTATCAATTATATTGCATCTTTATTCTGTATAAAAGTTTTATCTTCAGATAAACTTTATTTACAGAATAAAGATGCACAATAATTAATAACAAATTAATATAACCATGATAATGGTAATTTTATTTGGTAACAAACGTTTTAATTTTATAACTAAACTCTGTTTGACACTGTAACAAATTGTTATTAGATTTGTTATCAAATTTAGTAACATGAACAGATTTATTATTTGTACGCGAAGGTAGAGGTAAGACATTTGTTTTTAAAAATTCTGTTCATAATTACTTCTTACTAAGTTTGTTATCAAATTTGATAACAATTTTTTATTGTGCCAAACAGGCTTTTCAGTAAAATTAAAATGTTCGTTAACAAATTGAATCACCATTATTTGACGTATTTTTTTATTAATTATTTTGTAACTTTCTTTTGTAATAAAATAAACTTATTTACAAAATAATGCAAAATTTTTAATAAAATGTTCAACCAAAATAATGGTAACAAACATTTTAGTTTTATAGCTAAAGCCTGTTTGGCACGATAAAAAATTGTTATCCAATTTGATAACAAACTTAGTAAGAAATAATAATGAACAGAATTTTTAAACACACATGTCTTAGACATTTTATTTTTGATACAATTCTGTTCATAATTGACACTAAATTTGGTAATAAATCTAATAACAATGTGTAATGGTGATAAATATTCCGCTGTAATACATATAAAATTTATACATACTTATTAAAAAAAGTCTTGTATTTTTATAATATATATTTTTATATTTGGTAATAAATCTACAATGTGTAATGGTGACAAACATTCTGCTGTAATATAAATGAAATTATACATATTTATTTAAAAAGTCTTGTATTTTTATAATATATATATTTTTATATTAAGAAAAGTGATTTTTATTTCTAAGTCCCTATACGTATGTAGTTTGTAACATGGCCACAAGGGGGCAGCACCTGTCAATAAACATTGCAAGTAAAAACAAAAATATTAAAGAATACCCTTTAGATTTTTTTTTTAAATTTATTCGTCTTCATTAATCTAAAAAAATGATGGGCCCCCCTTTTTTACTCAGTGTATCATGCATGGATTTTTTAGTTTGAGGCGTATACCTACTTTCATCATATATCTTTGCGCCTAAAATATAGGCAACCACAATTTCGTAATGTAGCATCTATGCACCATTTTTTAGAAAATTTGGTGCATAGATGCTACCTAGAAGTAGCATCTATACACGATTTTTTAGAAAATTTGGTGCATAGATGCTACCTAGAAGTAGCATCTATACACGATTTTTTTAGAAAATTTGGTACATGGAAGCTTTTTTTTATGGATTAAAATTCCCAATAGGTATATCGGAAGTAGCATCTATGAATGCACGATTCACTGGGTTTAAAAAAGAAGCATCCATGCACCAAATTTCTACAAAAATCGTGCATAGATGCTTCTTTTTTCTGCGTTTAAAAAAGAAGCATCTATGCACCAAATTTTCTAAAAAAAATCGTGCATAGATGCTACCTTATGAAATTGTGGTTGCCTATATTTTAGGCGCAACGATATATGGTGAGCACCCTTTAGCAACGGGATATGCTTCAGAAAAAAAGTGTACACATCGCTTTTTTGTTTTTACTTGAATTGCAACGTTTATCGACAGCTGCTGCACCCTTGCGGCCGTTTTTAAAACTACATACGTGTAAGGAGTAAGAAATTGACAAATTATATTAAATTTATATTTTATTCTATAAAATATTGTACATTAAAGGTAATTGCATGAAATACAACAATGTAAAATACAAATAAACAATTAATACAAGTAAAATTTATACAAACTATTATTTAAACATCCCTATTTCTAATTTTTCAGGACAAGGATAAGTATACATATTTATAAAATACAAAAATTAATAAAAATAAATGCAATTAAGCTATGGACATAATAAAGACAACAATGTATTACAAATAAATAAAAATCTGATGTGGCCAGCACATTACCTTCCGTCAGTTATATGAGGTATTTACGAAAATTCTACCGGCAAACTGTTACCGGTAAACAGCTTTTATTAGTTTATAGCTACTGGAATCGATATTTTAAGAACGCAAGTGGTAGGTAAACAGGGGAGATCCATAATCTACGAAAAAATATGAAAATTTAAAACAGGTTAGAAATTTGACGTAGTTAACAAACTGAGCAGAGTCCTACTTTGAACACATTTCCACTTTTACCGCGCACGCTTCGCTTTGCATCACTACCTTTTTTTGAGATTAGATTCTTCATGAATCCGGTAGTGTTTTCAAACACAGTCGGTAGATGCGGTATCTACCGGTAGAATTTTTGGTAAATGCGTATTTATTTTCTATAAAATCCATACAGAAAGTTCCTTGCAAAAGATTATAAATTTCTTGTATGTACATTATCTTTCGACAGTTGTATGTATTTTAAACAAATTTCATACAGAAAATTTCGAGCAAAAAGATCCTAACACAAATATACTACGAATATGTCATTGAACTTGACATTGACATCTTTCAATCAGAATTTTCTTAATATAGTAGCTGTTTCTAGCATAGCTGGCTAATTTATGAAATTTAATTTCTTTATAATTTTATAATTCTATATCCATTTAATATGAAGTATAAAATGCAGTCAAATCGGATAGAGAATACAATGTTCTTTAATATTTATAATTACATTAAATGTGAAAAAATGATATTTAACATTGTTTTTTCAAGAAAAACTGTTAAAATCTGCAAATAAGGGCACTTCCGGTTGACCAATTATAACCAAAATCTAATCAGCTCTTCATATGGATGCAAGGAAGAGGAATACGAAAGAATTATAATTTTTGGAATTGTAGTATTAGAGTTATCGTAGACGAAAATTTTGTTACACACACACATCTACACACACACACACATACAGACATCATCGTAAAAATAGTAAAATCGTATTCTAGGGACCCTAAAACGTGCTTATTCATCAAAAACTCACCACCGAATTTTTTGACCAAAGACAATACCTTCCTTACCTAAAGGTGACGGAAGGTAATAAATATTACAACCCTTATTAATTTCGGGGCAAATTCTACAACAAAGAGAGGGAAGTGTTTATTTAACATTTACATGGAAAATAAGACATGAGAACTGTATTATGCTTATTAATAAAAATCACTATTTACTATTTCAAATGAGACATGTTCTAATTTGTTAAGGGTTGGAAGATAGGGATAAAAATATTTATTTTTCATATATTATCAAAATTCTGGGGCAGATATAAAGTTTTAAATATTTGTTATTTAACTAACAGTGCATTCATAAAATTCTGGGGTATCCGGTAAGGGGTGTTTACATGAAAAATTTTTGGATATATTTAAATATTTTCAAAACTATAAGATGTAAAAATTTAAAACTTTGTATCTATATTAGTTAACTAACATTGCATTCATAAAAATATTACTAAAATTCTGGGGTATCCGGTAAGGGGTGTTTACATGAAAAAATTTCAGATATATTTAAATATTTCCAGAACTATAAGTAATAAAAATTTAAAACTTTATGTCTACCTTAGTTAACTAATAGTGTATTCATAAAAATATTACCAAAATTCTGAGGTATCCGGTAAGGGGTGTTTACATGAAAAAATTTCAGATATATTTAAATATTTCCAGAACTATAAGTGATAAAAATTTAAAACTTTATATCTACCTTAGTTAACTAACAGTGCATTCATAAAAATATTACCAAAATTCTGGGGTATCCGGTAAGGGGTGTTTACACGAAAAGTTTTCAGATATATTTAGATATTTCCTGTAATATAACAGATAAAAATTTGAAACGTTATATGTATGTTAGTTAACTAACGTTGCATTCATAAAAATATTACCAAAATTTTGGGGTATCCGGTAAGGGGTGTTTACATGAGAAATTTTCAGATATATTTAGCTATTTCCTGTACTAGAAGAGATAAAAATTTAAAACGTTATATCTATGTTAGTTAACTAACAGTGCATTGATAAAAATATTACTAAAATTCTGGGGTATCCGGTAGGGGGTGTTTACATGAAAAATTTTCAGATATATTTAAATATTTCCTCTACTATAAGTGACAAAAATTGGAAACTTTATATCTAAGTTAATTAATTAACAATGCATTCATAAAAATATTTTCAAATTTCTGGGGTAACAGGTAAAGTGTTTACAAGAAAAAATTTCAGTAATATTCAAATTCCTAAACTAAATGAGCAAGTGTTTTTAAACTTACTTGGATCTGCATAATTGAAATTTGTGGCCAAATAAGCCCAGAGCGGACTCTTATCGGATGTTTATTTTCGTATCTACAGAACTTAATTCTAAAGGGTAGAATAGGAAAATTCGGAAAAATCCTTAAATATAAGAATATTTCCCTGTCCCTTTTCTACTACATAGGAAAGGTAATAAAAACTATTATTTATTCTTATAAAAAAATATCTATTATCTTCGTCTAGCCTGGTAGTTAACGAATCCTATCGCTGGGTGTAGTACGGCCCTTCGCGAAACCTGAAAACAAACAATTATTGTTTATTTTAACCGCCAAAGTATAAAAAATGTAATCAATTGACAATTAATTAGTGTTAGTTGCTACGTTATAATATTAATATTGTTTTTATAATGAAGACTTCAGTTCCCTTTCTTTTCCGACTTTGGTAAAGTGAATATGGGGTGCTTGTAAATAATCGTGTGTTGTGATAGTATAGTGTTTATAGGAACCAAATAAAAACTTAGATTTTATTACAATCATTCTCTCATACGATTTACATATTGCGATATAAGTATTAAAGTTTACACTTAAACTCTCTTAAAAATATTTAACAAGTTTTTAAATTATTAATTATTAATTCAAATTTTGCAAAATGGTCTAAATTTACAATAAAATCAAAATTATCACAGTACAGTTTTAAGTTTATGTGTTATTATACAATATATTCTAATTAATATAATTTAAATTATTTGTTTATAAATATTTTATAAGGCCAGGCGCGCAAATACAATTTTCTGTTGCGCGATTGTTCAGTCGCAAAAATATTTTCCAACCCTCCATACTCCCGTACTTGACCAGGCCCCAGTAAATAATCATTTATTACAAATTATAAATTCAATTTTACAATTATTATTTTTCACAATAAGACTGGGTACATCACAAAAATACACACATAAAATTTAATTAAAGGCCAGTAATTGTTTTTAGCTCCCGTACCCTTGGTAACGGAGGTATAGGGATCGTGCTAAAAATCGCGTATCGAGATTTTTGTAAATGAGCACATTTTAAGGTACCTAGAATCCAATTTTAACATTTTCCATGCCATCCATGCCTTAGATTCGAACCCAGAGCCCCGAGGGCACTCATGACATGAGGCCTTGCTCTAACCATTGAGCCACCGGAACTATAATACAATGAAGATTAAATTTTAAACACTGGGAAAGAATAGAATTCACTAATTCAAAAATGAGGATTAGCTTAAATATTTTTGTGAATCGTTAATTTTTATTAATCTAAATACATACCTACATATTTACTTATGCTGGTAAGTGTAATGAATTCCTTTTCTATTGTTCTATTTACTTTTTCCCTTTTAAAACGTTACTAATATTATTTTGAAATAATTAGATCTTTGATAGTGACATTTATCTGTCACTTACATATATCGGAACAACTGCATTTTGTTTGTTTAAAGCGTAGGCTCTGGGATTTAAATTATAGATAATTTTATAAATTTATCCATAAAATATATAGAAAAAGTATTAATGCAAAATCTATAGAAAATTTAATAATCTTTAATTTTTATAATAACATTAATCTCGAAAAAATAAAATTTAAAGGTATTTTTCGAAGAAAAACTATTTTGAGCTTCTAGTAAAGTGCCATTTCCGGTTATCCGATTTTCACCAAAATCTAATGGACTCTTTGCAATAAAGAAAAAGTTCGAAATACAACATTTCAAAATTTTCTGAATGATAGTATTTGAGTTAGAGTGGAGGATCCACACACACATACACACAAGACCTTAAAACTATGCAATTTTTAGCACGATTCCTATACCTCCCTTACCAAGGGTAGCGGGAGGTAAAAAGTAAATAGAACAATAGGAAAGAAAATCAATACAGTTTCCAATATAAGTAAATAAGTAGATATGTATTTAGATTAATAAAAATTAATGATTCGCAAAAAAGTTTAAGCTAATTCTCATTTTTGGATTAGTGAATTCTATTCTGTCCCGGTATTTGAGTTAGAGTGGAGGATCCACACACACATACACACGGACATCATCGTAAAAATGTTAAAATTGGATTCTAGAGACCTTAAAATGTGCTGATTTACCAAAATCTCGATATGCGATTTTTAGCACGATCCCTATACCTCCCTTACCAAGGGTAGCGGGAGGTAAAAAGTTAGATAATTTTTTATTGTTCATCCAGTGGTAGTACGAAAATAATTTTTCTAATAGTACATTTTTGAGATTGCAGAGTCAAAAAATACATTAGTCGTTATTTGTACAAGGGATTTAAAAGTTATTCGAGCGTTTCCAGCGTAATAATATACGTTTATTAATTTATGCAAAAAAATTATATATCAACAAAAAACGGACAGAAATAATTATATTTGTGTCACTATATATACAAAGTATGCACCTGAATAATATAATACAATTATCTACGGCAAAATGAAACTACCAATAATTATGTAGGCATAATCATATGTATATAATTGAATTGATTTCTCAATTTCCATCAGAAACGTTCTGGAGTGTAAATAATTTAAATAATAATTAATTTAGGAAGGTCGTATGTAATTTATTGGTTATGCCAAATAAAAAAAAGTAATAAAGAGCTTAAAATTCGCAGCTGAAAATTCTACCGTTCATTTGAATTAAAATTTCTACAATGAACAAGTGGTTCTTTGGAGGGTTTTTCCTTTATTGCTTACTATTCGTGCAAAAACAAAAAATAAATGGTCAAAGTAAGTGAATTTATATTTACAAACTATCTTAAATTTATTGGCGATTTGAGAGCGAATAGATATGTATGTTTTTTGAGAATGTTTGTGTGATGTTTATAGTTATTTCTTAATACAAAAATGCATGATTTTCGGATGAAAATGACAAATGCCGGACGACGAGCGGAGTTCGGCGATCGTACGAATTCCAAACGTTTTTTGTATGTATTAAACATAATGGCCCATATTACGAGTGCATTTTTATAATAAAAGCGCTTTTATGGAGCTCGTTTTTACTTTATGTATATTCTTATGAGGAGTGGTCTCCATAAAAGCGCTTTTATTATAAAAGTGCGCCTGTAATACGGGCCAATCAAAAAATAAAAGATGATTAGCCATAAGTTCACTAGCATTGTTTTTTCTGTCAAACGTTTATGGATTTTTTTGAGAAAAATATTTCAAATATAAGATTCCCGCTCGATTTTGACGTCATCACTTTTGCAGTATGGTCTATAGGTTAGCCAATATTGGAACTCATCTGGGTTGCAAAAGATAACATGCGATAGCACCTATGAAAAAAAATAGATAATCATAGAATAGACCATTTCACAAATTTGAGCAACCACTACATTTACTTCTTAAATTATAAACGTTAAATGGCTGCATTTCAAATTTATACGCGACTCCGGCAAATAGTTTTAAATTTTAGAACTACACAGGAGTTGTTAAAATGAATTTGGGTATAAGGTATCGTTTAAATTATTATTTAACAAATAAAAACTTTTTTAGTATGTGAAAAAATGTTTATCAATCAATTGGAGAAAAAAATTACCTCTAGATGGCAGGTCGGACGACGACAAATCCCCCCATTTGGGCATCATTTTATCTAGTAAAATAGTGGTATCATTTATTGTTTTTATTTCAAAGTGTAAACATTGAAACGTTTTATCATTTATATTCAAAATAAACATTTATTTCACTTACTAACAAATGATAAAAAGTGACGTTTTCCCCAATTGCTACGTTCACAAATCTCTCACCAGATGTCAGCTACTTTAATTTCTTTCTCCAATTATAAAATATCGTATTACTAAAATTAAGCTCACTTTTCATTTTCCCAACCAGACAAAACATTTCAAATGGAAGTTTAGTACCCATCATAATTGTTTGACAAAAGAAACCAACAAAACAAAAAAAACTGTAAAACAGATAGAACTGTCATGTATTTTTGTCGCAGTCTAACACTTGGCGCATGCGCTTTGAATTTCTGAAATGGTCTATTCTAGGTAAATAATTATTTGTACAGTCCGCGCAAGAAGTAGAAGGACCACTCGGTAAGCTCCGCTCGTCTTCGTTAAGATTCGTGCTTACGAAAGATATTGATAGGTACTATGATTTATGCATAGGACTGTACAATATAATTTCCTTTCATTTTGCCATTGCGCATGCAACCTTGAAATGAGTTCCTATACTGGCACTACTGTATAATAGTGTGATCATACACATTTCCTAAATGACCTATTTTTTATATAATAGCGTTATATTCGTACGGTTGGCGAAAATTGAATATTTAAAGAATATATTTATATTTAAGAATCTTTATGATCTTACCCCGATGAAGGTAGAAGTATAAACTCGAAACTTCGATTTTGTAAGAATAAATGCTGTACGACTGAGATTTCGAGTAATTGTTAACATCTTATCCACAACAATCGATAAATTTCCCCCCACTTAAAATGAATTTTCATTAATTTCAGCGACAACCCAAACTTGTAGTTGTGTCGCCCTGAATACTTGCTACCAAAATTTAACTGGAGGAGGAACACCTACCAATCCTGCGGATGGATCAGGAGTAATAGATATTCGTATTGTGAATGGGGTAAAGTAACCGTTTGGTTCCATAAATACCTAATTTAATTTTAAACTTAACAATATAACCACACACCAAATGATTTACTGGACGCGAGCAAGCAGTTATGTGACTTTTTTGACCTTCACAAAATAAAATATTTATGTAGTTGGTAACCGCCAAATATTTTGTAGGGTGAGAAATGTTGAATTAGCGAAATTTTACCATTGTAAGTTGTATCGATTAATCATTACAATTATAAAATTAAACATATACAATTTGTCAAACATATTACACTATTTATTTAAATTATATTATTTAAAAAAATAAAGAATATAAACAAATTTTGAAAAATGTATGTACTTATGTGCGGCTTAATGCAAAAATGACTAGCTCAGTTTTGACTTTTCACAAAAATTAAATTGTTATTGGTGGCAAGCTGGAATAAATTTTATTCTCTTTATAGACCTCCAAAACTGCTATTAATTTTATACCATAGACAAGGAAAGATATATACTAGACCGAGCATCCATCATGGCGGCAATGTCTAGCTATGCGCCGAATTGAACAGATGGGCGCCATAACGAGACGCTAATGGATGCATTGCACGTAGTGAGAGAGATAGTAAAATGTGAGATGTTTTCAATGCGCAATTGATTTTCTGCGCATAGAGATGATGAAATGAAATAGTTTTCATTTTTAAATTCAAAAATCCATCATGTCAGTGTAAACATCAACAGTCTAGACAAAAAATTTAGAATTATTAAATGATTTTAATCATATTATATGCAAAATATATTTTAAAATAAGAGGTGGAAAATCATCTCTACAAAGCTTTAAAAAATACCGCTAGATGACAGACAATATGACGTCACAGGGCAATTACTGTGCAATGCATCCATTGCGCACGCACATTTAGTGTAAATTATACAAAATAACTACAAGAAAATAACTATACAGTAACTTGATAAATGCATTTTATATAATTTCTGTATTTCAAAATAACAAAGCTGTTGTACAATAAAAAATACGACCAATATTTAATTTACATATTTTTTTCAATAATTATAATAAATATTTTCTTTAGTTGTAGCGAATTTTATTTAATTTATGTTGGATGCCCAGCAACCTGTCATTTCTGTTAGCCAGCGTCTTTCAAGTTTATTTCTTTGTTTAGTATTTGGTTACAAAGCTTGTTTCGCTATTTGTTTCATGTGTAAATTTGTTTTATTATTGAATTTGATTGTCTTTTACATGTTTATATTTTGTAGTTTCAGAAAACACATTTTTCCTACGTTCAAATTTCGCGCCTTTCAATTTGCGTCTCGTTATGGCGTCCACCGGTTCAATTCGGCACAAACGTTTAACATTGTAAACTCAGTCTATGCTCTGTTCCATTTAAGCCATTCAGTAGATGGCACTGGCAACAGCACAAATCTGAAGTAGCCGAAATTACATTGGGTAAACTTGTCTCTAATTTCAGCCAATCTATCAAAGCTATTTTCTACGTTCCGCAATACTGAATGGCTCAAATGGAACAAGGTATAGTAGTATATATTATATGTCTATGTTTTACACCCTCTAACGACGCTGGATTTTACCGCCATCTTGGAAGGTAAAAAAAATGAGTTTTTGGCTATTTTCTTGAAAACAGTGGCCCGTATCAAAATTTTACAAGTATACAAAGTTAAAGCTTGTAATTTTTTGTAGATAAAAGGGTTCTTACATTTTTTTACCCGAAATAATTGAAGACTTTTGGGCATTTCTTAGCAGAAATGTATACAATAATGGCTGGGAATACCAAAACGAACAACAGTTTGTCAATATTTCCATAAAAAAAAATTGTAGAGGTCTAACTTTTGACGAAAACTTTTGTTACATACATTATCCAAACAATTATTTAACTGTAAAATATAAAATTTAATGGCAGGTGACAATCAGGTTTTAAAAATATTTCCTCTTAGGGTGGTACGGCAACCGTTCCCCCAGTTACTCCACCCCCAGCCACCCTCACCTGCCCCGCTGGACAAGAGGCTTGCTGCAACCCCAACTCAGGATGCGGAGTGCGATACAACATCCCCTTGACGCCTACCACTACTCCTGCAGCCGGTCAAGGTCGCTATGGCTCGCAACCTTGGCAAGCGGTCATTCTCGGGACGGACAACTCGTATGTTGCTGGTGGGGTGCTGCTGGATAGCATTAATGTGCTCACAGCTGCACACAAAATCATCGGCAGGTGAGGATGATTATTTCCGTAAGGAATAAAAATAATTGAAAATAAGAGAAGGAAGGCTGTGGAAAACCAAATTTGCAGTAAAACAACCTCCCTAGTTTTACTATGGCACGTAAAAGCATATAGAAATGACGTCACAGTTTTCAATGACGTTTCTACACGCTATCCATTTTAACTATAGACTAGATGGCGTTTCGAGCGCGGCCATTTTTACATGTATTAAATAAAGAATTCAAATTTTGGCGCCAATCCTGGATTTAAAAAATTCTTTCTAATTGACATTTTTGGTACGTACATGTGCTATCTACCTATTTTAGTCCATAATATTAACGAAGAGAACAATAACAAAATTAACGAACTACTAACTAAAAACTAAGAAAACGCGCACAACGAAAACTGTGTAATATGGAATAACGCCAAAACACTATGAAAATTATATAAACGAAAAGAACAATAATATACTTAACAAACAGAACTGAAGAGAAATTAATAATATGTAATAAATCGTGTACTATTGACTTTCTTAACTTTTATTTATTTTATGTCAGACGTCAAAATAATTGATACAGTTGTCAAGCAAATTCAAATTACGCGTCAATTTTACTGTGTAAACTCGGTTCACATTGGAACCAATCAGACAGCTAGAATCTTAGGCCCTATCTCACCCAACGCTCTATAGTTAAAACGGATTGAGTATAGATATGTAAAGAAATTCAATTTTCTAACATCAAATTATGACTGAAAACTTTGCATTAAACATATTTATTGTATTTTTTTACTATATGAAGATGTAAATCATCAAAGTAGGTTTCGAGAAAGTAGTCTCCGAGCGCTTCATTTCCGTGAAAGGTGATATTCCTTGGCCCGCGCGCTCGCCAGATTTAACACCGTGTAACTTTTTTCTTTGAGGTAAGCCGAAGAGCCTGCAAACTCTAAAGGAAACAATCCGCACAGATATCCGCCGTATACCCCAAGAAATGCTCGAAAGAGTTTACAACAATGTTTAGACAATGACGAATACCACTTGGCCGTTATTATTTCCAAATGCACATGAAATAAAACGTCCCATGTTGTAAGTTCAGGTTGTGAAAATATTTTTTTTATCTCCAGTATTTTTTTTTAATTCACCTTCAAAACTAGGGAGGCAGTTCTGGACCAGCCATTCAAAATTAAGTTTCGAAAGTTAAATTAGTTAAAACTTACTTTCAATATGGGTAAATATCAAATTATTATTTATACTTTAATAGTTTTTAATCAGCTTGAAATTAATTTAATAAATTAATAATAATTAATAAATTAATTATTTAATTATTAATTAAGAGAAATTAGTAAAAAATAGTGAAAGTAGATGCTTAATAATGAATATTAATAAAGAAATAAAATGATATAATTAAAATACTTCGGAAATAAGGGGGTTTTTGTTTTATAGCAGCTCGTAACTCATATGAAATCCATATATATTACTTTGATTGGCGACTCAAAGACGGCCTATAAATATATAACGAATACCGAGTTAGGGGCAGAGCCTACTACCAATGGAAGTAGAGAAATTCAAATAGCGGAGGCGTGGCTATCAGTCCAATAATGCAATTCTCAAACAGTTTTTATTTGAATATAAATATTTTGCATTAAACTTAATAATTTAAATACATTTCCAATTATAAATCATGTCGACTTGTACAGTATAATAATATTAATTTATTTTTTTATAAATATAATTTAGAAATAGCATATATTTCAAAAACATTTAGGCCAACGAAGAAAATAGTTTGATATAAAAACTTATATACGTGACGTCACATCTATATTTTCAAATTTCGGTGGACTGTAACTCGCTTATTAATAGGAATTTTTTCACCGGATTTTCACCAACAGTCTTAGTTTTACTTATACGTTCAGATGAAATTATAAAAAAATGGTGGAATCCCATATTAGCATCACAGCTTTGGCAGTTTTGAAGCCTCCAAAAATTATTTTAAGAGCTTAGACAGTTGTTGTTTCGCAAAATTTAGTTCAAAGGCATTCCAAAAAAAAAAAATTGATTTGGGAATTTTTAAGAAGTGGAAAGAAAAAATGGTGAAGTGTATTACTTTGAACATATTTTTTAATTTTTACTTAATTTTTTTAATCTGACAGAGCTGAAGCATCCATAAAAGTTCGGCTAGGAGAATGGAATGCTAATCAAGAAGTGGAACCTTATAAGGTGCAAGAT
Organism: Harpalus rubripes; assembly: GCA_963082715.1. Taxonomy (NCBI): domain Eukaryota; kingdom Metazoa; phylum Arthropoda; class Insecta; order Coleoptera; family Carabidae; genus Harpalus; species Harpalus rubripes. Next base: position 66,648,865 of record OY720452.1, read on the forward strand.
GTAACAGTAAGCCGAATTATACGCCATCCAAACTTCACTGCTAATAATCTGTTCAACGATGTTGCGGTCCTACGACTTTCAACACCAGTTAGTATAAATCCAAGTTCAAATCCAGCTATTAATAATGCCTGTCCACCAGGAACTGCTACAAATTATGATAATTTAAGGTGAGATTCATATCTTTCATTCATATCTCGATTTATGAAACAAGAGGTGAAACTTTTAAGTCCTAGGAGTTTAAATTTTGCCTTCATAATGATCCTTGATTTATGCGGTGTCATCCAAAATATCTCGATGAATGTATTTTTCATTCATTCGAGCAAGGAGCGAATAAGAATGAGAACGAAAAAAGAAAAATCAAATTCCATAAATCAATTATTTTTACTTCCTTGTACGAAGTAAAGGAAGTATTGTAATCGCGAAAAATTTCGGTTTTGAGATTTCAACGGAAATATCCATTTTGACCATCCCTGAATCCATTCTGACTAATTTCGTCGTGACGTCTGTACGTACGTACGTGCGTATGTATCTCGCATAAGTCAAAAACGGTAAGCCATAGAAAGTTGAAATTTTGTATTTAGGACTTTTATAGCATCTAGTTGTGCACCTCCCTTTTTGGTCATTACATAATTTCCAGAAATGGTACTTTATTTGAAGCCTATAATAGATTTTAATGAAAAACTATATTTAAAAAAAATCCAAAACGTTTCAAATTTGGTATATAAGACTTTTATATCAATTGGAATAACATAGCAGATTTTGGTTAAAACAAGCTAACCGGAAGTGATATATTACCTGAAGTTGTTAACAGTTTTTCTTGAATAAAATGGTTTCATTTTGATTTTAGAAATAAATGCTTCAAATAAAAGTTTTAGAGAATTAAATTCTGCGTCTTGCACATCAAATATTATTAAATTAGCCCTTTGTATAAGCGGAATATGTATATTTAAAACTTATATACTTTTTGGTTTTTGTAATGAAGCTTGTTATGGATTAGGACAAAAAATAACGAAAAAATAAAAAATAGATGTTAATGTCAAATTACGTCAAATACGTGCAATTTTATACTTGGGTCTATACTTCATCGTCATATTGGTCTTGCGTACAAGGAAGTCGTGTGGTGTCCACATCAGATTTTGTTTTATAAATAGCCCAAAAGTAGTTAATACTAAAAATATATAACAAAATTGATGTTTAACTTACATTTTCCACCCAAATTTAAGCCCTGGAAACCACAAAAATTTACACTTATTTACACTTCAAGACATGTTAATTAGTATATCCATGTCGCCGTTTTATAGACAAAGCAGCACCTACGCTAATTATTGCAAATAACCAGGTCTGTACTTTCAAACAAGATTTTTCGTGATTCTTACCGAGCATGGAAAATTTGTACAGAAATTTGTATTAGAGACCAAGTACGTCTCTGTATACAATTTTATAAAGAATATTGTTCCTTATACCGCGAAGTATGAATGTATTTCTTTTTTCAAGGGTTTAAATGATATGATAAGAAATTTTATGCAGAAATATTGAAACTATCTGGTGATTTGTGTTATCTACTTATACAAATTTCAAGGGGATCGTCTACGCCTCGGTCTACGCTTTTCCAAATGAACGAAAAGAGGCTCTAAATTTTTGTTAATTATGCAAAATCTGTTACGAATATTTAACTTATTTTTATAAAAATAAAATAAATAAATATATCCCGGCTTATTACCCATTGCTGGGTGTGCCAATCTGCTTTGTACACAGATATAGGTAATGATGAAATATTTGCACCGTGCGGGCGCTTACCAGGCGTCACCTCACAGGCACTCATTGCTGGCGTGGAGAGTGCACCACAGGGGTCAACGTATTTTTATCAAGTTATTAAAAAAAACTTGATATAGTATTATTCTCGAAAGATGACTATTTAAGGTCATTTATGGGCCGTCTGATATAATTTTACTTGCAGATAACTTCACAGCATTTCGTACCCAAAGGCGTGCAACGCGAAATATTTATGGGTACATTTGAACTAAAAAAAATAAATACCTATGTTATTTGAAAATTTTGTTTCTTTTTAAATAATGCTTTTCTCAAAGTTATATCTCATTCACCTACGTTTTTGCATGAAACAAAAATATAGACTTAACGTAAACTGTAAAATAATAATTTGATTTGAATGTCAACGCCACTGGATAAACATTAGTACAGAGGGCAGTATAGGGCGCGAGCAGACACGTGACTCGAGCGTTCTTGACGTGCTTGGAATCAACTGATTTGTGTGCGCTTGTCATTTTGACAATAACAATGTCACTTTGACAATACCAATGTTTTGACTTATTTTGATTTTGAACTGCTAAAATGTTATTATTATACAATTTTCAGGCAGTAAAACACATGAAATTAAAAATAATAACTCTTCAACAGTTCAAAATTTAAATAAGTCAAAACATTGGTCTTGTCAAAGTGACATTGTTCTTGTCAAAATAACAAGCGCACACAAATCAGTTGATTCCAAGCACTTCAAGATCTCATGAGTCATGTGTCTGCTCGCGCCCTATAGTAGATAATTACATGTATACTGGCTTGCAAAAAAATAGCGTACACCTTAAAAATCAAGTAACCGAGTTTTTACCATTTTTTAGCTACGTAAATACGAATTTTTTAAAATAGGTTATATATCAACTGTCATTGGAGTTGTCACTGTCATGTCACTATTTTATATATCGTGCAGTAAGTTCTTCATTGTGCTTAATTTACTACTAAATTACAAATATATTCTAGAAAAATTAAAGAACAACCAAGTATTTATTTAAAATGAATTATAAATAAATAAAAATTATTTCTGAAAAAAATTATTATAACGAAGTAAAATTAATAATTTATCATCGGTCCATCAGCCTCCAGTACTTTGTTTAATCTTTGAGACATAGAGGAAATAAGATTTCTAAAAAAAATTTCATCCTGACTCAAGTTTTCCCAGGAGTTTTCTATAATCTCCCATAATTCATCTTCATTCCGAGGACGAAAATTTCGTTTATAAATCCGTTTAACTAGCAAGCCCCAAACATTTTCAATCGTGTTTAAATCAGGACTGCATGCAGGCCATGGTAAAATTTCTATATTATTATTTATAAACCACTGTCTTATTATCCTTGCCGTATGAACTGGACAGTTATCTTGTTGAAAACTGAAGTTGTTTTCCCATAAATGATTTACAAGCGCTTCATCTTGCTCATTGGTGGAAATTTTTGGACGTTCGGAACCATCTTTCCTTCTTATGCTTCCTTCATTTTCCCACCGACTCTTCACCCTCATAACAGTTCTTTTATTAATAATAAAATGATCTGCTATTGCTCTGATTGACCACCCCTCTTCTAACTTAGAAAGTATGACAACTTTCTCCTTTTCTGATAGTTTTGACATCTTAATTGACACTAATGACATTGACAAGTTAATAATCGAGACCGACTCAATACAGCAAAAAACAGGTGTACTCGATTTTTTTGCAAGCCAGTGTATGTAACTCTACAAGATACGTACACTATTATTCACGAAAGATGACTATTCAAGGTAATTTGTTCGAAGAAAGAATACACATCACTTTATAACAGTAGCTTAGCAACATTTTGTATTAGAAAGAGAAAGATTATTTGACCTATGTCTATTTATTTTATGTGGTGTGACAGATGTACGTAAATAGTGGCATTACTTTCTAAAACACTATAAATAATAATGACATATGTCGTAGAATTACAGATACCTAATTATCTACTGCACTGCCCTCTGTGCTATTATTTACCCAGTGGCGTTAACGTGTAAATCAAATTATTATTCCTTGGTTTGTAAGTTAAGTCTATGTTTTTGTATTTTGTAAAAACATAAGCGAAGAACATAAATCTTTCAGAAAGGCATTATTTAGAAAGAAAAATAATTTTCAAATGAATTATTCTTATTTTTCAGTTAAAATGTTTCCATAAATGTTTCATGTTGCACGCCTATGCAAACTAAATGCAATGAAGTTATCTGCAAGCAATATTATATCAGACGGCTCACAGATGACCTTGAATAGTCATCTTTCGTGAATAATAGTTTAACTATTTTTAGTGTCAGAAAGTAATGGCACTATTTACATATATCTGTCACGCAACATAAATTACATAGACACCTCAAATAATCTTTCTCTTTCTAACATGTAATGTTACTAGGCTACTGTTATAAAATGCTGTGTATTCTTTCTTAGAACAAATGACGTGACGATATATTTATTTATTTTTAACACTAATACTGCTACGAATCGCTTTTAGTAATTTTATAAGTTTAGAAGGCAGTAAGAAATAAAATTATGTACCTATGTATCTCTGACGAAAAGTGTCTTTTAAGGTATTCGCAAGTAATAAACAAGTTGTTTATACCTTAAAGATTCACTTTTCGTCCTAGACACATACTATAAAATACAATAGGGTATTCTCTGAGGATTACCAATATTAAAAATTTATTAAAAATATTAGTATTGATAGGTAAATTAAAGGGAAAAAACAAAAAATCATATTATAAATTAATTGTTACAAAAGATATAAAGCATTTAAATTTTGCTGATGTACTAGATGACCTTCCAATGGGAGATCAGTTGAAATCCCTACTCCATGTTCGAATGTGCAGGAACCACTGATAGTACACCGCTGGTACTGTACAACTAGTACGTCACTATCACGTGACACAATAAAATCAAATTTTAAAAATTAATATCTCGCTTATTAAAAGAAATTTTTAATTCGGGTTTTCACAGGTACTCCTAAATATAACTGTTCTTTAAGAAAAATAAATAAAAAATATATGAGAGAATACCTTATTATTAATTGTTGCAGATGTTTGGTTTCTGGCTGGGGTCGTGATGCATTTTCTGGTTCTATGCAATCTATAGTAAAGGAAGTTGATGTACCTATTGTACCAAATGCAAAATGTCAAGATGATCTGAGGAAAACTAAATTGGGAGGATCCTTTGTCTTAAACACCGCTAGTTTTCTCTGCGCAGGTGAAGAAAATGGGAAAGACGCTTGTGTTGTAAGTATTCATTAGTACGAATAATATTAGATTTAAAAGTAAAAATTTTATTTCGTAATATTCGAATGAGCTTAACTTTTGCGTCGTTTTTCAGGGCGATGGCGGTTCTCCCTTGATGTGCAACGTAGGGGGCAAATACCAAGTTGTGGGTTTGGTAGCTTGGGGTATTGGATGTGGAACTGTTTCTGTTCCTGGAGTTTATGTCAGAATTCAAAGTTTCTGGCCATGGATTCAACAAAATATGGTTTAATGTTCATATCTGACCATTGTAGAAATATTCAAATAAATTTATAAAATTTACATTTCATCTTTTATCCTCTATTTCTATTATAATATAAAATAAAACATTTATTATACATACATTACAATATTTAATGTAATCATTATTTATGTATAGTATCATATTTAATATTTTGTAAATAGATTTGTGTCATGGGCCAGTTTTAAGTAGCCGAAATTAAAAAATGGCGGTATCCATTGCTGTCATCTAAAATTTTATTAAAATATTAAAAACATATTATAATGTCATCGAAACTTAACTACTCTCAATTTTTGATTTGTCATTCCATATTTTTTGTTTTTATATTCATAATAAAGCAATTATTTTTTTTAATGCCTACCAGTGACGCTGACGTCACTACTGTAAGAATAAATACATGACTGATATTTGTTAGTCATATGTTGCAGTGACTATAGCTACTTGATAAATTACATTGACTCGTCCACCATTTTGGAGCCATTTAAATCATTCAATATCAGTCTTATGCCGGGTTGCAGAAACGTTAATCAACGCATTGTTCGGTTAACGGTTCATCGCGATTTTTTGACAGCAATGATTTAAATGTCATAAGAACACGAAAACTGATTCGAATTTGTTCGTTTTGATTAACCGCTAATCGAACAATGCGTTGATTAACGTTTCTGCAACCGGGCATTACAGTATTATTGTATTTTTTCTTGTTTTATTATTTCAAATAAATATAATATGGTAAAAATGGAAGTTATATTTGGTTATGTAAAATAGTTATTATATAAACTTATAAGTAATGCCCTTTTATTTAATAATTCACTGCGTTTATTTTGGCACCAATATGGCGGACGAGTCAGCTATGTATTATCTAGTAGCTGTAACAGTGACGCTGACGTCACAATTTTCGCGCCAAAACTAATAATTATTTTATTTGTTATTAAGCGTAATTTAAACAAATACATAATTACGGAATATCTATTTTTAAATTTCTAATAACATAAATAGGTAAACTATTATTCACGAAAGATGACTATTTAAGGTCATTTGTTCGAAGAAAGAATACACAACATTTTATAGCAGTAGCTTAGCAACATTTTATATTAGAAAGAGAAGGATTATTTGACATATGTCTATTTAATTTGTGTGGTGTGACAGATATACGTAAATAGTGCCATTACTTTCTAGTTTCTAATACACTAAAAATAGCAGTGACATATATCGTAGAGTTACAGACATGTAATTATCTACCATACTGCCCTATCCAGTGGTGTTGACATTCAAATCAAATTATTATTTTATGCTTTACGTCAAGTCTATATTTTCGTTTTATGCAAAAACGTAGAAGAAGAAGATAAAACTTTGAGAAAATCATTATTTAAAAAAGAAACAAAATTTTCAAATGAAATACATTTATTTGTTCAATTAAAATGTACCCATAAATATTGTGTGTTGCACGCTTATGCGTATAAAATGCAGTGAAGTTATCTGCAAGCAATATTATGTCAGACGGCTCATAAATGACCTTGACTAGTCATCTTTCGTGAACAATAGTTTAATTAAAATAAATAATTTTAAATATAACAGGTGGATAATTTAATTTTCTTTATTATTTATTGTAATAATAAATTTTTAGAAAATTATATTTGATGAATTTTATTAAGAATCTACTACTTCTGGTTTTATTGTTACCAAAAACTTATCAGCGTTTCTCAGTAATGTTAAATTTAGGAAAACGTAGTTTTACAGGTCTTTAGTCTTATAGTATTTGAGAAATCGTTCTTCCAACACATAGGTATCATCGTAACAATATTAAAACCATATTCTAGGGACCTTAACACGTATTGATTCACAAATATCTTGGTAAAAATATTCACAACAAAGTTATCTTATATTGAAAATTATTATTTAGGAAATAGTACTTTACCTTATTTAAATGACTTCGATAGAATCGTTATAAGAATCAATAAAATCAACAAATAAAAATCAGTGTTCTACTTCGTGTTAATATAATTTTTAATAATAGATAACATAATAAATATGGCACATTATAATCACGCAAAACAACAATAGTGAAATTATGTCGTAAAAAACCGGAAATTATAAAAAGAAATAAATTTATTTTTCCAGTTGAAATAAAAAGCATACTATAGTTACACCATACCGGAACAGTTTAAAAAAATCTGAATCACATTTTAATCATAATAGTTCCCTTTTCACAAAATGCACTCAGAGGAGCTTGGCAATAATTATATAGATGTGTGCAATATAATCTTTTTGCATTTAATTCAATGTTTGGGAATACCAGTGACAAGTATGGTGGTTTAAATATAAATATAATAAATTTCAGGAGTTGCATTTTATTCTGTTACTTCGTAACATAAAATAATGAATTACCAAGTTGCATTCATTATTTCCCTACTATTTAATGGTTGTTTAGCTCAAAATGGTAAGTTTAAATTTAAAGTTTTACTTGTTGCTCTAATTTAAATTCTATTTTATTTATTTAGGTGAGAAAAAATGTGAATGTGTTCCCAATAATCAATGTTTTCCGAATTTACAACTTGGTGGTGGACTAGATATCAGAATTGTTAGCGTAAGTTTCTACAAGGAATTATTCCAATCTTTCAACAATAGTTATTTACGTATTAATGGCATAATTTAAAAAATCGTAGCACCTGGGAATGTTTAAAGATCGACGTAGCGTAGCTGAGAGCTTTAAATTTACCGAGTGCTATAATTTTTATTATGCCCGTGGTAAAAAGTTTTGCGAATGCCGGTGTTCAAAATTGTGATTTATCAAATTATTGTGTTGTCTGACATTTATCCACAAACCATGATTTTTTACTTATTTGAATAGCTGTTGCTCGACAACTTTATAGGCCAAATTGAGCCCATTTTTGAGGGCGAATAAACAAGTTTATTTTATTTTTAAATTATAATTATATAAACATATTATCACGGCTTATTACCCATTGCTGGGTGTGCCAATCTGTATTGTACCGCGCTTACCAGACGTCACCTCACGGGCACTCATTGTTGGCGTGGAGTGTGCACCACAGGGGTCAATTTTGTGTCATTTAAAATTTGAAATATTTGGCGTCGGTCGGGATCGAACCCGGTTCCCCAGATTCGCGACCTGACACTCAGACACGCGGCCACGAGACCATTTATGTATTAATGGCATAATTAAAAGATCGTAGCACGGGGGAATGTTTAAAGCTCGACGCGTAGCTGAGAGTTTTAAATTTGCCGAATGCTATAATCTTGATTATAGCCGTGGTACATACGTTTTATTTTGGTTCTCGAAATTTAAGGATTCAGTCGGTATGTTGTTATTGTTGTGAATTTTAGGTATACTCTGGTTTCTTTGTAGGTACATTATTATATAATTTATGGGTCGATTCTGATCACATTTGTAAGTCTTACAGATCTGTAAATTTGCAAAAACCTGACAAAAAACAATCTATTTTTTGTTGATTAATAAAAGTGGCAACTTTATAGGTTTGTTCCAACATACAGTTTGCGTATCGTTCATGTTATGGTCTATGCACTATCTTCTACGCAGGCGCTAATAAAGTACTAGTTTTGAACTGATCCAGAACTATGTTGTGTTGGAACGGTGCAGAACTGTAATTTGTAGTTTAAAATTCGAAATTTAAATGCCGTAACAACTCACATTAAAAAATAGAATATTTAACTTACCTAGCGATGGATAAATCAACAATAAATTGTGAAATTTAATTTTAAGAAATATTAGATAAATCAATTAAACTTTATCAAATGTCTGGAAAATCCCTCCGAATCACTCATTTTATAAAATACATTATTAATAGCTGACAAAGATACTGAATAAAATAGGTTACTAATGGATTGTATGCATTGCGCATGTCCCGGACTAACAGTACAACTAAAAATTCATTGACTATGAACGATCAATTTTATATTGGAACAACTGACGCTTAGTACATTATTCAGTCGAAATTCATGTTGGAACACTAAATTCACTCAGCGCATGTACCCGACCGTTCACAAACTGGTTTGATGGTGTGTTGGAACAAACCTTATAGATCTGTAGGTTTACATACGTGAATAGAATCGACCCATTAATGTTTATTTTAGAAGACGTATACGAGAAAGAAAACTAAAAGTTTTGGGAATGCCGGTGTTTAATATTGTGATTTATCAAATTTGTTGTTGTCAGACATATTCATTAACCACGATTTTTATTTATTCGAAAAGCCGATGCTTGGCAATTTTATAAGCCTTTCGGTAATAAAAGCTAAATTAGGCCTACTTTTGAGGACGAATGAGCAAGTTTACTTCATTTTGGAATAACAAATCATAAATATATAATTTTTTTAAATCAATATTATAATTTGAGCTATATAAATATGCAGTATTTAAAAAATATAGATTATTTCAAATTACTTACCTTATTTTAAAAAATATATCTCCCATATACTTCTAAATACTCATAAATATCTGACTAGCACTGTACAGTAAACAAAACTGAGAGAGCAAGACAGGCTGTACGAAATTAAATTAAGGTGTTATACAACTATGGGTCATTAATTACTCACACAATTAAAAATATTATAAAACACTAAAATCTCCTACTCAACAAGTGGCCCAAAAATGTTTGCTTTAAAAAACTTAAAATTAATTTTCGAATTTTGTAAAAATTTGTTTCGTATTCAGTAGGTATAATCAGGGACCGGAAACCGAACCGAAAACCGTCCCGAACACACCTTTATTGTGAATCTGAACCAGAACCACTCTTAATTTGGTCGACATAAACTCAAACCGGAACTGAACCCATTATTTCCGGGTTCAAAAAACCCAGTTCCCGGAACCAACATGTTTTAATATTTCTGTGACATATAGTTGCAAATAAGATTAGTTTTGTACAGAAATAATTACCTTTAAACAAAACCTACATTTTTTAATATTTTATTTCATTATTTCAAGATGAGGAAGATTTATTAGAAAGCTAATGAAATATAATGAAAAAGCCCAAGCAGAAATATTAAATTTAAAATAAACCTAATTAATAAACAAAACTAGTACTTTACTATTAATATGAACGATACGCAAACTGTATGTTGGAACAAACCTATAATTTGTAAATCATGAACCGGTACGGAACCACCCAAAAAAAAATTCTGAACCCGAACCGAACCTGTACAAATTTTTTTCATTTCTGAACCTAAACCCAAACCGAACCCATTTTTCTGCGGTTTCCGATCCCTGGGTAGAATACTGCTGTTTTAAAATGTATATCAAATTGAGAATGATCCTGTATATTTTGTTTTATAAACGTTGAAATAGATCAATTTATATGACTCCAATTATTAGTAAACTCCACTGTTTAATAATAAAAAATATTGAAGGACCCTCTATAAATGTATTAGTAAATGCAAAAATTCTATTTAAAATCCCAAAATTTCCAATTTTCGAAGAGAATTGCTACAAAATTATTTGGTGCCTGGTCATTTGTCGTCTCATTTATAAACTGTCACGTGAACTGTCGTTAGGTAGTTTTTTTAAGTTCATTGGCTGATTTATAAAGAAAGAAAAAACACGTGTGCAAAAACTAATGAAAAATAATAAATTTCATATCAATTTGTCGTAAATGCTTCCACTCTAGAACCGCTTTAATAATTTTGTTATGAATGGTTTGGATTATTATAATAACAATAATAATACAAGATAAATATATTTAAAAAATTATACTTACTGTTACTATATACCAAGTTATTAAAATTAGGGCAATTCTGGAACATCGCCGACACCTCCATGTTCGCCGGGTTTGATCCAATGTTGTTCTGAATGTGGAGTAGCTTACAACATCACTAGTGCTCCAAACCCTGGACCTGGTCAAGGTCGCTACGGTAGCCAACCTTGGCAGGCTGTTATCCTAGACAACAAATTTAATTACTTAGGTGGCGGAGTCCTATTAGATGAGTCACATGTTCTTACTGCTGCTCACAAAGTCTACGCATTCCGAAAGTATGTTTCGTCGAGTGTATTTTCTCCATGTTGTATTTTAATTGAATTATTTGTAGTACGCCGAGCAGTGTAATAGTGCGATTAGGAGAATGGGATGCTGCTAACAAAGTCAAGGAACCTTATAACTCTACAGATGCTAATGTATCGAAGATTTTTATTCATGATTTGTACAAAGATGAAGCTAAGAATTTAATTGATGATGTAGCACTTTTAAGATTTGCTAAACCAATTAACTACGGCCCGACTATCAACCCAGCTATTAACACTGCATGTTTGCCAACTGCAGCAAGTCAATTTACTAGGTATCTATGCTGTTTGTTCAAAATAATAAAAGAGTTAAAACAATAGTTATTTATGCAACAATGAATAAAAAATTGTTAGTTTCTACTGCTACAAAGCATATAAAATTAAGTGTTCGAGCGAATCTCCTCGTGAAAAATTAATTTCCAACTTTATGGTTCTAAATTTTATAATTACAAAGAAGAATGTATTATCCAACTATTCTAAAAATTAAAAAACAATCCACCGTCTAGTTCCTAAGAAAATCATTTATAAAGTTGATGTTTTCAACGTCCTAATACATAAACTCTTAAGGCCAACGCGCACTTCAGCGACCGAAGCGAAGAGAAGTTTTTTTGTTCAATGTATTATTATGTGTATACGTGCACTTTGGAGCAGCGAAGAGCAGAGCAACGAGGCGACTATTCACATAAGAATACATTGAATGAAAAAACTTCTCTTCGCGTCGCTCAAGTGCGTGGCGGCCTTTAAGGTACATTCACAAATGAAAATTAGATTTATAGTTTATACTTTAGATTTAAAGACTTTGGCCGCATATTATGTAATGACTCCAGTCACACTTAAGAATTTAGGGTTTCTAAAGGTGCATTCACAAATGAAAATTAGGTTTATGGTTTTTGCTTAGGTTTAAGTAAGTCATTCACAAATATAAGTTTAAATTACCTGAAAATTAGTTTTGATATGTACAGACATGTATGTAAATGCTTCAAAACAAAAACAAGATTAAATTATCGGTAGAGCAGTACTCAACAAGACACCTGTGCGCCGTGAAACTGTCATTCGCTTGGCATTATTGGTTACATTTCCGTAAGTAGATACTAAACAAAGATGGGTTCTTATTGGTGAAGTTTGTGACGTCAAACTAAATCATAAACCTAAAGTTTGAACATTCCTATGTTTAGCTTTATCGTTTGGATTTAGAGATCCTAAATTCTGGAGTGTGAATGGAGTCATTACATAATATGGGGCCAAAGTCTTTAAATCTAAAGTATAAACCATAAATCTAAACCTAATTTTCATGCACCTTAAATCCAAATCATAAAGCTAAACATTGTAAGGTCCAAACTTTAGGTTTATGATTTAGTTTGACGTCACAAACTTCACCAATGAGAACGAGTCTGAAATGATATAGATATATACACCCATCTTTATTTAGTATCCACTTGGTGGATTCGGCTTTTCAAACAAATACGAGAAGAACATGGATACTGTCATAACTTAATTGCTGAAATATAACCAATAATGCCAGCGAATGACAGTTTCACGACGCACAGGTGTCTTGTTGAGTACTGCTCTACCGATATTTCAATCATATCAGAACTAATTTTCAGGTAATTTAAACTTACGTTTATGAAAATAAGGTTTATGGTTTTTGTTTGGATATAAGTAAGTCATTCATAAATGCAAGTTTAATTTAACTCTAATTTAGTTTTGCTTGTACTGACATCTATGTACATGCTTCAAAAACAAGATTAAAATATCGGTAGAGCAATATTAATAGATACCCGTGCGCCGGGAAACTTGTCATTCACTTGGCATTATTGGTTATATTTCAGCAATTAAGTTTTGCCAGCCTCCTTGTTCTTCTCGCATTTGGTTTAAAGGCCGAATCTACCAAGTGAATACTAAATAAAGATGGATGTATATTTTTATATCGTTTTAGATTCGTTCTCATTGGTGAAGTTTGTGACGTCACACTAATCATAAAGCTAAAGTTTGGATCTTTGTTTAGCTTTATGATTTGAACTTAAGGTGCATTCACAAATGAAAATTAGGTTTATGGTTTTTGTTTAGATTTAAGTCATTCATAATGCAAGCTTAATTTAACTCTAATTTGGTTTTGATTGCACTTACATTTATGCAAATGCTTCAAAAACAAGATTAAAATATCGGCAGAGCAATACTTAATAGATACCCGTGCGCCATGAAACTGTCATTCTGTTGGCATTATTTGTTATATTTCAGCAATAAATTTTGACAGTTTTGTAACGATTGGCTCTTAATACGAAGATAATCCAACCGTTACAATTTGTAAAATAAACGCTTGGAAATTAAATTGTAAAATGCAATGTATAAATTTCTGTTTTATTTTGTTAACATAATTTTTGACGTTACATTTGCTTGAAATACAAAACTAATGATGTTTTTGTTGTCAGCTGTTCCGAAGTAACATCGGAACAGCTGATCAACAATGGTGGGAACTAACGTGGCGGATAACTTGATAAAATATAATATTTAGAAGTTTACTTGATCCGCCACAGTTTTATGTTCGTCTCGCATTTGTTTAAAAAGCTGATTCCACCAAGTGAATAAAGATGGGTGTATATATCTATATCGTTTCAGACTGGTTCTCATTGGTGAATTTTGTGACGGTCAAACTAAATCATAAACCTAAAGTTTGGACCTTACAATGTTTGGCTTTATGATCTGGATTTGGAGACACTAAATTCTGAAGTGTGAATGGAGTCATTACATAATATGCGACCAAAGTCTTTAAATCTAAAGTATAAACCATAAATCTAAACCTAATATTTATTTGTGAATATACCTTTTGAGACACTAAATTCTGAAGTGTAAATGGAGTCATAACATAATATGCGGCGAAGGTCTTTAAATCTAAAGTATAAAACAAAAATCTAAAACTAATTTTCATTTGTGAATGTACCTTTATGCGAGAAACATTTCCGTAGATACTTTTTTTGTTTGTTTTACATTGATATTTCTAACTTTGATGAACAAGAAACTAGTATAATATAACCCGAAGACTCTAAGTATATTATAAGAGGTTTATAGTGCCTTCTTACCGTCCAAATTAACTTGAAAATTAATGTTAAACATTTTTTGTTCATTTTCGTTCGATCGTAACGGAACAGATGAAGTTGAACTAATTATTTTTGTTATTTTAAAATTCCTTTTTACATGTTATAAAAAACTGTGATTACTGAAATTGATAGATAAATTTAATATAATAATTTTACAATAAATAAATAACAATTGTTCAAAATACTGAAATCATCTCATTGTCTTTTTTTTATTAAATACAGATTATGTATTTATAAGCTCAATATACTTGTATTAAAATAGGGTACTATACCATAGTCAAATTTTAACTATCTTATATAAGAAAACGAAAATATACATAAATTAATGAGTATTAGTGAAAAAAAAATTGTTTCAATATTGATTAGGTCGCAAACTACAAGCGATTAAAGTTGATTACTAATTAGGTATGACGCGGTAGGTCCTAAGAATTTGATTGGTCGCCTGATTTTAAAAACGAGATTCGCGCGTCTGCTGCGGTCATCTTTGAAAGATTATGAACTGTCACGTTGTTGTATAACCTAACAAAGAATTTACAATTTTATGTTTCATGAATTTGTTTAATTATAATATCTAGTAATATTAACAATAATAATGTATTTATAATTAATTCAATTTGTAATATGTATTAAATTAAATTAATAATAATATTAACTAATCAAAACAAACAAACACTAGCGCCATCCGCCGTCATACTTTGTGTCATAATAATGTCAAATTGTTTCAATGTTCTATAATTTATTAAGAAAAAAATGCTTATTATTTATGATAAATAATAATTTCTTTGTGAATATAACGTATAAGTTTTTATATAAAAATATTTCAGCTATGCAAACATGAAAAAAATCTGTTCTCTCTAACTAACACCATTGGAAGTACCAGCTACGTCACGCAAGAAATTCTTAACTTTAAAAATTCATATCTCGCTTATTACGTAAAATTTTTAAGTCGCGTTTGCACTAAAATTCTTATTTCATCTTGTTCTTACAAAAAAAAATTAAAGAAAAAATGGTATAGGACCCTATTGTAAGATTTAGCAATTATTTTAGATATTAAAAGAACAAAAAAATATAAATTAGTTTCGCTCGAACCTCCCTAATGATGCAAAATTTTAAGATCTATAACTTTTTTACCTAGAATAATAAGGGAAACAGAAAATTACGAAAGTATGATTTTACATGTCAAAGTCTTATGTTCGGGAGTGCCGGTCACCAGCCTATATATTTATACTGAAAAATAATAAATTTAAAAATATTTATTTTTTAAGATGTGTCGTATCTGGCTGGGGCAAAGACGCTTTCAATGGTTCCTACCAAGCTATAATAAAAGAGGTAGAAGTACCAGTGGTAAACAATACAGAATGTCAAACAAGACTAAGAAAAACCAGACTTGGAGGGTCGTTTAATTTGGATTCAAAGAGTTTCATGTGTGCTGGCGGAGAACCTGGAAAAGATGCATGCGTAGTAAGTAAATAATTCACTCTTTACATTTGTGTATTCTACATTCAAATGTTTTAGGGTGACGGAGGTTCGCCACTTATGTGCAAAGTTGGTAATAAATACCAAGTCGCTGGTTTAGTAGCCTGGGGTATTGGCTGTGCAAATGGAGACGTACCTGGAGTTTATGTTAAAGTCCAGAGTTATTTGGACTATATACAAAAATCAAGAACTTCTAAATAAACACAAAATACACACAACAGACGTTTTCGTAAAGTCCATCGGAATTATCAGACGGATCCGATCCATCCAATTATCGAAATTTTTACGAACCCGGCGGATATACAGGGTGTCGCTATAAGCTTGCTCACTATTGGTAACTTCTTTATTTGAAGAGATACGAGGTTGGTTAAATGAGCAAAATTGTGCCATTTTGTATTAGAAAATTGATCATGTCGACAAAAAAAATTGTATCTGCGGTTCCCAAAATTTGAGACAAAATATGTTTTTTTTAAATGGAACCATATATTTTTTATTCTTTTATTGGAAAGAGTATTTTTTTCTCTTTTCAATAAGGTAATGTTGTTTATGTACAATTTTTTCAAATAATCGAGTTATTTACGTTTAAAAAATTTTTTTTGTAAAGTGTGTTATTAGTTTATTTAGTTAAGTAAGCCATGGAAACAAATAATTCTTTGTTTGTTTGTTTGACGTTTAATAATTCCTCCTGTAAAGTTTTCTGTTTAAAAATGTTTAATAACTTCAAAAATTAAAGAAAAGTTAGATAAGATCTTACTATATGGAAAGTGTAATATGAATTCTGTGCAAACAAACAAACAAAGAATTATTTGTTTTCATGGCTTACTTAACTAAATAAACTAATAACACGCTTTACAAAAAAATATTTTTAAACTTAAATAACTCGATTATTTGAAAAAATTGTACATAAACAACATCACCTTATTGAAAAGAGAAAAAAATACGCTTTCCAAAAATTTTGGGAACCGCAGATACAATTTTCTTTTTGTCGACATGATCAATTTTCTAATATAAAATGGCACAATTTTGCTCATTTAACCAACCTCGTATCTCTTTAAATAAAGAAGTTACCAATAGTGAGCAAACTTATAGAGACACCCTGTATACTCTATCCGTTCTAACTATGGAATGGAGTGAAAGTAGGAGGAGTTTGATCTGCTTCTATCTTCGCACCACTCCATAAATAAAACGGATAGTTTAATCTGTCGTAGCCAAAACATTTTGTCTAGACTTTTTATAAGACTACGAACAGTTTACTTAACTTGGAGCTTGTATACAGAGTGTAACAGCTAGACGAGCTACCTCAAATAATTTCTATATTATTAAAGATACAATAAAATACTATAAGGCAATCTTATAGAAGAACAAGGGGGATATCCGAATACAGAAGAAAATATTTTTCTCAAGTTACAACACAGTTATATTTTTTTTAATTGGATGATATATATTTTTTAGATCCATTTGATAGAGTATTTTTTTTTTTCTGAATTCAACCATGTAATCAATTTATATCCTAACATAACAAAAATATTGAGAAAAATTCAATTGAAATTTAAATTAATTTGATTTATATAGCTATTTTTCAGTAGGCTATGTATGAAAAACAATAACTGCTATCTGTCAATTTGAACTATTTACGATAAAAATTCGCGAGTAGACACGTGACTCGGGCCTCCTTGACGTGCTTGGAATTAGCTGATTTGTGTGCGTTTTGACTTATTTTGATTTTGAACTGCTAAAATGTTATTGTACAATTTTCAGGCAGTAAAACACATGAAATTAAAAAGAATTATTTATCAACAGTTCAAAATTAAAATAAGTCAAAACATTGGTCTTGTCAAAGTGACATTGTACACAAATCAGCTAATTCCAAGCACGCCAAGGACGCTCGAGTCACGTGTCTGCTCGCGCCCTATAGTTATTAACAAATATCTGTTTCATTTGTTTTTCATACATAGCCTACTGAAAAATAGCTATAAAAATGAAATTTATTTAAATTTCAATGAAATTTTTCTAAATATTTTTGTGATGTTAGGATATAATATGAATACATGGTTGAATTCAGAAAAAAATATTCTATCGAACGGGCGTAAAAAATATATGCCACCCCATTTAAAAAAATATATCTTTGTGTTGTAACTTGAGAACCACTGGTTTAAAAAAATATTTTATTCTGTATTCGGATGTCCCCCTTGGGACGTCCATAAGATTGTCTTTAGTATTTTATTGTATCTTTAATAATACAAAAATTATTTGACGTAGCTCGTTTAGCTGTTACACCCAGTATTTCTCTAAATATAACAGCCATAAAGTAGCACAAAAGTCACGCCTAACAAAATTTTGCAGTTGTGCGTTAAGTTACTATTGATATATTTCCAGACAGCTAAGCTAAGTAAGCTGTTCGTCGTTTTATAAAACGCCTAGACGATTAGCCAGATTGTAAAACATCGCTAAGTCAACAAAGGTTTGATAACAGTGTTCACGAATTAAATTCGATTTTTTCTTAGCGCCGCGCCTTTGAGAACACGGCGCTTCTTCATTTACGAATTAGATTTTTACTATTTTATCTTACAATCTGGCTACGACATAGAGACTTCGTTTGAATTTGAAGTAATCGTAGAAGTTTTATTTATTGTAACGGATAAGAAAAGCGCATTTCTGTGGTCGAACATATTTTTTAATACGATTAAAGTGAGAATGAAATGCCACTTGAATTGTTCTTTCGATTGAAAAGTGTTGCTTTTACATTTTGACTAAATTATTTTTTGCACATGAATCGGGGTTAACAATTTTTGATCGGGGTTTACGAACGCGTCAGATTAACCAATTGACTTTACAAAAACGTCCAATATTTACCTTTTTGCACCATGTAATGTTATATTTGTATGACTTAAAATTATTATAGAGTTGAAAGCGTATGTAAATATAGTACAAATTTATTTAATAATTGGACTTTGTAGAATTGAATACATATATTACAATATAATAACAATTTAGTAACACGGTAAATAATGTCCTCAACATATTTGAGCAGTAAAAATCAGCTTCAAATTGTTCAACATAAATTCCAGCAAATATTAGGCTCTAAAAGTAGTAATAGTATAAAATTTGGAGTTAAAATTATATAGTAAAATTCACTAGCCAAATTGAACATTGTTCGGTACTAGTAAACTTGTTTACCAATACCATCACTAGCCATTAGAACAAGTAATTACTTAATTACTGAGTTGCTTTGTAGCACCAAGAGTACATAAATTATTTTTGTTTTTGTGTTCAAGTGGCTAATGAATACGCTTTATGCTGTTTAAAATTATACAAAATCGCTTATGTACAAAAATAGTCTTTTAAAAATTATTAACAGATGATTTAAAAAAGCCAAGAATTAAGGCGTATCCCTTGCTATTACTAGCATATTATACGTATGATGATGCAAAAGATAGCTATGTATTATTATATAGAAAAATAACATGGAATATCTACAATTATTTCCATATTTAAGATTCCTTAATTGACAATTCAAATGTACGATGGATTATCTCAGCACTGAATTCTCAATTGGTGTATTTTTCATCATATACGAGGGGCTACACAAAAATAACGAGATTTGTTTTCTAGCGGGTGGCAGGGTGCTAGTTCCGACTTCTCCCGCTAGGTGTCTTTACTAGACATCCTTTTGATCTGTTGACCAAAAGTATATTCAAAAAGGAACCACGCTAACCGCGGTTATATTTTTCAGGAACTGGTTTAAAATTAGAATACGATTCTTGAAAACTTTTATTACTTTTGCACCACAGCAACCGCGCGACAATTGTGGAGATAACAAAAGTAGCAATAGTGGTATGCAAAATAAATTTATCACGGGCATAACCTCCGAATAAAAAGAAATATGAGTTAATCTGAGAATAGGAATTTTCATTATCACTTTCTAAAAGAAGAAAAATATTAGAACTACTATCAGTTAATATATATTGATTAAAGAACATCCACGTTTTCATAATTTTAATTTATCTTTCAACAAAAATTTATTTAAATTCATGTGACAAATGATCAAAGCCAAAGCATTCGTTTATTCATGCCCGATTACAAAACCACGCGATTAACACTTGAAACCAACACCGAACCGTGGTTTATTTTTCGAATATACCTCAAGTGTCAGCCTTGGGGAACACCTGAGCGGTCAGTAAGGTTTTTTTTTTTGTAAGATCTGTTTACCATTTGGCGATTTTTCAATGGCAGACATTAAATTTTAGTTTCTTGTACGGAAAATCAGCAGCGGAAACTGTCTCAATTCTTCGAAGGGCTTACGGGGAGGAAGCTTTAAGATGAACTTTAAACAAGACGGTTCAGATTCATTTTCACTTCCTTTCAGAACGGCCAAAGCATTGAAAAATCTGTGATGCGATCATGTCTAATCGTCGTAAAACAATCAATGAATTGGAAGAACTTACTGAAATATCTTGGAATTTATGCTAACGAATTTGGATTAAAGATGAAAAGTATCGCAACGGAGTTCGTTCCACGTTTGCTTTCCAATGACCAGAGAGCCAACCATTGAGAACGTTCCGCGCCGTCGAATTCCACGCGGTCGAAATCCCAGCCAGTCAAAATGTACCAGCACCACTTTGTCCGTTCTAAAGAAATTCAAATATTTCCACGCCGTCGAATCCCACGCGGTCGAATTGTTACACGAAACAAATCGCTCGCCCCCATACCGCTCTCTTTATCGATCGTATTGCATTCTAACAATCTACGCTTCGTGGTAGGTCCGCGTCAAAGATAATATATTAAAAAGAAATTTTAAAACATATATTATTATACAACGAACAATTTAATGAATGAAGCAGGAAAAGAATTTACCTATCCACCTTAAGTAAACATGATAATTTACTAGTTATTTAATATTATAAAATAATTAAATTTATTTTCAAGTAGACAAGTACATCTAGTTACCGTTATTGTCAAAATATACGCCGTGTAAGAAAATATATTTGAAAATAAAAGCAACATAAGATTTATAATAACCACAGTAATACATAATTTCACAACAGAAATAAAGAATGAACTGCTTATTCACATAATATTACAGCTAATCTAAAATGACGGACCAGAAATATCAATAATTTTACTTAAAATGTATAGGTAAATTCTTTTCATGCTTCATTCATTAAATAGTTTATTGTATAATGATATATGTTTCATTTTTTTTTTTTTTAATATATTATCTTTGACGCGGAACTACCACGAAGCATAGATTGTTAGAATGCAATACGATCGATAAAGACAGCGGAACGGGAGCGAGGGATTAGTATCGTGTAACATTTCGACCGGGTGGGATTCGACGGCGTGGAAATATTTGAATTTCTGTAGAACGGATAAAGTGGTGGGGATACATTTCGACCGCGTGGGATGCTTCGCAACCATTTGAGTGTGTGTTAGGATTTGAAAATCGATCCGGATTTTTTGGAAGCTCTTCCAAGCATTGCTGCTGATTTTCCTAAAAGGAAACTGAATTTTATGTTAACTACGTCAAACAGCTCTTTCGAAAAAAATCACACCGACGGCTCAGATGTTTCCCAATGATGACGCTTCGGCAACAAATCGAAAAGGGTGCCTAATGAAGATACTTAGCGAGAACTAGTGCCCCGCCACATTATTTTTGGTACCCCCTCCTATGTATTTATAATTAACAGGTAACATTCTTCCAACAAGTGTAACATCACTTGTATACGATCAACAATAATTCATTCAATAAGAATAAATACAAATTCCAGTCCTTATGTAAATGGAAAGAGAACCATTCACTACTTAACCATAAAATGTTAATACTTGGATTTCACTGCTACCTAAATTACGTAAAACTCAAAATGAAAAGAAACTAGTAGTTTAAAAACGCATTTAATATAAGTAACAATAAAAAAATAATGAACACATTCCTGCAAATGATGTATCAATGTTCGTGACATGCATTTAGAATGAATAAGTACCGGGAAATGAGAGATGCACTCAGCCCAATATTCGTTGGAACGGTAAAACAATGACACATCCGCGTCACTCTGCTCTGCTACTGCTAGTGAACTAGTGGGATAGCGTACTGGCGTACGTCACGGTCCTTGTCTGCTTGCAGTCGCCTCAAAACCGTGTTTAATTGTTCGTGTTGTTCACTATTCTCGTCGGCGAAATATTCTGTAGGAGATACATTGTATAAATTACAAATATGCTAAGAACACAATATTGTGTGACGCTCGGGCTTTTAGGATTCGACACAAAAAGCTAAACCAATTGAAAATTATGGTTAAATTGTCTGTTAACTATCTAACTATACCGTGGTATTATAATGACAGTCTCGTACAAAATTTCGCTAAGTAAAATAATTTATAAAAATAGACACTGTAATTTTTAATAGTTTAGGGTTACTAAATTGTTATTGAAGCATATAAAATAAATAGGGTCTCGTGTCTGGTCGCGAATCTAGGGAACCGGGTTCGATTCCGACCGACGCCAATTATTTCCAATTTTAAATGAAACAAAAGTAATGAAATATAGCGTATTTTTTTGTACAAACGATATTAAATTTGTCGTTAGTTATATCGCCGCAATACGATGACGAGAATGAAAACAAGGACATATACAGGCTGTCTCAAAACTCGCGCCCCAGAGCGAATGAGGAAACACGAGACTGCAATCGGATGTGTAATTTCGAAGAAAAAAAAATCTAGCTTAAAAGATATTCGAGAAAAGACGTTTTAAAATTGACCAATCAGAGACCTACATCTTTAACGTGTGTTTGCCGTAATTTTACGTTACTAGGATTTTATACAAATCAAATCTTCTTTAAAATGTGTGGGCGACCGTAGTTTTCGAAAAATGTCAGTGTCAAATTAAATTTGACAAGGTGAATAAAAAAAGGTAAATTCTTACCATGTATTCAGCCGCTGATTACTTAGAAATGATTATAATTTTCGGAGAATGTGGACGTAACGCCAGAGAGGCAGCACGAGTCTATTCGGAACGTTTTTCGGATAGAAATCTTGTGGATCATAAAGTGATATTGAGAGTCATCGCAAGGACACATGAGACCGGTCAAGTTATGCCAGATCGAAAAGAAGCTGGTGCTACAACACGTTTTGTTGACAGTGAAAAGTCAACTCTAAAGTGTCAAAATTACAGTAAGTCAAACAAATTTTGTAACTCACTAATAGTATTTTTAAAACCTAGCAACCAGTTTTATTTTGTAATAATTTCATCACACCTCAAGATATCCTTCCGGGATTGGTGGATAAAAAGTCTTGTAACTCCGTTATGCAAGCAGCCGCAAATTATTTTCTTCTATTTGTTGGAAACCTATTGCCGGCAAGTGTCAGTTTTGTCTGGGGCGCGAGTTGTGAGACACCTGTACATGTCGTCTAAATTTGATATTGAAACGTCAAATTCAGAGTCAAATCGCAAAAAGCAGTTTATTTAATTTTATAGTAATTAACGTATCAAGGGTGTTATAAGGACAATAACGCCTGAGGTCAACAGTGTACTTTTCGAGGGCCTCTGGCCCGAGATATGTACGTTGACCGAAGGCATTATTATCCTTTTAACTCCCGTGGTGCGTTGAACGTTTAACGTCCGATTATAATTTTTAATATTCTACGAATTACGGATCAGAAAGTTTTAATTAAATTTGCTGGGTAGGTAGGCTATGAATGCATTTGCTTGTTTTTTAGGCTTTATGCCAGTATCATTATTTATTTATTTACAACATTACCATAGCAACAACTCATAACACGCTCTAGGGTATTATTTAGTATATAACTACCCTGAAAGCAGGTGTGTTATGATAATAATAACATACCAGTCGGACGTTAAATATATAAATGTAAAACCTAGAAAATACGATAAACCCAGAAATTAAATTGTGAACTGTCAAATGGAAATATAAACAGGTGGCCGTGTTTTGCTTTGTCTCTTTCTAACTCTTACATAAGGTACGTTCAATAGCTCTAGCGCTAGCTAGCTGCTAGCTAGCAACTGTTAGCGCTAGATGACTGAACGGCCTGCTAAGTATCAGCTGACAACGTTTTGCTCGAGCACTGGCTAGCGTATGATTTCATTGCTAGGTTAGTGCTAGGTACCAAATTCAAAATGAACGAACAGCGCGAAATCGTTTTTTTAACTTATAAAGACGGAAAATTGTACAATTAATGAAAAGAACCAGAAATTGGTCTATAATATTCAAAGTAGGTTTATTATAATTATATTACTTGTTGTATTTTGGTATCATACATCTTAGTTTTATGTTGCATATGCACAGTGCTCTAACTGCATATTTGTCTGGCTGCACATAGTGACTGCTACAAAAATTTCGTTAACAAAATCTGTTTTGTCGCAACATAATCGCCTGAATTTTGATTTTAATCTCAAATGTCAACTTTAATGTCGTTCAGTAATTAAACCTTTTCGCTGTAATACAAGCACTAACAGCTAGATAGCATTTTTGGTCATTGAACGTACCTATTGTTGATGTTATTTACGCCATAATGGCGGGAAGAAAATATTACGAAAGTCTAACATTTTTGTTCTCCGGTATTTTTTAAAATTTTATAAAATATAAAAGTAAAAACGCTTTATAAAAATATTTAAACATAAAATCAAAACCCTCATTGTAATAGTACCGCCGTAGCTGATTGTTAACAAACAGTTTAACGAAAGAAGAAAATACCGAGATTAGCGAATCTGCAAGTGGAAAAATTTCTGATCGTCCTTCGTTATCAAATTATTGATAAAAAATAAATACGAAATGTCAAAATGCGATCGGACACAGCTTCAATCATCTAAATCGAGCTAAGACCTAAAGCCTAATGTAAAGACACGTTTGATTTCACAATAGAATATTGACCTAAAAATAATATAAATAAAAATATGCCAAAGAAAACATGTATAATTTTCAGTGAATTTTGTCACGTCATGTCAACCAATTTTTGAAATTACATTTTGTCACGCCCTGTCAACAATTTTTGAAATTAACACCTAAATTGAGTACATAAATTATGCACCTAATTTCATTTCCAAAAGGTAAATGTTGAGAATGTAGTTATATCAAATACATATTTTCAAAAATCTGTTAAAGTCGAATGTGAGACGCTAAAATTATTGAGAATATCATTAAATTAAACATTTTCGAATCATGATTAACAATTTGAAAGTTTTTAAGACAAACTAAAATTAATTTGACAGTATTAGTCCCCCAGTAGTAGTTTTCCAAAAAATATTTTGAGGGCATTACAAAACAAGATTGCTTGAGAGCTTGTAAGGAGTGAAAGGAAAGAATGGTTAAGTATAATATTGTTGAAGTGATCTATTTAAATCATATTTAAAATGAATTTTTTAAAATATAAACCCTTAGTTTTATTCTCAATAAATATAGCGTGTCTCTCGTATCAAAATGAAATAAATTATACAAAAAAGAAAGAAACCAACTCACCATGCTGCATGATGTCACGTGACAGGGTTCTGGAAACCGCGAGCCGAACATTGGGCACGGGGTCCCAACTGAGATCAAGGAGGTGCGGCATGATGATAGTGGCGAACTGGTCGGGTGGCAGTGCGTTCTTGGTGATGAGACGGGAACACAGAAGAGCGAAGGCCTGCCTCCGCACCCAGCGTTTAGAGTGAGCAAATTCCTCGGCGAGTTTTAGCAACAGACACGAGGTCAGGTTTGCGTCTCCTGACACGTGTCGTACTAGTTCCGTTACCTTTGGAATCAAAAAAGTTGCTATTAGTTTTAAAAAATTGTAGTTTTAATATTTTTGTATTGTATTGTTATATCATCGTAATTAAAATAAATTTAAACTTATTAATTAATAGTATTTTATGTACCAAGGGCGTTACGATGATGATAATGCCAGGAGGCCGACGAGCATCTAGCCCGAGGACCTCAGGCCCGAGAGATAGATGTCGTCCGATCGACATTATCATCTAGTAACGTTCGGGGTGCATACAAGATTTTATGTCACTAGAATATGTGAAGAAATATCGCCCCCAAAAAAATTACTGATCCGTCATCCGACAAAAATTAATGCGAAACATTGCAGTCTGCAATTCGACGTACTTACTATTTACGTGTGTGGTGAAAGTAAATTGCTTTTTAAGGCCCTTTTCATAATCAATTTTAAGTATTATAATTAAATTTAAAATAGTTTCTGTGTTGTGCTTTCAAAGCTGTTTTCACATTATATTAATTGTTGTAATCAATTAATGTATTAATTGTTGTAATCAATCCTTATTATTATTGTAATGAAGTATAATTAAAAAGAAAATAATTTTCATTATATACCGTTTATATTATTTCTAATTTAAAGTCCATAAACGATGATGGGATTATAATGAGGGCATAATGAACTATTATGCCCTCCCATTATGCCCCGGTTGTTATAGATATGTTTATATACACCGTATCCAAGCAATAAACAGTTCATAATACTTTAGTGAAATGTTATTTTTAATTTCATATGTTTTACTGCTTAAATAATTGTAAACTAATAATATTAAAGAAGTTCAAAATCAAAATAAATCAAAACATTGTTATTGTCAACGTGACATTGTTCTTGTCAAAATGACATGCGCACACAAATCAGCTGATTCTAAGCACGTCAAGGTCGCTCGAGTCACGTGTCTGCTCGCGCTCTATAGCTACTCAAGCCCTACAAGGCTTTCGTGACTATTGCCTGGCAACAAGTTTTCGAAAGATCAGTCAAATTATTTTCAATTTATTCTCACTCTTGTTATATTATTACTGAAAACTTTTCGACAACCCTAGAGTCAACCATTTGAGTGTGTGCTAGGAATTGATTGAAAGAGCAGTCAGAAAATGATCCAAATTTTTTGTATGCCCTCTCAAACTTTGCTACTGATTTCACTAACAGGAAACAGAACTTGATGTTAACACGTTGCTTTTTAATGGCCTACATTGCAAAATCGCCGAACACGTGAAACAGCGGTCAGATGTTTCCCCAAGAATGACACGCTTGGGCAACAGATCCAAAAGGGGTGTCTAGTAAAGATACCTAGCGGATGAAATCAAAACTAGAGCTCTACCACCCGCCAGAAAATAATTCTCGTTATTTTTGGATATAGTGGCCGCGTGACAGGTGTAGAAATAAACACGAAAATATTCGAATTGTAGTAAACGAAGTTTTAAATCGCTGGAGTTTTATAGACTCCATATGCCACCACTGCAGGGTTAATATATAATAAAAATAATAACAAACTTATTTTATGGGGTCTCTTGGCCTCGTTCCTGTGTGTCTGGTCGCGAATCTGAGGAACCGAGTTCGATCCCGACCGACGCCAAATATTTCGTATTTTAAATGGCACAAAATTAACCCCTGTGGTGCACTATCCACGTCAGCAATGAGTGCTCGTCAGGTGACGCCTGGTAAATTCCCGCACGGTACAAATATGTCATCATCATTACCGATATCTGCGTATAAAGCAGATAATATGCAGTGATGATATATTTATATTTATTTATTTTTGGATATCCAATTCCTTTTATAATAAAACTATTATAATTGCCGTCAGTTTGATTATTTCGCCTTGCCCTCCGAACATATTATGAAATAATAAGAACTATTATATTTATTCCAAATTTAATTAATAACTTTTGGCTTTTCATTTGGATTATATATCCAAATTCTAAATTAGGTTTAGTTATTTGTCCATAAAAATAACCTGGTGGGAGCGCAACTCATATAAATATTATTTTTACTTTTAATTGTTATTCCTGTGACGGAACCGTCCTTTGACAATGTTCTAAGTTTGTAAATATAAATTTGTCTTACCAAAGAGAGAGCAACCAGTCGCACGGCGTAAACTTTATCACAGAGCAAGACTTGAGCCAACATAGCGATATGTTTGGAGGCGTCAAGAGGCGTGAACAATGGCACCGCCATCAGTAACTGATTTGCTAACTCCTCTCTAAACCTCCAGTTCCACTCATTGTCAGTCTGCAGGAACTTTGCTAACCGCGGTAAGCACAAGTTTCGCTTTTCTGGTCCTATTAACTGAAATCAAACGAAATATTTCATTTTAATATTTAATATATATCGCAAATTAAATCCAAATGGAAAAATAAATCAGTAATGTATACAGATGTCTACATGTATGTTTCGGAAGACCATCGTGTCAAAATCATCATGCAAGGAGGGAAATTATCATTCTCTAATTTCAGAATAATGTGAATCGTTCTTACCTTTAAAAAATGGGCTAAATGTTTCAAAACACCAATTCGAACTTCGTCTAAATCCTTGATGAATCCCCGAAAAATAGGTAACAGGTGTTCAGCGGCCATATCCTGGCCCAGAATTAAGGCCAACTCGTGTAAACTACTGGCTACGGTCCTTCTAATCTTGTACTGCATGTCGGAGGCGAGTATCTGACAAGTTTTCTTCAATAAATACCAATTATTTCTACCTAGAGTGAGCGCAACAGCAGGCAGACTGAACGCGCAGTGGTACGCCATGTCGTTATCCGTGTTAGCTGCTAAGTCTGGATTAGTCATCGACACGAAATGGTCTATAAGTATTTGAGGAACTATGTCCTGTGTGGGGATGTGTTTTTCTTCAACTATTGTTGGGATACTTCTATTTAGCGTTGCTGTAAAAGTAAATAATAATATAATATGTTGTTCCTGTAAAGTTGATTTGTATTATCCTAACAAAAACTGAATATTTTATTAAAGTTATCTAATAAGCACAGTCCTTGTTATACAGACTGTGCATCGAAACCCGGAATATGTGTTTAACAAGATGAATTAGTGAGGATATTGGTTTTTCTGAAACTTTTAGAGCAAAACTATAATAAAAAGTTGTTTAGAATTAAATTTTACATTAAATAAGTTTAATTTCGAACTAACAGCTCATCTGTTTCTCGAGATATTTGAGAAATAAAGTATAACAATTCAAAAATCAGACGGCCATGGAAAGAAAACAATGGGTGGCAGCATAAACAAGTGACTAGCTAGGAATTGATTAGCAGTGCTTTAACTCCATCATCTATTATAGGTTTCAACAAAAGTTCAGAACCGTTCAGAACTTTACTGAGTTTGCGCAGTCATTTTACCGATCCGACAAGTCGAGTTTAAAAGAACTTATAGGCCCGTAGTATAATCACGGTTTTAACTAAAACGCTGTTTTAAGAAATATCAAATTCAAATTTCACTATTTAATTTCACCCTTATGTTTAAAGAACGATTTTTTAAAAAATATTTGTTTGAATACAAAGTATATTCTGCTTTAAAATCATATTTTGATAAATTTTATATTATTTATTATTGTTATTAAGTAATAAAATTTGACATTTCTTAAAACAGCGTTTTTGTTAAAACCATGATCATCCTACGAGCCATAGTGCAGTGTTCCAAAAACGAGTGAATTGTGTTCCGAACCGATTCTAAACCGTTCTGAAAGTTCCAGGATTTATAATTCTAAATAAGATTGACGTGCTATATAACCTAATTTATTTTGTTTTTGCTAATGAAATTAGCAATGGAAAAAGACAGAGATTTTCCCGAATTGGCATAATTTTCTAGCGAAAGTGATTGAGAATTCTTGGACGACGGAAATAAGGAAAAACAGTGAAAATTACTACAGATGCTAGTGCTTCAATACAGTGATCAAGTTTTTTTGGAACATTTTCGAATTATATACGTCTATTATATTTTAATAAATAAATAAATATATGATCATGGTTTATTACCCATTGCTGGGTGTGCCAATCATGAACTTATCTTCCAATTCTTTGGTTTAAAAAGAAGTTAAATAAAATTTATGCAGTATTTTTCATAGTAATATAAAAAATTATTTTCGTAAAATAATTAAATAAAAAGATTGGCGCCAAAAATAGTCATAGTCAACAACCCTCCACTCTTGTGACGTCGGAGAACACACGGTAAGTCATTCATAGCCAATAGGAAAACAGTTTACGTTATTTATTTAGCGATAGTTTGTCAAATGTTAAATTGTATGTGCTCTGACATCACATTCTGTTTCAGATCACATGACTTTTTCAAAATATTACACAAGTTTCAACAATTAACTGTAAAATATCTAATGGATATTCGCAATATTTTCAAATTTGAGGCTCTTTAAAAACCAATATCTTTTAAAATTTAGTACTTAGAAGTCATAAAAATTCTTGCAACAGCCCTATTGGCCTATTAATCAATTGCTCATGGTACCACCCAATACATCGATGTGGAAGTTTAAAAAAATGAAGTATCATTACTTATTATTGTTGTAAACAATTTTCACACAACAAAATTTTATATTTTAAATATCTCGGGCTGCAGATGTGTTGTGTCGACGCGAAAGAAAACCGATGAGTATTCCACCTAATCGTATTTTTATCTAGTAAACCATGGACGTCACTTTGGTGCAATCTATTACTCTTGGTTGAAGCGGTTCATGTATTACTTATAACAAGTAAGTAAAATATTCTAATCGTAGTGATGCTTTACAGAAATTCTGCTAGCAACTAACATTCCTCAGACAGAATTTCTTTTGTGTCATCCAAATTAAACTTATTTCAAATCCCATGTTAAACTCCTATTTTCCGGCATAAATTTTGTATAAAATGTATTATAAAGTAGTCGAAAGAAATATCTCAACATTTGTGCAATTTTATAATTTTTTAGTGAATTAATATGAATTGTTTGTGCGCGAATCTTAAAAAATATTGATTTGTACTTATTTAGGATGATTTTTTATTTCTTTCAAATGGCAACGCACAATTTTTTTTTATTAATGTGAAAATAATTGATCAGTTTGACGTTTGTGGCTACAGTTATCTTTCAGAAGACCGTCGTCAAAAATCATCATTTCAATTGTATATTTGAATTTAAATCATCATTAATAGAAATATTCAATTTGAACACTTACCATCTAGTGATCTTGTTTTTTCTAAAGGTAACGTTTCATCTATAGTTGAATTAAAAGAATTATTGAACTGAATATCATCTAATCGATTCTGTAACAAATATATTTTTAATAAAAGTGCATGAAAGTAAACCAAAAACAAACTTACAAATAAATCTCTATATTCTGAGCTGTTTTCTTTGCGGGAACTACAAGAACTAACTACAGATGGATCTAGTGGTAACTCTGGACTAATATACCAATATTGATAAAGATTGTATTTATCCAAATCATCTTCTGCTACTCTGTTCGTAACATTCGTTTTCTTATTTTCCTCTAACGACATTTCAGTGATAATTTCGGCTAATTGTTCGGCTACTTCTTTCCTATCATTGCATAGTTTTTCTTCATCTGTATTATTGTCACTATCCCCTTTACATTTAGGTTCTTGTGATTTTTCTTCTTTTTTTGTCGTTTCATCCCCACTTGAATTATCTACATCTCCTATTACAATTTTTAGATTGTTGCAATTACTACTGTCGCATTCTGTGTTTTCTTTCTTTGTATTATCTACAGTTTGTTCACTATTTGACTTTGATTCATTAATATTATTACTATCACTGTTATCCTTTGCTTCTACATTTACTTCTACTTTTTTATTATTGTCATCTATACCGAAGAAATCATTCAATGATGACCAATCATCATGGTAAGTGTCTTGTGCTTGATAAATTTTTTGTCTTAAACTCATCAAATTTGTGTCTGTAAACGCCGGTGAATTTATCCTGTAAGAATAATACATTTAATTCGAGTTCCAGTGGAAAAAATATTGTAAAAATATAAAGAAAAATCAGAAAAAACGAAGGTTATCTACATGTATGTTTCGGAAGACCGTCGTTGTAATCATCATGTAAAAGAATAAAGGTATATTCACAATCACTTTAGACCCTATTAATTGTTTTGCTTATTTTATTATTATGCCATTTACAACAATTTTTTAATTGTTCCTGAAATGAACAACATGAAAAATACTGAAACCAGTAGAATGTTTGACTATTTTATTAGTTTCATTCACTCGCGTTGAACTTATTAAACTCAGGCCGGGGCCACTACGGCGCACCGATCCTCGCATTGCACTAACCAGGGGTTTGGAGTCGGAGTCGAACAATTTATAGTGGAGTAGACCAGAAAAGTAAGGTTAGAATTTGCTTTTGGCGCGAGTTCATAGTTTGAATAGGGGATTCCGATCGTGACGTCACAAAGTACGCCATTTGCGGTGAAATCTTGAACTATGTGGACAAATAGACATTTTCTGTTGACATGTATTCGGTTAATGATGAAAATGATTTTTTTTTAGTGCAGTTAGTGCCAGGGGCGAAATTAAAAATTAAAAATATTGAAAATCATTCTGTGAATAACCTAAAAGAGATGGTTAGTGTCGTAGTCTGAAAAAAGGCGGAAAAAGAGCGATCTTATTTTAAGATTTTAGTTTCGGTTAGTTACTGGGTATTTACTGATTTATACTAACTCAAAGTGTTTCAACGTTTTCAGAAATCAATTATATGAATGCGGGACGCAGTGATAATATATTACCCTGAATTGATGGTGGTAAATGGGTATCTGCGGTAATTTCATGTAATACGTGTGTGGTAGTTGATGTAAATATAAAGTGGGGCTATTTTCCATCTCATAACATATCAAACCTATTTAACTACGGACACATATACCACTACTTCCACGAAACCATTTAGTTTCTTGTAGTTAGTTACGCATAAACCATGAGAGATGAGATCGGCTTGGAAAACGGCATAAAATTAACTCCTCTCATATATTTTTTATATTTATTCTTGTAATCACTCTTACAGAGGCCATAAGCGTACCTAATACTCATATTTTTAATACAAAACACAAATTTCACAAGGCTATCAACTTGACAGCACGATGACAGTTACTTGTATGTCCACATAGTTCATAAAAATACCGCGACGGGGCGCTTAAAATTCGCTTAATCGGAATCCCCTATTCCCTAGTACAGGTTTCTTCTGGAAGCGTGATTTTATTGCCAAAAAAAAAGATAGTTTGTGAAAGAAATTAAGCAGCTCTTGTTAAGGATTTGATAGTTTGTTTAAAATCCTTGAAAAGGTAGAGTAAGAAAATTATTAGAAAATAAAATATTACGTGTAAGTTAAAATTCCGTATGTCGTGGATAGTCCCTCACCCGCCTGTAAATACGTAAAGTGCAACACAAGCTATGCTGCGATTGGCTGCGTACCGAAGTTGTAGGACCAATCGAGATATACGTTCATTGAACTTTGTAGTGTTCTATTTTTATTTAAATAATTATAAATTGCGCACAGTGAATATTATTGTACGAATCTGGAAATAAAGGATCATTCTAGGTTCAGGGATGGCGAACCAATGGCACGCGACACAATATTTTGGGCACGTCACTGATCACAAAATTCATTATGATGCACTACTAAAAAAAGTGTGAAGTAGGTATTATATGACGAGCGAACGCGAGTGATCCCTACGCTACGGAATGTTAGGGTGCGTACAACAAAGATTTGTTGATTGCTTGGAAGAAATCAGACTGTTTCTGCAAAATGAGGAAAGAGTTGAAGAATACCCACAGTTGTTGGATGTTATGTGGCTTTCAAAATTGATGTTTTTTACAGACATATACCAACATTGAAATAAATTAAACATGAAGCTTCAGGGCATAAATAAAACAATTATCGTCATGATAGATCTCATTCGCGCTTTTGAGGCTAAATTGCAAGTTATCAGGAACGATATTATCACAAGAAACTACAAGTATTTTCCAAATTTGAAAAAATATATCAACGATTTAGAAATACATGAGAAACCAGACGAAGACCAAGTTACTGAAGAATTTATTTCTGTGATTGATTCTTCAATCAAGGAATTTTCAGCGAGATTTTCTCAGTTCAAAGAGTTATCGGAAATACTCAAGTTTATTATGTACCCTGATGTGACGTCATTTGATAAACTGAATTTGTACCAATTCGATTGGTTGAAAATTGAAGAATTTGAAATGCAGCTGATTGATTTCTAGTCTAGTTCAATATGGATTCAAAAATTTATTGAAACAAGGAAAGAGTTAGAATTAATTGAATTGATTGACAAGTAATGTGTGAAAATTTTGGAAACATGGAATGGATTACCAGACACATTTAATTGTTTGAAGAAGCTGGCTCATGCTATTTTAACAATATTTTCATCAACCTATGCCTGCGAGTCATTATTTTCAGAGATGAATAACATTAAAGACTCGGTTAGAAACCGTTTGACAGATGACTCCAGTTCAGCATGCATTCTGCTAAAAGTAACATCTTACAACCCTAACATATGTTATTTGTCATCTAATCTGCAACAACAGAAGTCACTAATTTAAATTACGCGTATAATTGAAACATTGCAAAATGTTCCTATTTTTTTGTAGTAAATAAAGAGTTTTGAGTTGATAGTATTTATTATTATTTTCTCAATAATCACAAAGTCAAAATTATTTGATGGCACGTTTATGACCTCATTAAACATTTCTTTAGAAAAATGGCACGTTGATACGTAACGGTTCGCCATCCCTTCTAGGTGGTACATATAATGTTTTGCATAAGATATTTAAATTTATGAGATTTCTCGGCTTTTAAACCTGAGGTAAAATTTCCTTGGTAAGAAATACACGGCGATTAAAATTATGTTCTGAGTTTGAATTTGGCGCCTAAATTTGACCGTTACACTTTTCTGGTCTGTTGAAGTCGGCATTAAATCTCCCGATTCAGACTCCAAATTTTTCAAAATATAAATTGCTTTCTTTACAACTAATTGAATTATTGTACAATGAAACAACAAATGAATTACTATCATGAAAAAAAAAGTGTCACTAGAACGAACACAGGTGACGTCACGAACTCATCGCACGACTTTTTAAAAAACATATGTTGTTTAAAATAAGGAATTTCCACGTACGGATTTTATTAACCATCTTACCTTTTCATAAAGTTTTATAAAAAAAATTGGTTTATGAGCCCATTAGAATCGGAGTCGAATATTTAAAATTTCTGGAGTTGAGTCGGAGTCGCAAATTTTTCCCCGACTCCACACACCCCTGGCACTTACACAAACCACAACTGAGCCTAGCGCCTCGTACCGATCATAGCACCAATCCTTGCACCGACCCCAGGTAATACCGCTCACTATTTTCTAGCTTCGCACCATCGCACTATGGACAAGGAAAATTGTATCTGCCATACGAGGTAGCGTCAAAAAGTACCCAAAATCGTTGCCTTGGAATCAAGCAAGTAATCGCTGGAGGAAATTTTTTCTTGGGTCGAGCCGCCCTGCATTCCTTTTAGTAGCTGTCTGCGAAAACTGCAGGTTGTTTCTTACAGTACGTCTTCAAAGAAGCTAGCAAACTTCAAATTTTTGCGTTCTGCTGGAGAAATCACTTCTGAGACCCTTCAAATGATAAAGAAAGCATCGGAAATGAGACGATGAAAAAAATCGACTGTGTACGAACGGCACAAGCAAAAATTTCGCTTGGACAAAACCAAGGGGAGAGTGATTAAGAGGTGTGTTTCCTGAAGACCAAACTGTAAACAAGAAACTTTAGTGGAGATCATCCAACCGCCTACGAGGCGCAATCCGACGAAAACGGCCTGAAAATTGGATAAGAAACGATTGGGTTTTGCTACATGACAACGCTCCGGTACACCACTTTCTGGTAGTGAAAAATTACCTTGCTAAGAACAATGTTACCACTCTGGAACAGCCGTCCTATTCTCCTAACCTTGCACCAGCCGATGTTTACCTGTTCCCTCGGCTAAGAACGAAATTGACGAATAACGTTTTGCTAATCCAGCAGAGGTGATGGAAAATTCAACGAGGCAGCTGAAGGGACTTTCAGAAAATGGTTTTCGGGAGTGTTTTGAACAGTTGTACGAAAGGTGTAAATGCAGGTGTATTTTATAGAAAATAAATGTAAAAGTGTTGTACCTGTTTTCAATTAAATATTACTGACCAATTGTGGAAACATTTTGACGCTAAACTATTAATCACGAATGACGACTATTCACGATCGTTTGTTCGAAAAAGAATACACAGCATTTTATAGCAGTAGCTTAACAACATTTTGTATTAGACAGAGAAAGATTATTCGACCTATGTTTGTTTAATTTGTGTGGTGTCACAGATATACGTAAGTAGTGCCTTTACTTTCGAACATACTAAAAATAGCAGTGACGTATGTCGTAGAATTACAGACATGTAATTATATACTATACTGCCCTCTGTACTAATGTTTATCCAGGGGCGTTGACATTGAAATCAAATTATTATTTTATGGTTTACGTTGTCTATATTGTTGTTTTATGCAAAAACGTAGGTGAAGAATATAAAACTTTGAGAAAAGCATTATTTAAAAAGATACAAAATTTTCAAATAATAGTATATTACTAACCGAGGTGGAAAGTGTTTCATTGTCGAGGGCGAAGATAGTTAACCAAGGCGCGAAGCGCCGAGGTTAACTATAGCCCGAGACAATGAAACTTTTCACCGAGGTTTGTATACTATTTTATTCACAATCTGAAATAAAAAATAATATTTGATATTTAAATAATAATAATAACTAACATACATAAACGAATGGTCTGAGATTGTTCATTTGTCACCTGAACTGTCACTTTGATTTCTATCCTTAAATATTGATTTCATTCATTACTTGTATTATTTACAAGTGTATTCCATATTTTTATCATATAAATTGTAAAGATGCTTTGTTTTTATGTAAATACCCATCATTGATACGCATTGATCTCTCAAAGCGGGGGGCAGCTATTTCCCGCCTCGAGGTTGGAAAGTATAGCGTGAGTATAGCTGAGGTTGGAAAGTGTCAACTTTCCAACCCCAGCTATCTTCACGTTATACTTTCCAACCTCTTGGAATATGAGGTTAACAATAATTAACTTCCCAACTTTTTAAAAGTCAGAAATCGTCATATTACTAACCGATTGTGAATAAAATACTTTTCATTTTTCAGTTAAAAAGTACCCATACATATTTCATGTTGTACGCCTGAGTACGGAATGCAGTGAAGTTATCTGCAAGTAATATATCAGACGGCTCATAAATGACCTTGAATAGTCATCTTTCGTGAATAATACTTTGTCATATTTCAGAGAGAAGCTATCTGAAATAAAGTTATCAAAAACCACCATTATTCATTTGCATATTTTAAATAAACAGTGGAAAGAGTCCCCCTTAAGATTTTCTTTTTCTATTTAAAGAACGGATTCCTGTTTTTCGGTGATTTTTTTTAGCAAACAAATATGAATTAATTATTAAAATCTCTATTTGAGAATGAAGAAAACATTTTTTAATCAGTGAATATCTGAACAACAGTGTGGCCACGGCCTAACTTGGTATAAAACAACCTACAACCCTATGAAAACAAACAAATGTGAAATAGTCATACTCAAAGCATTGTTTCCAGCAACTGGGTTAAAAGAAAATGCAAATTCACTCCCAGCTTGGTGAAAATTAGGACCGACGTGGAATCCGAACCCGCAGTGCACTGGATCAATATTTTTGTTGCAAATAACTACTTAGATATGTCCTTTGCTAAACTTACAATTTTAAGTCAACACGAAATTGCGATGTGTTCAAATTTGGAGTATTTTAAAAAACCCAAAAATTTTGGTGTTACATCTAAGAGCAACATGATAAAATTGTTTTTAGTGTGTTAAAATGCTGGCACTGAAATCAACGAAATTTCAATTTCAACCTTCGTTCGACCATGTAAAACCGTCTGCGGAACATTTAGCATTTAGGATCATCTACTTCACCATGAATCAATCTGCAGAGGTGTTGAACAGCAAGAAATTCACGACGTTCATATAAGGTGTTGAAGTTAAATTGTTGAAGTATTTCTTTGTAACTGATATGAAGGTCCGGGTATCTTTTAAATTGCTTGAAATATAGCAATTTAAGATTTTTTTTGTAGACTGTCAATGCGGTCCTGATGGTGTTCATAAATAGGATTCCATATAGTTGAGCAGTATTCTAATTTCGAACGTACAAAGGAAAGTAAAGGGAAATAATAAAAGAAGTGTCATGGAAGGAACGCGTATTGCGAATAATGAAACCTAACATTTTGATAGCAGATGTGTATATACGATCAATGTGATTATTAAACATTAGTTTACTATCAAATCAACCGAGATCATCAATTACGGAACAACGCGATAAAATAATATTGTCAATAGAATAATTGAAATTTAAATGTAAACTTTTTCTGGTGCATGACATTACATAACACTTGTCAAGATTGAAAAATAAATTATTAAGGAAGCACCATTGGGATAATTTGTGTAAGTTTTCTTGTAAAAGTTGACAGTCATTAATACAGGATATAGGATTAAAAATCTTTAAATCGTCCGCAAATATCAGCTTATCACAATGTAAAATTGCAAGGTTTAAGCCAACATGCAATCCGAACCCAAAGAAAAATTGACTCTGTCTGGTCCAGCAATAAAACTATAAATATTTATAATTAGGACAATGCGGTACATCGCTCACTACTGGCTTTATAACATTAAATGCCAAAGTGCAATTATAAAAAACTCTATATTGTAAAATAATCTTACTGTTCCTTAAACATAAATGCTATTTTTGTTTGAAATAATTTTGAGAACTGCAGTTTTCATTCCTACAAGAAATCATTTATTATAAGCTAGCACCTCCACCGTAGGAACAAATTATTATTTGAGTAACTTACTAGTTTTGAGGCCCTTTTGAAACACGGAATAAATTTTCGAAAAATATTGTGAGAAATTAGATTGTGAATGTACCTTAGACATTTTATTAGTTGAATTGACCGTACCTGAATTCAGTTCCAGCAGGATTGATGAGGACGAGTTCCCCGAGCTGGTTGTAAGCTAGACCGATGATACTGGGATCAGCGAAGGTAGAAATGAAGGGCCCGAGGGTCTGGAAGGCAGACATGCGCACCCAGCGACTTTGGTCTTTTAGAAGGCGCGCGAATGCTGGCGCGAGGGCGTTCCGCCGAGACTCCGGTGAGCAGGCGCACGACACTGTCATCACCACTTCGGCACAAGCCTTACGAACGCCCCAGATCTCGTCCGCGCACAATTCTATGAAACAGGGTAACTGTAAAACAATGCAGTTAATCACCGCTAACTAACATCTGTCACTTGCAACAATTGCTCTATGCAAACTACTCCATCATTTTGTCGCAAAGTCAAAAATAATTCAAGTATTTCAAATAGTTCAAATAGCAGCTACTTACAAGGACATTTTCGTATGCATCCCTCCCAACAACTGCACAAAATTCTCCGAAACTGGAAGCACATATCTTTCGGATGTAGAACATTGGATTGGAACAAAGTTCAGAAAATCTTTGCAAGAACAACCGTTCCGTCGTTTCTCGGCCTAATAATGGCACCATTTTTCCCATCAACTAAAACAGAAATGAAAACTAACATTATTCTCTATAATCTTAAAACTATACATTCAAATCAAAATATATTTTCAATTACTTATCATTACTTTTTGTAGATTAATGCACCTTTGCGCTCATCAAAGCTGGCTGTGATATGATACGAAAAAACATTTCACAACCAGCTGATGAGCGCAACAATACACAAACAATAGGCGATGCTCTGAAATATAAACAAACATTAATAAATAGCTATTTGTGTATTAAGATCGCAAAATGGGACATTGTCAATTGAGAAGTTGACGAGCGACGCAGGAGCGCGGCATTCTCTCGAAATTGACTATGTCCATTTGCGCTCGAAACACACAAGATTTTTTCTACAGTCCTCCACCATAACAAAAAATAATAAAATGTACACTTTGTACTTACAGTACTACTCAATAGTTTTGTAGTGAAGATAGGAACGTATTCAAATATGACTTCAAGATATTGTTTTGGTTTTCGTTTTTACAAAAAATTAATGCCAATTTTGTAATGAATATTATAAGTTTTTGTATAATTTGTTTGTTTCAAGTACATTAAACTAGTGCAGTGAAAAAGTGTATGTTCATTGGGAGCGTTCACGCCAAACTTTTGCAGCTGGCAGCACAACTGTCACACAATTTATTTAATATTTAATTTTTAAGTTTAATATATCGTTATTTTTCATTCTTCTTGAGCTATTGTTTCAATCAAATCTAAGCATTTTATACTTTCGTTTTGGTAAATAAATGCCCTATTTAATTTTTACAGAAGTGCCGCATTTTGTTTGGTTATGTAATATACCGACAGAGCAGTTATATGTCAGATTAATTTGTGAAAGTGGTAAATGTTTAACTACAGTGCCATTAGTTCCTGACTAAACGTTTACATTATGAAAGTAGACAAGTGACATTTCTCAACATTTGGACAGCGAGCGTTTTTCTACTTTGTCGCGCATGAGCGGCAAAGTGACATTTTGCGTTGACAAAAGAGAGCGCAAATGGCTACTTTGTATATAGACTGTAGAAAATAGCTATTTGTGTATTAAGAGCGCAAAATGGGACATTGTCGATTGAGAGGTTGTTGCCGCGCGACGCAGGAGCGAGGCATTCTCTCGAAATCGACAATGTCCATTTGCGCTCGAAACACACACAAGATTTTTTCTACAGTCGCCACAATGGGGTCCTCCACCATAACAAAAATTTATTTTTTATTTATTTTTGCTTATCGGTATTTTCCATTCTTCTTGAGCTATTGCTTCAATCTAATCTAAGCATTTTATACTTTCATTTTTGTAAATGAATGCCCTATTTTATTTTCACAGCAGTGCGGCATTTTGTTTGGTTATGTAAGTGGGTAATGTGTAACTACAGTATCATTAATTCCTGATTAAACGTTTCCATTAAGAAAGTAGACAGTGACATTTCTCAACATTGTATAGTTATAAATTTGGACAGCGAGCGTTTTTTCTACATTGTCGCGCATGAGCGGCAAAGTGACATTTTGCGTTGACAAAAGAGAGCGCAAATGGCTACTTTGTATATAGACTATAGAAAAATAAATATTTTAACAAACCAACCGAAAGTTTGAATGAAAACGCCGTGTCGCTCATCAAAGCTGGCTGTGATATGATAATAAAAATACATTTCACATCCATTTGATGAGCAACACAACATCTTTTTTCCTGTAGATCTGCGATGATATAACCCCCAATCTAACTCGTCAAAATGGCTGTGATATGGCAATAAGACAGCATTTCACAACCAGATTGACAGGCAGAGCAAGGATTTGATGTTGGATGTTGATTTGATGAACATGTTGATGTTGAACTAGTTGATGGCTACACCACCAAGCTCATCAAAGTGGCTGTGATATCTTGTAAAAGCAGAGTTCACAACCACCTTGATGGCTTGGGGATGCAGCTGCTGAAGAACTGGAAGACTCGATGCGACGATGCGGTGCAGAGGTGTAATTTTGCTCATCAAAGCTGGCTGTGATAGACCTGAACAATCACCTATGACAGCCCGCTTAGATGCCAAAATCATACCTAATAGTCTGTTAAGTGTTTATTACGCATTAAAAGAATGTTTATGGCCGACTGACGCAGCATCCACATGAAAGACAAGGTAGTGAGACAGCTCGGCTACACATCTCACTACCCATGTCTTTCACAAGGCCACCGCTTAATGACGACAGTGTTTATATCGTAAGTAACATACATCACCAGCAAACCATGCAAATATTATATAGCGACGCCATTTCATTGAGTCATTGAATACAAATCAAATTTATGCCACAAATAATACATATCATCTAATATTACATTCTAGTAGCTATCTAGATGTATTTCATTAGCAAACAAAAAATAAATTAAGAAATGCCAAAGTAATAATAATCAGGAAACATCTCGAATTTGACCTTGCATTTCTCCTTGTACAGTTACAAGTGACCTAATCATAATTCTATCTGTAAACAAACATTTTCATTCATCATTTCTACAGCTAGAATAACATCAATCGAATAAAAACTAATATTTATTCACAATCATTGTAGTAATATGTCGATACCTTATCTTTCAGAGGTTGAGAAATATGTCATTCTTGACTGTAATGACAACTCGGATGGTAAATAGTAAAAAAAAAAAAAATTTCGATCGGACGAAAACTGACACGTTTCCGGTGTGTTTTCGAACCGAAAAGTGCATTGTTCCGGTATTTTAGTGTAGTTGCTAGGCAACGAAAAATAACAGTCCGGGCATATTTTTTCCGGCGCGTGACAAAGTATTCCTGGACAGTACGCGGTTCATTGTTTCAAATATATTTTGACTTTTATGAAAATAAATAAACAAACCATAGTTACGCTATCCTCAGATATTTTTATCAAAACAACTCAATAATCTTATGTGTTGTTTGTTGTCTGACATTTATAAATGAAATATAAAATAACTAATTATTGAATATAAACCGATCGAAAAAAAAAATTGTATGTGTACCACGTAGGAAAAGTGACTCCCCGGACTCCTGGTGTTGCTGGCTTCGCCTGCGGCTCGACCCACAATATCCACCATCGTCCGGAAATATATCACTTCTCCTACTAGATACACAATATACTATTTTGTATCTCCGTCCATTTTGACTAGTATTACAGAATTCAAAATAGTCCAGAAATGCGCTGTTGCTGACCTAGGCCGGCAAAAGGAGTTAGCATTACTGTTCTGGTAATATGTCAATTTAAGATTATTTTCAACACAAGAATTAGCAAAATGTTTACAAAATTTAGGGTTAAATCTTTAATTTTTGTAGCTTAAATAACTAAATTTTGTCATAAAAATAATAATATGCTGTCATTACTGACATCTCCTATAGATTAATTATAAGTTCCAACTTTATGACTAGTTTGTTTTGTTACAACTAACTTCACGTGATACAATTAACTTTCCGCCATCTGTCATTAAAAAAATGCGAAAGTATATAAAATATAAAAAACTAATGTTTGTATGATATATTTTCAATAAATACAAAATAATTACGCATTTTAAGCTCAAATGTAAGTAATTATAATTAAACTTGCAATGCAAAACCGATAAAAATATATGTTCATTTTTTTAGGTTATGTAACATAGAATAAAGTGTAGAGAAATATACGGAGATTTATGGAGAAGTCGGTACAAAAAATCTTGTGTATCACACGCCCAGAATAGTTATTTGTATCACTAGGCCAGAAACTGAACATTTGCGAGACCGAGTTTATTTTGACAAATTTTGCAAATACGAGATCTCGCAAAACAGTTTCGAGGCGTGTGATACACACCGACGTCTCCATAAATTCTTCATATATTTCTCTACACTTTGTTACATAACCTAAAAAAAAAATGAACATGTATTTTTATGGGTTTTGCATTGCAAGTTTAATTATAATTACTTACATTTGAGCTTAAAATGCGTAATTATTTTATATCTATTGAAAATATAACATACAAAAATTACTTATATATATTTTATACGCATATTTATAATGGCAGATAGCGGAAAATCAATTGTATCACATGAAGTTAGCTGTAGTTACAAAACAAACTAATCTATACGAGATGTCAATATTGACAGCATATTATTATTTTTATGACGAAATTTAGTTATTTAAGTTATAACAATTAAAGATTTAGCCCTAAAATTTGTAAACATTTTGCTAATTCTTGTGTTGAAAATAATCTTGAATTGACATATCACCAGAACAGTAATGTCAACTCATTTTGCCGGCCTAGGTCAGCAACAGCGCATTTTTGGACGATTTTGAGTTCTGTAATAGTAGTCAAAATGGACGGAGGAACGAAAATAACTATTCCACTGGTTGGAAATGTAAAATAAAGTGTCTACTTTTTTAAATTAAATTAAAGATTATAACTCACTGATTTATTTTGAAAATTATTCATCACAGCCTCGCACTGTATCTCACCTCGAGGCTTTGCCTCTCAGCCGTCGGCTACAATGAAACATATCCCACCTCGGATGTAACATACTATTGTTAAAAGTGATTTTATTATTGTGTAATTACTCAGTAACAATGACTCAATGAATAAAAATTGCTTTGTACGTTTACATATGAATATACAAACATAGAAACATACCGTAACAGCACCAGTGTGATAATCCATTAAGCTGTCTGCGTGCGTATAGTAAAGCACCTTAGGGCAGACTTGCGTCTCTATGGCATGTCTAGGCACCAGGCCTTGTTCCATGAGAGCCAACAACGTAGCGTGTGTGGATTTGCGAACTTGGCTGTCTCCATCGCCCAGGTATTTCACCACCAATGGAAGCAGATGCTCTTCCACCACGCTGCCCAGAGCTGGCACCCGCGATGAATATTCCACGCACGCTGCAGCCAGATGAGGTATTCGCTGGACTAGATCTGTTCGCAACGTCGTCTCTGCAACCACACAATCCATCAATAATCACCAAACACAAAAAGAGAGGTTAGCATTACTTCATGATGAAAAGTGGAACG
Source organism: Harpalus rubripes (assembly GCA_963082715.1). Classification (NCBI taxonomy): domain Eukaryota; kingdom Metazoa; phylum Arthropoda; class Insecta; order Coleoptera; family Carabidae; genus Harpalus; species Harpalus rubripes. The sequence goes on from OY720452.1 coordinate 66,693,172, forward strand.
AAAATGAATGAAGGCCGATTGTAGTTATCCCACGAATTTGAGCGAGAGTTAACGGAACGTACAATCAGCAACAACACCGCGTGACACAAACAAGCATGAAGCGGCGTGGTTGGCGCACACGTGCAATGAGCTATCAATGGACGTGCATTTAAAGAACGGGGAAACACAGCAAGTGTTATCGAAAGAAAATTAACACGCTAGTACGGCGTCGCTTTTGGATGAAGAGACAACTCAACTTGGGACGATTTGGAACGAGTGACAAGGCCAGTAATTTGCGTATCGAGCGTGGTAATGGCGCGCCGCGCACTACTACGCTGGTCCGCTGTACGGCGGTTGTACTCCGTTCATTGAGAAAGCTATGCGCTCGGCCGCTATGCGGCGTCTGGCCGAACCCCGTCCGCAGACGTTTACCGTTGCGTGTTCGCACGGTGCCAATGACACCGCCTCGTCGCAAGGAACACTCGCGCAACGTTAGCGTAATTGCTAGCACTTTTTACCCGTATAAGATCACCGCAACTTATATTGCAACTTTTCATTTTTATCATAAAAACATCTTCACTCTAACGCGCATCGTTTTCCAACTGTTTTACTCCTTCTCGGAAAATTATATATGCAAATTTTCCATTTTACAGTATCTTTACGATAAATTTCAAACAAAAACAGTATTAGTTGTTTAGTAAAAATCTATAAAAATATAAAGTATGTCAAAAGTTACTCCACCCACATTATCGTATGCTGCTACAACTGTTCAAGAACGGCAAAGTTGGGCAGATCAATAGAACAGAAGGGCATAGGGGGTCACCGAAAAACGAATACGTTCAACATTAACAACATCGTCATATTTATCGACTTTTAATTTCCACTCTTTTTCTACCGTCACAATATCATTTTATTTTAATTATTCAATTTCAGCAACGATTATAAAAAACTATTAAAGGTCTTTGGTGAATGAAAAACTGAAAATCGTGAAGCAGGATGGCGCAACTGTTTAATATGTTTTTGGATAACGAGTCATCAATGAATGTTTTCATTTTACGATAACTATTATCAAAAAAACATTCACAGGCCGTACGTCAACACGATTCATTCAATCTTAAAATAGAAATTCATCTATTACTGGAAACTTTATGACGAAACACAGTAACAAATAAGCAGATTCTCAGAATTAGTATGACAGCTGTTATTACAGATGCATTTAAAAATTAACGAGTTTTAAAATACGTGATTGTTAAGTATGTTGTTCTTGATTCATCTCATGGTTGCTATATTTGTCCAAACGGAAATAAAAGACATTCTTAGTTTATTTTCAACATGAAGAGAGGCTAGGATAATTTGAAGTAATAATTAGAGGCTTGGTAATTCCAGTATTAGTGAGCTAAAAATACTTCGATCCATAAAGGAGGACGAAGTTAAAGCATCAAATTGAGATCTCTCGTTTAGCCATGTTTGGCTAATTAAAGGCAAAAATAGCATTCCAACGGAGCAGCTGCGTGGAATTCCTAGCAATAGAGAAACAACGAAGGAACGTACAACGGTGTTTTCTAGAATGTATGGCTCGCAGCAGCGGTACTTAACAATCACATACTCCGCTACTCGCTTTATTTAGTCAATCACCGCGAAAATTCACAAACTATACCATTTTCAAATTACAATAATGTTCCCTCGATTTTATAACGGGTAACGCTGTATTTTCCCACTATCTTAAATTGCTCATTTTTTATGTTTCTCGTTTTACGACTCGACATACAACTCTACTAAAAGTATGACACATATTTTGCAAACATACAAAAACATCGACAATATTAAATACACTAAAATCCCACAAGAGGATGCGTGAAAAGATACATGTGATTGAGCTCCCACCCGAAGGATGACAATATTAGGGTGGCTCTGGCTATTTCTGTCTGTGTCGAATTGGGAGCATCAGCATCCGCGCTTCCGGTCGGCTCGGCGCGCCACGTGTGCCCAAGTCCCACCGGAAGTCACGCACGTGGGTATTTCGCCGCCCCCCGCGAACACACACACGTGGTTATAAATACACCCACACTCACCAGCATCGTCTGCTATCCCGGCGATGATGTCCATAAGTGCCGGCAAGTCGGCTGTGAGCGAATCAACAGACGCATCTCGGAATATCTCCAACAGAATGGATGGCACCATTTGCCTGGAACAAACAAACAATATTTTAAACTCTGCTAACATAAACACTGAATTTAAATGGAACATTACTAACTATTCAACGTACTATTTAAAACTATAATGATCACAAGTTGCATATTGTTTTTATTATGAGCAAGGGCAACTATGTTTATGAAGGGAGAAAAAAAAAGAATAATTGTCACGTGGCGTGGATGAAAACCGTTCCGGCGTTTCGATTGTTGAGAGGCCCGAGTATCCGTACACATACACCGCACAGCGCCACAGGCCAAATTCCCGCCGTTTACGACGATGCGCGCGCAACGTCCGCGTAGCCGCGTCCTTCATGGTAAGCAACAGCAACAGACAAGCGGGAGAAACAAAGACACGGAGCCAAGTGAAGAGAGAGAAAGGAAGAACCACAGGAATCTCGGATCAATGTACCGGAGTGTACTACGTGCCGTAAACAAGTACCCCTTGCCCCTACAGCCGTAGAACTCGCACACACGCATCATGGCATTCCGTGTTCAGTTTGGATGGTTGACAAAGTTCTCGAGCGACGACTGTCTGGTCTGAACCGCGGTCCGCAACCTCATGTTCATCCAACACGCAGTCGCCACAATGTTGCCAATACCCCAAAACCCCAACACCAAAAAAAACTAACATATCAAAATAACTCACTACATTTCTAACCTACTCGTACACTAGAAGCCGCATACTAATCACAAACTACAAACTAACAACACTCAATATTCCGGAAAGTAATGCAAAATCAAAGTTCCAAACTTTTTACAACTAAAAACTATGAAAATAGTAATGATTACCTATGAAATCCATGACTATATACTTCAACTTTTTCCAACAGAAAAGAACACACAACTACAGCATTCCTTGTCGTAGCTTTTCCAAGAACTGTATAACCAACAAAACAACTAGTAAAATCCACAGAGCACTTCGAATAAAAACTCACAAAATACAATGACGATGTGTTACAGAGCAATTACACACATGTTATGATGCTTGGGCGAGATTTGCAGCGATTTGGAAGCAGTTTTTATGGACAAACACGTGGTGACCGCGAGGTTCGAGTTGGGAACTATACAACGCAACCGGCAACTACCGAGGTTGGCGGCAAACTGCTGCGCCCGTGTTCGGGCATGCGCGTCACACAGGAAGCGATCCATCTCGCGGGAAACGGCCGAAACACGAGTTGGCTCAACTTTCGAACACTCACAACAAAAATAATAAGAATACACACACCGAATGGCCTACCACTCCCCCGTTTTTTATCATTCATACTCACTTAACCAAATATTCTCAGGAATTTACTCTCCATACTAACATGAATTGTTTGTTCAAGGAATTGTGTTTCACCTGTAACTGACTCAGATAAAATGACTGTTTTCTCGACTCACAGGAAATTTATAATTCATGTGAATCACAAACTGGAAACTTTAGTTTTGAATGGCGCCAATATAAATTCGTTATCAATCAATAACGTCTCCGACAAATGAATACAAATAAATATCTTATTATCGTGATCGTCTAATATTTATTTAATTTTTTACTATTTTTACAGCGTCAAATGATAATTTTTGAGGAAACTATCAATAAATATATTATCAATTTTCAAATATTTAAATTTCTTATATCAATGAGTAAATTTATCAATATTTTATAGTAAATAAAAACATGTGAAACGTATTTTTTTTTCTGTAATACCAAGTTGTTTTTCATTAGTAATATCCCTACATTCATTGATAAATTAAAAATTACTCGCATACTTAAAATTAAGCGAAAATAAAAATTAGATTAAATACGTAATTTCGAGAACAAGGAAAAATTAGGATTACACAACATGTCAACCATTTCAGAGGGTAAAACAGGTTTTTTAGTCAGAAAGTGATTAAGATTACTCAACATGTTAACAATGTCAGAAGTCTCAATTCTTTCAATTTACTACAACTTAGAAATTCTTCAATTTGTTATAAATTTTGCATGCAATATAATACCGAATTGTGTTAATTTTAATATTTTTTACACGTGGAACAAGTTGGTAATTTTTATTAAATAAATAATAAATATATCATAACGGCATTACCCATTGCTAGGTATGCTAATCTGCTTTATACCCAGATATCGGTAATGATGATGACGATATGTTCGTACCGTGCGGGCGTTTACCTCACGGGCACTCGTTGTTATGGTGAAGAGTGCACCACAGGGGTTAGTTAATATCTGTAATAATTTTGGCGTCGATCGGGATTGTTAGTTACTTTATTTTGAAATTAGTTATAAATTTTTGTACTTGTAGGAATGTGGTGACATTAGCAGATTACATTTTTTATTCTATTAGTGCTAAATTAGTTAAATTCGATAACTTCCTGCAAAAATGATAGTTGGCATTAATTATAAATGATTTGATTTCCTGGAATGTAACAAAAACCGACAGAAAATTTCAATGTAACCGGATATTCTTTACAAAAATAAAACTGAATCACCCCATTTGAGAGTGGAAGCTGCGACTTGACGTTCGCGCCGCGCGAAACAACTCAACGCGGTGCGTGCGCGAGACAGTGGCGAATCGGCGGTGCCGCGCTGTGATTGGCCGCCCCGTGGCCCCGCCCCGCGAGCTAAGATGGCCGACCGCGGATCTCCAAGGAGACCACGATCTGCGCCGCAAAATAACATCGCTGCGAAATGACGGCAAGATCACTTTCCACCAGCGAAATTCATTTATTTACAAATCCACAAACTACGTTGATCGGAAATTACGCAAGATTTGTTTCTCTATTATGCACTGGGCCGCATCGTCCGGCACCATATCACACGGCGGTATAGTCAATGTACGCAAATTCTATTTTTATTTTACCGAGAAGTTAATAATTTAATTTATTATCAAACTACTTCAAAAATATCAATCTTCATAAATAAATAATGTAAGACGCAAAAAAAAAGTTATGGCCCATATTCTCACCTCCTCAAGAAGCGCTATTTTCATTTTTTAAATTTAATTAAATTTTATGAATAGACAAGAACAGATAGGTTTCATATATTTGTAACTGAAACCTATAATATCTGAAATAAATACTATTTATAATTTAATTTATTTTAGTTTCTGTTATTTTTAATGTTAAAGTTGACATTTGACAGTAGAAGTAGCGTTTTTCGGAAGTAGTCCTACTTCAAGAGATCAGAATACGGGCCAATATTTTTCATGTAATTGTAAAAAAATTAAACGTCATTTTTTAATAACTTCAAATATTTATCTGAAGTAAAAATTTGTAATTTTGTCACCCTATAGAGATCAATATTCATTGACAATTTTACAATGATGGAAATGGAAGTAACAATAGGGCTGTTGCAAGAATTTTTATATGACTTCTAAGTAGTAAATTTTAAAAGATATTGTTCTTTGAAGAGCTTCATATTTGAAAATATCACGAAATATTCATTAGATATTTTACAATTAATTATTAAAACTTGTGTAATATTTTGAAAGTCACGTGATCTGAAACGGAATGTGACGTCAGAGTACATATTGCACATATAGTTTAACATGTGACAAACTATCGCCCACTTTTATTGATATAAATAACGTAAACTGTTTTCCTATTGGCTATGAATGACGTACTATTTGTGCTCTGACGTCACAGGAGCAGAGGGTTGTTTTTCATGACTATTTCTGGCGCCAATATTTTATTTAATTATTTACGAAAATAACAATAACTTATTATTTTTTATATTGCTTAAACTTTCATTTAAAATACTTTTTAAAAAATGTGAAAACGGCTCATTCTTCGGACGTCAACAATAAAAATTATTCCATACCGACGTTTCGACTATACCAGGGCTTCATGAAGAAGACTATGGTATAGTCGAAAAGGCATTGAATAAATTTTATTGTAAACTGCAAGTCCGAAGAATTGTTATTTCCTTTTTCGTTTCCATCCCAACATGCGCAGTCGAACATGATGTTTGAATTCTGTTTTACAATAAGTTCGTGAGGTGATGAACGTTCCATTTATTTTAAAAAAATAGAATTACCGAATTCTGATGTATTAAACACAATGGCAAATCCATAGCACGATTTTACGATATTTTTATTTAATATTTATTGCGAATAAAACCCAGGATTCATACATTTTTAGAATTTTTCTTACATATCTTCAAATAGTGCCTTTTAACAATTTTGCAAAGTTTTAAACTTATCTTCTTTTGGAATACTGAATCCTTTCAAAATAATCATGAATTGCCGCATCAATCTCTTCTTCTAACGAAAACCTGCTACCCCGTGGATTTTTAAGGCCGGTTGTACAATTACAGTTTAAACTGCAGCTTAAGATATCGGCAGTTTAAAGTTAAACTAAGTTTACCTGTAGTTTAAACGGTGGATCACGAGCGTTTAACGAAAGTGCAGTGGTTTAAACTAAGTATAAACAGCAAACCGTTGATGTACAAGATGTTTGCGCGTTACCATGGTTTTGCAATAATAGTATATTAAAGAACGTGTTTTATAAGACATGTTTTTTTCGCACGCGTCAAAATTTAGAAAACGAGCGTCAGCGAGTTTTCTAATTGACAAGTGCGAAAAAAAGTCTTATAAAATGAGTTCTTTATACTATTTTTTATATTTTGCACCTTCTACAAACTAAAATATTTAAAAAAAAAACTGTTAATATTAAACCGAGTTGATTTAGGGAAATTTGTAAGTAAAATGTTGTAGTTGGTAACATTGAATTGACCACATTCAATTATTATTTGAAAGTTCATGTCATTTCAATATTTACGAACAAATTTAAGTGAATTTAGTGTAATCATGGAAGATGAAATCAGTTGCACTCCGCCTGAGCTACGTAATATAGCTCAGACTATAGGAAATAATCTACTTCCTAAAAAATCGCGCGAGATTTATGAGAAGAATTTGCAAATTTTGACACATGGTGTAAAGAAAATAATGTCAAAGGCGTAACAGAGAATGTTTTGATTGCTTATTTTGAAATGCAAAGTAAGACGAAAATATGTATTATTATTATTATTATTATATTCATTAAATAAAGTGATTAATTAAGTAAAAGAAATTTTGAGGTTATATTGAAATTTCTTATCTTCCAGCTTTGACGTTTGACAATTTAACCCTTTCAGCCTCAGTGTACAGGAAATTTTTATTTTTTCTTATATTTGAATTAAAACTTGCTTTAAAATTAATTAAAAATAATTTTCTATCGTTCCAAGGTTCAATCTACAAATTTTTAGTACTACTAGGTCCATCTATGTGGACTAATTCGAACATTATATTAACATTTACTTATTCAATTTGTGATTATATTTGTACATTTTCATGTAAATAATCTTCCCTAAATAAAAAATAATAATAACGACATTATATTATTAAAATGAATTGTCAATTAACTAAAAATAAATTAGGTAAAAATGGGTTAAAGAAACGTCATCTAGTACCAACCGTCTAAAACAAAAAATTGCGTATCGAAATGAAGGTCATTACGATACGCAATTGCGTATCGTAATGACTTCATTATGAACGCAAAATATAAAAACATAGTTTAAACTGTGATTGTACAACCGGCCCTTTTAGTGTCCAAGGGTTTTTTTTGCCAAAAACTGAAGAAAATGCGAGTTCTAACGTAACTTTCGCAACTGAATTCCCAATGACACATAAATAACTTTAAAATAAATATTACCCATTGTTGGGTGTGCCAATCTGCTTTGTACGCAGGTATGAATAATGATAATGTTGATGTCATTTCTTATTTGTACATATTTGTATTCGTGAGCGTTTACCAGGCGACATCTCACGGGCACTCATTGCTAGCGTAGAGTGCACCCCAAGGGTCTGGGGAACCGGGTTCGATCCCGACCGACGCCAAATATTTCCAATTTTAAATGGCACAAAATTGACCCCTGTGGTGCACTCTCCACGCCAGCAATGAGTGCCCGTGAGGTGACGCCTGGTAAGCGCCCGCACGGTGCAAATATTTCATCATTCCCGAATTCTGTGTACAAAGCAGATTGGCACACCCAGCAATGGGTAAGCCGTGATGATATATTTATTTATTTATTTTAAAATTCTAAATAATTTTTGGCATCGAACTCGGGTCCCCAGCTTCGCGACCATGCAGACACAGGCACACTGCCATGAGACTGTGAAAGTGTAATTTTATTTTCCATGGCCTACCTGATTTTCTTATTCTATATCAAATGATTATCGTAAATAAATTGTTAAAAAGAGAAAATACAAAGCTAGAAAATAATTGCTTCCATTTCCTTTCATTTTCTACATAAACAGATAGATGACAACAAGATAATCACCAATTATAATGTGGTTCATACCAATATCGAATAGTTCTTATCCAACATTTTTCTACTTTTAATTATTTAATATTTTGTTATTTCATATAAGTACCTATATTTAAAATTTTTTGATAGAAGAATGGATCACAATTTAGTTGATTTTTGCTTAGAAACAATATTTCTATTTTTTAACAAAATTTATGTCCCAACTGAACATTAGACTAGACGTCACATTAAATAAACCTAAACCTCAACCTCAAAATTTTCTCTTTACATTTTGGCTAATTTTGGGGCATAAAATGTTGTTCGATACTCAATAGACACAATTGTAATTTGCACGAGCGCATCTTACGGCAAAGTATAGAACTAATGGTTGCTATGGTTACGGCTTCCAAACAAAGAACTGTCACCTCTACACTCCAGCCATCGTTTTAGGTGTACAGAGTGTTCAAAAAAAAAAAATTCTATCTCGGAGTAGGCTTTAAGCAAAGAAACGTATGTCAATTTAAAAATATTTAATTAAGTATATGTCAATTTGACTTGAAATATTGTCAAAAATTTTATCGAAAGAAATCAAAGCTTATCTTCTTAAATCTTAATTTAGAAACGGAAACAAATTAGAAAACGGCGAATGCCAATGTACTGTATCTTTCTTTATTGTCTTTTCTCCTTAAAATTACATTTTAAGATCAATTTTGACAACTTGACTTTTGAATTAAATAATGATCAGACATACGTATCACTGTTCATAGCCTACTCCGAGTTAGGGTTTCTTTAACACACTGTATTATCGAATGATCTTCAATATTATTAAACAAAAAGTTGCCCCAGCAGGCACCTGTTCTCGCTTTAAATTCATTTTTTAAAAATACAACGAACAAGCAAATCAGAATAGAGAATTAGGTTATAATAACACGAATAACAGATGCAAACAGAATGACAAGTACAGTACTACGGAGAGGGACGTAAGACAACGAGGGGGGGTTTGTTTGGAAGCGAGATCGTCTATCTCTCTCTTGCGCGTTACGTCAATTATGTAAATGTCTATTGCGAAATACTTTTGAAAAGTAACACTTCACGATCAAAAATCAAAAGGCAAAAATTCCTTGACTTTTCCAGGTAATATTAATTAATAGACTTCTCCCGATATTAGTGATGCACGGCGAGGCGAGAGTACTCTCGCATCTCGTTCCATTATGCGAGACGAGAACGAGAGCGTGATTGCAGTTTAAAATTCGAGGCGAGATCGATATAACAACTGCTAGAAGCGAGAAATCTCGCGAGAGTCTCACAATAAAAATTATTTGTAGCCTTATAGCTTTGATTCATAAATTCAACGAAAATTGCAACGTACAAGAAGTGGAGTCGACGCTAATTCGTGCATAAAACACGTGATTGTGAAAATTATATGAATTCACTATATTTTTTGAGTCTATCTAGAGTCGATTGATATCGGTCCCAGAGCGAAGAAATGCAAAATAACGACAAAATCAGTTAAAACCATGATTAAAAATTCTTGCCGCTCCTGAAAAGTAAAGGATAAACGTCAATGGGAGTGATTGGTTGTCGGCGGGTTCCCAGTGTAGCGGTTTTGATGACTAAATCTTGTGTCCTGTAGTAAAACTGTTACGTAAATACGTAGTGCGCAAGTGCTTATTTGCGAAACTCTCGCGAGACTCTCATGCGAGAACGAGATGAAACCCAAAAAAAAGTGCGAGAACGAGAGCGAGATCGATATTATAGATTCGGAAACGAGGCGAGATCGATATTTTATTTTTCTCGTCTCGTCTCGCCTCGCGTGCATCCCTACCCAATATCCCTGATTGTTTACCACTCTGGTTTTGTGACCGCTTGTGGTTCTGTCGGCCCGAGTTCAAATCCTACTGTTTAACTTGAAAACTATTTCCATATTTCAAGTAGCACAAAAATAATCCGTATGCCCTTATGCTGTAGTGTTCTCTCCACAACAGCTTTGAAAGCCTAGGAAGTGTCGCTTGGTAAGCGCTCTCAACAGTCGTCGTTTCCAAAATCTGTCTCATTAATGAATAACTAAATTGAAACTGAATGTGCTGTAAAATAATAATGACTTGTAACTGACGAGTTTGCTAGCAAAGCACAATCGTTCGGTCCTTTTTGATCGCCGTGATGGACGAATTTGGCGTTCGGTCCGGTTGGTTTTTGCCCGCGTGGATGAGCATGAAGGGAGGCCGAGCAGGAATGCAAGAAATGCAGGCATCCGCTAAGCAGCAGCGAGGTTGTTGACCACAACCAAGCTGCTCTAATCAAATTGAAAATAACCAGAATCTAATCGAGACGGTCCTGGCTCTGCACGCACCTTAAGGGAACTTATTGATCTTAAGATGCTTTCAATCAATCTCTAACACATTATGTGTTGAACACCCACATACTCAATAGTTAACAACACTGTATTTCACCATCAGGGTTGCAATAAGTTAATAATAACAAGAAAAATTAAAACCAATTTAAATTTTGAAATACAATGAAAATCTAATTATTGTTTTATAATAATAAGACCATGTGCTAATGCCAAGTTGAACCAATAAGGCTCAACTTTTGAGAAACCCTTAAACAAAAAAATACAAACCGAAATTTTGGCAGCAATGCGTAATAATTCATTTTAATATTAGATTTAGCAATATAATCAACTTAAGAAACATTTATTTTAAATTAATTTTCATTTTTCCGGGTTTACAAATAACGCTTACAACAACCAACTATAAAGTCTCTTCAATTCTCCATAATTTCAGTTTTACAACACCACCTCTGTTTTAGATTCTTTCCATTTGCCAGTAAAAATAATGTATGCTCTGTTCCATTTAAGCCATTCAGTAGATGGCACTGGCAACAGCGCAAATATGAAGTAGCCGAAATTACATTGGGTAAACTTGTCTCTTGTCTCTAATTTCAGCCAATCAGAGAGGTCAAAACTATTCCCTATGCTCTGCAATACTGAATGGCTTAAATGGAACAAGGTATATTTGAAACAAATTAACAATTTATGAAAACAAACAAATAACACTATTTATTCTTTGCAAGCTATCAATTAAGTGGCGCGTTCGTTATCGAAGGGTAGTTTCCTAATTTCCGTTTCAAAGACTACAACACGTTAATTTTATGTCACGGCCATGAAAGTATTGTTCGGTGCCACAAGTTTATACAGTAAACTGCAACTAGATATTTACTTTACCTAGGCGTAGGTTCTATACCTTGTTCCACTTAAGCCATTCAGTATTGCAGAGCATAGGGAATAGTTTTGACCTCTCTGATTGGCTGAAATTGGAGACAAGAGATAAGTTTACCCAATATAATTTCGGCTACTTCAAGTTTGCGCTGTTGCCAGCTCCAACTACTGAATGGCTTAAATGGAACAGAGTATACAAGATATTTGACTTCGCACAAATACGAGTACTATACCTTGTTCCATTTAAGCCATTCGGTATTGCGGAGCATAGGGAATAGTTTTGACATCTCTGATTGGCAGAAATTAGAGACAAGACTTGTTTACCCAATGTAATTTCGGCTACTTCAGATTTACGCTGTTGCCATTGCCATCTACTGAATGGCTTAAATGGAACAGAGCATAGATATATGCTTAAAACAGTTAAATTTATGTGATCTGTATTATAAATATAAAATATGAATAACAATAAAAATTCTGTAATAGGTCTTTTCAATTTAAAAGCTAGGTATCTCTGTCTATCGCTGTAAATAGTACGTAAAATGACGCTATACAATGAATAAACAGAAGACGCACGTCATCTACCTGAAGAAAACCTTATAAAATGAAATATAACTTGTAGAAATTATTGGGTGTTATTTATTTTTTTTAGGGCCGGTATTTTCACTTGCGAATAAAGGTTTAGATAAATTTATCCTTCGGATAAATATTTTTGTCGTCTTTTCACTTGCAAATAAATTTATTCGAAAGAATAACATCTGTTATTCGCGAGATAAATTATTCGGTACTTGGGTAGCGAATAACCGTTTATTCGTAAGTTCATTACATTTCCACATAGTGCAGATTTATTAACAAAACGGATATATTAAATATTATGATGATATTTTCAACTATGAATTAATAAATAACGTGAGAAATTGATCACACACCATCAGACATCAACATAACCACATAAATGAAATAATTTTTTACAAGTTCCGATTATGAAAACAATTTAGGATCACATATTGGGGATCGCATTTGATCTCAACCAGTAAATATGTAAATCATCCTGTCATTTGACGCTGGCAACATATTTTCGAATTTTGGATACTTTTGTTGAATACATTGACAAACATTTACTTTGAACTGAAACAAATATACAAAAAGTACAAGAACAATTTTACAATATACATATCCCGCTTACCGCATATGAGTGCTGAATTCGATGGTACACTTGTTAAATTACAGTCTCCCGGGGTTAAAAATGCATAATATAGATCACATTGACATTAAAGATGTCAAACAAAATTTTGACAACTACGGATTTAAAAGAAGTTGACACATTTCATCTTTGTCTGATTAACGTGGCTACGCCAAACTCCATCCTTCTCTACTGACACAAATTCACTCTGCAAGGCTACCAATTCACGAACGTTAAAGTTATTCGACAGATAGCTATTTGTTTGTGTAAAATGTGTGAAAAAACGCAATGGAATTATTCGTTGGATAAATATATAGAATAAATTTATTTAACGAATACTTATTCGAAACTTTATTCGGAAGTGAAAATACCGGGCCTAAAAAGAAGAAATAAAAAATACTAGTAAGAAACGTATATATAAATGAAATTTACCTTTATTTCTAAGTCAATCCTTATTCCTTTTAGGGAATATAAAATTATTTGAAATAATTGTAGTTGATTTTTGTATCACAACGGTAGCACTACTGAGAATGTTCATGTTTACATTGAATGTAAAATCGACCAAATATCGATCCTATCCCTGTCACTTGATTGTCAACTCATCTTATCCATACACGAGTGACTTGAATTAATATAAATAATTGTAAACATCAAAGTAGTTATCTATTATTGTTTTGTAAAAAATATATAGAACTGTCAATAAAATATATCAATATAATATATCGTTCAAGTTTATCTACTTATTGTACTAATTACCACAGTTTCCTCTGAGTTGTGTCTTGTACTACAGAATTACTGCAGTGCCCAATTACTGGATAGGCTGACTAAGCTGCAGCCTAGGGCGCACAATTTTCTTCTTTTATTATATTATTGGTTTGTTTTAATAACCTGTCTTATGGGCAGTTGTACTGTTTATAAATAAATTTCAACTTTTGGTTAAAATGATAATATTGTATCGAAACGAAATGTCAAATGAGTTGTTAAATATTATTGTAAAAATTACGAAACGTGTTAAGTAGTAGTTCTGACTTTAACTATAAGCGGTGCAACTGGCCATTAATAATGTCTAATTATATGAAAGTTAATATTTGTACCGGTTTCAGGATATTATTCCATTGTTTACATGTACAAAAGTAGGCTGGTAACTAAGTAATAACTGTATCTGTATGGTAATATTATTACCATACTGACTTGTCAACAATGGTCTACAAAATGAAAATAAAATAAAATGAAAATATAATGCTCTTCATTAATACATACAAATAACGTTAGCCTATCGTTCTAAAGACGGTCTACTTTATTCTAAAGTAATAAACATGAGGAATAAAGTACATAATTTGAATATTTGTCATATTGACATATGTCAAAATAATTGTTAAGTTAACCATAGCAATCTGAAAGTAGCATTAATGAGAAAATTTCAGAAAATGATATTTATCAATAATGTATTAATTTTCTAAAACCGATAAACTATTGAACAAGCCAAGGATGTTATGAATCATAACAAGCCTTAGATGTCTTAAAATCCTCGTTCTACGAGCTCGGATTTCAAACTTACATCTGCGGCAGTTATGATGTGCATAATATTCCTAGGTATGTTAATATAGCTATAACTGTGGTTTGTAAGAATTGCCCTTTGAGGTGTGAGCAACATGAGCTGTGTTGTTTTTGGTCAAAATCTCAGTTCATCTCAGCTCACATTAGATAAACTCAGTATGTTGTTGTTTTTTTTTTTTGTCTTAACTGAGTTAAGCGGTACTGAGTCTACTCGCATCCTCCCTTACCGATGGTGCTTCACCCGCGAAATAAAATCAAAATGATCTGAGCCATTCAATTCATTAGAAGTAGAAGAAGAAATGTCAATTTGTAGGTTATAAATGTACATGAAAGTTGATTCTTCGTGGTTGAAAAAAAAGTCATATACGGTAATTAATTTTAGAGTGAGAATTACTCTTTATAAAACGTTGTTCTTTTCATATAGATCTTAGCTCAATTCATCTCAACTCACTTATCAGCTTAACTGAGCAAAAATATTTCAAAAAAAAATACAGCTAATGTTTTGTCAAAAAGTAAACGATTATAGTTCCTTTCTCTGTTTGAAAATATTTTCAGTATCTTCTTCATTTTCATAATATAATTACAAAATCCCTACACAAATAAACAAGTCCAGATGTTTTCTTTTAAATTTTAATAAATGACGGATCCATAAAATAAAAGATCAATTGCACACCTTGTTTTCACCCTTAAAAACGTATCTGCTCACCCGAAACAAATGGACATCCTACGCTCACTACCCATTGACTGACTGACTATAAATTAAAATCACAATTCACGAATCACAGGTTACAGTAAATAACAATCACATCACGGTCACAATCACGAACCACACTGAAGACATTAAAATGGCGCCTCCCTCGAACTTCGAACTCAGGCGAGTTAGGACTGACGAATTGGTGGCGACACCAAACGTGTCAAACATTTAATACACAAGACATGAATCGTTTGCGAATGATAATAAACGAAGACTGAAGTTTTAAAATTGAGAGATAGAAAAAATATGTATTTGAGGTGTACAGTATTGTACAAAAATATGGGTATCCCCCTGCTGATTTGAAAAGATCAATGGCTGGTAGTATGAACCACTGATTAAGGGTGATTAGCGAGCAGATGACTTGCATTCTTCAAATAAAAGATGCGTAAAAATTAATTTTTCAATAACTTACTTGAAGGATTTTTCTTCAAAATAATTCATAAATGATTCATCAGTTGTTATAATAATTGTCAATGTACTCAAATTGTTTATTTTTGCTTCCTTTAAATCCTGTCGAACTTCTGCGTAATCAAAGTAATCAAAACCAAATCAAATTAGGTGTATAAGAATTTGTAAATCAGTTTCTAGTAATGTTTTACAAAAACTAATACAAAGAATGCCTCTTTTGTTAAGAAGTTATTAAAGCCAAAGGATTTTTCGAATAATCGAAAATTTAAATCCACTATTAAAGAGATATTGTTTTAATATTTTACCAGACCTATTTTGTTTCTATTCTATGAAAAGATATAAATATTCAACCCGCCCCTATTTAAAATTTTAAACAAAGATGTGGGTCAATTATTCGACTGTGATGCAAATTATGTGTTCACAATTAATCGAAATCGCAGTTATACATAATTTATTCTTACAAAACCGACGTTTCGTTATACATTTATACCTTCTTCTAGTGTAGTATGACTATCGAATGAAAGTTGACGTTTACATTATTTAATAGATGTGGTTTTTTTTAAAACATTTTCCTATATTTGATTTGAAAGGAAACTGACCCTTATGTATTCCGTTACAGAAGATTAGAATTGTACTCAATACCAGTAAGCATTTAATATGACCTTATCAACAGGATTCAGGGATGTATTTAAAATATTTAATACCGCAAATTCTAGTTCGTTCGTCTCAGGTGTAAGCAAACCTCGAGTCGGAATTACTGTTAGAAGAAATTAAAAATAATCTTATTTCGTAGAATTGCCAAATTAAATAGTACAAAGCAGATTGGCACACCCAGCAATGGGTATAATATGCCGTGATGATATATTTATATATTTATTTATTTTAAATAGTTTAAAGATCAAAATATTTTGTTATAATCAACATAAACGAAAAAGGTTTAAAATATTTTAAACGCACCCCTGTTTCGATATTCAGTTACCCTAGTCGGTCATCTATTTTCAGCCAGACATAGTAATGTACTTCTGTGCTTTCCTAGTCCAGTATTTAAATGGGTTCATGCAAAAATTTCATACCTGAATATGACGTACAATTCTATTCCTAAGGTTTCAAAAAAAAAAAACCACATCTATAAAATAATTTAAACGTCAACTTTCATTCGCTAGTCATATACCGTAAGATCTTGCAGATTCTTAAACATGAGACATAGTCCTAAGTTATAGCATAAGAACAGTTTTAACATAGTTGGCCGTTTATGCAGCATTTTTGTTGTGACTATTAATTTGTCATTTTCCAAACTCAATTACTTAAATATTATATTTACCGAATAAATAAATATAGCTATGTATGTTAAAAACTAGTAGAGAAAAATTAGTTGTTGATAGTTTGTTCATAATAAACATCACAATTAAAATAGAGGGTGTTTTCTGATTCTGATAGTTTTCGGGCATGCGCAGATTAAAAGTCGACATAGTCCGAGGGGGTAACCAATGTGACAGTCCGTTGTACGCTCTTGTATCAGTATGACTGTAAGTACAGTCAGTGTGTGTCAGTAGTGGTCAGTCATGTCAGTATAAGACAGTATGTTGTCAGTATGCTCAGTCACCTATCAGTCTTGTGTCAGTACAATTCAGTATTCCACTAGTCTTTATCAGTATAGTCAGTATTCATACTTTGCCATCTATCGGGATTTATAATAATTATTGCTTTCTTCGAGCGTTTACATTTTTTTTACAATTCCTCAACAGAATTAAATCACAATAACAGAGTAAGTTGAAATTGGCAAATGGCTCTAACCATAGAACCAGTAAATTGTAAAATGATGAGTTTGGAGTTGATTATTTTTCTAATAATATAATCAAAATAACCTAACCAAATGCACAAAACCGGCACCGCGCAGGATAAACGTGTCCAACATGCGATATCGAAAACCATAAGAGACAAGTCGGTTAAATCAGACAAAAGTAACCCCATGAAGCCATTTTAGCGGTGTTTTATTTATCCGAAAAAAAATCGTGAGTTGCTAGATATTTTTTTTTGCATATTGAGTTATGAAGCCAAAGTAACAATTTTTATTTGGACGCCATAGTAGATAATTACACCATTGAAAAATAGTAGATTGAGTTCGCCTTGCAAATGCAAAATAATTGCTCATCAAACAAAGATCACTGCGTAAGAAATAGTGTTAAATTTATTGCCATCAAAATCGCGCGGTATTTACGAATGCGCGTATAATCGCTTTAGACAATCGTGACGGAAGGTTGGGAGAATCAACACAAAATAAAAAAAAAACAGTTACAAAAATATTAAATCCCGAAGAACCTAATACCAGTAAATCTCAAACAATGATGACACTACTATTACAATTCAGATTTAAATATCACAAATGTAAGTATTGTTTACAAAATACATCCCCATAAAGATATTCGTACGAGTGTTAAATTAAATGAAATTGTTAATGAAACGACAAAGTGTGAGATATGGACTTATTCATTTTTATCAGAGTTGCTGAAATTATACTTTTAACATCAATTTCCAAAATTAAAATAGTAATTATTAAGTAAATTATTTTTAATCCTACACCTAAAAATTAAGGATGCCTTAGTACATGCAACTAGTCAAAATTATCAATTTTTACCCAAAAAAAGGAATTTAAAATCTTATGTTTTAAGAGGGTCCAAGAAATAGTAGTTTGTACAACAAGAGTGGATATGATGTCAATATCGCATGAGGATGAAGTTTGAACACGACGCCGTAGGCGGAGAGTTCAATCATCCGAGGGCGATACGTACATTCCACTCGAGTTGTACAGCATACTTCTTCTACGACTAACCAAAAAAGGAAAATACGAATTGTAGATATTAGAAATTTTATTGAACATTATTAGTTAATGTCATTTTATGTATTTGTTTTTCTAGGCTTTCATAATGAATTTGTTATTAAAATTATATTTTATTTTATAAGTATACAATGATTTTTCTAATTTATTTGGTTTCATTTAAATATTAGGTCTTTTGTGAAATTATTGCTAAATCTAAAAAGGATAAACACTGACTTGTCAAATGTGACATTTCATACCGTTCTAATTCCCATTTTTTATACGTTCTTTTTCAATTCTTACAACTAATTCACAATATAATTCAGTTAATTGTTATTAAATTATCCAAATCACTTTTTATACCAAAAATATTTTCATCTAAATGACAATATTGAAGTGTCAAATGTGACATTTGTATAGTTCTTCTTGTAATAAATGAATAGACAGTTGCCTAGATTACAAGGATTCGTGGATTTCATATCCATCCTAGAATGGATATGAAATTATATCCGTTCAGTCAACTGGTATTTCCTGTATACCTATCCATTCTGCAGATTGTGAAAAAATGATAAGTTTTTCAAGTGGGAGTAGAAAAAGGAAATTTTTCAACTTAGCTACCAAAGATATCTACATATACTATTTATCTATGTTCATGTTCATTTGTTTTAAACAGCCAAAATGCAAGAATTATTAAATTTATAGGATGAAAACAATGGTTTTAGGTGGTGGCTATGATATCATAATAACTTGAAATGGCCTAAAAAAAAGATGGGACTAAAACGCAAATGTGCATCACTTGTACCGATAGGACGTTGCAAAAATGCAGAATAATGATTTTTGATACAAATTATAATAAAATTGTTATATCTAAAATGATTCTAAAATTAACAGAGCAGAAATTACTGCCATATTGTATTTCCTATGGTCCATATAAAAAAAGTAAACACCCAGAAATATATACAATATATATTTTATATGATGTTGTATCATAATGACAATAATGAATTCATTAGAGTACTCAGTACCATAAT
The DNA here is from genome assembly GCA_963082715.1 of Harpalus rubripes. Lineage (NCBI taxonomy): Eukaryota > Metazoa > Arthropoda > Insecta > Coleoptera > Carabidae > Harpalus > Harpalus rubripes. The sequence goes on from OY720452.1 coordinate 66,712,567, forward strand.
GAGCTATGGTAACGATGTACTTGTTTAGTTTACAAACAAATCGAAAACAGCATACCTGACTTTTCAAATTTTTTTTTTTTGTTCAATGCCAATTTTGTATGTAATACGGATTGTAACTAATCATATGGCACACGTCATGTTATCAAACTAGTACCATAAACCACAATAACTGACATTAATATGGTCAAATATACTCTTATCAATAAATGACAGTCAATTCAGTCACAAACAGTATTCGTCAGTCCGTATCAGTTTGATACAGTATTATCAGTACCTAAGTCAGTATCTCACAGTACTATCAGTACAGACGTCAGTACAACACAGTACTGTCAGTTTAGACAATTTTTTCAGTATTGTACGGTAAACTGCTGACTGGTTACCCCCTCGACATAGTCATAGTCTTAAAATTAATCCAATTCTGTGAAGTTGCATAAACAAATCTATTATAAAAACATATTTTAATTCTTAAGACGAAGACTACAACTATGAAAATGACTATGATATTGCTATAAAAACCCGGCTTTTAACAAAATGTATTTGTTTATATCGTAGAAATGGGCTTTAGGATCCAGGAGAAATTTATTTAAACGAAGAAACAATTTTTCACAACTCTTTCTTCGTTTAAATAGATATCTCCTGGATCCTAAAGCCCATTTCTACGATATAAACATTTAGAAAAAAGTAATAATAGATGGAGTCTAAGGTTAAATTTAACTAAAACTATTATAATTCCCCCTTAACCTTAAAATTAATTTTAATAAAAACTAGATACGTATTTCGAGAACTAAGTTCTCATCATCAGTAATACAACAAGTGAAAAGTTAAACAGAGTAGTCAAGATTACTCAACATGTCAACGACTACTCTGTTTAACTTTTCACTTGTTGTATTACTGATGATGAGAACTTAGTTCTCGAAATACGTATCTAGTTTTTATTAAAATTAATTTTAAGGTTAAGGGGGAATTATAATAGTTTTAGATAAACATTTAGGTTGGATCTCAAATAATTATTCTAAAATGTATTTGTGTACATAATTTTATGTTTAATAATCTGAATGATATTGCTTATGCCGATGTCACATTATCATTCATATGAATGATGGTGAATGAGAAAGAAGAAGTGATCTCCGTGACTGACGAAATTTTTGCGGACCGCTATTTTCCTGTCATTCACAATCAGTCACTGCTAATTTCACTAGTGAAAGCATTGTATATATTCGGTAAAATATTCATCTTTAACGCATCACTTCTTCTTTCTCGTTCACCATCATACATTTGAATGATAGTGTGACATCGGCTTTACCCTGAAGAAGGAGGTTTAAATAATTCCAAAACGTCGGTTTTGTAAGAATATATGCTGTATGACAGAAATTTCGAGTAATTATCTATTAACACCCAACAGTGTTTAAAATTTAGATGAAATCATAATGAAGTAAGATCAATTTGGTTGCAATAAAATAACATAAATACTGTGCGCAAATCTGTAGCATCTATACAGAAAAGACAGTAAGATATGAGCTACAGAATTCTGTATCAAAAATTTTCGTGAAAAATTTATAAACATATAAATTACGCTTTAAACTAGTTAAGAAGTTATCTAAGGTGCATATGTTAAAAATAAATTTATAATTTACTTATTAGTAAAAATATTAGTTTTTGCGTCGTTCAGTATGTATAAACATAGGTAATGAATACGCTGATTCAAACGAGTGGCCATATTTGCGGAGAACGTCATTCATTTTATTGAACATAACCAATTAAAAATAATTGATTCCAAAAAAGTATTAAGTATTTGATTATTTTAAACTAATAAAAAATATACACTAATAATAAAATTTTACAGTAACAAGAGTTACTTATTTTAACGCCCCATTTGTATTATTATTTGCAAGACAATATTCGTTTTTTAGTAGTAAATTCAGTGGCTTAATGCAAGAACAACCAATGCCAAAGAATATGTTTCAATTTTCCAAAAAGGAACATGAGTATTTCGTTAATTATTTTACTTATAAATAATGAAAAAACGGTTCAAAATGTATTTGAAACATCGCCACAGTTCCCGCCATTTTGTGATGTTCTAAACTCTAAACAATCCAATCAATGAAGTTGCCACTGACTTTACAACTTTCTGATTGGCCAATAGTAGATCTAAGAAAATTACGTCACTGGGCAAAAAATAAAGTTGTGTAATTCGACGTTTTTTCAGGTCATTTTCAATTAAAAAATCTGATGTGGCCAACACAGTATCTCCCGCCATTTAATTTTTATTAATTTAAATACATACCTACACATTTACTTAGGCTGGAAACTGTTTTGAATTCATTTCCATATAACTATTATGCTATTTATCTTTTTTTTAAAACGTTACTATTATTAATTTGAAATGATTAGTTCTTTGGTAGTGACATTTATCTGTTAGTTATATACATTTGAGATCTGAACTGTGTAACCAACGAGTTGTGTTTGTTCAAAGCGTAGGCTCCGGTATTTAAATTATAGATAATTTTATAAATTTATCCATAAAATATATAATGCAAACCTGTAGAGAATTTAATAATCTTCAATTATTATAATAACATAAATCTCGAAAAATAACATTTAAAGGTATTTTTCGAAGAAAAACTATTTTGAACTTCAAGTAAAGTATGTCATTTTCGGTTATCTGATTTACACCAAAATCTAATGGCTTCTTTCCATATTAGAATAAGGTACAAATACAAGGTTTCAAAATTTTCTGAATGATAGAATTTGAGTTAGAGCGGAGAATGCACACAAACATACACACAGACATCATCATAAATATGTTAAAATTGGATTCTAGGGACCTTAAAAGTGGCCCTTTACCAAAATCTCAATATGCGATTTTTAGCACGATCCCTATACCTCCCTTACCAAGGGTAGCAGGAAGTAAAAAGGAGTAATAATATCTTCATTGTTTACCAACGCCCCCTATCTAATAAATTTTTTAAAAAATGTATAGGTTACGATGTAAAAAATATAATTTTGTTCTACTGTTTGAGAAATTGAGAACCACTGGTTACTGATATATTACCCCCTTATTCCTTATTATTTTTTATGTATATCTTATTTTTCTATAGTCATTAGTTCGCCCAAAAAAGCACTAGTTGTTTTAAAGGAAACACCTTTGTATAACATAAAATTCTAAAATATATGAACCCCATATCTTATGGGTCGATTCTGTTCACATCTGTAAGTTTTACAGATCTGTAAATCTGTAAAAAAGTGACAAAAACACATCTATTCTTGTCGATTAATATAAAATTAGACATAAGAGTGCCAGCTTTCGTTGCGATTTTGTTCATTATTTACAGATTTACAGATCTGTAAAACTTACAGATGTAAACAGAATCGACCCATTATTCTCAATAATATCTAACGTGACCCCAAATTAGTAATATGTAATAACAATAAGCTATGACATTTTTGCAACATTGTTTTTTTTTTTAATGTTTACCGATAGAGTTTCCAATGCAGAAAGCTTTATTTACAAATTACTAATCCACTGATCGGAGGCGGTAAGTAAATAAAAACAACGATGAAAGCTTACTTTAGAAATGCGACCCAAAAATAATCTTTTTGTACGACCGGATTATTTTTTATGTTTACTGATAGCGTTTCTAAGACAGTAGGTCTTATTTACAAATTACTGAACGGTAAGTGATGTAACTCACGTCGGTAAGTGATGTGCTTCACTTACCGTTCAGGAGGCGAGACGGTAAATAAATAAAAACAAAAATCAAAGCTTACTTAAAAAATGACCTAATTTTTTTTAATGTCAAAATAATTTTCAAATCTTATTTTTTTTTAAATTTTGTGTGTCGATCGTACAAAAATAGTATAAGCATCACGAACGTTAAGGAATTATCGATCTCAGACAAAATTGGGGACTGAGCGAACATTGTCTTCGATCGGTAAACTGTTCTTACCATTCTTAATACTTAATATACTATATTGTTTTAAATATTGTGTCGTTCCAAAAAACGTAATAAGCATTGCGGTCAGTAAGAGCTCTTCTACCGGTATCAGATGTATTGGAGATTTCGATCTCCAAAATAATCATTAACCGATAGAAAGCACTTACTGCCCTTAATACTTAAATAGCTATTATTTGTAAATTTATACAATTTTGTGCATTTTTTTCCACTACATGAGTACACTAGATTATTTTTAATATTTTGTTACCACAAATTGATACTAGATGTCGCTACATGTATTCTTACCAACATAAGTGTGGGAATATTCTCGCATATTAAACCTTTAAAATTTATATTAGATTACTGCTATTCTGAAATGAGAGTACAAAAATAATTTGTATATCGTTATGAAATATAGGAGCATAGTTACATTAATTCTGCATCATGTTCCGTTACCATACCATACCACTAAGCATCGGAGAATTACAAACACGATTCTATGCTAAACGGTTTTCTATCGCGGCCTCGCATTCTTTGCATACCTCACAACAGTAAGAATACGTCACCAATGCTGTTCTATGCTGTCTGTCCATGATGCATCGCTGATATTAGTTGTTTGTTTAGTGTTAGTGCAAGTGCAACTACGCATACGTACACAGGATGCGACTTCCTTGTTTGCATACGCGCAACTCACAAGAAACATGTCAATCAACAAGTTTGCAAAATGGAAACTACAAGTTTTTCAGTAAATGCATTATACGAAGATAATTGAAAATGAAACACATGGTTAATATATTTTAGAATTTTATTCTAAATATGTTCGAAGAAGTTCCCTTCAACAATAGTACACTTCACCATTTTTCTATTTTGCTTTGCACTTCTCCAGCTCCCAACCAACCTTCCTTTTGGAATTATTTCAAACTAATCATGAATAATTGTATTATTGTGGATTGTAGCTCCAAGCTATTTCAAAGGCGCAAGCCTTCTATCCCGTAAGTAAGTCCAAAAATTAGCCGAAAGTCAAAGATTTGCCAAATCAGATAAGTATGGCGGATGTTTTACTACTTTTACGTTATACTGAAATCATATAAACGTCTTATTATAGAGCTCTGTCTCTAGTGGTAAAAAATCTGGTGTGGCCAACACAATACCTCCCGCCATTTACAGTCCGAGTCACAAGCTAATCCTTATTTTTGGATTAGCGAATTTTACTCTAATTTTGACAGTTTATTTCTTAAAATATAGTCTAATCTAATCCAAGTAACTACCTTTATTTTAAACCCCTCAACATGCAGGATTAAATCCCAATTACAGAGTGGGTTCACATTCACACATCCATGCCTTAGTGGGATTCGAACCCAGAGCACCGAGGGCACTCATGACATGAGGCGTTCCTCTAACCATTGAGCCACCAGAACTATAATATAATCAAGATTAAATTTTAAATACCGGGATAGAATAGAATTCACTAATCCAAAAATGAGGATTTGCTTAAATATTTTTGTGTATCGTTAATTTTTATTAATCTAAATACGTACCTACATATTTACTTATGCTGGAAACTGTATTGAATTCCTTTTCTATTGTTCTATTTACTTTTTCCTTTTTATATCGTTACTAATATTATTTTGAAATGATTAGTTCTTTGATAGTGACATTTATCTGTCAGTTACATACATTTGAATAACTGCATTTTGTTTGTTTAAAGCGTAGGCTCTGGGATTTAAATTATAGATAATTTTATACATTTATCCATAAAATATATAGAAAAAGCATTAATGCAAACCTATAGAAAATTTAATAATCTTTAATTTTAATAATAACATTAATCTCGAAAAAATAACATTTAAAGCTATTTTTCGAAGAAAAACTATTTTGTGCTTCTAGTAAAGTGCCATTTCCGGTTATCCGATTTTCCAATACAGAAAAAATTCGAAATACAAGATTTCAAAATTTTCTGAATGAGTATTTGAGTTAGTGAAGGATCCACACACACATACATACACACAGACATTATCGTGAAAATGTTAGCGGTTCATCAAAACGAACAAATGCAACGCGATTTTTTGACAGCAATGATTTAAATGTCATATGAACAAGGAAACTGCAACCGGGCATAAACCTTGGTGGTGATATTTGGGGAAGAAAATAAATATAAATTAGAGTTTTTGCACAGCGTTTTTCCGAAAGACGTATACGCTAACGTTTTGGTTGCTAGGCAATACCATATTTGTTACTTGTACGTGAAATTTGAAGACGTAATACGTCCGTCAGGGGTAAAAGACGGGCCAGTTGACGTACGTCTACTATAACCTAGTAGGCATAGAATTTATTTTATAACGTCAGGACTTTTTTGTTTTGCAGTCAGAAATGTCATTTCTTTTCTTTCAGAGCTGTCAGTGAACATGTAGAACACCTTTTAAAACTATTTAGCAAACATTAAATAGTTCTTCCATTAATGTTTGATTTCTTTAACAAAATACAACGAAAATGACAGATATTTAAACAACTGTCATTTGAAAGTCAATATCAACGTACGTGTGATTAAAACGTAATGCAAAATATATACTTTTGAAAACCCGATACTTTGTACGTCCGTTATTAAAGACGTAACGTTAGCGTTGATGGAATCTTCTCAAACAAATGCAACACGATTTTTTGACAGCAATGATTTAAATGACATAAGAATATAGAAACTGTGATTCTAATTTGTTTCATTATGATGATCCGTTAACTAATCAAAGAATTGATGAACGTTCTGCAACCGGGCATAAGTGTTTATACTGTACTATGTTTAGTTTATGGATCGAATTTTAGTGTTTCCTAATACTTATAAAATTAAAATTATTTCACATTTCTCATGTAGGTATCAAAATATTAAACCTGGAATCAAGTAGTACCCAACGGAAGAAACGGTATTTCAGACGTCCATAAGCAAGCTGCATATCTGCTCTTAAATAAGTTTATCTAAGAAAACTGTTGTGAAATGATTCCAAAGCCGGAAAATCTGAAATCTACTTTAAAAGGCATTTTCTGCATTGTTTTATGTTGGTTCCAAGAACGGTGCGTTGAGTACAGTAAGTTGGAGTGTTGGTGTATGCAGTAGCACGGTGTACAGTACAGTATACAGTGTACACAAGAAGACACGGTGCGGTTCTTGGAACCACGTGAGTGTGGCAGGCATCCGCATTCCAAACTGTCGCACTGCAAGCCATCTGTCCTCACAAGCACCCAAAATCTACCAACATTTTCGAGCTTTACTAACGGACAACGAAAATTATAAATTAACATTGTAGGTAATACCAGCTCATTTTTTAATGGTTAATTGGTATTTAGAATATTTGAATGAACCTACTCATGAAAGAAAAAGATGAGATGTTTTCCACAAGAATCGAACAAGACCATTTATTGATATTTCTAGGTTATGGCGCCATACCGTTCGATTCCGGTTGCGTTAAATTCTAAGCAATAAGGTTTCAGCTAAAACCAAACAATTTTCGAAAAATAATGGTGTAGCATTTGTAATTTTACAAGAACCAAACACTGGCCCGCGCTTTTTCTGACAAGAACTAAACAAGAGTCCTGTCCTTTCTATTTCTAGAAAGAACCAAAGAAATCCGGTAGGCAGTTATATTTTATTTCATCTTTTCATAAATAATTTAAGGTACCTTTACCTTTGCCGGAATTGCAAAATTAATTTAAAAAAAAAACTTAAAACAAGTAAGTTTGCAGAAATCAATATTGTAATAACTATATACATTTTATTCAAATAAGGGTTAATTAACAATAATATGTATAAACTTACATTTAAGTTATAAGTTTAATAAGCACATAGCATTAGGTACACTAGACTCAAGAATTAATGTTACAAATCTTGTGTATATGGTTGACCGTTAACTCCGACAAAATGGTGGCAGAACGCAGTTTCAATTCATAGTCAGTGAACTTAATAACATTTCTGTACACAGAATTGATATTCGTGTTATTATTTTTATTTAAAAAATGCGAAATATAAAATTGTTGTTCGTTAGTTAACGTAACAATGAAACTTGAATAACGACTTACAACTTATTACTTCATTATTACATTCTTATATTCTATCAATATTAGTTTCAATCGGTTCCAATCTTATTGTTCAAAATAACTTACTGATAGTTAATTTGATGAAATTTAATACATAGTTAACAGGCAATTCGCAATCCAGTAAAAAGTGAATGTTCTATTTTTTTCAATTAAATATCAGCTTCTCCTTATAGAAATAATTCCGTGCTTAAAATATGGAAGTGACTAATATATTCTCCAAATAAAAATACATACAATTTTCTGAATAATCCGGACTCAATCCGCCGATTCCGGCTTGGTCACGTGAAGTCCGGACATTCCCTCTCTATTTCAATATCTTACTATGGTATGACCAGCGAATGAAAGTTGACGTTTAAATTATTTTATAGATGTGGTTTCTTTTTCCTATATTTGATTTGAAAGGAAACTGACCCTTATGTATTCCGTTACAGAAGTTTAAAATTGTACTCAATACCAGGAGACATTTAAAATGACCTTAACAACAGGATTCAGGGATGTATTTAAAAAATTTAATACCGCAAATTCTGGTTCGTTCGTCTCAGGTGTAAGCAACCCTCGAGTCGGAATTGGTGTTAGAGGAAATTAAAAATAATCCTATTTCAAAGAATTGCCAAACTAAATACTATAAAGGTCAAAATATTTTGTTATAATCAACATAAACGAAAAATGTTTAAAATATTTTAAAAGCACCCCTGTTTTCAAATTCAAGTACCCTAGTCGGCCATCTATTTTAAGCAAGACTAATGTATATCTGTGCTTTCATACCTGAATATTTTGTACAATGGGTTACGTGCGTGCCATTTTTTTATTTAATATTTTTGAAGAGACGATAAAAACTTTCTACCCATATTTCTTCTTTTGGCAAAGTTTTCATTAATTGGCCAGAAAAAATTAATCATGAATGGTCGTAAAACAATAACATCGGTACGTCCAATAGCAACGGCATGTGCGGGTAATTTAAACATGGCAGATCATCTGTTTGACGTTTGAATAATAGTTTGGAGGTTAATATTTTCGTTTGTCATTTTAATTTTGTACGAGTATAAGCTAAGTTAAAATCCTTCAAAATCCTGCTTATCAAATCGAAATACGTAATAAAAGTAACAGAAACCACGCAAATTGTAAATAATAAAGAGAGACAGTGACAGTAAAATGAACTATTGTCAAAATCAAATTAAAACTCGCACTCGCTCGCCATCTACAGGTTACATTCTTAAATATGCATCCCTTTCTCCAGTTCAAAATAATGACGTCAAAGAAAATCTTCTTTCTTAATTTATTAAAAAAATATAATATTTTTAAAATAAAATTTATATTTTTACATACGTTTTCAAATTTACTTTAGATATTTAGTGATAGATATCAGATTTTCAATACCACGCAAGTAGCCTATTCTATTTTCTCTAGGGTTTCAAAAGAAATCACATCTAAAAAACAATTTAAACGTCAACTTTCATTCGCCAGTCATACTGTAAATTCATCTGTTCGATCCCCTGCAAAATGTTGAGAACCACTGGTTCAGGGAGGGGGTAGAAGGTCCCCTATTACTGGTTATTTGCTATAACAATGTGGCAAATGACCATATGATCTGAAATCGCTAAGTTTTACAGATCTGTAAATCTTTAAAAACTGAACAAATTCGCAACGAAAGCTGTCACTCATATGTATAATTTATATTAATCAACAAAATTAGATTTGTTTTTGAGTTTTTTCTTTTACAGATTTATACATCTGTAACTTATGCCCGTTTGCAGAAACGTTCATCAACGCCTTGTTCATTTAGCAGATCATCAAAATGAACAAATTCGAATCAGTTTCCTTGTTCTCAAAACATTTAAATCATTGCTGTCAAAAAATCACTTTGCTTTTGTTTGTTTTGATGAACCGATAACTGAATAAGGTGTTATGAACGTCTCTATAACCAGGCATTAAAGTTTTGACCATAATATGGCCATAAGTTACTTTGTTATATATTTGGGGTGAATATCGATGTTCATTTTTAAATGACAGTTAAGTTAACAAACAGTTTAACCAGAGATGAAACACCAGGCCTTATAGTAGTGAGTCATAAGTAAATCATATGATTAAAAAATAGAGTAAAACATGCATAAGTTTACTTAAATGGTCATTCTAGGAACGCTTTGATTCACCCTAAAAACTAATGACTCATAAAAAAATCACCAAAACTTCCGCAAATTAATTACAAATTATAATCCACGTGTCTCCAAACCCAACACAAACATTTATTATTAGTCATATAAATTTCATTTCAAATGTCGTGATTATGCGTATAATTTATTTTCCATTGCCTTGAACAATCTACTACAACATCGTAATATTTGTAGATAATTATAATACGCACATTAAATATGAATGACTTGGCAGCGCGATGAATGAATAAAACTCAAACAAAATTGCGATTTGGCGCTGTTGTTGCTGTTGGTGGTATATAGATGGAGAATGGAGAACAATATGATAATCCGCGATATTGAAACACCGGTCGCACACAGCAAATCTCCGTTTCTCCGAAACCAGATTAACATTTCCCGATAAACAACCATCATCGGAAACGCACGCGGGCGAGCCCAAAGCACTCATTGTCATTTTCATAGCAACAACTAACAGGTACACCACTATTTTCCAAATAAATTAACTCTTAAAACCTTATTTGTAATTATTCTATTACAAAGTATTCATATTTTCCTTTCACTTCTTAAAAGCTCCTAATAGTATATTAAAGAACGTGTTTTATAAGACATGTTTTTTTCGCACGCGTCAAATTTTAGAAAACGAGCGTTAGCGAGTTTTCTAATTGACAAGTGTGAAAGAAAGTCTTATAAAATGAGTTTTTTATATTATTTTTTATATTTTGCGCCTTCTACAAACTACAAGAAATTTTGAGGTTATATTGAAATTTCTTATCTTCCAGGTTTGACGTTTGACAATTTAACCCTTTCAGCCTCAGTGTACAGGAAATTTTTATTTTTTTTATATTTGAACTAAAACTTGCTTTAAAATTAATTAAAAATAATTTTCTGTCGTTCAAAGGTTCAATCTACAAATTTTTAGTACTACTAGGTTCATCTATGTGGAATAATTCGAACATTATATAAACATTTACTTACTCAATTTGTGATTATATCTGTAACCATTTGCACATTTTCATGTAAATAATTTTCCCTAAATAAAAAAAATAAAAAAATAATTTCTACATTATATTATTAAAATGAATTGTCAATTAACTAAAAATAAATTAGGTAAAAATGGGTTAAAGAAACGTCATTTAGTACCAACCGTCTAAAACAAAAAATTGCGTATCGAAATGAAGGTCATTACGATACGCAATTGTATATCGTAATGACTTCATTATGAACGCAAAATATAAAAAATAATTTAAACGTCAACTTTCATTTGCTATACACTGTTCCATTTAAGCCATTCAGTAGATGGAGCTGGCAACAGCGCAAACTTGAAGTAGCCGAAATCACATTGGGTAAACTTGTCTCTTGTCTTAAATTTCAGCCAATCAGAGAGGTCAAAATTATTCCCTACGCTCTGCAAGTCTGAATGGATTAAATGGAACAAGGTATAGTCATACCATATATGGTTTTTGTTAGTAATACCAGCTTTAATTCTATTAGGCATTGGATCCCTAAGTCCTGCACATTTTTCAGTGAGTATTGTCTCATATGTCGTGCAAGATTCGGAGCACAATTTTTTAAAAGTTTTAAGTATACAGGGTGTAAATGAAATAAGTGCATTAAATTTAAGCAGTAGTGTAACTCGACGAGAGCAACAATATTTCTTAATAACTTTTTTTTTAAGTCTTTTATATTTTCAGTTAAAATTCTTTAAAGATTTGCTGCATATTTCGTTACCCGCCCATAGAGAACAAATGGCTGCTGCCGTATTCAAATGGGATACAAACAGCTCAAAAATTGTCGGTTATCGGTTACACTTGCAGTCACAGTAATTAATAAACGTATCAACGGAAATAACATTTATTATTAATTAATTCGTAATAGTACAATTTTTAAAATAAAGAAATTTAAATTTTGGATAACAAAATTATAAAGTTGTGTATTAACCAGGCTTTTAATCACCTGTGAATAGAGGAAGACAAGGAAGAGCAAAAGCATAGTTATTAGGTTATGAGATTATTATTTATCGTCGACAAACCGTAATAGTTTAAATACGTTATTCAAAAAATGTAAGTACAAACTTTTGTCCATTTAAACGAGGTACATGAGTACCAATAATTAGTCGTCCATTTATTGTTCTCGTCCAAACATTTTTTAACGAAATTTTTTACAGCATTTTCGTCTGTCGATATGTGTATTGTGCATAATAAATACACCTTCCGAAGTAAATTTAGTCTCATTAATGAACATTATGAGCCATTCCCAAAATTTAAGTCTGTTATGTGCTGAAAACATTGAACTTTTTGCACATGGTATGGATAAAACTGTCATATGTGACAATCCGTATTGTGATAAAAGATGTACAAGATTAACAAATGTACGAATATTAGGAACGTATGATTTGGAAACGCTCCGTCTAAATGCGTTGGCAACTTTATAACACTGTCTATATCAACCACAAATTAAAATGTAAATATATGAATAAATAAACCATAGGTAAATAATTACAATATCTTTGTACTCGCTATTTGTAAACGTAAGCATTTTGACAGAATTTTACCTTATAAACAAGTTTATTACTAATGTCAAAATTTAATTGCAACAACTGACAGGACTGTCAATTGCTAAAACAAAATTTTTCAGAGCTATTGCTACTGCATTCATTATTAGAAAAATACTTGGAACGACTCGTCAATTTACGGGATTGTAAAAATGCTAAAAAAATATGCGATTTCGAGAAAAAAGTTATTAAGAAATATTGTTGCTCTCGAAGAGTTATATTACTGGTTAAATTTAATGTACTTAATTCATTTACATCCTGTATATTTAAAGTAGCCGCAAGAATTTTATAGAATATTCTAAGCATTTGTGTAGATTTTATAATTTATTGAAAATGTAAACCGGCCAAACTAATATGAGTTTGGGCTCGTATAAGAATTCAGATGTAGTAAAAACTTCATAAAATTTTTCTTACATATCTGAAGGAACGATAAAGCAACAAGTTCATAAAAACTAGAATGTAGTACTACACTGTGGAATCATAATTCAGTTGTTTCCATAAAAATGTCTCAGGAACTAATCGATTTGTCGTGAATCATTTCCTGCCGTAGATTGTAGACTTAAACAAAATAAACAAATTTTAGAATTATATTATGTTTGTATTTTGCTACGCCCTGCTTTTGAAATACTTGTCTACAGCAGATTTACGTTATAATTGACATATTATAACAAATAAGTTAAACAAAAACTCGAAAAAAAAAAACTTGTAAAATGATACAAATTAAACCTATTCACCTTGATTGGATTATTAGAGAAGCGCTAATAAAGAAATTCCAATGTAAACACTTTACTAAGTATTTAAACAATCATGACATTGCAGTAAAAACATAACACCTGTTCGACTTTGACACTAAACGGAATAATTGATAAATAATTATGGCTATATTATTATTTATTTTTATTTATCCTGTGGAAATATCCTGATGATTAATACAGGATACAGAACTAAAACATACTTTTAAATTTAATTTCTCTATTTTTCATCTCTGGTTAAACTGCCTGTTAACTGTGTGTTAAAATAAAACAAAAATGTGGCATCGAAAAATGACACATGTGTAATTTTTACAACTTGCTAAACTATCGATGATGCTATAATTTTCGTTTAACTGACAGTTAGACAGTTTAACCCAAAAAGGAAAATACCTTAATACATACTGTAAGATTTTCTCGATTAAATGTTCTATTTTGTTATAAAATAAATATATTCATACATAATATCATGGGGTCTCGTGGCCGCGTGCCTGAGTGTCAGGTCGCGAATCTGGGGAACCGGGTTCGATCCCGACCGACGCCAAATATTTCGAATTTTATATGGCACAAAATTAATCCCTGTGGTGCACTCTCCACGCCAGCAATGAGTGCCCGTGAGGTGACGCCTGGTAAGCGCCCGCACGGTTCAAATATTTCATCATTACCGCATCTGTGTACAAAGCAGATTGGCACACCCAGCAATGGGTAATAAGCCGTGATGATATATTTATTTATTTATATCATAAGTGGTAAATTTTTGCCGGAAAAATTTTGAGATTGTTACGAGAGCTGGTTGCTTAGCAATTTATTGAGTGGCATTGGTAAAAAAATCACGAGTTGTCAAACGAGTGATTTTGATCAATGTCACGAGATAAATTGGCAACAGACTCGAGTAAAGCAATCGGAAAATTTTTCCAGGATAAAATTTTACCACGAATGGTATTCGGATGGCTATTTCCAAAATAAAAATCAGGTAAGCATTTATATATGTTTTTTCTTGACAAAAATCATTTAATTTTTATTGTGTTTTGAGGTGTTATATTTAAGTTTGCTTTTTCAACGTTTTAAAAAGATTTCTGTCCGAATCGACTAGTTTTTAATAAAAACTGATAACACTGAAAATATACACATTTTGACAGGTATGTAAACAATAGGTGCGTTCAATGAAGTAAGCAAATCTAGCAAATGCTAGGTAAGCAAACGAGACATGTTGCTTAGTGCGCTGAACGATTTGTTAGCTAAATGACGAACTGTCATCCACAACTGTCATCGAGAAACGTATATAGATGTCAAATATAACATTGTGTAATTGTGTACCTGTTGTATTTCTTTTCTTGGTCTGCGAACATATGAAAAATGAATTTATATATTTATTTTCAGATAGTGGGATTAATTTGGAAGAAGCTATATTGACTATAACAAAATATTTCAAATTTAATAATGTTATAAACATCCATCACAAAACTCTCAAAGCCTTTTTTACATGCGGTTGATAGACATACACCATATAAAGAAATAGAAAAAGTTCAAGTTAACTTCATGTATGTAAAATTTGTATTTCCCGCCATTATATTTGACACTTAGCAAGACAAGCGAGAAAATTGTGGCTTGGATTGCTTGCGAGCAAATCAAGCAAATGCTAGGCTAGCAAAGTCGTTCAACAAATTTTACTTCCGGTTGCTTGTTTTGCTTGGCTTATTGAATGTACCTATTATGTTTCTAAAACGTCAAAAAAATTTCACTTGCTTGTAAAAATACATCTTATTGGCTTAAAGGATGCGAAATTTTTTTTATGACGTTATTTTGTCGAAATGAAACTTAGTAACTAGGTAGAATCCTGAATTTGGATTGGCTTATAAATTTATGAGTGAAATAGTCATTTTTAAATCATAAATTGCTTATATGTTTTTTATTGTCCCTTTTCCCATTATCTGCTGTACCTATATTTTTGGACAATGACAATATCGTATTTTTATCGCTCAATAAAATTAGCAAAAAACCATCAAATTTACTAAGTATCTTTAATTAAATTTTGTGTGAGTAGACATTCTAATCATTATTTTAGTTCATAAAAACGTTCTTCGCACATCATAAAACACTAGTTAACAGTTACTCTACAAATTGATTATATCCCTATGAAATTAGTGGTTATTAAACAAAATTAATATATGTAAAGTATGGAATTAAAATACATATAACATATTATTTTTAAATTCTTTCTCTTCAGTGGCCGTATCTGCTTCAACATCAGTATCACTTTTAAAATTAAATTCAAAATGGCGTACCGTTCGATGGATCTTGTTGCTGGCGTTGAAAATCAGATAGGCCATGGAAAACTAAATTTACACAATCATTTTAAACAGTTACTTATCTGTCATTTGAAATTAAGTTGCGAAAGTTAAGTTATACTGTATTTCAGATATGAATAGACTATAGGTGGCGCTGAGGAGCTAGCCTGTTTTATACCCATAAAACTTTTGAATTTTAATTGTTTCATTTTTGACATTTGATAGCTCGAAACATCAGAATTTGATTATTTTTACCTCCCGCTACCCTTGATAAGAGAGGTATAGGGATCGTGCTAAAAATCGCATATCGAGATTTCGGTAAATGACCGCGTTTTAAGGTCCCTAGAATCCAATTTTAACATTTTCACGATGATGTCTGTGTGTATGTGTGGATCCTCCTCTCTAACTCAAATACTATCATTCAGAAAATTTTGAAACCTTGTATTTCGAACTTTTTCTGTTATGGAAAGAGCCCATTAGATTTTGGTGAAAATCGGATAACCGGAAATAGCACTTTACTAGAAGTACAAAATAGTTTTTCTTCGAAAAATACCTTTAAGGGCCACTTTTACAATCGTTAGATAAACCTCGTATAACGCTATACCAGGTATAAAATTGAAAATTGTATTTTACAAACTCAGCTGCAATAAACACCAGTATTCCATGGAAATCGGTCGTATAAACCTCAGATAACTTTATCCCTTGTTATGGATACCACGTAAACACAAACGATGTGTTGTTATCCATACGTTTGACAGATGTCAATCAAATATTTCATCTTCACTGTCAGAAGCAAAAATAACATTTATATCATCTAACATCGTGAAAAATGCAAATCAGAAGGTAGAAATAATAACAATATTGAAGAAAAATAGTCTAACAAGAAGATAATTTTATTGTGTCAATACCAACCTAAAGTGAGTTAACGTAATTCTTGGTATAACTATCTGATAGATAAAAATGCATTGTAAAAGATAGTCTTGTTTATCGAAGGTATAATTACTAGGATAAAGTTATACCTCCGATAGCTATACCATAGTTTATCCATCAATTGTAAAAGTGGGCCTAAATGTTATTTTTTCGGGATTAATGTTATTATAAAAATTAAAGATTATAAAATTTTCTATAGATTTGCATTAATACTTTTTCTATATATTTTATGGATAAATTTATAAAATTAACTATAATTTAAATCCCAGAGTCTACGCTTTAAACAAACAAAACGCAGTTATTCAAATGTATGTAACTGAGAGATAATAAATGTCACTATCAAAGAACTAATCATTTCAAAATAATACTCGTATTTAGAACGTTTTAAAAAGAAAAAAGTAAATAGAACAATAGAAAAGGAATTCAATACAGTTTCCAGCATAAGTAAATGTGTAGGTTTGTATAATGTTTAAGCTAATCCTCATATTTGGATTAGTCAATTCTATTATATCCCGGTATTTAAAATTTGATATACATTTTATTATAGCTCCGGTGGCTCAATGGTTAGGGCAGCGCCTCATGTCATGAAGGCCATCGGGGCTCTGAGCTCGAACCCCAGTAAGGCATGGATGTGTGAATGTGAACCCACTCTGTAACTGGGGTTTAATGCCGTTGAGGGGTTTAAAAAAAAGGTAGTTACTTGGATTAGATTAGACTATATTTTAAAAAATAAACTGTCAAAATTAGTCAAATTCGCTAAACCAAAAATAAGGATTAACTTAATCTTTTTTTGTGACTGGGACTGTAAATGGCGGGAGGTATTGTGTTGGCCACGCCAGATTTTTTAATTCTTTAATCTGCGTTCGTAGCTAGGTCCAACAAAATAAGTACGCATCTAGCGCTAATTTTTGCTAGGCTAGCGCTATCCCGGATCCCGGCTGAACGCAAGTATTATCTTTACAGTTAGGAGAATGTCCAACCTCTAAAAGTTAGGAATCGAAACAGTACTATAAGTATTGTGAATAATAGTATATTATGTACTCAGGGACTAAAGTGCATAAAGTTAGTAACTATTATTGTAAATTAGATTGTCATTGTAATGTCATTTTGCAAAAAAAATATTGACATTATTATTTTAATTATTATTTCTTTATTGAGTAAAGAATATGTATAAATATCGATTAACAAATGGATTATTATTATCCCATAAAAGACTTTCACGACCACAAACATTTCTTCTAAAATTTAAATATGGTTGTTAATTATATATTTGATTCATGAATAAATGTTTTGTTACCTATTTTCCATTTCTTCCTGCACAAATATAAATAATAAATTAATTAACCCTTCCATTTGCTAACATTTGACATTTACGGATTGAATAACGACAAGTGAATCCTTATCGTTCATGAACTACTTAAAATAACGACAATACGATTTCAATATAACGACATTGGTTTTACAGAATACGCTTTTTGAAAATTATCGTTATTTAACAACTTTTTCATCATAACGATACGTTATGGTATAACGACATTCTTACAGAATAAGCCAGTTAATCCCTCTGGGACTGAATTTGAACTTTAGTCCCTGAAATGAGTGATTAGAATCGCTCTTTAGTCTCGTGAATGCGAAAAATATATTGACCAAAAATAAATCTGGCTGTATTATCAATCCAACATCCTTCGAAATATTTCCCATAACTGTTATCAGCAGATAAAAGCCGAAGAAACCTTTCACATATGATTAAATTTTTTCTTTCATATGTTTATATTTTTTTATCTTTATCTAAAAACATAAAATAAAAAAGTAAATTAAAAACGCAGTCACTACAATTGTATCAAGAGATTCCCCATACAATATGCATGTATGTAATGTTCTCAAGCGATAAGAAATTTGAATGATAGTTACACAGGATATGAGAGAGAAAGGAGAATTTTGAATTCTGTGATTGAAGAAGACGTGAATATTTTATGAATTAACAATGTTGCGTGCGTAATTTTTATTCATTCATATAAGAATGACATCTTTTTAACTTTACGGCTCTTGTTTTAATGCATTGCTGTTTACAAAAAGTGATTAAATTGTTTTGAAATGTTCGTTTGTTAAAGTTAGATAGTTTTGTTTGATGATTTTCAGTAGACAAAATAAATAAATGAATGAGCTCAGCGCGTTAGAAGTTATTAGTTTGTTTATTAATGTATCATTTGTTTTCTTGTTTTTGATTCGGGTGTGTAATATTTGTTGTGTCTTTAAACGAAAAATAATTGTAAGGTGACATGTTTAATGAGAAATAATTTTGATATATTAGAGAAATAAAATAAAATTATTAAGAATTCTGTTAATGCTTACGCTACAATAATTTAAAAAATTTAGATACCAAAGTGAAAAAACCAAATAAACATTGGTGCCATAACGTTTCCTGACAGAGATTCCAAGGATTTTTTTTTTTTAAATAGGTTAGTTTTATTAATTTTTTATTGGGAATCATAGAACTGCATGCGACATCAGCGGAATTTTAGGGGACTAAATTAATGGCGGCCAGTAGGACATGTCAAAAATGTAAACGTCAAACATCATCGTTTCGTTTAACATAAAAAGATGTTCTCGAACTTAGATTTTATAATTTCATTTGAAATACAACAAATTTTCAAAAAGTGCATCATTAACAATTAAACAATAATTTAAACGATTATAAAACATTTCTTAGACAGAATGTAATATTTCGGGAGTTACTGTTGATTAAGCCGCTCTAATTTAAAATTTATGTTCTTCAAAATCTCAATTTCTCCTATATTTGTTCTTGAAATCCGGATCGATATTAATTTTCTTAAAAAGTAGCTCACAAATGTCAATTATTTTCTCATGGTTATTGTTCCTTAACTCTTGGTGATTTTGAAAAAATATTAAAGTGATTTGCCAAAATTTTTCATAGACAGCTGATTATTTTCTTCTATTGCTCTTAGTAAATTATTTTTCTTTTCTTCAGTCCACGCAGTTTTTGTTCTTGTCCTCTTCTTATGATCCATCACTTTTGAATTTTGAAAATGCACTATATGAACTATAAAAGATTTTGGTCTAGGACGTTCAGAAAATAAGTTGGTAAACGTATCACACACATTTCTTAAACAAACTAATACATTAATAACAGTATAGTAAATGTTGCATCTTAGCTGAAACTCACGGTATATTTCTTTATTTACAATATTCCTTTTTTACCTCCCGCTGCTCTTGGTAAGGGAGGTATAGGGATCGCGCTAAAAATCGCATATCGAGATTTTTGTAAATGAGCACGTTTTAAGGTCCCTACAATCCAATTTTAACATTTTCACGATGATGTCGTGTGTATGTGTGCATCCTCCACTCTAACTCAAATACTATCATTCAGAAAATTTTGAAACCTTGTATTTCGAACTTTTTCTGTAATGGAAAGAGCCCATTAGCTTTTGGTGAAAATCGGATAACCGGAAATGGCACTACTAGAAGCTCAAAATAGTTTTTCTTCGAAAAATACCTTTAAACATTATTTTTTCGAGATTAATGTTATTATAAAAATTAAAGATTATTAAATTTTCTATAGATTTGCATTAATACTTTTTCTGTTTATTTTATGGAAAAATTTATAAAATTATCTAAAATTTAAATCCCAGAGGCTAGGTTTTAAACAAACAAAATGCAGTTATTCAAATGTATGTAACTGACATATAAATGTCACTATCAAAGAAATAATCATTTCAAAATAATATTAGTAACGTTTTAAAAAGAAAAAAGTAAATAGAACAATAGAAAAGGAATTCAATACAGTTTCCAGCATAAGTAAATATGTAGGTATGTATTTAGATTAATAAAAATTAATAATTCACAAAAATGTTTAAGCTAATCCTCATTTTTGGATTAGTGAATTCTATTTTAAGCCGGTATTTCAAATTTAATCTTCATTTTATTATATCTCTGGTATCCAATGGTTAGAGCAACGCCTCATGTCATGAGTGCTCTCGGGGCTCTGGGTTCGAATCCCACTAAGGCATGGATGTGTGTGAATGTGAACCCACTCTGCAATTGGGATTTAATCATGTTGATTAGACTATATTTTAAATTTTAAGAAATAAACTGTCAAAATTAGAGTAAAATTCGCTGATCCAAAAATAAGAATTAACTTAATCTTTTTTGACTCGGGCTGCAAATGGCGGGAGGTACTGTGTTGCTAAAGATTTCCAACCTATGGGGTGGAAGTGAAATATGTTAATTCTCACCCAACAGATTGTCATTGCAGTTTGGACTGACGTATTTATCTAAAGGTTTAGAAATCGACATATTACTATAATGATTGTGAATTATATCTATAATCAATTTCTTATTTCGCTAAGATATTCGCAACTTAAAATTTAAGAGGGCACGAGTCTTCCAACATCTTGAGTGAAAACTATCCGGTTTTCCGCTCGACCCCAAATAATTTCCGATACAAAATGCACCATGAGGAAAATTTGATTTCCTGAAGGGTCATCTTGCTTTTGCAATTCCTCCCATTCCACCGTCAAGCGTCCATTCATGCTTCCTCCTCCTTGTCTCCCACTCGTGGCGGTCGCCTTTCCGTCTGACATGTGTTTGTTGTGTGGCCCCGTTACCCACACGACACGGACACACACATACACATACGAGCAGCATGGCGAGAAATGAGGAATTTCACGGTAACGGGGCGAGGGAACGTGCCACGGTATTTTGTTTTTTAATTAACAAAGATCGATAGCCGATCAACACCTGCCACGCGGGCACAGCCGCGACCAACGGAAAATTTCATTTAATTCCACCAAATTTTAGGGTCTACTTGTAAAGGGTTATTTACAACCAAAAGGGTTTTAATTATTTCTGAATGCTCTCCAGGTGACAAATATAACAGTTTTTAAAAGATATGTTATTTATTCACTCGTTTAAATTTTGACACATGAATACATAATAACTAAGGACTAGTATTTTCGCCTGTGCATAACTGACTGTTAAGTTCATGACAATCTCATTCAAAAGTTTTACCAAGTAAAGAATTCATAAAAATATTTTTATTAGTTTAGGGATATTAAGAAAATTAAATTATTGTAACTATCTTATAAAAATAAAAAAAAAATTAAGAAATATTAAGAACGGTTAGGACAGTTATATCCTAGTCGGCCAAAGAAAGAACTGACACCATTTGTGATGTGTTCTGGAGGTATCTCCTGTGCTGCAATACTCTTTTTATATTTTGCGTTCATAATGAAGTCATTACGATACGCAATTGCGTATCGTAATGACCTTCATTTCGATACTCAATTTTTTGTTTTAAACGGTTGGTACTAGATGACGTTTCTTTAACCCATTTTTACCTAATTTATTTTTAGTTAATTGACAAGTCATTTTAATAATATAATGTCGATATTATTATTTTTTTTTTATTTAGGGAAGATTATTTAAATGAAAATGTACAAATATAATCACAAATTGAGTAAGTAAATGTTAATATAATGTTCGAATTAGTCCACATAGATGGACCTAGTAGTACTAAAAATTTGTAGATTGAACCTTTGAACGATAGAAAATTATTTTTAATTAATTTTAAAGCAAGTTTTAGTTCAAATATAAGAAAAAATAAAAATTTCCTGTACACTGAGGCTGAAAGGTTTAAATTGTCAAACGTCAAAGCTGGAAGATAAGAAATTTCAATATAACCTCAAAATATCTTTTACTTAATAAATCACTTTATTTAATGAATATAATAATAATAATACATATTTTCGTCTTACTTTGCATTTCAAAATAAGCAATCAAAACATTCTCTGTTACGCCTTTGACATTATTTTCTTTACACCATGTGTCTAAATTTGCAAATTCTTTCTCATAAATCTCGCGCGATTTTTTAGGAAGTAGATTATTTACTGTAGTCTGAGCTATATTACGTAGCCCAGGCGGAGTGCAACTGATTTTATCTTCCATGATTACACTAAATTCACGTAAATTTGTTCGTAAATATTGAAATGACATGAACTTTCAAATAATAATTGACTGTGGTCAATTCAATTCAATGTTACCAACTACAACATTTCACTTACAAATTTCCCTAAATCAACTCGGTTTAATATTAACAGTTTTTTAAAATATTTTAGTTTGCAGAAGGTGCAAAATATAAAAAATAGTATAAAGAACTCATTTTATAAGACTTTCTTTCGCACTTGTCAATTAGAAAACTCGCTAACGCTCGTTTTCTAAATTTTGACGCGTGCGAAAAAAACATGTCTTATAAAACACGTTCTTTAATATACTATTATAATGTTGCATTTTAAAATGGACAAATATTACATTGCTGTCATTTTTCGACAGTAATGAATAACCAAGGAAGTGATGAACCATATGTTGCATTATAAAATAAATTCTCTGTATCCGCAGAATTCATTGGCGGCGCTGTAAGCGCACCTGTCATGGCGGCCAGTAGGACATGTCAGGTTTGTTTATATTTTGAACGAACGCTTTCTGACCCAAAATAATGTTAACAGTTCAAATCATCACGATTTTTAAATTTGTTTAGTCGAATCCTTTATTAAGAAACTACTTGTGGCGTAACTCAACTTACAACAATAATTCTGCCTTGGAACTGCAGTCTGCAGGGACAAATATTAGTAAAATCAATGAAACTATAAATTTTATTTATAAATACTGTCAATAATTATTGTCTTAAAACTACATACCTGCAAAATTGTTTTACAATTACTTTTTGTGAAATGCAAGGAGCAGACACATTTATGTATCAGAGTAGAGTATTCCGATATTTCATTTTCTTTTCCAAATGTTGAATCTATCAAGTTTTTCATCTTTGCCAAAAAATTGTCTAGAATTTTTGTTGTACTCGTACACAGTTTAACCCAGCATTTTTTGTTATACATTATGTTCATTTTCTTTAATTAACTTATTTTTCGAACATATTCAAAAGACACTATAAAATCAAAGTGTGACACTTATTTTTCTGTAAATGAAACGATGGTTCTTGACGTTTACATATTTGACACGTCCTACTGGCCGCCATTATTTTATACAACTTGTTCCATTTTTTAAGCCATTCAGTATTGTGGAGAATAGTGAATAGTGCATAGTTTTGAACTCTCCGGCTGGCTGAAATTGGAGACAAGAGACAAGTTTGCCCAATGTAATTTCGGCTACTTAAAACTGGCGTTGATGTCAGCGCCATCTGCTGAATGGCTTAAATGGAGCAGAATATAATTTATTCCAAAATATACTGGTGTAATGAATCAGTCCATCAAACATATTCCAGTGGCGCGTCAATAATTGTTTGCTAAGGGATAGTCGAAAAGTCTGAATAGGGGATTACAGCTCAATCGAATTAAAAGGAATTAATAAGAAATGTTGAAAGTAGATGCTTAATAATCAATATTAATAAAGAAATAAAACGATACAATTGAAATACTTCGGAAATAAGGGGGGTTTTGTTTTAGCAGCTCGTCACTCATATGAAATATATATTATTTTGATTGGCGACTCAAAGACCACCTATAAATATATAACGAATACCGAGTTAGGGGGTGGAGTCTGCTACCAATGGAAGTAGACAAATTCAAATAGCGGACACGTGGCTACCAGTGCAGTATTGCAATTCTCAATCAGTTTTTATTTGAACATAAATTTCTCGCATTAAACTTAATAATTTTGATACACTTGCAATTATAAAGCATGTAGACTTGTACAGTATTACAATATTAATTTGTTTTTTATAAATATAATTTAAAAATAGCATACATTTCAAGAACATTTTAGATCCAAGAAGAAAACAGTTTTATATAAAAACTTATATTCGTAACGTCACGTCTATATTTTCAAACTTCGGGGACCATAACTCGCTTATTAGTAGGAATTTTTACCGGATTTTCTCCAGAAGTCTTAGTTTTACTTATACTTTCTGATGAAATTATAAAAAAAAAATGGTGGAATCCCCTATTCGATTTAATTTTTGGAGATCAGCTGAAATTATCTTACATTGAATTAAATAAAAATTTGATAAAGAATTATTTGCAGGTAATATAAATATATAAACAAATCCCTCTGAAAACTGCTCTCTGCGGCTATGCAAGTCTTAAAAGGGATTATCGAAAGATTTATTGAGGTCTTTCTACTGTTTGTTATTGTTAGAGAAGTAAATTTTGTTCAAGGTACAAAGCTTGCAGCATTGTATGAGCTATCTAGTAAAGTTATGTCTTATAAAAATCCAATTCTATTCTTGCAAATTTTGATTTATTATTCTAGCTCATTTCGAGATGAAAGAACAGAGCCCAAAAAAATTAAAAGGTTATTCAGTAATTGTTTGATCTCTTGGAATTTGGTCAATCAGCAATATCCTTTTAGCATCCCAAAAAATTGACGCCAACGAATAAAACTACAGAATCACAGATAATTTATGGATTATATCTTTGTAGATATCAATATCAAGTGATAAATATGGTTTTAATAATAACATATTTTCTGCAGCATAATGCATCAATAATATATGAGCAAGCACTTCAGAATATGCTGATATGATAATTATGATATTAATATTTAACATGGTACAATACATTCGAGTAAAACGACGTTTGTAATGTGTATTACTGTACTATAGATTTTATGGATATAATATTGGTCTAGTATCCCACATTCGTAAACACTAGTCTATAAATTCAGTGCGAATAAAAACATTTTACTGTTTTCCGTTATATCTTTTCTATGTATTTTTTATTGTATAAGTTTTGGAATTTACTATTTATGTGAAAAATAACCTAAAATTATCTTCGTTTCTAATAACACCCTGAAGATTGAGGTAAACAAGATTTTCTGCATAGTTATTAGGAAAATATTATCGTAAACATAAATATTTTAAATGCCCGTAAAACATTTTTATGTGAGAAATTTTGTATTTTCTAAAATGTAACATAATAGTTAATAGGAAAATTATTATCAAGTTTTTCAGTATATTCGTAAAGACTAGCACGGTAAATAGAATAAGCAGATATCGTATACCTAGTAAAATTAATAAATGTTAGCGTTAGCCATTTTGTCGTAACATGCTGTACGAATAAAAAAACCAGTAAAACCACAATTTGTATGCGGGTATTACTCTTTGTGAATCATAACTCTAACCATAGGGATATTATATGTATAGTTATATTTATATATATAGTGTTTCACAAAAATCAATATATACTCTTGATCTTGTCATGAAATCAAGACAAGACCAAGACAAGAAGTATTTTTATTTCCCAAGTCAAGAAAGTATTGTCAAGAATCAAGATTTCTTGTCAAGAAATCTTGATTTCTTGACAATATTGCCAATCTGCATTTGTATGTTTTGTGTCTAGATCCTCTTAACGCTCAACTTAAATACTATTATTAAGAAAATTTCGAAACCATGTATTTCTACCTTATTCTAATATGAAAAGAGGAAAGAAGCCATTAGATTTTAGTGAAAATGGACCTATTAAATTAAAAGAGATATATATTAATAAAGGTGTATTAGGTTTGCACTGTGACCAATCAGAGGGCAGAGTTTATATCCCTATCTAAACACTAAACCAACGATATTTTCTTACGTGAAATGAAGTATGATTAAAATTAAATGACGAGAGGTATTTTGCTGTACTGGCCACATCATATTTTTATTATATTTCAGAGAGAGAGAAATATTATTTTGGGATAAAACCAATTCCGAATCTGATTTACTTTTCTTTGAACACTTATTGTTTTAAATAAAAAGAACGGAATATCGAAATAACACAAAAAATAACCAATGACCAACAACTAGTAATATAATGCATGCGCAACCAAAATCAAAGTAACATTATTTGATTATTTAACTAAAAGGGGCAAGGGCAGACGCAGACGCCAACGTTACATTTGAGCGTTCCGATTGGATAAAGCGATATAGAAAAATGGGATTCCCCTAAAATATTAAGAAACAAGAAATATCAAGAATTCTTGAAACAAGACAAGAATTACGTCGCCAAGAAATGAGCAAGACAAGAAATTTTTATTTTCTTGTCTTGAAAATCAAGCCAAGACAAGAAATGATCATCAAGACAAGATTTCTTGTCTTGATGAAACACTACACAATTATTTCTTTTGGAAACATTTCCCTATATTTGATTTGAAAGGAAACTGACCCTTATGTATTCCGTTATAGAAGATTAGAACTGTACTCAATACCAGGAGCCATTTAAAATGACATTTAGCAACAGGATTCAGGGATGTATTTAAAAAATCTGATGTGGCCAGCACATTACCTTCCGTCAGTTCTATGTATTTTGTATAAATGTCATACAGAAACTTCCTTCCAAAAGATTTAATTTCTTGTACATTACCTTAAGGCAGGTGTATGTATTTTATACAAATTCCATACAGAAAGCAAAAGGTCCTATATTTCCAGTAAAATTATAACTCAACCATACTGTCAACTGCACTTCACAATGACACCTTTCAATTAGAAATTTCTTAATGCAGCAGCTGTTTCCAGACTTATAACATAGCTGGCTTGATATTTAATTTCTTTATAATTTTTTAACTCTATCCATTTAATATGAAGTATAAAATGCATTCAAATCGTATAGAGAATAAAATATTCTTTAATATTTATAATAACATTAAATGTGAAAAAATGATATTTAACATCGTTTTTTCAAGAAAAACTGTTAAAATCTTCAAATGAGGGTACTTCCGGTTGATCAATTCTAACCAAAATCTAATCAACTCTTCACATGGATGTAACGAAGAGGAATACGAAAGAATTATAATTTTTGGAATTGTAGTGTTTGAGTTATCGCATTAGAAAATTTTGTCACACACAGACACACACACATACAGACATCATCGTAAAAATAGTAAAATCGTACTCTTAGGACCCTAAAACGTGCTTATTCATCAAAAACTCACCACCGAGTATTTTGATCAAAGACAATACCTTCCTTACCTAAAGATGATGGAAGGTAAAAATTTAATACCGCAAATTCTAGTTCGTTCGTCTCAGGTGTAAGCAACCCTCGAGTCGGAATTACTGTTACAGGAAATTCAAAATAATCCTATTTCATAGAATTGTCCAACTAAATAGTTTAAAGATAAATATATTTTGTTATAATCAACATAAACGAAAAATATTTAATAGTATATTAAAGAACGTGTTTTATAAGACATGTTTTTTTCGCATGCGTCAAAATTTAGAAAACGAGCGTCAGCGATTTTTCTAATTGACAAGTGCGAAAGAAAGTCTTATAAAATGAGTTCTTTATACTATTTTTTATATTTTGTGCCTTCTACTATAACATTTACTTACTCAATTTGTGATTATATTTGTAACCATTTGTACATTTTCATGTAAATAATCTTCCCTAAATAAAAAAAATAATAATTTCGACATTATATTATTAAAATGAATTGTCAATTAACTAAAAATAAATTAGGTAAAAATGGGTTAAAGAAACATCATCTAGTACCAACCGTCTAAAACAAAAAATTGCGTATCGAAATGAAGGTCATTACGATACGCAATTCCGTATCGTATTGACTTCATTATGAACGCAAAATATAAAAAATAATTTAAACGTCAACTTTCATTCGCTAGTCATACCATACATCTTCATGACAAGAAGATATGTGTATACCGAAACGTCGTGTTTGGGAGAATACCTTAAATACTGTGTGACAGAGGTTTCGATTATTATTTAACCTCGTATAATATGGGAGCAGTGACCAGCTACTATTTAATGTGCATTTATGTATGAAAGTAAAGAATGCTCTGAAGAATGCATACCAACCGGTATTTTGAAGGCAGCATTATAAGCAGTGCAGCAAGAAATTGTTAATTTCACATATTTAATGGATTTTTTTCAGGCTTCGACTCATCGTTATGAATGATGGTACGACCACCATCTCTTCGCCTATGTGTTGGCTATCTTATGGAGCATTGCTAATGACAAACACTAATATTTGTGTACGGTTGGAGTAGAGTGGGTCGGCTCGGAGTCAGCGTGTGATGTTTGCGCTGTAACGGGCCTCGCATTCCAGGCCGAAGCGAGAAGATCCGGAAGCGAGCCGAGTTCTCACACCCGCCATGGCCTCAATCCGACCTGGGGGAGCTGCAAGGCAAGGCCAATACCAACGACGACCACAACAATTTCTAACATATCACATGAATCGCACAATATTGTAAACAAATGAGAGAGGTAATTAAATTATGTGACCATCAGTTGTGATTTTGACGGTCCAGATTTGAATCCGACCAAGTGTTCAATATTTAAAAGCGACACGTGTTTCTTTAATAGCAGGCCCGTAGCCAGGATTTTTTTTCGGGAGGAGCTTCGAAATTTTAGGAAATGGAGGGGAGGAGTTTTATTATAATTTTCCTTTATCAGGCCTGTATCAAGAACTTTTTTGGAGGAGGGGCTCTTAAAAAATGAAACACGGATTATTACGAAAGTTTAGAACAAACAAAATTTATAATTTAGTATTTTATGTACCAATTTAAACTAAATTCATTAGAATTTCGGGAGGGGCTTCAGCCCCTCGAGCCCCTCCCCTGGCTACGTGCCTGTTTAATAGACAATACCTATTGCATCGAAATGAAATGTCAAATTAAATATTATATATTTTGCACTCATAATGAAGTCATTACGATAAGCAATTGCGTATCGTAATGACCTTCATTTCGATACGCAATTTTTTGTTTTAGACGGTTGGTACTAGATGACGTTTCTTTAACCCATTTTTACCTAATTTATTTTTAGTTAATTGACAATTCATTTTAATAATATAATGTCGAAATTATTATTATTATTTTTTATTTAGGGAAGATTATTTACATGAAACTGTACAAATGGTTACAAATATAATCACAAATTGAGTAAGTAAATGTTATTGTAGAAGGCGTAAAATATAAAAAATAGTATAAAGAACTCATTTTATAAGACTTTCTTTCGCACTTGTCAATTAGAAAACTCGCTAACGCTCGTTTTCTAAATTTTGACGCGTGCGAAAAAAACATGTCTTATAAAACACGTTCTTTAATATACTATTAGTGAAAAACTATTTTAATATAATCCAAAACTTTTCAAATTTGGTATATAAGACTTTTATGTCAATTGGAATAACATACTAGATTTTGGTTAAAACAGGCTGACCGGAAGTGATATATTACATGAAGTTGTATAAGCGAGATATGTAAATTTAAAACTTATATACTTTTTGGTTTTTGTTATGAAGCTTGCTATGGACTAGGACAAAAATAACAAAAAATAAAAAATAGACGTTAATGTCATATTACGTCAAACACGTGCAAATTTATACTTGGTTCTATACTTCATATTGGTCTTCCGTAAAGATTTTGTTTAACAGTCGCTTAAAATTTAAGGCTTGTTGGTGCAACTGGGCATTAGTCTCATTAGTATTTTCATCTCTGATTGAAATGTCTGTTAACTTTAATGACTGTTAAAACGAAAATATCGAATCGAAAAATTGACAGATTTATAATTTTTACATGTTATAATATCGATGGTATATTTTTTGTTTATAGACAGTTATGTTAACAAATAGTGGGCGCGTGCCCGAGTGTCAGGTCGCGAATCTGGGGAACCGGGTTCGATCCCGACCGACGCCAAATATATCAAATTTTAAATGGCACAAAATTTACTTCAGTGGTGCACTCTCCACGCCAGCAATGAGTAGCCGAGAGGTGGCGCCTGGTAAGCGCCCGCACGGTGCAAATATTTCATCATTGCCGATATCTGTGTACAAAGCAGATTGGCACACCCAGCAATGGGTAATAAGTCGTGATGATATATTTATTTATTTATATCATAACTCGAAAACCAGCATGTTAAAAAAGAGCATCGCTACTCGAAAAATCATAAAACGTGCTCTAAATAGGTGCAACAATTTTTTTATTATTTCATACTTGGAAGTTATTTGTAAAAATAAAAAACTGCAAAATTTCGCCTATATACAGGGGTTAGTCACGAGAGAGTTACTTTGAAAGTCCAAAATACTAATAGCCAGACACTTGATACTATATTTAGTTTTATTTCAAAATGACAGGATTATCATTAAGCATGCAGGGAAACCAATCGTGGATTAAACATTCCATTTTTTTAAGAGAAGAAGCTTTTGCAAATTTTATTGCGGGTTGTAAACAAATTGACTTTGAAAGTAACTCTCACGTGACTAACCCTGTATCTAATGGCCTATGCATTTTTTAAAAATAACGACACAACACTAAACTGGCTACTTTATGGGCGTAATATGATCGAAACTGTAAGACTTACAGATCTGTAAATCTATAAATAAAAAACAAAATCGCAAAGAAAGTTGCCCCTTTTATGTATAAGTTTATATCAATAAACAAAAACAGATTTGTTTTTGTCAGTTTTTAATGAGGCAACTATTGTCTAATTTAACGGATATAGTATAAAAAAATTCACATCTTGCATTTGAATGGGTTTAAAGTTTAAAGTGCAAAATGAATTTGAATTTCAAATAATTCAATATTCAGCAACATTTCTTTTTTTATTACACCCCACAAAAGGTTAAATAAATAAATGAAAGATTTGATATTGTTCGAGTTTATTTAAATCTTGTTTACGTGTATACGTATCCTCTTTACAAAATATCTAAATCTGTGTTGAAAGTATGTTGTTTTGTAAATGCACCTAATTATGTACCGTACATTCCTGATGGAAAAGTGGTCGCACCGCACCGAATTCTATTTCCGTTTGGAGGTTAGGTTTCCAGGGCAATGTCAATGGCAGAAGTGGGAAAGGCCGAAGCGAACTAGCCTGAAGGATACCGAGGCAAATATAAATTATTTTCGTGTCGATATTATAATGAATTGAGAATGATCTACGATGCTACATTCTTTGCATTCCAAACTTAATGATTTGTTGTACTTTCTTTTCAAATATTTCGACGTATGCTAAATAGCTAGGCTCCATCGTCCATTTAAAAGTAAAGATGCTATGGAGAGATTTGAACCAATCTATTACAAATAGCCGCATGGTAAAATCTGCGGCTGGTAGTATGAACAACTGATTTAAGGGCGATTTTGCGAGCAGTTTACTAGCATTGTTTTGTCTCTGTCAATCGTTTATAGATTATTTTAAGGAAAAATACAATACAAATAACAGTTAATTGTACGCATCTTTTATTTGATGTGTTTTTCTTTAAAATAATCAACAATGCTAGTCAACATCAACAACCAGTCATTCTTTCTTAAAACGCTCAAATATTTTATAAAACGCGCCCAGATTGTCAAATCTTCGATGACAGCGTTATTCTAGAATCTGGCAACTCGTTTTCTAAAACGGCCACAATGTAAAATTTATAGTTGTTATAGTAGTTATAAAAATGAATAAGCAGAAGACGCACGTCATCAACCTGAAATAGTATATTAAAGAACGTGTTTTATACATGTTTTTTTCGCACGCGTCAAAATTTATAAAACGAGCGTTTGCGAGTTTTCTAATTGACAAGTACAAAAGAAAGTCTTATAAAATGAGTTCTTTATACTATTTTTTATATTTTGCGCCTTCTACAATTAACATTTCCTTACTCAATTTGTGGTTATATTTGTAACCATTTGTACATTTTCATGTAAATAATCTTCCCTAAATAAAAAAAAATAATAATTTCGACATTATATTATTAAAAAGAATTGTCAATTAACTAAAAATAAATTAGGTAAAAATGGATTAAAGAAACGTCATCTAGTACCAACCGTCTAAAACAAAAAATTGCGTATCGAAATGAAGGTCATTACGATACGCAATTACGTATCGTAATGACTTCATTATGAACACAAAATATAAAAAAACTTTATAAAATTAAATATAACTTGTAGAAATTATTGGGTGTTATTTATTTTCTAAAAAAGAAGAAATAAAAAATACTTGTACTAAGAAACGTAGGTATATATTAATGAAATTTGCCTTTATTTCTAAGTCAATCCTTATTCTTTTTAGGAAATAAAATTGTTTTTGAAATAATTGTAGTTGATTTTTATATCATAACGGTAGCACTACTGAGAATGTCCATGTTTACATTGAATTTAAAATCGATCAAATATCGATCCTGTCCCTGTCACTTGATTGTCAGGTGATTGTCATTTCATCTCATCCAGGCACGAGTGACTTGAATTAATAGAAAAAATTGTAAATATGAAAGTAGTTATATATTATTGTTTTGTAAAAAATTTATAGTACTATCAATTTGCTGTCAATAAAATATATCAATATATCGTTCTAGTTTATCTACCTATTGTATTAATTACAACAGTTTCTTCTGAGTTAAGTATTTGTGAGTTTTGTCTTGTGCTAATGAATTACTGCAATGCCCAATTACCGGAAAGGCTGACTAGGCTTTGGGGGCGCACAATTTTCTCATTTTATTATAGTTTTTGAGGCGCTTTGATTTGGTTAGAACTAAGACAACCTAAACCAGGCCCTGAGTATTATTGGTTTGTTTTAATAAGTATTACACGATAATTCATCTGCTTGTATTGTATACAGTAAGTTATGCAACACGCATTGCAATTTCTAATATAAATTAGTACCCCATGGAAACGTAGTAATAAGTGCCGTCATTATCTAGTAATATTTATTGATGACGTGCGTCTTCTGCTTGTTCATTTTTAATTTACCGCCTAATTCACATTCTGGTTAAAACATTTTTGTCATTTTATAAAACGCCTAACTTCAGTTCTGATGTCGTAGGAGATTTACAAAAACAATCGTTTTATAAAATGCCAAGTCATTTTCGGAATGAGAGAGCGAATTGAAAAATAATGATTTTTGGATTTAATATACTTTAAACTAACCTAATCTAGCGCATAAAACTAGGTCCAAATTTAGTAGGTTAGGTTATGTTAAATAATATTTACAAAAATTGCAAAAAAAATGTCCAAATGTTTCGTTTCATAAAACGACTAGACATATTGTAAAACAATGTGAAGTAACCAGACATTTTTTAAAGACGAATTTTACAATCTGGTACAACATATCTACAGCACATGTATGAAATCCAGATCATAAAAAGATGTTAGATTTCCAAGAACACTAATAAAGTAATTATTTTATCGAAATGGTTTCCAATGTGGTATGTAATGTTCTCACGGGCATGTAAAGGCTTATCGTCCCGCAGATGAAAGATTGGAATTTTAAGATTCGCTGATTCATATCTAAAATGGTCTTAAAAGCGTAATGGAATCTTTATGCCGGGCTTCGAGCAATGATATTAGAATAAAATAGTGTGGACTAACTAGCCATTTGCATTCACAACGACCGGGTTCCAGACGATTGTGCTCAAGGTTAAAATTTGGAAGATTACTACGAATTTTTAACGAGAATCTTGATTACAAATAGTCGGCATGACATACAAACATGTCACTCTGTCCACACTGCCAAAGAAATCATGATAAAAATACAAGAATTTGCTAAAATAACTCGTGTATGTGTGTCTGTGTGTGGGAAGTAGCAAAATATTTTCGCGAACCAACTTCAAAAGAATAATTAAAAAGGGAAAATACCCACAACGGTACTTTCACGCATTTCGTTTTGCTAGAAAAGCATTGGTATGGCATGGCATAGCACTGGCGCCGTACAAGGTAAACTGTGAGAACAAAAATTCCCGAGACTTTTCAGCGAAATTCTTTTGTCAAAGAATCCAGGTGAACGTTGCTACCTGCACTTTTTACAACGTTCTAACTTCATAAACCCTAATGTGAAATTTTTGTTGAACAGAATAGATTCCCACGGATCTTTACACAAAAATAACATTAATGCATTTCATTATGTTTCACGAACCTAAAAACATTATCACAACACTACTGTTTTATCCAAATAATAATAAAAACCATAAACATGAGAACACGGGAGTGATAATGTCAAGAGATAAATATACACACACAAACATCCCGCTATCAGCCGTTCTTTCGAAGAAATGTTTTGAAATTTATGAAATTGTGAAATAAGTCAATGACACCGCGCACACTTGAATCTAGATAGTGTATTTATGTGGTATGTTATGTACCGTTCGTAGCTCATGTGTAATGCGGATGACACCGATCAACATACACAGTAAAGAACAGAACAGAGACGACAAAACTAGAAAAGAAAAGCAATCTTACTTAACAAATAGTTTCCGGTAGTGGAGAGTGTATCCTGTCGGAGTCATGTGGTGGGCCACACGTGCGGCGTGGCCCCGCGCTTCCTGTGCCGACACCGCCCCGCCCTGCGCCTACCGGAAGCCCAGCGGCAGCGGTTCGTCTTCACCAAGGCATCACCATCACAATATCCTTCACTTCCAGCACAAACACCTTTTGCCTGAGCTTGCATTTTGCTGTTGGAGAAATCGGCAGTTTGTTATGCGCGCCTTGCGCGTCACGCTTCGCACTACACCCCGCGCACACAACGTAAACAAACAAGCCCAGCACCAAACACACAGTTCTGATCAAAAATCTTCGTGTTGCTCACACAGATTCACACTGCACTAATCTTTTGAAATTAAAAACAAGTAGGTTTATGACGCGGGCGTCTTGTCTTGTTCTAGTCGTAAGTAAGTTGTACGCATTTAGAGTGCTCATACCGTACGACATATACGACTGGGTCGGGTAGGGAACGGGCAACAGAGAGCGTGTGAAGTGCGCGCGCTGTCGGGGCGGCCCCCACCACCGCACGCGCCTCCGCGCAACCCACCTCGGCGCGCGAGGAATGGACTCGCCCGGAAGTTACGTCGATCGGCGGCAGCGGGGCAGCCTTTCAAACGGTTCGGTGTGTTGTGCGACGCGATGCTCAATTTAAATCAAAAGACAATGTGCACACACATGTGATGTGAAGTAGGTGTATGGGTTGGATGGGTGTCGGGTGGTGTAGTGCGACCCGACGA
This sequence comes from Harpalus rubripes, assembly GCA_963082715.1. Classification (NCBI taxonomy): domain Eukaryota; kingdom Metazoa; phylum Arthropoda; class Insecta; order Coleoptera; family Carabidae; genus Harpalus; species Harpalus rubripes. Next base: position 66,748,180 of record OY720452.1, read on the forward strand.
CAATGAACTTGGCGCGGGAAAATCGTCGCGAATAGGGCGCGCGGGGAAGCGACGCAAGGCAAGCCAGCGCCCTCAAGGCCAATCGATGCGTGCGCAATGCGTACGGTGCGTTGTCCTCCACAATTCGACTAGCGACTAGCGATGATGACGCACATGTTGTTTTACATAGACATCAATTCACTATACACCGCTTGCTACAGGACCAACAAACCCTAATCTACTTATCAGCCCTCTGATAACTCACCATTCCACTCCAAGGACATTCATGGTTAAACTGCTGTTCTCAAGTATTGCCAACTTTCTTGCAAAACTATTAAGAATATACCCAAACTATTGCCTAGGGGTATTGTTGAAATTTCGGTACACTTCGAAACCATAGTTTCTGTCGAATAATGGAGGTTGTGTCTGATCCTGATGTCACATTAAGAATTGGGAAAACTCCCCGTAAATACATGTCCAAATGGCGCACTAACGACATCTTTTAGTTTATAGATACACCACTTACATTAAATAATCCAAAGGACACGCATGCTTTATACTAGTGTTTTCAAATATTTAACAACCATACCTGAAAACTATAAAGAATATACCCAATTCTATGCATGGTGGTAATGTAGTATTTTTGTTACGCGTCGAAATCTTGTAATCATGTAGTATTTGGGAGTCTTCCCCGTAAATAACAATTCCAAATAAATGGCGCACTAACGACATCGCTTAGCTTGTATGGAAACATCAAACGTACATTAAATAATTTACTTCAATTTGGCGTTTCAGATTAAATATTAATATCATACTCCACTACCCTTAAAATTTAAGGCCCGGTATTTTCATCACTGGTTAAACTGTCTAATAATTTGCAAGATAAAACGAATAATACAAGATGCCTATTTTCTCTGTTCCCGCCTGAAAATTCATGAATAGGCAACCCATGCTACTTTTGAATGACTTGGTTTTTAAAATTTTATTTTTACTTTGATTATACAATTTACAGCGGTAATAAAATTTCCTATTTCCAGGTTGGTTAGGTATTACGAGACTATCTTTTAACCCTGTGTTAAAACGGCATTTATGAACAGTTCATTCTAGAGTCAAGTCTTATTCCATGTTTATTATAAATTTGTGAGTTAAGCTTGAGATAAACAAATCTTGTGGTGGTAAAAAGGCTACTGTGAATTTAACCCTTATTTATTATTTCCGCTGTTAAAGTACTAATATTTACCAAGTGGCTAGTGAAATATATTCCGTGTTCCCTTTTTATCTCCCGCTATCCTTGGTAAGGGAGGTATAGGGATCGTGCTAAAAATCGCATATCGAGATTTTGGTAAATGACCACTTTTTATGGTCCCTAGAATCCAATTTTAACATTTTCACGATTATGTCTGGGTGTATATGTGTGTGTATGTATGTGTGGATCCTCCACTCTAACTCAAATACTATCATTCAGATATTTTGAAACCTTGTATTTCGAACTTTTTCTGTAATGGAAAGAGCCCATAGGATTTTGGTGAAAATCGGATAACCGGAAATGGCACTTTACTAGAAGCTCAAAATAGTTTTTCTTCGAAAAATACCTTTAAATGTTATTTTTTTGAGATTAATGTTATTATAAAAGTTAAAGAGTATTATTTTTTTACATTTGCATTTTAAATGGCACAAAATTTACCCCTGTGGTGCACTCTCCACGCCAGCTATGAGTGCCCGTAAGGTGACGCCTGGTAAGCGCCCGCATGGTGCAAATATATCATTACCGATAACTGTTTACAAAGCAGATTGGCACACCCACCAATGGGTAATAAGCCGTGATGATATATATATTTTTTTTTGCATTAAAACTTTTTCTATATATTTTATGGATAAATTTATAAAATTATCATTTCAAAATAATATTAGTAACGTTTTAAAAAGAAAAAAGTAAATAGAACAATAGAAAAGGAATTCAATACAGTTTCCAGCATAAGTAAATATGTAGGTATGTACTTATTAATAAAAATTAACGATTCACAAAAATGTTTAAGCTAATCCTCATTTTTGGATTAGTGAATTCTATTCTATCCCGGTATTTAAAATTTAATCTTCATTTTATTATAGCTCCGGTGGCTTAATGGTTGGAGCAAGGCCTCATGTCATGAGTGCCCTCGGGGCTCTGGATTCGAATCCCACTAAGGCATGGATGTGTGTGAATGTGAACCCACTCTGTTATTTGGATTTAATCCTGTTGAGGGGTTTAAAAAAAGGTAGTTACTTGGATTCGATTAGACTATATTTTAAGAAATAAACTGTCAAAATTAAAGTAAAATTCGATAATCCAAAAATAAGGGTTAACTTAATCTTTTTTGTGACTCGGGCTGTAAATGGCGGGAGGTATCGTGTTGGCCACACCAGATTTAAAAAAAAATTCAGGCAGAAGCATATATTACAGCATAAGTTGTGAAAATTACGTGTCAATTTGTATTACAAACATTATTGATTTTTGATCGTACTCAGCGTGAATTGTAACAACTTTAAAATTGTTTTACGTCAAACTGGTCACACGTGCCACTACAAACCGCAAATAATTTTGTTTCGAATGTCAAACATCCTTTCCCGCTTCATTTCCTATCGATCGATACAAACGTTAATCAGGAAAAACCAACATCAACTCATTTGCGTTTGTGTATTAACGGAAAAATGAGCAGGATACGTAGTTGTATAATTCGCTTTGGAGGTTCACAATAAATTCTACGCTGAACATTGAAAATGGTGAACAATTAGAATTCAGTAGTTTGATTCGGGCGCCCTCTACGATTCCAAAGCGGGCGGCCAGCAAAGCTACTATTTCTACCTGCTTTCAACACCCTAAATTATAGTCTCAGTTACTTTATTTTATATCATATGTTTGTTAGATAAAATCCATGATTATATATTTGCAACCTTGATGAAATTCGCTGCAATTCAAAAAGGAATCTGTTGCACTGATAAGAAATTTATGTCAGGAAAATGTGGAATAAATATTGTGGGTCTATATTTACTTAACCTGATTATCAGAAAAAATGTACATACGTAATAAATTTTGTGCACTGATTTTGCATAATATATACCATTATCTATAAAAGTGTTAGGTTTCTCGAATATTTTCTAAAAAAGATAATTCTTTAATATACGCGCAAAAATGATGGCCCGTATTTACACACCACCATTTCTTGAAAGTAACTCCAATTAACTTCTATAATATTAAGTTATCACAGCAGAGGGTGATACACTTTTTATGGAGAACAGAAAGCAATACTGTTTTCCAAATAATTAATTCCCATATTTACAGAAATGAGTTGAAAACGAATGATAAGAAAATTTAAAAAAATATTATCCTACATCAGACGGATTATAGAAAGCGTCTAATTCTTTTCTTCAACGTATAATTTTTTGTAACTCATTATTTTGTGTTTAATTCGTGTCTCATTTCTAATGATTCTAATCAGCAAAAAGCAGTGCTTTAGTTACATTTTTTTTATTTTTTGAATGATACCGAGTCATCTTGAATTGTATTCTTACAACTGGGCCATGACAATGCGCCCCTACAGAAGAATCAATTACCAATTACTTATGTCGAGTCCTTCTTATTACATATACATATATACACATTTGTATATAGATAACAAGAGTTGTGTTATACATCAAATTTGTAGTTTTCTATGTCATATTTTCGTAATTCTCCCCTAAACCCTCCACTAAGAACTAAGCAATAATATTTATAGTCGGTCCACATAGTAAGAAGTATGTGGACTATATTCTGAGGCATGAATATGGTCCACCAATATTTATAAACTAACATTTTTCTTAGAACTAAATTTTTCGGAATCTTAAAGAGAGTCATCCTGGGTCATGAATCAAATTGGTTTATAAAATAGTATTTTATGTACCAAGGGCGTTACGATGATGATAATGCCAGGACGGCGACGAAGATCTAGCTCGAAGGCCTTTGGCCAGAGGGATAGATGTCATTCGATGGACATTATCATCCAGTAACGCTCGTGGTGCATACACTAGAGTATACGAAATAAGTTTCCATTTATAATAATTTTGATTACAATAATGCTTAAGCTTTGGCGTTGCTAAGGATTTTGTTTAATTGTTTTGTTTATTATCAACATTTATTTATTTTTAAAACATCAACGTTCTATATCGTTTGAGACTTAGTTTGAGATGATGAAAAGGGTGAATTTGATGTTTCGGAATATATTTTATCGAAACGGTGGAAAGAAATTATTTTGAATGCTTGAATATCAAAAATGAATTCAAACGTGGATAAATATCGTCCCCAAATAAAAATAGTGATCCGTCATCCGTCATAAATCAATGCGAAATATTGCAATCTGCAATTCGACGTACTTACTATGGGTGGTGAAAGTAAATTGCTTTTTAAGGCCCTTTTCATAAGCAATTTTAATTATTACAATTAAATTAAAAATGATTTCTGTGTTGTGTTTTCAAAGCTGTTTTCTTATTATAAATTGTTGTAATCAATTAACGTATTATTTGTTGTAATCATTCCTTATTATTATTGTAACTTTTACTGTAATGGAAAGAGCCCATTAGATTTTGTTAAAAATCGGATAACCGGAAATGGCACTTTACTAGAAGCTCAAAATAGTTTTTCTTCGAAAAATTCCTCTAAATGTTATTTTTTTTAAATTAATGTTATAAAAATTAAATATTATTAAATTTTCTATAGATTTGCATTAAAACTTTTTCTATATATTTTATGGATTAATTTATAAAATTATCTATAATTTAAATCCCAGAGCCTCCGCTTTAAACAAACAAAACGCAGTTATTCAAATGTATGTAACTGACAGGTAAATGTCACTATCAAATAACTAATCATAAAGAAAAAAGGAAATAGAACAATAGAAAAGGAATTCAATACAGTTTCCAGCATACGTAAATATGTAGGTATGTATTTAGATTAATAAAAATTAACGATTTACAAAAATGTTTGGGCTATTCCTCATTTTTGGATTAGTGAATTCTATTCTATCCATGTATTTAAAATTTAATCTTCATTCTAGCTCCGGTGGCTTAATGGTTAGATCAACGCCTCATGTCATGAGTGCCCTCGGGGCTCTGGGTTCGAATCCCACTAAGGACATGGATGTGTTTGAATGTGAACCCACTCTGTAATTGGAATTTAATCCCGTTGAGGGGTTTAAAAAAATGGTAGTTACTTGGATTAGATTAGACTATATTTTAAGAAATAAACTGTCAAAATTAGAGTAAAATTCGCTAATCCAAAAATAAGGATTAACTTAATCTTTTTTGTGACTCAGGCTGTAAATGGCGGGAGGTATTGTGTTGGCCACACCAGATTTTTCCTTCTTGTAATTGGCCCAAATTTAATGAACAAGAAAATGGAAATTCATTCCAATAAATAGGAAAATGTAAAATTTCTCTCCGTTTAAAGAGCAATAAAAATTCTGATTTTCCCTGACTGCATGTTAACCTCTCTGGCATGAAGGACTCAGAGCGTCAGCTTTTAGAAAAACAACTAAAATAGTTTTATTTCGATGGTATTATGAATCTGAAGAAGAAATGTCTATCTTTCCATAATGTTTTCTCTTGTTAATTTCCCTGTACCTGCGTATAGGTGTATGTATAAATATATGTATGGATGTTGTGTATGTGTGTGTGGGGTTGTTGGCAGTGGCTGCCCAGGGCAGTGCGGCCGCGTCAAAGGCAACAAGCTGAGAGAGGAATGTGGCGCACGTTGGCACGGACACGCCGGCTAAGCTTTTCCGAGAACTGACCGCTGTAGCTAGCTGCAGTCAGTGTGCTGTGCTGAGTGCATGCTGCACCGCTGATGTTGAAGCTGGTGCTGGTCAAGGAACGGACAGAGCAGCGAACGAAACGACAACAACGTCTTTAGCCCGCCAAAAACAGGGGAAAACCGAGATAATCAGCAAAAGCGGGGATTTCTTCAAAATAAAGGTGCATTCACAAATGAAAATTAGGTTCAAATTTATGGTTTATACTTTAGATTTAAAGACTTTGGCCGCATATTATGTAATGACTCCATCCACACTTCAGAATTTAGGATCTCTAAAGGTGCATTCACAAATGATAATTAGGTTTATGGTTTTTGTTTAGGTTTAAGTAAGTCATTCATAAATGTAAGTTTAAATTATGTGAAAATTAGTTTTGAAATGTACAGACATCTGTGCAAATGCTTCAAAACCAAGATTAAAATCAGTAGAGCAGTACTCAACACTTGTGCGCCGTGAAACTCATTCGATTGGCATTATTTCAAAGTTATGACAGTCTGCATGTTCTTCTCGCATTTGTTTAAAACGCCGAATCCACCAAGTGGATACTAAATAAAGATGGGTGTATATATCATTTCAGACTCGATCTCATAGGTGAAGTTTGTGACGTCAAACTAAATCATAAACCTAAAGTCTGGACCTTGAAATGTTTAGCTTTATGATTTGGATTTAGAGATCCTAAATTCTGAAGTGTGAATGGAATCATTACATAATATGCGGACAAAGTCTTTAAATCTAAAGTATAAACCATAAATCTAAACCTAATTTTCATTTGTGAATGCACCTTAAATCCAAATTATAAAGCTAAACATTGCAAGGTCCAAACTTTAGGTTTATGATTTAGTTTGACGTCACAAACTTCTCCAATGAGACGAGTCTGAAATGATATAGATATATACACCCATCTTTATGTAGTATCCACTTGGTGGATTCGGCTTTTTAAACAAATGCGAGAAGAACATGGATACCGTCATAACTTAATTGCTGAAATATAACAAATACTACCAAGCGAATGACAGTTTCATGGCGCACATGTGTCTTGTTGAGTACTGCTATACCGATATTTTAATCTTGTTTTTGAAGCATTTACATAAATGTCTGTACATATCAAAACTAATTTTCAGGTAATTTAATTTACATTTATGAATGACTTAAACCTAAACAAAAACTATAAACCTAATTTTCATTTGTGAATGCACCTTTAAGTTCTGCATACATAGTTTCAGTTAAAATTAAAACACATGGCGCTTGAAAGCCGGCCATACTGTCGATTTTATTTGACAGCTGCCAGTTGGAAATTTATCCGCTATTTTAATATTGGTCTGCATTCTGTCTATAATTTTTATCCCTAAACTTCGTAAAATGGACAACAAAGGATAATAACGTAGTAGATAAAAAATTCTAAAATTTGAATAACTACAATCTCCCTGCCATTTATCAACGGGTGCTATTTTGCAGCACGAAAAAATAAGAATAATTCACGACAAAATTAGCATTTTTATATAATGCACACCAAAGATTATAAGTAAAGACCAAAATTTTGTTCTATAGAGAAAAATATAATTAAACTTCACTAGCTTTTATGCCAATATACAGTGTTCAGAAAAAAATCTAAATTTTCATTTCTAAAATAAGATTCAAGAAGAAAATCTTTGATTTCTTTAGATAACATTTTTGACGATTTCTCCTGTCAAATTGACATTTAATTTTAAATACTTTTAAATTAAGACATGTTTCTTTGTTCATAGCCTACTCCGAGCTAAGATTTTTTTAACACACTGTATAAGAAAAATTTAATTTTTCAATTTTAACACTGAGTGAGGAATTTGTTTCTTAACTTAAAAAATGCGTATTGCCAATTGCCATAAAGGACGGTAATAGGAAAAAATATATGTTTTAAAGGCAAATAATGTAAGTGAACGACAAAATACTCGCTTTATATGTGATTTTTCTAAACTACCCTTAACATAACAAAACCTAACGCACAAAACTTGCGCCTACAAAACTCGGGTGTTAGGTTTTTTTTTTGTCAAGACATTATATATTTCCCCTTGATATGAAAGAGATGCCTCCATTTATAAAAAAATAGATGTGTTTTATTAGATAATTCTGCAATGCTCTTCCATGGGTTTTGAGTAGGGTTCATTTTCGAGCCGAGAATTCCCGGGAAATCGTTGGGCTTTGGACTATTTTGCCTTTGCCGTTTTGTGCTGCGATTATAATTATATAATATAAGTTTGTAAGAATTCAATGCTGAAAAGCAAGAATGAAATAAATAAATAAATAAAAAATAAATAAAAATAATATGTCAGCTTAGCTCTGAATTTCGTAAAAAATTTGATGTTTAAATTTTTAATTTGTTTTTTAAAGGAAGACAATTTTGGTTTATGTGAAAGAGATTTTGTTATTTTTGTTTTTTAAGAGAAGCTAATTTTGATTCCTAATGTTTCTTTGAAAGAGATTTTGTTATGTGTTTAGATTTTGTTTTTAAGAGAAGATAATTTTAGTTCCTAATGTTCCTAAAAAGATATTTTGTTATTTTTTGTTAGATTTTGTTTTCAAGAGAAGATAATTTAGTTAGTTCCTATGAAAGTTAAAACTATCAATAAAGGTTTTATGATTATTTTGATACTTTTATTTGAGAGAGAAAACCACTTAATTTGTTGATTTATAAGATATTTTTTATGATACATATTTTTAATTTTGTGACGACAGTTTTCATTATTTGACCCGAAAAAACATGCAAAAAAATACGTAAATGTATATTTCTTGACAACCCGAGAAGACCCGAGAAATTACCCTCGAGAATTCTCGAGACCCGAGAAATTGATATCTCGAGAAATCATGAACCCTAGTTTTGAGAGAAATAAGGATATTCGATTACCTCTAAGAACTCAAAAATTTTAACTGAAAGTATAACTTCTATTTACGATAAATATATCGTTTCCTCATATAATTTTTTAATTTCATTTCCTTTATAAAAATGTTCAAAAATATAACGGTAATCTTTTTAAAACCAATCAAATATTGCGTAGAAAAGAGGAAATTTAAAACAAAATTAATCACATACAATTGTGGTTTTATAGATAAAAAGAATTTGACTTAATATGACTAACTTTTCTATATTGGATCAAATTCGTTCATATCTTACCATTACAACAGAAAAACAAAAATTATGAATGAAATAGCTGAAAATGCTGCCTAATAAACTAATAAATTTCATTAAAAAATTTCATTAAATTGATTTTCTTTCGAAACGATCATCTTTAGAAAAATGTTAACGAGCGAATTTAACGACAGATATTAAAATTCCACACAGAACACAGCGACAACTTGGATATTAATTGCGCGAAAAATCCAATAAAATATAAGGCATCTGATTTGTTATTGTTAGTGAAAACAATAGAGGTTTTGGAGGCTCACGCCATTGGAATCGACATCGACACGGCTAACGAGATAAGACGAAACTAATTAGAGCGGAGAAATGAAGAGAGTTATCAATACGCAAGGAGCGGGAACCACAGCGCACTCATTATCGAAACAAGGCGGCGATAAAAAACGAAAAACCATGAATGAGATTTGGGATCGCGCTAAGCGCTGAGCTGTTGACCGCGGTGCTACATTCCGTTTCGCTCAATTCACGCACAAGATGCACTTAACAAGGCCATCATTGGGGGTGTACAGAATGTCTCATTTTCGATGTTTTTTTAAAGTATCTCGGCTCATATTTATGATAAGAGCAAAACCGTTTGCACATTCCAAGGTCAACTTTTTGAGAAAAGTTTAATAGTCACCACAGGAATTTTCGATCTTCTTTTATTTCTGAACTACTGGCAAAAACTCTTTTTTCGCTAATTTTTAAATAAATAATAGTATATTAAAGAACATGTTTTATAAGACATGTTTTTTACGCACGCGTCAAAATTTAGAAAACGAGCGTTAACGAGTTTTCTAATTGACAAGTGCGAAAGAAAATCTTATAAAATGAGTTCTTTATACTATTTTTTATATTTTGCGCCTTCTACAATAACATTTACTTACTCAATTTGTGATTATATTTGTAACCATTTGTATATTTTCATGTAAATAATCTTCCCTAAATAAAAAAAAATTATAATAATTTCGACATTATATTATTCAAATGAATTATCAATTAACTAAAAATAAATTAGGTAAAAATGGGTTAAAGAAACGTCATCTAGTACCAACCGTCTAAAACATAGAATTGCGTATCGAAATGAAGGTCATTACGATACGCAATTAGTATCGTAATGACTTCATTATGAAAGCAAAATATAAAAATAAATAAATATATAATCACGGCTTATTACCCATTGCTGGGTGTGCCAATCTACTTTATACAGATATCAGTAATGATGAAATATTTGTACCGTGCGGGCGCTTACCAGGCGTCACCACACGGGCACTCATTGCTGGCGTGGAGAGTGCACCACAGGGGTCAATTTTGTTCCATTTAAAATTGAAAATATTTGGCGTCGGTCGGGATCGAACCCCGTTCCCCAGATTCGCGACCTGATACTCAGGCACGCGGCCACGAGACCCCATTTTGAAAATATCTCATATCTTATTTATTATGATAGAGAAAAAATGTTTTAACAAATTTTTTACTGTTTTTTTGAGAGAATAAAACGGCGTAATTAGATTTTTTAAAACTTAATTCTCGAGATATTACACAAATGTATGATTTTTTAAATTGGAACCTATATTGAAATAGTCTCATTTTTTTGCTTACTTTATAAGCTTTTAAATGATATATAACAAGTCTACATTCTTTTGTTTTATACATGAATAAAAGACGAAAAAGTTAAATTTGCCGTTTTAATTTTTTAACTAATTATTGTGGTGACAAAATAGATGCTGTTGCAAGTGCAATCATTTATCCAATTTAATCCAAAATTCTTAATATAAAAATGAACCAATAAAAAAATAATATCTGAAATTACACGATAAAGTATTTTGTAATCGGAATATGATATCTGAACTCCATTAGTTTCCTATTCCTATATTATCGGAAAGGAAATAAGTTTTTTTTCTTTGGTTACAGTTTGTGGCGTTGTAATATTGTGTCAAATTTGAATCTTCTTTTCCGTATAAGACGCTAAATAAACTTTAGCGGTTTGTGGTAATATTAGTAACCGCATATACGAATGAGAGCAGTTCCTTCCGCAATCTGCAGCTAACATACAGAGCCGGACTTCAATATTTGGATCTACGACTTATTAGGCTTTAATTTACTCAGGTGTACTTAAACTAAATTTAATAATATCGCAATTTAATCAACTTTGGTAATCACAAATTTCAATTTTAATTTATGATAGTCTTACGTTCCGGTAAATCGATCGTAAAGATAAAATATTAAAGATGAAAGTGCATTTAATACACACGCCCATTCCAGGACACTAACATTAGCTAATCGTCTCTTATACTTTGCACTCTTTACAGTGTAATATTTTTCATAGTAATTATTACAACAATTACAAGGGCTGTTCTGAACATTCGGCATTATCATCCGTTAGTTATTGGTACCGAGAATTTAAACGTGGACGATTTTCGTTCAAAATTGACCCCAGAACATAATGACTTATTGTTTGCTTAGAAAATATTATGGCTGTTGAAAGTTAAGCTGCATTCAGAATCCAATATCGGCTAATTCACTAAGCAAAAGTGTTAAAATTAACAACCATTTTCAGTTGTTAAATTAAATGTTAGTTGCTAAGTTCAAAATCCCAATTCTCTACTACATCAAGTTGCTAAAATTTAACAACTAGTCGTTACGTGGAGTTACTAATCTAAAAACCTGCATTTCTCCCGTTGTTAGTACTGAACAATCGTTGCTAAATGTCATTTCTTGAAAATTTTATGTTACGAAAGGAACTTTTATTAGAAATAGAGGAACGACAGCAAATATATACTATTTATAATCTAATGAATGCATGACCAATAATTATATGTATACATTTTTAAACAATATTTTAGAATATTCAAAAAGAACAAGATGTCGTTCATGATTTAATTCGTGAACTGGATGACATTAGATGATCTCATGTCACAAGATGAAAGATTTATATTTATTCCAAGTAAAGTTAAAGTGAATGAAAAATTTATAAATTAATTGTTTTAATTCTTAATACATATCGAAGTAATTTTTAATAATGATAGTATTTCCTAATACTTAATTTCAACAACACTTGGCGATGGGTCTTATATAAAGGAGATTACAGATTACAGGGCAAAATTTAAATTTTCCATGAAGTCAATCAACGATTTGCAAATTTTCCAACTAGCAGAAATGAAATACATAACAAGCTTTGTCATTTACTTTTCCCAAGATCATCTTTTTATGTTCACAATTGTAATCTACAATTATAGAGAATACTGTTCCGCGGAACATCTTGCTCCCCGAATTTTTTTATCACTTATTAAAAACTAAAATGTCAAACTAATTATTCAATACGACCGTTTTTAACAATGTTAATATATTTACTGAATACCAATTGAATGACAGTTGTTACAAGAGTTTCTAAAATCGTTATTAACTCTCAGTTGTTACCTAATGATATGTTAACAAATGTCTTAGTGAATTAGACCGAATTTCTATTTCCAATTGAATTTCTACTGTGTAATTTTTACTTTGAATTTGACGCATGCTCAAAGTATCAGATTCCGCATGCATATATTGTGCTTTTTGTCAAAATTTCTGCACACATTCGTTTACATATATACTTTTGATAGGAAATAACTGAAGCTGAAGAAATTTTCTGTGATTCATTTCTAACGTTTTACAATAACATCCAAATAATGACAGCTGAGCTTGGCATTTGACGATCAGCGCATGCGTTATCTTAAATTGTAACTGATGTTAAGAAGAATGGAACTCCTGCGTACTAGATATGAAGCGAAAATTTAACGTTAGACGAACATACTTCTGATATGAACTTGCATTTTAAAAGAAGTTTTATTGAAATCTATTAGTATTTGACTTTGATTTTATGGGGAAAACGGCATTTCTCGTTTTTCCTACAAAATCAATGTCAAATATTAATACTTTTTTACTTGTACGTATACGAAGTAAAGGAAGTATTGTAATCGCGAAAAATTTCGGTTTTCAGATTTCAACGGAAATATCCATTTCGACCATCCCTGAATCCATTTTGACTAATTTCGTCGTGACATCTGTACGTACGTACGTGCGTATGTATCTCGCATAACTCAAAAACGGTAAGCCGTAGATAGTTGAAATTTCGTATTTAGGACTGCTATAACATCTAGTTGTGCACCTCCCTTTTTGGTCATTATATAATTTCTAGAAATGGTACTTTATTTGAAGCTTATAATAGATTTTAATGAAAAACTATTTTAAAATATAATCTAACACTTTTCAAATTTGGTATATAAGACTTTTATGTCAATTGGAATAACATAGTAGATTTTGGTTAAAACAGGCTAACCGGAAGTGACATATTACCTGAAGTTGTTAACAGTTTTTCTTCAATAAAATGGTTTCATTTTGATTTGAAAAATAAATGCTTCAAATAAAAATTTTAGATAATTAAATTCTGTGTCTAGCACATCAAGTATTATTAAATTAGCCCTTTATATAAGCGAGATATGTATATTTAAAACTTATATCATTTTTGGTTTTTGTAATGAAGCTTGCTATGGATTAGGGCAAAAAATATTAAAAAATAAAAATAGATGCTAATGTGAAATTACGTCAAATACGTGCAATTTTATACTTTGGTCTATACTTCATATTGGTCTTGTGTACAAGGAAGTCGTGTGGTGCCCACATCAGATTTTTTTAAATGTAGGTTCATAATAGAAGTATATTCGTGTAATGTTGAATTTTTTAAAATATTAATAGTTCTAGTACAGAAACAATTTATTTGAATTTTCGCTTCATATCTAGTTCGCAGGGGTTCCATTCCTCTTAAGAAGCTACTAAACCAGAGGAAACTACAACCGCTAATTCTAAAACAAAAACATATTGAATGGTACACGGTTATGATACATAAGTTCGACGGAGGGGCTTCAAAACATGAATCTTCGGTGTACACCTATGACCCCGAAACTAAACAACAATCAACAGAAACCAACAAGAATTAATAAAATCCGCAATTTAGTACATTTTCATTGAGCATTCCAGAGTGAATGAATTTGTTTTCTGTTGGAGTTGGAATAGAATATAGTAGGTTCTTGTTGTGTGTGATGTTGCGTGTGCGCTGTAGGTATTCCATCTCGCATCTCGTCGGCCCGAGCCCGACATTCCTGGTGAAATAACAGGGCGGCTGCAGCGGTTCAAACGGCACTGAGCGAACGCTGGCTCAGAACGACCATGTCTGACGCCACCAGCCACCAGCCGCTAGGCTAGGCGAACTTGATGATGTGCGAACATCATGATCAATGAGAATGAGGAGGTGGAGAACATCCACAAACATAATGCTTTTGTAATGTGCTTTATGTATTTAAATAACGACGAATGTACCGCAAACTACGAACCTCGTTAATTCGAATATGTAATTCGAAAACTTCTAGAATTCGAAATAACACAGAAGTTCGTCGTTTTTTTGATAATCTTCGCAGCAATCTTATCTTTATGACTCAAATTTTTAAGGAGTTGAAGGCAAAGGCGAATAAAAGAGAGATATGTACAAATTTGAAGCACGAGAACGCAACTCGCGGAGTACGACTCCGAAGGAGGTGAGGTGTATTTTCCATTACTAAAACCCTTTTTACCTCCTGCTACCCTTGGTAAGGGAGGTATAGGGATCGTGCTAAAAATTGCATATCGAGATTTTGATAAATGAGCACGTTTTAAGGTCCCTAGAATCCAGTTTTAACATTTTCACGATGATGTCTGTGTGTATGTGTGGATCCTCCACTCTAACTCAAATACTATCATTTAGAAAATCATCTGGGGAACCGGGTTCGATCCCGACCGGCGCCAAATATTTCCAATTTTAAATGGCACAAAATTGACCCCTGTGGTGCACTCTCCACGCCAGCATGAGTGTCCGTGAGGTGACGCCTGGTAAGCGCCCGCACGGTGCAAATATATCATTATTACCGATATCTGTGTACAAAGCAGATTGGCACATCCAGCAATGGGTAATAAGCCGTGATGATATATTTATTTTATTTATTTAGAAAATTTTGAAACCTAGTATTTCGAACTTTTTCTGTAATGGAAAGAGCCCATTAGATTTTGATGAAAATCGGATAACCTGATATGGCACTTTACTGGAAGCTCTAAATAGTTTTTCTTCGAAAAATACCTTTAAATGTTATTTTTTCAAGATTAATGTTATTATAAAAATTAAAAATTATTAAATTTTCTATAGATTTGCATTAATACTTTTTCTATATATTTTATGGATAAATTTATAAAATTATCTATAATTTAAATCCCAGAGCCTACACTTTAAACAAACAAAACTCAGTTATTCAAATGTAGGTAACTGACAAATAAATGTCACTATCAAAGAACTAATCATTTCAAAATAATATTAGTAACGTTTTAAGCTTCCAGCATAAGTAAATATGTAGGTATGTATTCAGATTAATAAAAATTAACAATTCACATAAAAGTTTAAGCTAATCCTCATCTTTGGATTAATGAATTCTATTCTATCCCGGTATTTAAATTTTAATCTTCAATTTATTATAGCTCCGGTGGCTCAAAGGTTAGTACAACACACGCCTCATGTCATGAGTGTCATCGGGGCTCTGGGTTCGAATCCCAATAAGGCATGGATGTGTGTGAATGTGAACCAACTCTGTAATTGGGATTTAATCCTGCTGAGGGGTTTAAAAAAGGTAGTTACTTGGATTGGATTAGACTATATTTTAATAAACTGTCAAAATTAGAGTAAAATTCGCTAATCCAAAAATAAGGATTAACTTAATATTTTTTGTGACTCGGGCTGTAAATGGCGGGAGGTATTGTTTTGCCCACACCAGATTTTTTAAATTAAAAGCTTGTAATAAATTCTACTGTCATGTTTGACAATTCAAAGAATTCAAGAAATTGGTAGTCGAGATTCAAACACAGACCTATTTTAAATTAAGTTGAATTTTCTCAAATTTCAAATCGAAAACGTTGAGTCAATGTTTTGACTTATTTTAATTTTTAACTGTTAAAAAATTATCATTTTACAATTTTCATGCAGTAGAACACAAAATTAAAAATAATAACATCTACACACTTCACAATTAAAATAAGTCAAAACAATGGTCTTGTCAAAGTGATGTTGTCCTTGTCAAAGTGACAAGCGCACACAAATCGGCTGATTCCAAGCACTTGAAGGTCGCTGAAGTCACGTGTCTGCTTGCGCCCAACAAGTACATGTCAGTATAATCTTCAAGGGCTTAAGTGCTGTACACAGTTTCAATCACAGAATTAATGAGATTTGCAATCAACATTAATAGTGCAAAAGCACTGAATGTTTCTCTTCCTCGTAGATTTTAAATCACTCATTCCCGAATTTACGAAACGTTGACATTGATTGTTCTTGTGAATCCACTCCACTTTCCAAATTTTTGTGTTTTGTTTCAACTTTCGTTTTCAAATCAAAAAATGATGATCCGGCCTAATTCCCTCATCACGAGCTCTTTGCTTTGCTTGAGCTGATCTCTTTCTTGAGTTTGGCGTTTGCGTCACAGCAGTGGCAGTGGCGGAGGTGTGCGCTGACCCGAAACAAGATGGCAGCCGTCACGATAACGCGCAAGGTTACAAAGTTCATTGAATAAAAAAGCCGCACATAAACATTCTCCTAGTATTTTCATTCATCGATGGGAGAGGATCTCTCACCAGAATGAGACAAGACCATGCAACCAAGAAGGAGCAAAGGAGCTTTAGAGCTTCAATATCAACAAGGAAAATGACAATTCTGAAATTTTATTAGATGTCCGAACTACTACATAATTCCTGAAACTGATCCTACTCGTAAAATGTGTTACTTTCTCTTGGAAAAAGAACGAGAATTTTTGAATTTTTTTATCACGTTGATACCACATTCTATAATGCGTATGTCAGGTTTCATACATATTGGACGCGTAGTTTGTGTTTGATAGCTACATACTGACAAAAAATTCGGACATATTCGGCGCGTTTTTGTTTAAAAATGACGGACCAACAATCTGCATTAAATTTGAAGCGGTGAGATGTACAAAAAAAAGATTTCACGCATATTGGACATTTCAAAATGAGATAGCCATTTTATATTACTCTCAATGCTGCAACAAATGACTTCGAAAAGAAAAATATTCCTACATGGTAAATGTCTATAACCAATCCAAATTTATATAGGCTTTTTTTAAAACTTCGTATTTATGTGTACATAATAAGTATGTTTAAAGCTGGATTACGTCGTCAAAAAGAGAACAATTTTCTGGTTCTTTGTACAGATTTTGCAGATTCAAAGCAATTTGTGGTACGTAAGGGGGCTAAGAAATTGTTTAATCGTTTTATGCCGATGCTTCGAGTTAAAATAGACAAACTATACATAGAAACTATTTTATTGGGCTGTTATACATCATCGAGAGTTAAGCAAAATCATTATTTCTCCTTCAGTTTTAACTGAATTAGATTTTTTTGTTGAACTTCATGTTTATTTAGAAACACATATTTATTTTTCTGATTAAATATTGCGTTATTCCTCTTTGTAAATACAAAATAAACTTTTCGAAAAGAAACATAAATTAGAAAACTTTCAAGTATAATTTCCAAAGGGTACATTTTAACAAAATAATGAACTTCAGCGATTCAACCTTGAAACTTTCTTTACAAATATAATACAATATGCTTCAGTGCGGTACATTTGAGCACATTTCTAACCTTGGAAGAAACACCTTTACCCCAAAGGTGTCAAAATCCCGCAACGGAAACCAAAAATACTTTAGCTGAACTATTCTCAGAAGTACAAAGGATAACAAATTACCACAGTTTATTTGAACGACTTTTTAAACTGTGGTAATAGATAATTGAGTAAGAAATGTGGTGAATATTTTTTTGAATGGGAATTTTTATACCACAATATAAATGATATATTTATGTGTAGGTAGGTAGGTATATATTGTGGTCACTTCATACTGATAAAAAAAATATTGTGCAATAAAATTCTTCTTTAAGCAAAAGTTTGATTTATTTTACGAAACAAGTAACGTTAATATTAGCGTATGTACTTTTTTGCGATCACCCACATAATGAGATGTTTCTGATCACTTTTAGACCGTAAAATCCTTCTTTACTGAGCTGACTCTCGGAAATTGTGTATAAGGGATCGGAGAGTAACTTTCCGATCCATACATTAATATTTCCATGGTGATCAGTTTATTTATTTATTCCCGCGAAAAAAAAAAAAATTGTACCCAACATGACCAGAAAATGTCTTAACTGGGCTCACAAGCTTCCAAAGCTCGTCTACGGCTCCTCGCTCTGGAATATGCTTGATCAATTGGTCTTTCAAAGCAAGAATACAAAAATATAATGTACTAAAAATAAATATATTTTTAAAAATATAAAACAACAAATATTTAAGGAAAAAATTACAGTACAGTAATAGTACATTACTAACCGAGGTGGAAAGTGTTTCATTACTGTCGAGGGCGAAGATAGCTGACCAAGGCGCGAAAGTTAACAATAACTAACTTCCCAACTTTTTAAAAGTCAGAAATCGTTATATTACCAACCGATTGTGAATAAATAACATTACCTATTTATTCTTTTTCCGTAAATAAACTTTAAATTCCTGGCATCTTTGGCAAATTCATTTAGAACTTCGTCTATATATTTTTGTTTATTTTCGTTTATGTTATCACGCTGGAGGCTCATCTTACATAATCCGTCTAGCCAATCTTCGTTAATAGTAAATCTAATCCATGTTTTCACTCTTCTTAAGGCCGGTATATCCATCTTCGGATAAAGTGCTGGATAATTTATCTGTCGGATAAATGAACAATATCGCATCAAAAAATAACATTCAATATAATTTTCTTCTTTATGCTTTTATTTCGATGCGATATTTTCCTGAACTTTATCCAGAGATGGAAATACCGGCCCTTAGAGTGCTAAAAGATCTTTCCACAGTGCATGTAGTTGGAGGAAGACAAATTAAATTTTTTAAAGCTTTGGAGATTGCTGGGTAAAATGTACAATGTTGTAAAAGTTCTATTACAGAAGTTTTTTTAGCTATGGTATTGGTAATATTTTTATTTATAATTTTTATTGCGGATGTATCTTTTAAATTATCTACGCTAACTTCATGACGAAGATTTGAACGCTAGGAAACAGAACGAAAAAAGAAAACAACAGGGCGATGTAAGGACATTAGGATGCGACGTAAGTAGTCGTGATAAAGCAATTAAAAATGGTAGCTTTGTTTTTAAAATTCTTAAAATTAGAGAAAAGCCAGGGGGGGCAAGTGCCGCCTCCCCCCGCCCATGGGCGCCCATGACAATACGGCAGTGGTAAAACACTGCGGCCCGTGAGTCCGCTTGGAGGGTAAACGGCGACAGCTGTATACAAGCCCTAAATAGAATATTTATTTATAATATATGGAATGAATGCCCGTAAGGTGACGCCTGGTAAAAGCCCGCACGGTATAAATATGTTATCATTACCGTGTACAAAGCAAATTGGCACACCCTGCAATGGATAATACGCCGTGATAATATATTGATATTATATCATAAAGCCTGACAGTATTTGAGAATTATTTTTTGGAACTAATCATTTAAAAAACATCGGAAAATGTTTCTTTTCCCACAATTAAAATTCTGTTACCGTGGAGAAATTCATGTAAATGTCCAAGTTTGCAATTTATCACCTCTCGCATTTAAATCATAATTTGATTCGCTAGTCACCTTATCAATTACTGTAGTAATAGCCAATCAGGATTCGTGATTATTTAATGACAATTTATCTCAAGTATTAATTACAGATAATAGACTGATATGAAATTACTACTCTCGAATCACTTGATGCAGATAATTAAACATAATTGCACTGTAACCACATCACATTAAAATTCAAAATGGCTGTGGAGATTTTGTCTGATTCCGGCCCTGGCAGGCTGGTTTCCCGCCTGTTTCCAGAGATTAGTAGGCCTTGGATTCACGTAGTCCCTTACTATTCAGTAATCTCATAGGGCACAAAAAATACCTCGAAAGATAAGACAAAAATGTTGTTCAAACAACAGTGTTCGGCTTCTTCTTCCATTCAACACCATTCTACGTTTTAAAATGCTTTTCTCAAATATTTTAATCTCATAAACCGGAAATTTCTAACACGGGAATGGAATACAGTTTTCAACAAGAATTCCATTTCCTCAAAATTGTAAACGAACGATATTTGTAACTAGAATATTTAACATTGATTTAGATTTTAGAATATTAGCAAATATATGTGTACCGAGTGAATACTTGAAATCAAAACATAGGACTATGTAATATCGTAATTTCCCGCTTCCATAATTAAAAAATCTGGTGTGGCCAACACAATACCTTCCGTCATATACAGCCTGAGTAACAAAAAAGATTAAGTTCTTAAATCTTATTCTTAGATTAGCGAATTTTACTCTAATTTAAACAGCTTATTTCTTAAAATTTAAAATATAGTCCAATCTAATCCAAGTAACTACCTTTTTTTAAAACCCCTCAACAGGATTAAATTCCAATTACACAGTAGGTTCACATTCACACACATCTATGCCTTAGTGGGAATCGAAGCCAGAGCCCCGAGCGCACACATGACTTATGTGGCGTTACTCTAAACATTGAGCCACCGGAGATATAATAAAATGAAGATTAAATTTTAAATACCGGGATAGAATAGAATTCACTAATTCAAAAATGAGGATTAGCTTAAACATTTTGTGAATCGTTAATTTTTATTAATATATATATATATATATATATATATATATATATATATATATATATATATATATATATATATTATTATTATTATTATTATTATTATTATTATTTGTTTATTTCTCTGTTAATTATAAAAATAAATTATAACTATTTTATATCATTGTAAAGCTAAAAAAATCTCTTTTCAATGGCGTAACTTTCCAATATGGCGTCCATATAAAAATTAAAACTTTGACATCAATCCTCGAAAACCAACATTGATAAAAAAAATTGTGCATCGCCAGTCGAAAGAACATAAAAAGTGCCCTAAAGATGTGCAAACCAAAATTCAGTATAATTTCACACTTCGAAGTTATTTGCAAAAATAAAAAACTGCAAAATTTACATTTTCGCCTAGATCTAGTGACCTATGCATTTTTTCGCAAATAACAAAATACCATTAAAATGGTCTCCTAATGGGTCTAATTTAACCAACCTCGTAGCTCTTACGGTTCTCGAGATCCCAATGCATTCGTACCTTAAATGGGATACTCTGTATACATATATATTATGCTGGAAACTGTATTGAATTCCCTTTCTATTGTTCTATTTACTTTTTTCTTTTTAAAACGATACTATTATTTTGAAATTATTAGTTTTTTGATAGAACATTTATCTGTCAGTTACATACATTTAAATAACTGCGTTTTGTTTGTTTAAAGCTTAGGATCTGGGATTTAAATTATAGATAATTTTATACATTTATCCATAAAATATATAGAAAATGTATTAATGCAAATCTATAGAACATTTAATAATCTTTAATTTTTATAATAACATTAATCTCGAAAAAATAACATTTAAAGGTATTTTTCGAAGAAAACCTATTTTGAGCTTCTAGAAAAGTGCCATTTCCGGTTAACCGATTTTCACCTAAATCTAATGGCCTCTTTCCATTACAGAAAAAGTAATTCCGACTCGAGGGTTGCTTACACTTGAGACGAACGATAACTAGAATTTGCTGTATTAAATTTTCTAAATACATCTCTAAATCCTGTTGCTAAGGTCATTTTAAATGCCTCCTGGTATTGAGTACAATTCTAATCTTCTGTAAGGGAATACATAAGGGTCAGTTTCCTTTCGAATCAAATATAGGAAAATGTTTTCAAAAGAAACCACATCTATTAAATATTCTAAACGTCAACTTTCATTCGCTAGTCATACTATTCGAATATTATTTTTGGTCCTTTTAATAACTTAGAAGGGGAGATCAGAAAATTAATTTTTCTTTTTATAAAATACCAACATTTTATAAAAGTATTTTCATATTAAAAGAAAATTCCTGCTATGTTCTACTTGTTCATTTATCAAAATTACGTTTATAATAACTAAAAAATAACTACATAGTACCTAAATGATTAAAGATTAAAGTAAACTTGGAGGAATTTTTCTAATTAGTAATTTTAGAAAAATGATCAACCATCTTTAATGTCCAATCAAGATAATAGCTACATGCTGAAATTCCAATTAATGACAACTGTTTTCCGGTTTCACATTCCTTTGCCTAAATTATTTCAAGAGCTGAACGTAAATAACAAAGACTATATTCATAACCCATATTTGCTAATTTAATTGCAGTTGTAGATCATAAAGTTTTATGTCATAGTTTTCGAGATTAATTGCATAAATGCATACAATGTTGAAATTTATTTATATTTATGCAGTTATTAGTCTGCCATTAATGAAATCAAGACGAATAATAAATAAATAATAAATAATTATTTCACAAAAGTCATACGGGGGTCACGCTAGAATTATTGAGAATAAAGGTGCATTCACAAATGAAAATTAGGTTTATGGTTTTTGTTTAGGTTCAAGTAAGTCATTCATAAATGTAAGTTTAAATTACCTGAAAATTAGTTTTGATATGTACAGACATCTACGTAAATGCTTTAAAAACAAGATTAAAATATCGGTAGAGCAGTAATCAACAAGACACCTGCGTGCGCCGTGAAACTCTCATTCGCTTGGCATTATTGGTTATATTTCAGCAATTCAGTTATGACAGTCTCCATGTTCTTCTCGCATTTATTTAAAAAGCCGAATCCACCAAGTTTATACTAAATAAAGATGAGTGTATATGTATATCTATACCATTTCAGACTCGTTCTCATTGGTGAAGTTTGTGACGTCAAACTAAATCATAAACCCAAAGTTTGGACCTTACAATGTTTAGCTTAGTGATGCACGCGAGGCGAGGCGAGACGAGTCGAGAAATATAAAATATCGATCTCGTCTCGTTTTCGGACCTGTAATCTCGATCTCATCACATTTTTTTTTGGGTCTCGTCTCGTTCTCGCACGAGAGTCTTGCGAGAGTCTCACTATAAAAATAAGCGCTTGCGCACTACGTACCTATATACGTAACAGTTTAACTACAAGAGACAAGTTCGCATCAATCGCACCGTCTTTCGTGTATTTGTAGTCGTATAACTATAATAGAGACGAAACACTAAATTCTGGTTATCAAATTATTTAGTCATAAAAACCAACCAATCACTCCGCTTCTCTCCGTGTTGGCTCCCAAAGACGCTTAATATGACATTCTTTACTTTTCAGAGGCGGCAAGAATTTTACTAACCGTGGTTTTAACTGGGATGAATTATTGGAGAAAACTAGTACTGGATGCAAAACCGAATTTGTCTTTATTTTGCATTTCTTCGCTCTTGCGCCGATACCAATCGACTCTAAATAGACTCAAAAAATATAGTGAATTCATATAATTTTCACATTCGCGAGTTCTATGCACAAATTAGAGTCTAAATTCTGAAGTGTGAATGGAGTCATTACCTAATATGCGGCCAAAGTCTTTAAATCTAAAGTATAAACCATAAATCTAAACTTAATTTTCATTTGTGAATACACCTTAAGACACATGGTAGATTGTAGATTCCTCCAAGAATATTATTAACCACGCAACCATCAACCTAACTCTTCTGAGTCCTGCAACATGAATCCTGCAACCCGCTGTACTACTACAAGTAAACAAACCCCTCTCTCGTCTCCCCCTACTACGTACTGAGTCCTCGTGCGAGTGCATCGTACACGATGCATTGCATACACTAGTATTATGGTGTGAGTACCCGTACTCACACTGCTGAATGTATGTGTATGAGTGTTATTTGGTTCAACAAACTCGGTAAAGAGCCACACGGACATGGACACCGCGCGCTGCGGCTGCCCACGGCAGGTGCGACCTGGTGGGGGAACGCTGAGGTTGTCAAAATGTCCCAATGGGAGAAATCATGGACATTTTTGGGGTAATTTCAAAGCAAATATCAATTAATTCGTAACATATAAAGAACCAAAAGAAAAAGATGAATGTTAGGAAATGTTTTTTTTAATACGCGAATTTCAAATTTTGAAACCTTATGGTACATTTTTGAAGTGAGATAGTGTATTCAATCTTAGTCCCAATCTCAGATTGGTCATTTCTTAACATTGAGTAAGTTTATATCGAGGTCCTTAATCGGATTTCTAATCAAATCGGATTTATAAGAATCCTAAATCTTCACTGTTTATACCAGAAAAATTGAAAGCGATCAAGTACTGTTGGCGTAGCAGCCTAGAATGCGTAGAACATTATTGACTAGTATTAATTTTGACTTCACATTTACTTAGATTTTTCATTTAACATTTACTTAGTTCTTTTATCTAACACATCAATTATTTTTCTTTCCAGGATTAATTTCAAAAAATATTCTGTTTCTTGTTGCGTCCTCGGATTTCTTATTGCTCTTCTAATAATTATGGTAACTTATCGTTGACACCACGTTGACATATATAAATTGTCAAACCATGAAAGATGAACAAATTACTCTGCGTTTTTTTTCATTGTTTCACTACCAACTATTAAATTTTCTGTTAAATCGCTGTTTATTTCGCGAAATTAAATCGGATTTATGTATAAATCTCGTTAGTAAAGTCGATTTAGAATCCGATTCTAAATCCAATCCAGATCGTTTACATCGTTTCCTTAAATACGATTTCTAGTCCTAAATCTACTTAAATCCAATTAAGGAGTTTGATATAAACTTACTCATTATTATATCCATAGATGGGTCGAGTTTCAACTTTTGTGAGACCTAATAGAATTTTACCAGTCTGAGTACAGAATCTACTAGG
Source organism: Harpalus rubripes (assembly GCA_963082715.1). Classification (NCBI taxonomy): domain Eukaryota; kingdom Metazoa; phylum Arthropoda; class Insecta; order Coleoptera; family Carabidae; genus Harpalus; species Harpalus rubripes. The sequence goes on from OY720452.1 coordinate 66,773,036, forward strand.
CAAAAGGGCTTAGACCGTCATCCTTGTAGCTCTTGTATTGCATTTTGGAAGCCCTGTATAGTATGACTAGCGAATGAAAGTTGATGTTTAGATTATTTAATAGATGTAGTTTCTTTTGAAAACATTTCCCTATATTTGATTTGAAAGGAAACTGACTCTTATGTATTCCGTTACAGAAGATTAGAATTGTACTCAATACCAGGCGGCATTTAAAATGACCTTAGCAACAGGATTCAGGGATGTATTTAAAAAATTTAATACCGAAAATTCTAGTTTGTTTGTTTCAGGTGTAGGCAACCCTCGAGTCGGAATTACTGTTAGAGGAAATTAAAAATAATCCTATTTCATAGAATTGCCAAATTAAATAGTTTAAAGATCAAAATATTTTGCTATAATTAACATAGACGAAAAATGTTTAAAATATTTAAAACGCAACCCTGTTTTCATATTCAGTTACCCTAGTCGACCATCTATTTTCAGCCAGACATAGTAATATATTTCTGTACTTTCCTAGTCCAGTATTTACATGGGTTCATGTAAAAATTTTATACCTGAATATTTTGTTAAATTCTATTCTTCTTTGGGGTTTCAAAAGAACAACATTGATAAAATCATTTAAACGTCAACTTTCATTCGCTAGTCATACCATATTTTAGGACTGTTACCGTTTTTGCTTTCTTTAAATCTACCATTTAAAAGCCCCACCTTCAATCTATTAATGGGACCAATCATCTCATTTTGCAAAAAAATGGACATTCATTCTTTTTCCCCAGGGTCTTTAAATTAGAAAGAGATATCAATGAGGGTAGAATTTAAAAACGGTTAATGGTGTCAACACAAGACTAAATTTATAAAATTATGTGGCTAATGCAAGAGCAACCAATGTAATTTTTTAACCAAAAAGATATTAATCGTCTAAAACTCTAAAAAGCACAACCATATGCAGTATCAAACTGTAAAGTCATAGGAATCGGAATCCATTGAACAAATATTAACAAACAAGTACATATTTATTACAACATTACAATTTAGATGTCAAAAAATCATGAAGAGCTTTAATGCTATAACCAGATTAAATAAAAAAATTAATAACATTTGTAATCAGCGCAAAATTAAGGCTAAAAATTTCTTGTCGATTTCAAATCACGCATTTCCAAAATTTCGAAAAGTTGACATTGGTTGTTCATGCATTAAGCCACAAAAATAATTGGGTGAATCTTTTTCACTATTTATAAAATATTATGAATTTACTATTTATTCTACACTATTATGAAAAAATTTAAAGCTAATGTCTGTGGCAAAAAAAAAACTAGAAAAAGATTTATTTGTTCCATCCCAGCAGTTTCCTGACAATTATTCTTCGCAGGAAAATTCATAACCAAATAAAATTCATGTGCAGGAAGTTTTTCGACATGTAATATTAACTGTATTCTTTTTGACCGAATTGAAACTCATCAGTACATAACCGCTGTCAAAATTATTGACTTATTTTCTGATCTACGATACTGTTTATAAACGAAAAATGGATAATCACCCCTATTCTGTAACTCAATCGATAATCGATAATTATTTTTGACAAATAGAAACAAATGTAGCATCTATCAGTTTAATTTTTTATTCACTGTCTACTATTATTATTGGCTACAATTTATTATCGATCGATAAAAGTTATCGATTGAGTTACAGAATATATTACTTATGTAAGTATATCTATAAATGTGTACATAAATTTTGTTGTATTATATAATCTTGAAATGCAAACTGAATGTTTCAAACCATTTTAAGCTACGTAAACTGATATAGTCCGTTCGCCTAAACGAGAAAATTGTAACTAATCCGGGATTCGAATGATGACAAATTTGAAGATTCAACTTCAAATTTGTCATCATCGACGAATAAGAATGACTTGGTTCGTACACCGGGTTAATTCCAATGTCTCTCGTTCCGGCGAACGGACTGCAATGTAGCATCGGAAAGCGGGGGAAGTGAGTTTACTCAGAACAACTCACCTCAGTTGTCAAAAAGATCGATTTCCTGAGTTTATCTGATGTGATCTGAGATAAGCTGAGATTTTGTCCAAAAAGAATACAGATTATCTCAAAGGCATAATTTCTCAAAAGTTGGAAATATTTGAAAATATTGTTGTAAATAAAAATTACAATTGAGATAACTTAAATTAAAATAATCTAACCAAACCTTGGGAAGCATTTTGCTGGCGAATTTCCTGAGAATTTTCGAACGAAGAACTTATGGGAAGTACAGCCCGGGCACTCTTAACAATATTTTACCTGAAAAGAAATATCACATATTAATATAAAAGTCATATTGCTTCTTAATAAATGTATTAATAGATTAGAATGAAATGTATATAAATTCAGGGTGAATACGAAAAACCGTGACATAGATTTTCTGAAATATTATCTGACCCCAAAAACTTTATGTAAAATGTTACAGCATAAAATTCTACATTGTTTGATCAAAATTTTTACTATAGCATATGAAAGACTGTTTTGCCATGGTAAACAGCTATCACAACTATAACAAGGCTTAATGAGGTAATAGATGCAGGTAAAATTTTACTTTCGTACCCATTATTAATAATTCTATCTAAGTTTTTATCTTCATCCAGAAAATGATCTGTTTTTGATCACTTTTAGGCCGAAAAATCCTTCTTTACTGAGCTAACTCGGAAAATTATCTATTGGGATTTTCAAGTATCAAGAGATGGCGCTGATCGCATTAAACACTGGTACACTTTTTGTTGACGTATGTCAGCGTAGCATTTCTGTCAATTGTAATTCTTTAGTTTGCGTATTATTTTCTCATTTATTAGTATTTTTTATTTATAATTCAAGTATGTATAATATAGTTTTTGTAGTCATATAGTTGTAGTTTCATGTAAATGTCAAATGTGTACCACTGTTTGTAGTTCTAATAGTCGCCGATAGTTAGCGTTTTCTTATTTGAATATCCCAATAAGGCATCGGATAGTTACGTTGCGTGAATGTTACCGTGGTAATGAGTTGTTTATTTATTTCCTAAAAATAAATAAATATATCATCACGGCATATTACCCATTGCTGGGTGTGCCAATCTGCTTTGTACACAGATTTCGGTAATGATGATAGAATATTTGTAATGTGCGGGTTTTTACCAGGCGTCACCTCACAGGCACTCATTGCTGGCGTGGAGAGTACACTACAGGGGTCAATTTTGTGCCATTTAAAATTCGACAAATATTTGGCATCGGTCTAGATCGAACCTAGTTCTCCAGAATAGCGACCAGACACTCAGGCACGCGGTCAGGAGACCCCATTTATTTCCTTGCAATAAATAATAAAATAATGCATACCAACAGACTCTTTTTTTCAAAACCGCGAAAAAATATTGTACCCAACATGGCTTGAAAGTGTCTACTGGGCTCACAAGTTTCCAAGACTCGCCTACGGCTCGCCCTGGAACATGCTTGCTCACCCAGTAAAGTAACATACCTAGGAATGGGAGATAGGTAAAATTTCTTGACTGGGAATGGATGATGAGAAGAAAATATATTTCTGGATTTCAGTCAAGTTGACTGAAATCCAGAAATATATTTTCTTCTCATACCTAGGAATGTTATGTATATCATAACTGCCGCAGATGTCTGTTTGAAATCCTCGCTCTACGAGCTCGGATTTTAAGACATCTAAAATATCACTACATTAACACAATTTTTTTTTACACAGATTGTATCCAATAAAAACGTAACACCATTTTCGCAAGTATGTTCATTATTGCCGTTCTACTCGTATATTGGATCAGCTATTCTATCAATGGGCTACTTGCGTGCCATTTTTTTTATTTAATATTTTTGAAGAGACGATAAAAACTTGCTACCCATATTTTTTCTTTTGGCAAAATTTTCATTAATTGGCCAGAAAAAAATTAATGAAATTTTAATATTTAAATTACCGCCGTGTATGACGTAGAATTACGCCGAACCAATAAATGGCCGTAAAGCAATAACATCGGTACGCTCAAGTTCAATAGCAATGGCATGTGCGGGTAATTTAAACATGACAGATCATCTGATTTTCTGATTAACGTTTGAATAATAGTTTGCGGGTTAATATTTTCGTTTGTCATTTTAATCTTGTACGAGTATAAGCTAAGTTAAAATCCTGCTTAACATATCGAAATACCTAATAAAAGTAACAGAAACCACGCAAATTGTAAATAATAAAGAAGAGAGATAGTGACAGAAAAATGAACTAATGCCAAATCAAATAAAAACTCGCAATCGCTCGCCAACTACAGGTTACATTCTTAAATATGCATCCCTTTCTCCAGTTCAAAATAATGACGTCACAGAAAATCTTCTTTCTTAATTTATTAAAAAACATATAATTTTTTTAAAATAAAATTTATATTTTTACATACGTTTTCAACTTTACTTTAGGTATTTAGTGATAGATATCAGTACCACGCAAGTAGCCTATTCCATTACCTGTGTATAGATACCTATATTGCTTGACTACCCTGTCTTGTGTACATTTTGAGAGTGTCTCGTATGTTGGTAAACACATACGCGCGAGAGATGCATTCCTGGACCGGAGTGAGAGCAAGAGCAACAGCAAGAGCAAGATTCGAGCAGAAAGAACATAGCAAGAGCAGTCCAGCGCAGTGCCTGCAGAATGCGCCATCCTTGCCGAACGCCGGAGGGGCATTCCAAGCTACCCTCCGCCGCCGCCACTGACGAATGGACCAACACCGTGGCGCTGACCAGGCGCTAGATATTAATGCTTCCTCAAAGACAGGAAGGGTGAAGAAATAAATTAAGAATGAGGCGATATTTACAATTCTATATCTCACATACAATATGTGCCAAAGTTGCTTTGTCCTCTTCGCAGAGTCGACAGATAGTGTTTTCAGCTATTCCAATTTTACATGGATTGTATTTCAGAGGACAATGACCAATAAAGATACCTGTCATAATTTACTGAAAGCTAATAGCTCTTTGGTATTTGTCGACGAGAGTGAAACGAATTTCTTCTAAACTGCGTTCAGAAGCAAATAATTTCAATTTCCAATTTGAATTTCTACTTTGTAATTTTACTTTGAATTTGAAGCATTCACAACAGCGCCTACTTAATTTCAATTTAACTCATGCGCAAACTATTCGATTCCGTGTGTGTATTTTGTACTTTTTGTTCACATTTGTTTACATCGAGACTTTTGACATAAGATAACTAAAGCTGAAGAGCTTTTTTGCGATTTCTATCTAAAATTTCAAAATAGCCTCCAAGATAATAACAAAATAATGACATGAAAAGCTAGGAGGAAAAAGATTAATTTCACAAAATGTATTTTTACGTTCCGTCATACCTTTAGGAAAGGAAGGTATTGTTTTTGGTCAAAAAATTCGTTGGTGAGTTTTTAATGAATAAGCACGTTTTAGAGTCCCTAGAATACAATTATGTATATCTGTGTGTATGTGTGTGACAATTGTTTTCTCGATAACTCCAAAACCACACTTCTAAAAATTATAATTCTTTCGTATTCCTCTTCGTTACATCCGCTGATTAGATTTTGGTTACAATTGGTCGACCAGAAGTACCCTCATTTGAAGATTTTAACAGTTTCTCTTGAAAAAACGATGTCAAATATCATTTTTTCACAATTAATGTTATTATAAATATTAAAGATATTTTATTCTCTATACGATTGAATTACTTTTTATACTTCATATTCAATGGATATTGAGTTAGAAAATTATAAAGAACTTAAATTTCATAAAGCAGCCAACCATGCAAAAACACTGGAAATAGCTTATAGGTACGTTCTATCGGTGTCAGAAATATTCCTACTAGAATAAGAATATTCTTAAAGCAATAGAACGCTCAGTAGCAAATAACTGTCAAGTAAAAATTAAATACGATAGAACAGTGGCAATGGTTATGTGTTATTGTTAGTTAATAACTAAAGATAACTTTCTATGTTTATTTTGGATCTTCAAAATGTTGTTATGTAAATATTACAAACATTATAATTATATAAAAGTATATTAAATAATAAAAACTTAAAGGAAGTATTTTTGTTGAGCAAAGTCTAATCTGAACATTCACAAATGTAACAGAAAGATACACGCGACAGTCGGCTAGTAAAATTTTGAATTTATCTCCACTCTATATATCTTCCTACCAGCGCTTCCAGCTCTGAAGATGGAATGATTCGTAGGAATATTCAGATTTTTTGACGCAAAAGAACGATCATTGAGGTCCTACTAGAAGAAGTAGGAAGACTTCTGACACCGAAAGAACGTAGCTTAAAATTTACAAAAATTTTGATAGACAGATATCAATGTCAACTGCGATTGACATGTATATTTGTGTTATAATTTTATTGCAAATATAGAATCAATTCTAAAAAATTTTCTGTATGGAATTTGTGCAAAATACATAGAACTGAAGCACGGATCACCTCAACTACAGATAGGACAGTTAATGTATTTTTCGAAATACAAAATAGTGACATCTACAGATTGCTTCCATGAACTAACGTACACTCTGATGGCTTGGTCGGCTTGGTAGTTTGTGACATAGGAGACGTCATATATAGATAAATTAAAATTTTGAATTTTTAAAATAAAAGACTTTAAGAAAATTAAATATAAGTACATACATATATTTTAAATAATCACAATACAATAGCTATAAATTCATTTCTAAATAAATTTAAAATTACTTGTCAGACAGACATACCTACACTTCTATTTTAATATTTGTTTATATGTAAGATAAAATGATATTGGAAATGGTACGACATTTCATCATTAAATATAAAAGTAAACGTCTATTTGCTTCTGTGCACTGCACTTTATATAAAACTGCACAACGAATGTTCATCAGCTTATTGAATTTCAATTCTATATTACGTCAAAACCTAAACACAGTTAATAAACTTTAAAACTGGAGAAATCACGAAATAAATTACTACTGGCACTATAGCTAAAACTATAAACTATTACAAATTGAATTACCAAATAATTAAAGATGTTAAAGCGTACGTTCAATGACATGTGTGATGACTTATGTGACTTTACAATTCAAAATATTGCAAAATGTTTTGAACTCAACTATGATAGTGTTTTGGCACATTCATTTAGCTGACCGGTGCCTGAACTGAGGGAAGGTGATGTGCTGGCCACACCAGATTTTTTTTTCAATAGGCGAGTTTTAATGTGTGAAACTACCGTGAGTTTATTTTAACGTGAAAAATAGGATTTTTCATATGCATGGTTACGAATCCTTTTCTACCTGGGTCTTAATATGAGCTTAACATTTGACATTCAGTAACACTATGCGCATGGGTTAACTCAAATGGAATTGAAAAGTTTGGAGTTTGCAATGTTGGAATTGGAAATTGAAATTATGAAATTATGTTGTTGTGAACGCGTATATGCAGGCACATGTACATGTTCCAAGCTTTGACGCAAAGCAGAAATTCAAATTGGAAATTGAAATTACTTTGTTCTGGTTGTGAACGCCGCTTGACTTTCTTTTACTCAAAATTCTGAAGAAACGTCGCAAGTAAGCAAATAAATGAAACAAATGTTAATTTTATGGCAAATTCGAATGCTATTCATGCTTGATTATATTGGTAATATGCTTCATATTTAATCTGCATAAACATAAGCAACAACCTTTAAGATTGAGAAAAATTCAATTCTAGAAAAGTATATTCCTCCTTATGACTCATAAATAATAAATTTAGTTATTCATGTTTCGTAGTCAGGCAAAAAGACTAAAGAGTAAAGAAAATCAATGAAATATACTCTTGGGATACCCGTACCCGTTCCCGTACAGATATGAATTAATATCGCAAGAAGCAGAGCTAGAAAAATTGTGCACGCAATAAAAATCATGCCTCATACCTACGCAAATGGTATTACTCATGCATTCCTATGTAAATTGTATCTGAGATTCTGAGCGTAAATGAAATCATCAGGACGATTTGCATTCTGGCGCGTGTTGACAATAAGAACGCGACTGGAAATCGACTCCTCACTAGTGTAATGTATTTGCGAGTGGTGAATTTCGATTTAGGGGTTGTATTAACTACTCCTAGAATGTTAGGAGTAGATTTAGCAAGTAATAGGTTAAGTAGAATATATTTACATGATACCGAAGCAAATATTCTAAGCGCACTGATTTCCTATTTAAAGAAAAAATTGTAAAAAAGTACGTAATGCAAATTTGCTCAACGAAAATTGATTCCTATGATAATCAGCCCTTTAACAGTTTTAGGTTCCTGTGTCGTATGAAATTATTTAAAAAAAAACAGATATGTTGTAGGAAGCATCAGGTTGTATTTAGATTATTTAATAGCTGTCTCATAAGTTTTGACACAAATGTCAACAATATTTTTTTTGTAATAATGCAGTTGACTTGCGGTTTTGTAATACTTAATAATGTAACGTTTTATACAAGGTGTAAATGAAATAAGTGCATTAAATTTAACCAGTAATGTAACTCGACGACAGCAACAATATTTCTTAATAGCTTTTTCTTCTAAGTTTTTTAGATTTTGAGTTAAAATTCTTTAAAGATTTGCTGCATATTTCGTTACCCGCCCATGGAGAACAAATGGGTGCTGCCGTATTCAAGTGGGATACAAACAGCTCAAAAATTGTCAATTATCGGTTACACTTGCAGTCACAGTAATTAATAAACGAAGCAACGGAAATAACACTTAATATTAATTAATTCGTAATAGTACAATTTTTAAAATAAATAAATTTAAATTGTGGATAACAAAATAATATAGTTGTATATTAAACCAGGCTTTGAATCACCTGTGAATAGAGGAAGACAAGGAGGAACGAGGAAGAGCAAAACCATAGTTGTTAAGATATGAGATGATTATTTATCGTCGACAAATCATAATAGTTTAAATACGTTATTCAAAAAATGTAAGTACAAATTTTTGTGCATTTAAACGATGTACATGAGTACCAATAATTATTAGTCCCCGCCCAAACATTTTTAATGAAAATTTTTACAGCATTTTCGTCTATCGAGATGTGTATTGTGCATAATAAATACACCTTCCCAAGTAAATTCAGTCTCATTAATAAACATTATGAGCCTTTCCCAAAATTGAAGTCTGTTATGTGCTGAAAACATTGAACTTTTTGCACATGGTATGGATACAATTGTTGATTTTTTTAAAATTGTCATATGTGACAATCCGTATTGTGATAAAAGATGTACAAGATTAACAAATGTACGAATATTAGGAACGTATGATTTGGAAACGCTCCGTCTAAATGCGTTGGCAACTCTATAACACTGTCTTTATATCAACCACAAATTAAAATGTAGTAAATATACGAATGAATAAATAAACCATAGGTAAGTAATTACAATGTCTGTGTACTCGCTATTTGTAAACGTAAGCATTTTGACAAAATTTTACCTTATAAACAAGTTTATTACTAATGTCAAAATTTAATTACAACAACTGACAGGACTGTCAATTGCTAAAACAAAATTTTCCGGGGCAATTTACGGGGTTGTAAAAATGCTAAAAAATATGCGATTTCGAGAAAAAGTTATTAAGTAATATTGTTGCCCTCGACGAGTTATATTACTGGTTAAATTTAATGTACTTATTTCATTTACACCCTGTGTTTATTTGGGTGAAGTGTAAATATTAGACAATTATTAAAAACTAATTAAGACTAACTACGATACTGCTGTGCTCCTCAAACTCACTAACACTCTATATGTGAATATCTCTATGTCTCTGAATATAACTAAGTAACTAACTACGTCTTGAGCATAGCTACGTCCCTTTTATATAGCTGCCATTAACTTCCAGAAAGCTCTAGAATAATAACGACGCAATGAGTTGGATATTCTTCCAGTTGAGAAACTGCCACCAGAACTGGTCCATTCGGGGAAGAGGAATGCACGAGAAAATCTGGCTAAGGCAACACCAGCTGTTATAAACTGTGCAATTTTTTGGATGAATACTATTTAACTAGGCCACTTTTCTGCCAGTTTTTACGGACGGTTTTTCCTCTGGCAAAAGGAGACAATCTCCGGAGAAGATGCATCCTCGCAGTTGTAGTTTATGCCGATCGATGCATCAGGCCTATAATATCCAAATTTGACTATTTATATGATTTTAACAAGTGCTCAGCAGACTCACTCCATGTGGTCCGGATGCGGTATTTGGCTACAGAAAATCGGTCACTTCAGTTTGTAAGGAGTGAGAAAAATTTGTTGTAATGTATTATATATTTATTATGTATTTTTAATTATGTATGTATATGGTTTGAAAACGAATAATAACGCAGAATATACATGAATCAGAAATATCCAAGAAATCTATGTAAATATCGTCGACAACCTAATGCTACATGTCCCCAGAAAGTTGCGTCTTGTGAAAGAACACGGCCCTCTTTATTTAATTTAAGTTCATAATTTTGTTTTTATGAAACAGTTAATTATTAAATATTACAAAACTTTAATAAATGCATTTTTACACAAAAATTTTGTTGAAATTTGTACCAAAACTTATGGGACATACAATCATGTACCTAAGTTACTCTCATTAATTCTAGTGTATACCGAAAAGTCGGAAACACCAAATCCATACCATCAATCAAATAAATCTACCCTTACTTCTGTACAATATTCGTAGTTTACTGGCATGCAACGAGGTACAAATTTATTCTCTCTTGATTGAAAAAGACAAGCACCCCATGTTTTCAATACAGGCTTTCGATAGAAGCGCCATCTTCGAAGTTTGGAATCTCTCCAAGTTCGATTTAAGGGTTTATCAGTAACCCCCAGCAAGTTTGCAAGTTGAGAATAGGTTTATCAAAAGGTCAAGTAGATGGTACTTATAATATCAGGGCAAATAAACCGATTTGCTAGCGGCACTGATGCGTCCAACTCAATTAATTTACCGATTACCGGATCGATTTGTATCCCTCAATATTCCACACTTGGCTGATTTCCTAAAGAACCGCTATTTGTGCATTTAATTACAATTCGGATTGTGTGGTCCGCATTTTATGTTCACCTCTCACATCTAATCATAAAATTCTACAAGTCGATGGCCCAATCAATGCGTTTCTATTTTACCAGCAAATCGTAAATGAAAATAGTCACAATGTTAATGTACGAACATAAAACTGTACGATATTGATTCTACCTAAAGGTATTTTAAACAGATGCTTACAGCAGCCATGTTTATGGCTCTAATCTGAACAAATTTGGAAGTCTTACAGATCTGTAAATCTGTAAATGAGCAAAATCGCAATGAAAGCTGCCACTTTTATGTTTAATTTTACATTAATCAACAAAAATAGATGTATTTGTCAGGTATTTACAGATTTACAACACTTATAGGTTCAGTTAAGACCACAATTTATTTACATTTAAAGTGATTACAGACGACAAAAATTAGAAATGAACTTCGCTGAAAGTTTTCAAAACAGAGATTGTTTGCCATCCTACCAATAAACCAAGCTTTTCCAAAGCATTCGTATGTTATTAATAAAATTTAATGCAGTTTCTTCACGTAAATTTAATCTTAAACTTAACAGAATCTGACGTATTCTATATACGTGTACAAAGAGTCAATTAATCGTACATAATCACCCCAATTCTCTAACAAAGTTAGTAACTCTTACCAACATGGCTCCAACAATTAACCAATAATCACCCTAATTCTGTAACATAGTTACCATCTCTTAGCAACACTGCTATAACAAATAACCAAAATCGGGCCTATTGGGACTCGCAAAATAACAGGCGACATCAGCGGAATTTTAGGAAACTAAATCAAAAATGTAAATGTCGAAAATCATCGTTTCATTTAACATAAAAAGATGTTCTCACGCTTAGATTTTATAATGTCATTTGAAAATGTGTGGCAATTAAGCGAATTAAAGAAAATGAACATAATTATACACCAAAAAGTGCTGGGTTGAAAGGTGTAACGAGTACAACAAAAATTCAAGACATATTCCATAATTTTTGGCAAAGAAGACAAAACTGATCAACTGAACGTATGGAAAAGAAATTTAAATATATTGCATTTTACAAAAGGAGATTATAATAAAATTTTGCAGGTATGTAGTCTTAATACAACTATTGGCAGTATTGATAAATAAAATTTGTGGATGTATTGATTTTACTAATATTTATTCATGTAGACTGTAGTTCCAAGTCAGAATTGCCATATGTCAAGTTACGCCACAAGTAGTATTTAAACCCGAATTTACGAATTGTTGCCCCTTAATTACGTTTTTTAATGAAGGATTCGACGGAATAAACTAAAAATCCTGTGGAAGTGAACTGTTGACAATATTTTGGGTCAGAAAACCCTCAGTCAGAATGTAAACAAATTTTACAGGTCTTACTGGCCGCCATGACAGATGCGCTGACATCGCCCCCAACGGATTCTGCGAGTCCCAATTCTTAACAAATAGTTAAAAAAATTATCTAGTAGAAATTGATTTGATAGCTAAAAATTCAATTTTTTATTATGTATCAACATGCTACATTTGTATCTATTGGTTTCAATCTTTAGCAATTATGCTAAACTTTAGCAAACTTTCTTTCGAAGTAGACTATTTTAATATAACAACTATCTCTTTCTATCGCTGCAATTAGTAAGTAAAATGGCTTCAATAACTGCTAGTTGGGCTGTCAAACGAAACGTCAAAAATACTGCAGTCACTAAAATACCTGTATTCTCGGTGAAAATTAGCATCGTTAGACATGTTAGCTTCAACCGAAATTTTTGTAACTTATTTCGAGAAGTTTTTAAAGTTGTCAAGGATTTTTCTCACATTTTACGTCTAAATTTGATAAAAACAAACGCCATTAATCTCAGCAAGGAAGCATGCACGTAACTATAGTTCCCGCTAAGTGTTCTTACTATGCGCAGATCCCCATCGCGCTTATCTTCTATCTCTTTAAATTGAAAAGATCTGTTGGGGTGATATTGCAAAGAATAAATCTTGAAAATGGCAGGTTCTTCGATTGTTTTTATTGGTTACACTCTAAGAAATATCGCCCGTGTAAAATAACGAAATCGATTGGTGAAGTAATTTGGTGTTAATTTTAACACATAAATAAGTACATTTTTCGTCCGTGTTAAAAATACGGTTTAGTTAAATTTTGTCCGTGTTATTTTAATAAATTTCAAATATGTTAACCACATATGGAGTAAATGAGATATATTACTCAAAAATATGGTTACTTCTAATTACCAACAATTTTTTGAGTTACTTATGCTCAACTTCGTGTACATTTGGACAATACGGTGCTGAAACTACACTATATTCCGTTAAATGTAAAATAACACTCAACGCTGTTAATATGACGTGTATTTACTACAAGCAGCGATCAAATCAGCACCAAAGTGTGGATTGTGCAACTGTGATATGTGATATACCTACATATTCTTGGTTTGATCTGTAAGATGTACGAACGTGTTTATTGCTACAAAAGTGTTATTACATACTTCAAAATGGATATACCATGTGATATAAAAATGAATAGTGTGGTTTTTTTATACCAACTCCCTCGTGCCAGAAATTATTGAGTGTTTGTATACAATATATTTTGTTTAAACTCTATAGCCACTAAAATTGCAAAATTAGATGTGTTCTGAAATGACTTTAATATTTTTAAATATTTGTTTGTACAAAGAACCATACGAAAGCTTTCATGTTCCGAGTTCCGATGGAAATTATATTAACATATTTTTGTACAACACAGATATTGACCAAATATAAGAGTTATTTACTTATGTATTTTTTGATATAATAAAATTATATTATTTATATTTCAATGATATCCTTATTTACCTTATTTAACACATATTCTGTAAAAATTACTCAAATACGAGTAAATGAACACACCAAGAGGTGCTACTGAAACGCGTACTTTACACTATTTAGTGTAGAAGGTAATTAACTCGTACATTTAGTTAAAATACGAATTTCAGTGTAAATTTTAACACGCACTCATATTTTTAACTAGAAATTTTGTGTTACATATTAAACCAGTTTCCAGTGTACTTTTTAACCAAACAGATACTTTGTTAAAATTACACGTAATCTGGTGGACCTCCTGGAACCAATTTTAGTGTTAAAATTGGTTAAAAATTTCTTAGAGTGTACAATATTTAACAATGTTGTTAATACGCATAGTTGCACCAACAAGACTTAAATTGTTGGCGACCCTTAAACAAAAGAATGCCCACTTGAAATATCAACAGCAATGCATAATTCATTAATATTTAATGCAATATTAGCAGAATTGACCCAATTGTATCTCAGCTCAGTACATAACTGAGTTGAGATGAAGTGAGTTGTGATTTTGGAAAAAGAACAAGTTTTATTACATTTTATCATTTCTTTTTTTCTGATATATGATACTGTTTATAAACGAAAAATGGATAATGTTGAAGATATATTAAATAAATAAATACATCACCACGGCTTATTACCCATTGTTGGATGTGCCAATCTGCTTGTACACAGATATCGGTAATGATGACATATTTGCACCGTGCGGGCGCTTACCAGGCGTCACCTCACAGGCACTCATTGCTGGCGTGGAGAGTGTACCACAGGAGTCAATTTTGTGCCATTTTTAAAATTGCATATATTTGGCGTCGGTCGGGATCGAACCCGGCTCCCCAGATTCGCGACCTGACACTCAGGTACACGGCCACGGGAGCCCATATATTACTTGTAAGTATATCTGTATATGTGAATATAAATTTTTTTAAAATTATATAACCTTAAAATGTAAACTGAGTTTTGTAAACTGGTAGTGTAGCATCGGAAAGGGAAGTGATTTTACTCAGAACAACTCAAACCAGTTGTGTCAGAAAGAACAACGATTTCCTAAGTTTATCTGAAGTGATCTGAGATGAGCTGACATTTTGTCCAAAAAGAATACAGCTAATGTCAATTTAAGGACCGCTTAAAATTTAAGTTATATTGATGCTACCGGCCATGATTTACCAAATTTCTTAAAGTGTAGTTATGCGAAAATAGTATTCAACAGTAACTTCATCGTAAGAAAATAAATATTAATTTAGGCCAATCTGAAGAAATCATAATCAATCAAGTATAAAGGATAATGTTATAGATTTATATCTTTTCGTCAGTAAATAGAAAAAATTTACGAAACAAAATTACCAATTTCATAAAAGAAGCGTATCAAAACTACAAAGCAAACCAAGGTTTCATTCTTTCGGACAAAAAGCGTGAATTTGATTCAATCGATTTTGATCACCGTCTGAACAAACACTTTACTCCTCGAAATGTTGGCTCGGTGGAGTTCACAAATATAGTTCACCATTGTACTCCTTTCACCAACACCTCTTATGTGGTCCAGTCGCCTCGTGTGGAATTTACGTTAAAAAGAGACGACTAATGAACATCCTGTGTGCAGCGTGCATCAATGAGGTCCTGTTTTCCTTCAGCCGGGAATGAATATAAATCAGCCATAATGACCCTTGGGCTCAGACCGATGACGGTTCGAGGAATCAGCTAATGGGTGTGGCTGTTCCAAGAATTACCCTACACCCTCTGCTTGCGTGAGAGTCAACCCCGACCAGGCAGGTAAAGCACACAGGCTCGGAGACTCAGGGTGAATTGCATTTGCTGCATTTCGCACCTTTACAAAAGAAAGCTTTGTGGATATTATTTCCTACTTTAAATTTTAAGACGAGTTTATGGATTTGGGACACCTAATTATTTTCACAAAAACTCGACAGTTTTTGTTCTGCTTGAGATAGTTTTTACATCACATTAAACATGCATATAACACACTGAAATGTTGAACTTTGTATGACGTGTAATTTTGTTTTTATGGTATTTAAAAAACAAAATGACGGTGATCATTTAAATGTGTACAACTGGCAAAACGAAATATGAAAGTCATGGTAAACTAACTAGCTTTTTAACTAGCTGCCCAGAATTTTATATTTCGTCTTCAACCGCTTTCTTATTTTTGCAAATAATTTTCCCATATGGAAATAATATAGAATTTTGCTTAGCATTTCTTTAGGGTATTTTTTAAGCTATTTCGAATTATGATGCCAATATTACAATATTTTATATGGACGCCATATTATACTTACTGAAAGAAAATTATTTAACTTTCCAACGATGTAGAACATGTTCATTTGTTTTAAACAGCAGAATTGCACCAATTATAGGGCAAAAGTAAAGACCCATGATTTTTTCGGATAAAGAATATATCAACTGCGAAAATGACATCCTAATGTGGCAATTTTTGATTTAACCGACTTCGTATTTCTTATGGCCAGTTGTACCGCTTATATAGTTCAAGGCCTTAACTACAGGTTAACAAAAAAAGTGCATATCGAAATTTTAATAGTAATATTTAACAACTCATTAGGCATCTCGTTTCGATACGTGCGCCAACTTAGAAGAGGAATGCCCGAGAAAAGATCTGGCTAAGGCAACACCAGCTGCTATTCGCAATCGAAATGAACGATAGAGGCGCTGATTTTCGAAACAAGATGGCCGCCATACGATGGGTTTGACATATGACAGTTCACATTGTTCACTGAGTTTCGTTGACTGTGTGTACAAACCGAGTTTAACAACTTACTTACATGAAGGCGATACGTTTAAATATTTAATTATTAATTATTACGCTACTCACTCAGCTGTCGCTTATTCAATATGGCGCTTCTACGATTGCTTTCCGTAGTACCGATTTGCGCCACTAGAGGGGAAATTTTATCTACGATTGCGAATAAACTGTGCAATTTTTTGAATGAATACTATTTAGATAGGCCACTTCTTCAGTTTTTGCGGACGGTTTTTCCTCTGGCATAAAGAAGAGAATCTTCGGAGATGCATCCTCTCCGTCCTAGTTAATGCCGGGCGATGCATAAGGCTTATTTCCATAATTTCCAAATTTAACTATTTATATATGGTTATAACAACAAGCTCAGCTAACTCATTCCATGTGGTCAGGATGAGGTATTTCGCTACCGAAAATCGGTCACTTCAGTAAGGAGTGAGAAATATTTGTTGTAATGTTTTATATATTTATTGTGTATATGGTTTGGACACGAATAATAATAATAACAATAATTTAAACAATAATTAAAATTTGACTATAAACGGTGCAACCGATCTTTATACCTAGTTTTTGAGATCTCCATGGTGGACATGTTATTCTATGCACATTTTGAAATAAATAAATATATCATCACGTCTTATTACCCATTGCTTGGTGTGCCAATCTACTTTGTACACAGATATCGGTAATGATGAAATATTTGCACCGTGCGGGCGCTTACCAGGCGTCACCTCACGGGCACTCATTGCTGGCGTGGAGAGTGCACCACAGGAGTCCATTTAAAATTCGAAATATGTGGCGTCGGTCGTCATCGAACCCGGTTCCCCAGATTCGCGACCTGACACTCAGGCACGCGGACACGAGACCCCATTATGAAGGTACCGACATAGTAAGAGGAATGAAACCGTTTTCCCCATAAAATAAAAGTCAAATACTAATAGATTTCAATAAAACTTTTTTAAAATGCAGGTTCATATCAGAAGTATGTTCGTCTAATATTGAATTTTTTAAAATGTTAATAGTTCTAGTATAGGAACAATTTATTTGAATTATTGCTTCATATCTAGTATTCCTCTTAAATAAGAAGTATTCAAAGTATAGGTTTATTTATAAAACGTAATACCAATTTGTTGCTATATTATGTCAAACCAGAAACAGAATTTTCAGAAAATCCAACCCAAAGCTTGTAACAAATTCGAATGACATCTTTGCAAATTCAATGATTTTAAGAAATTAGTAAACTTTGAGATACACAGTTTAGCAACCCAAGAAATTGTTGATGCAGTTCCTTTTCTATTGTATTTTATCTTTTAGACACCTAAACTGTCAAAATTATAGAAACTCCGTCAATTTTTGTATTATTTCCTCCCTGGAAGGAAAATGTTTTACTTCTGTCATGATTTTCACATCAGAGATTCAAGGTGGCCAACTGATTCAAAGATTGCAATTCTTTGACATTTCAATGGAAAAAAAAATCATCCCAATGAATATGAAATGAAAGACAAACGTCTTTCAATTCAAAGAGCAACACAACAAAAAAAATATTGATAATTGATAAAATCCCCTGCCTTTTCCATGCATTACTAAATTCCCCAACATTTTACTGGAAAATTTGCGATCATTTTGATCGTATCCTTGTGTTGTGCACCAGTATCCCCGTTTCGTTATATGTTGGAAGCCCGCAACGGCAATGCAAGCCAGCTAGCGGTAGGTAGCGTGGTGTGAGTGTGTGTGGCGGTGGCGATGAGACCGCGGCGGGGGTCGGTATGCAGCACCGTGGGAACGCCGGCTCACGATGATTTGTGTAACGTGCCGGCTGCCCGGCTGCTGTGCTCTACACCAAGATGGTCATGGTGTTGGTGTTGCTGTTGCTGTTGGTGCTAGTGTCGGCTCCATCACCATTCACAAACGATAAGTGGAGAAAGTTGGACAAGAATGTTGTCAATGATAAACACATATCAGAGGGAAAGAAAATGTGGATTACCAGAGTATAAACAATCACAATAATCCACATTATAATTACAGTAGTGTCCAAAAAATATGGGTAGGGTAAGATGAGAGAGATGGCTCACCGAGAAACTATTGAACATATCGTTCTACTATAATTTGGATTTTGGCTCGAGTTGTCTCACCCAGTAAACAGGCTCAAGCTACAGGCATGCCAGGCGACTGCCTGGGGGCGAAATTGGTTTTAGGGCAACATTTTTTGAGACTATTTTTTTGCAATAGTTATTTGTATATCAAGGCCGCGAAATCACTCTTTAGCGTACCGAGAGAAAAATTGTCGCCGAGGCAAAACAATCTCGAGGGCGCTAAAGGATTTCGCGGACAAGGTGTACACAATATTTTTTGTGCAACCGTAAAAAATATGTAATTACAAATTTTATTAATTTTAAACAGTTTCAATGTAAATAGAAAGTTAGCTTTCAAGGTGGCTATGGAATTAACATTTGATAAACAAAACCATGCAATTCTCAAGTGTCAAAGTGGTTGTTTACCTAATTTCGCGGCCGTTACCATAACAACGGTTGCGAAATTGAATTTCGCGGCCTATATTGCGGCTGCGAAATGCTTATTTCGCGTCCGGTTGCACAAAATAGTTATTTGTATATCAAGGCCGCGAAATCACTCTTTAGCGTACCGAGAGAAAAATTGTCGTCGAGGCCGCTTGCGGCCGAGGCAAGACAATCTCGAGGGCGCTAAAGGATTTCGCGGACAAGGTGTACACAATATTTTTAGTGCAACCGTAAAAAATATGTAATTACAAATTTTATTAATTTTCAACAGTTTCATTATAAATAGAAAGTTGGCTTTCAAGGTAGTTGTGGGATTAACATTTGATAAACAAAACCATGCAATTCTCAAGTGTCAAAGTGATTGTTTACCTAATTTCGCGGCCGCTACTATGACAATGGCCGCGAAATTCATTTCGCGGCCGTTGCCATAGCAACGTTCGCGAAATCCAATTTCGCAGCCTGTATTGCGGCTGCGAAATGCTTATTTCGCGTCCGGTTGCACAAAAAATAAATTAAAAATCAAATTATAAGTTTAATATATTGTTAGAGCTACGTGAAGATAAATTTAATAAATAAAACAGTATTCTTTTCTTCACAAATAAATGTACATTTAGTGTTTCAATAAACATTTATTTGTGAAGAAAAGAATACTGTTTTATTTATTAAATTATAAGTTTATTGACTCGTCAGTGTGTAGCTTTAATCATAATGCTGACAATTCCAGTTGTAGAAAACTTATATTAATTAAATCCTATTTATAATTTTTTACGTTATACCAAGAAAGAAGAAAGGTTAAATTCGTTGGCGATTATATCAATTAAAAACATTGTCATATCAAAACATGAAAAAAATTCAAGAACATCATCAGCATATAGAAGATTATTTGAAAACTCCAAACACTTAGTACTATTAATAAATAAATAAAACAAAGAGAAGGGAGTCCAAATTGAAGCCCTGAGGAACACCAGAGTGGGGAGTAAAAAAAATTTGATTTGTGGTTATTGTACTGTACAAATTGTTTACGGTCACTACGGCTCGTACCACGAGCACGGTTTTAACTAAAACGCTGTTTTAAAAAATGTCAAATTTCATTATTTAATATTAGTAATAAATAATATCAAATTTATCAAAATATGATTTTAAAGCAGAAAATGGTTTGTATTCAAACAATTTTTTTTAAATCGTTCTCTGAACATAAGGGCAAAATTAAATATTGAAATTTGAATTTGACATTTCTTAAAACAGCGTTTTAGTTAAAACCGTGCTCGTGGACGTGGTACGAGCCTATATGTTCAGTCGATCAACTTCATCGCTAAAAATTATGGAATGTGTTGAATTTTTGTTGAACTCGTATATTTAACACAGCACTTTTTGGTGTATATTATGTTCATTTTCTTTAATTCGCTTATTTTTCACACATTTTCAAATGAAATTATAAAATCTAACCGTGAGAAAATCTTTTTTGTTAAACGAAACAATTTTTGACGGTCACATAATTTGACATGTACTACTAGCCGTCATAAATTTAGTTCCCTAAAATTCCGCTGATGTCGCATGTTATTCTGCGGGTTCCAACAGGAATCGCCATTAATTGAAACAATGTCATGGCATAAAAGAAATAGTTATTTGAATATTGAGGGCAGTAAGTGCTTTTTACCGGTTGAGGATGATTTTGGAGATCGAGACAACCAATGTAGTATAGACATGTCAAAAACAAATAAATATGCTACGTAAGTAAATATATTTCATAGATTAGTTGGTAGAGCATTTTACTAAACATAGGAAGTTCCTCACTTGGGTTGAAATCCAGGTCGATTAACTTTTCACAATATTATTTCTTCAGTGTTAAATACATCAAATAAATCATTTTAAAACTCAAGATACGGTACAGTAAGGGATGCGCAATTCTTGAAAAATCTTCCAGGGGTTGGGCGGCAAAATAAATATGTTGTGCGTCTTTGAATGGTGGAGTGTTTGTGTGATGGAGCAGACACTCCTTGGTCATTGCCGCGACGCAGAGTCGTAGCCCTGACGGTCACATTCCTTCCTCCAGTTCTCCTCTGCCTCTCCAACTTCATCACCATCAGGGGCAGACTACTGCGCAGTTGCTGCCGCTGCTGAGGTTTCCCGCCATTTTGTGACCTATAGAAGAATGCAGTCCGCAGTGTTGTTGTTGTTGTGGCACGCTTGCATGACTGATGCATGCGGACAGGCGCAAGCACCAACCGGATGTTGTGCGGCGCAAGGACCATTGTCCAACATAAAAGTGGACCAAAAGCGAAATTCAAACAGGCCCACACAGATGACCAGGTTATAGTCCAGTTATTCGAAGGACAACGCATAGAAATCAAATACAGAACGATAGAACACAAATTAAAGAAACAACTCACACAGGTTGTCATTTTTCGGGGTTGATTTTCTTCCATCAATGAGCCTGTTTCACATTTTTCAAAAAGTATTTTAAATGGAAGTTTATGCAATATTTTTCTTATTAATAATTACTTTTTTAATAATTTGTTGTTATTTTCGTAAATAATTAAATTAAAAGTTTGGCGCCAAAAATAGTCATGAAAAACAACCTCCCACTCCTGTGTCGTAGAATCACATATATTGCGTCATTCACAGCCAATAGAAAAACACTTTTTCCATCACCTTCGTTTATTTTTGTTATTTAGATAAATAAACCTAGGCGTTAGTTTATCACATGTTAATAACAAACTTCTAATTTGACGTTCACATTTTCCATTATAAATGAGTAATAAAGTAATAATGGCTAATACAGACTACACTCAAGTTAAGTCGGACAGTTTACTGAAAGTCGATAGCCGGATGGTGGCTGAATTTATATTAGAAAACCATTGTTTTACTGCTGCCGAAATAAGGGGTGTTAAAGAGTAAAGGTAAAATTAAATGTAAAACCCAACTATCAGCTCTTCGACTTACTACTTCCAGCCACAATTTTCTTTTCTTCGCATCTTTTGGCATATTTATAAATTCAATAGTAGGTCTGCTCCTAGCAGCAATTTTGCAGTAAAGCACAATACGATACTGTAAATTACGTATTTTATATTGGATTTTTTATTATCTAACACGATCGAAACTAAAAAAATTGACACTTGTTTGACAACTTTGACAATATACTTATCATAACACTTGTAACAAAACACAAAGAATTGACACATCAAGAAACCAATTGGAGCCGATGAAGATGTATGTGTTGTGACGTCACATTCTGTTTCAGATCACGTGAATATCGCCAGCGGCAAGCTTCTGGTTGGTCGGCATTAGCATTATAACTTAAGAATTTAGAAATTGGCGTATTCTAGGGTTACGGCATAATGCTAAGGTTACAGCTTCATATACCGTAGCACGCATTTGTCTATAGACTCGAATTATTAATGCAAACTCATAATGCTAATGTTAAGGTAAAGTCTTAAGTTTGCAGATTACATGAACCAGCCTTTAGGGACTCAAACTTCCCAAAAAAATCAAGGCACACATTACTTCAAAATTTCCAATTAAATCCCACCCAAATGAGCATATTTACTTAAAACTTCGCAGAGAGACTAATAACATAGTTCATATAACCACATAATAAATACGACTAGACTAGTGTTAGCCTGTCTCTGATAGTTCGTGAACTTCTCATTCCACCCTCGTAGGTTTGACATTGGTTGTTTTTGTATCAAAGAATATCAAAATGTCTACTAACAAAGAGTAAAGCCTGCTTCAGAGTTTACATAACGTAACATAACATATCATAGCATACTCGTAACATAAAGAAAATATGGATATATGTAAACCGGTATAGTATTTCATAGTTTTCGTAAGAAACATAAAATAACATAACGTAACTTAACAAAACGTAGAATATGGCCAAATTTTATTTCCTTACGGATACGTTATGTTAATCTGTTATGATCGGACGCGTACGTAAATCGTCGTATACCACATTTTAAAACAACAGAATAGCTGTCAATTGAAGTGTCAATTCCAGTTTGTATTTGACATTTAAGTTGCTGTCAAGATGGATGAAGCATTACTAATTCCTTTTGTTGGGAAATATGCTTTAATATATGATAAATCGCGACCAGATGTTAAGGATATTAAGAAAAATGGATTACAATATCCAAAATTATGAACCAGTCCGGTCAGATTGCACTAAATTATTAATAGCAAAAATATCGTCCGTATCCATAATAGTATTCTTGATTTTTAGACTAACAAATAATGTCAACATCAAACTGAATATATGAGCAAAATATTTAACATGAAGTTAGCATATATTTATATGTACTTGGAATTATGAAACTTTCACTGATTCCTTATGTTATACGTTATGTTATGTTATGCTATGATATGTTATTTTACGTTATGTAAACTCTGAAGCAGGCTTAAATGTGGGTAAATTTCACGACTCTAGTGTAGAATCGGTGTTCACAATATTAGAAATCGTCATTTATTCTCACAAATCGATCTTTTGGTATACACCTACAATTATACCTTCCTCAGAGTAGGTATAAATGGAAACTGAAACGTTGGTTTTGTAAAAATAAGACAGATTTCAAACATTAGTAACAACTAAAAAGAGTGCTTAATTCAGCCCAATTCGGAACAAGGTGTGCAAAATCCTAGGTAAATAAAAATAATCTGAAATCTATCCATAAATAGAATCGACAGTGATCAGAAGAATGAAAACATTCAATAGCAAAATAAGCTTTATGAATAATAATTATAGTATGTTTTTGTTTGAAAAATTCACCCCCGCCTCTGAAGACGCTGAGTGCACCTCGGTAAGCGTCGCCATTAGCGCCGTTACGGGGGCTGAAGAGGGCTACACGCACTCGAGAACGAGACAAGCGCGGGCTTGGCAGATACAACACAGCAGGCTGTGGATTCAGCCGCGGCCTTCCGAGAATTCAGTTTCTTGAAAAGCTACCGCGCCGCACCCCAACAGTGAGGTAGACAGAGATGGCAACACACCCCAGTGCCACCGTCGTGGGACTGATACACAAAAATGCGCTCAGTTTTCAATTCTGCCACTAACAACGATAACTAAAGAAGTGTTCATAAATCAAGCCATGAATAAATCACACAAAGCAGAAGTTAATTTTAGTTCATTCAAAATGAATATGAATCTAAAATCTGACTGTACTTAGTTTGTTCTATTTATCACCAAAATGGATGATGGAAGTTTAATAAAAACAAAGTCAAATGATGCTCTGTTTAGAGCAGTGTTAATTACACGTTATTGATATATCTGCTAAAAATTCTCGTTTTTAGAATTTTATTTTAAATATCTTCAAAGTAACACGTAACACGTTTATTATGAAAATATTAGCACTTATAGCTGATTCTGTGGGTTTTGATACACCAAAATTGGCACACCCAGCAATGGGTAAAATATGCCGTGGAGATATATTTATTTATTTAAAATCGCGGAAAACCTACAGAGTGATCCAGAATGATTGAATGTCACGTGACTTGAAAAATTCTAATTATGATCAAAATTATCTTTGACGGAAAAAAATTAGTATCAATTTACCGGCATTGTCAAATTATGGTTCCTATATTACCGACATTTGGAAAAGTCGGCGTTATGTATTTGAATTTTTTGACATACCGTTTGTTTTTACCTTTGTAATTAAACTTATTTATTGAAATCATTACGTTAAAATGGTCGTTTAAGGAAGACCATGATAAGTTTACATTGGAAGTATATATTCTTACAGCGAGGAATGATGAAAATGACTTGAAATATGTACACCAATGCAATCTGTCAATTGTGTTTCACTATCACAACGATGCGGCAAACAAAAAATCAAAACGAGGCGGAACCTATAGGGGCTGTCTTTAAATTACGTAACGCAAAATTAGGAAATACCCCCTCCCCCCTTTGTAACGCACCCGTAACGCAAACATGACCCCCCCCATACATTACGTAACGCAGTACTTGACCCCCCCCCAATTTTTTTACTGGATGTAAAAGTATATGGCCTCCTTAATATTCAGTTAAAATTTTAAACAGAAACTAGTTAAATTAATGTACATAAAGATGAAAAATAACAGAACAGAACAGAAACTATTTAAATTAATGTACATAAAGATGAAAAATAATGTACTACTCTTGCCCTACGGCTTGTCACCCCAATTTCTTTACCGGATATAAAAGTATATGGCCTCCTTAATATTCAGTTAAAATTTGAAACAGGAACTATTTAAATTAATGTACATAAAGATGAAAAATAACAGAACAGAACAGAAACTATTTAAATTAATGTACATAAAGATAAAAAATAATATACTACTCTTGCCCTACGGCTTGTCACCCCAATTTTTTTACTGTATATAAAAGTATATGGCCTCCTTAATATTCAATTAAAATTTGAAACAGAAACTAATTAAATTAATGTACATAAAGATGAAAAAATAACAGCACAGAAATTAAAAGCATATGCATTTCCATATTCTTTGAACAAACTATTGAAAAGTTTTTCCTTATCAACACTACTTGAATTCATGTTTTAATATGAATTGCATTGCACGAATGAAAGACCACTGGCCCGAATTTGAACTGTGCCCGACATATTATGTTCACTGTCTGCATATACGAATTAGCACCGCGAAATTTGAATGTTTCTAAACTATTAAAGTAAGTTTAGCAATATTTTTTATATTTTATCGTTACGTAACGCACACATTAATCCTCCCCCACCCCTTCGTAACGCTGCGTAACGCTACTCTTGACTCCCCCCCCTTGAAGCGTTACGTAATTTAAGGACAGCCCCATACCTGATTTCATATCAATAAAATATGATAACATAATAACATGTCACTGTCATTGCTTAAAAATAAAAATTACACCAATGTTCAATACCTATATCAAGTTCTAAAACTTATTTTTTACCTACAATTCATATAATTACATACATAATTTCTAGAATATTCCCGGTAAAATATAATGTTCACATCGCTAGCAGCAAAGCTGTCACGCCTAACCAGCGTGAAAAGATCTAGTTCCAATGATAAGTTTATTTCTACGCGAACATTCTAACTACAGCAGAGCAGAAGAATCAAAGAAATGTTAGTTATGAATGAATACGTTCAGCTGTACATTAAGCAAACCAAACTAACACACTGTACTATCAAGTGTAAATATTAAATACGTCAAATATATTTTATCGGAACTTTTCATTATCGTTTTATCGCGGCTGACGTCAACGATAAACTATGTCACTTCATAAATATTTCAAATAAAATAAAAATTTTGATGTTCGTGGTACGCATTAAATATTTATACGAATGCTAAATTAAAAGTATGAACAAAGAGATCTGATAGGGTTGCGCGCATGTAATTATTTAATTACACCACACACACACGCACACACATAGTTGCTTATTGGACTTTACTGATTAAATATGCTTTTACTATATAGCGTATATTATTAAAAATTGTATGCAATTATTAGATTTTAAAATTATTATTCACAGTTCGCAGAACAATGAATGAACAGCAATTGAAAATGGCAAAACATTCCAATTTTTCTTTTTCAAATTTCACCGTTTTGAATATATAGGCTATCCAGAATAATTGCTGGTGATGCTGGTATTCTATGACTAGTGAATGAAAGTTGACGTTTAAATTATTTTATAGATGCGGTTTCTTTTGAAACCCTAGAAAAGAATAGAATTGTACGAAATATTCAGGTATGAAATTTTTGTATGAACCCATTTAAATACTGGACTAGGAAAGCACAGAAATACATTACTATATCTGGCTGAAAAAGATGGCCGACTAGGGTAACTGAATATCAAAACTATTTAGTTTGGCAATTCTATGAAATAGGATTATTTTTAATTTTCTCTAACAGTAATTCCGACTCGAGGGTTGCTTACATCTGAAACGAACGAACTAGAATATGTGATATTAATTTTTTTAAATACATCCCCGAGTCCTGTTGCTAAGGTCATTTTAAATGCCTCCTGGTATTGAATACAATTCTAATCTTTTGTAACGAGGTACATAAGGGTCAATTGCCTTTCAAATCAAATATAGGGAAATGTTTTCAAAAGAAACCACATCTATTAAATACTTAAACGTCAACTTTTATTCGCTAGTCATACTATACGCATGCAGGCCGCGTTTTTTAGGACACGCTGTAAAGGGTACCAATGGTTCTGCCTATTCTTTTGAAAACGTTTTCCTATATTTGATTTGAAAGGAAACTGACCCTTATGTATTCCGTTACAGAAGATTAGAATTGTACTCCATACCACGAGGCATTTAAAATGACCTTAGCAACAGAATCATGGATGTATTTAAAAAAATTAATCCCGCAAATTCTAGTTCGCTCGTCTCAGGTGCAAGCAATCCTCGAGTCGGAATTACTGTTAGAGGAAATTAAAAATAATCCTATTTCATAAAATTACCAAACTAAATAGTTTAAAGATCAAAATATTTTGTTATAATCAATATAAACGAAAAATGTTTAAAATATTTTAAACGCACCCCTGTTTTGATATTCAGTTATCCTAGTCGGCCATCTATTTTCAGCAAGATATAGTAATGTATTTCTGTGCTTTCCTAGTCCAGTATTTTAATGGGTTCATGCAAAAATTTCACACCTGAATATTTTGTACAATTCTATTTTTCTCTAAGGTTTCAAAAGAAACCACATCTATAATAGTATATTAAAGAACGTGTTTTATAAGACATGTTTTTTTCGCACGGGTCAAAATTTAGAAAACGAGCGTCAGCGAGTTTTCTAATTGACAAGTGCGAAAGAAAGTCTTATAAAATGAGTTCTTTAAACTATTTTTTATATTTTGCGCCTTCTACAATAACATTTACTTACTCAATTTGTGATTATATTTGTAACCATTTGTACATTTTCATGTAAATAATCTTCCCTAAATAATAATAAAAAAAAATTATTTCGACATTATATTATTAAAATGAATTGTCAATTAACTAAAAATAAATTAGGTAAAAATGGGTTAAAATAACGTCATCTAGTACCAACCGTCTAAAACAAAAAATTGCGTATCGAAATGAAGGTCATTACGATACGCAATCGCGTATTCATTATGAACGCAAAATATAAAAAATAATTTAAACGTCAACTTTCGTTCGCTATATTAGTTATTCATAGGTGATTCTGTTTTCTTTATTTTTCCGTTGTGAGGCGGTAAAAATGTTTCTATTACAGAAACGTACCACTGACATATTTATTTACTTATTGAAATCAAGAAACAACCGTCATAGAAAAGCGTGAACTTTGCTCTTGGTACATATTCATAACCTCTGCAATAAATAAACAACACAATAGCGACCTAAACACCTGATTAAAGCAAACGTAAACGATACAAACAAACAGTAAGCAGTGAAACAAAACAATAACATCGCGAGGTGAGCACGTGTTGTGCTCTAAAAACAACGAACAACGATTCACATCGATCCAAGAATAAGACCGCGGTAACCTTGCCTGGCGGCTTTATTGCCAATACGGACAACAGAAATCTAAAGGGCAACAAACATAACAATCATTGCGATGCTGGAAATGTAAATAATAATTATTTCAGGATTTCAAACTGGCATTATGTTTTGCGTCGTTCGCTTAAAAACAAAGGCGAAAACACAAAGCACTCTTTCAAAATTCAAATTTGCAATGCATAATTTGTTTTGTATCTGGTTTTTCACTCTCGCGTATATTATTGAATTGAGTAATATGTTTGCCACACGTGTACATTTATATTAAGCAATAAAACGTACATATAAATATAATAACGTCAACGTTTATTATTTGCAAGAATATAGTAATAGTAAAACATGATTGTGTTGTGTTCGTATTCATATTATTCAACTATTAAATGTAAAGTATACTTCTAAATCTTTAAGGAAACGAGATATTAATATTTACCTGGGCTAGTTAGATTTTACCTTCCGTCACCTTTAGGTAAGGAAGGTATTGTCTTTGGTCAAAAAATTCGATTGAGTTTTTAATGAATAAGCACGTTTTACGCTTCCTAGAACACAATTTTACTATTTTTACGATATCTGTATGTATGTATGTGTATGGATGGATGGATGGATGGATGGATGGATGAATGTATGTATGTTTGTATGATGTATGTGTCTTTCGGATCGCATAACTCCAATACCACCTTTCCAAAAATTATAGTTTTTGCATATTCCTTTTTTGTACATCCATATGAAGCTGATTAGATTTTTCTTGAAAAAACGCTGTTAAATATCGTTTTTACCTCCCGCTACCCTTGGTAAGGGAGGTATAGGGATCGTGCTAAAAATCGTATATCAAGATTTTGGTAAATGGCCACGTTTTAATGACCCTAGAATCCAATTTTAACATTTTCACGATTATGTCAGTTTTTATGTATGTATGTATGTATGTATGTGTGTGTGTGGATCCTCCACTCTAACTCAAATACTATCATTCAGAAAATTTTGAAACCTTGTATTTCGAACTTTTTCTGTAATGCAAAGAGCCCATTAGATTTTGGTGTAAATCGGATAACCGGAAGTGGCACTTTACTAGAAGCTCAAAATAGTTTTTCTTCGAAAAATACCTTTAAATGTTATTTTTTCGAGATTATTGTTATTATAAAAATTAAAGATTATTAAATTAATACTTTTTCTATATATTTTATGGATAAATTTATAAAATTATCTATAAATTTAATCCCGTATCCTACGCTTTAAACAAGCAAAACTCCTTGGTTACACAGTTCATATCTTAAATGTATGTAACTGACAGATAAATGTCATTGTCAAAGAACTAATCATTTCAAATTAATAACAGTAACGTTTTAAAAAGAAAATAATAAATAGAACCCTAGTTATATGGAATGGGTCTTAATAAAGTTTCCGCAATAACTAAGTATGTATATTTAAATTAATAAAAATTAAATAGCGGGAGGTTTGGTGTTGCCCACATTAGATTTTTAGGTATGAGGATGGTGTGGTTTAAAAAAGGGTGAAAATTTTTAAAAATTCCGATAATTTGTATTTAAGTAGTTTGAAGGATGTAGATTTAAGATTTTAAAACCACAGGTCGATATCTCTTTTCATGTCCGAGATATTCGTCCTCAAAACTTTGGTCAAAAATGCCCAACTATTACAATCTCCAGACGGAAAAGCCTGAAAATGGCCAAAAATCGCAAAAAATCTAAGGTGTACCCCTTGTAATTTTTTCAGTTTTTGACGATTTTAAAGAATGTTTAATAATTAATGTATCCGTTGGAATATTTTGATGAAAATTGGTATACTTATGTTTTTTGGTACGAGGAATTTACTGGTGAGGTCGTTTAAGGTGTATCGCGCACCCATTTTTGGGTATGATGATGGTGTGGTTTAAAAAAGGGTCGAAATTTTAAAAAAATTAATAATTCTGAAAATTTGTATTTAAGTAGTTTGAAGGGTGTAGATATAAGATTTTAAAACCACAGGCGGAATTTTAAATATCTCTAAAAAACCAAGTTCACAAATAAATAATGAGTTTAACACAAATGATGTACCGGAGGCACATTTTATGTTTAAAAACATTGAAATCATTCCGTCTTAAGAGGCATATTTACCCCTGTGCTGAAATATGAAGCGAAAATTCAAATAAATTGTTCCTGTACTAGAACTATCAACATTTTAAAAAATTCAACACAACCCAAACCTACTTGCGATATTAACCTACATTTAAAGAAAATAATTATTGAAATCTATTAATATTTGAATTTAATTTTGTAGGCAAAACAGCATTTCTCGATTTCCCCATAAAATCAAAGTCAAATACTAATAAATTTCAATAATTATTTTTTTAAAATACAGGTTAATATCGCAACTAAGTTTGTGTTGTGTTGAATTTTTTAAAATGTTAATAGTTCTAGTAGAGGAACAATTTATTTGAGTGTTCGCTTCATATTTCAGCACAGGGGTAAATATGCCTCACAGTTGAAAAGATGGTTAGAATGCCGGGGTTTGAAGAAAAGTGGAAATAAACATGAATTAATTGCAAGGTATGCACTGAGTAGATCATATAGTTAAATAATTATATAAAAATGTTTACGTTTCCTTTCAAAGAACAGTTGTTGTGATCACGTGTTGGATCACATGATAAATGTCAAACTGTAGTGCTAAATCTTGCTCACTACATAACTACTTATTAAATATTTTTTTACTCGCTAGATGGCGTCCAAAATTTTTGAATTGTATAAGTCCCCATTCAATTCGTAAATAGCTACAATATGAATTGACGGAGTAATGTTCTGTTTTGAAAATGGCAGTGTGGCGCCCATGTAGGGCCCCATAGGGCAGGCTCAGGCATCAGGGGCAGCGGCCGCAGCAATGCAAGCGCTCTGAATTCGCCGCCGTGTGCGGGCTGAACGCTCGCATTTCTTTCATCATCTCGCCTTGTTTTCCTTCTCGCCCCCCTGACTTCACTTCTTCCTACCTGCACACACCGAATACCAAGACATGCCACCTAGCGGAATGCAATGCACCCCACCCCTTTAGCCCGGCAACGCACAACAAATTCATACCACTAAAATTCATTCTGTTTATTTGGTCATTCACACCAAGTTTTTCTAATGCTGATTGTTTTAAAACCAAATTGCGCAGATATATTTCTGTGGCTTAATGGAAGAACAACCAATGGAAAATTTGGACAACATGAGATTGGTTATGTAATCGGCAAGAACAACCAAAGTGTAACTGAAATGGAACCTACAGAAATCAGCGCGTCAGGCTTTAAACATTCTCCCGTGCTACAATCTTTTGATTACGCCCTTAATACATAAATAACTATTATTTTAATAATTTGTTATTTTCGTAAATAATTAAATAAAAAGATTGGCACCAAAAATAGTTATAAAAAACAACCCCCCACTCCTGTGACGTCGTAATACATAGATTACGTCATTCACAGCCAATAGGAAAACAGTTTGCCTATTACCTACTTTGACGTCACATTCTGTTTCAGATCAGGTGACTTTTTCAAAATATCCAAATTTCAAAAATTAATTGTTATATATCTAATAAATATGCCGTGATATTTTCAAATTTGAGGCTATTTAAAGAATAATCTTATAAAATTTAATACTTAGAAGGCATATAAAAATTCTTGAAACAACCCTATTGTGGCGCAAATTCTGTATTATAGTACAGTATCAAGAGTATCAAGTATCAGTATCAAGAGTGTTAATCACCCCTATTCTGTAACTCAATCGATAACTTTTTTCGATCGATAATAAATTGTAGCCAATAATTATAGTAGACACTGAATAAAAAATGAAACTGACAGGTGATACATTTGTTTCTATTGATCAAAAATTATTATCGATCGATAACTATTATCGATTGAGTTGCAGAATAGGGGCGATTTCCCGTTTAACTCCCGTGGTGCATTTAACGTTTAACGTCCGACTATAATTTTGTAATATTCTACCGATTACGGATCAAATTTTAATAAAATTTACGAAGTAAGTAAGCTATAAATGCTTCTGCATATTTTTAAGCTTTATCGCAGTATCAATATCAATTTTTTGACAAAATTACTATAGTAACAACTCATTGGGTCTTATTTTTATACAGGGTGTCTCACAACTCGCGCCCCAG
The DNA here is from genome assembly GCA_963082715.1 of Harpalus rubripes. Classification (NCBI taxonomy): domain Eukaryota; kingdom Metazoa; phylum Arthropoda; class Insecta; order Coleoptera; family Carabidae; genus Harpalus; species Harpalus rubripes. The sequence continues at coordinate 66,805,816 of OY720452.1, forward strand.
AGCGAATGAGGAAACACGAGACAGAAATCGGATGTGTAATTTCGAAGAAAACAAATCTAGCTTAAAAGATATTCGAGAAAAGACGTCTTAAAATTGACCAATCAGAGACCTACACCGTTAACGTGTGTTTACCCTAATTTTATGTTACTAAGGTTTTATACAAATCAAATCTTCTTTAAAATGTGTGGGCGACTGTAGTTTTCGAAAAATGTCAGTGTCACATTAAATTTAGAACCACCATTTGTTGTTTTAATCTCAAAGAATTCAAATGACAATAATATTTTCGTTTAACACATTTTACACAGCTACTACAACACGTTGCACTGTACGATATAAATGATGATCCCGGATGACACCTTCGCTAACCTAAATTTCTTGACAGTGAAAAGTCAACTATAAAGTGTCAAAATTACAGTAAGTCAAACAAATTTTGTAACTCACTAGTAGCATTTTTATAACCTAGCAACCAGTTTTATTTTGTAATAATATCATCACACTTCAAGATATCCTTCCGGGATTGGTGGATTAAAAAGTCTTGTAACTCCGTTATGCAAGCAGCCGCAAATTATTTTCTTCTATTTGTTGGCAACCTATTGTCGTCGGCAAGTGTCAGTTTCGTCTGGGGCGTGAGTTGTGAGACAACCTGTATAACAACCCTGAAAGCAGGGTTGTTAAGATGATAATAAGTCGGCATAAAAAAAATATTCTATATATTATCTTACCTTAAAAAATGTATTAAGTATGCTATAGTATGACTAAGATTTCGAGCATTTGTTAACATCTAACGAAAGAAAGAGGAAGAATAACCCCTTAATTATTTATTATATTAATTGTGGTCGTAGATAAAGTATAGTAGTATGTCACTCTAGTTGTAAAGCACTCGCCTAACATCCGTTGAGTAACTTGGAATTATTGTTATGAAATTCAATAAAACTTGCGTGTATTTACATTATCTTTATGCTACAAGTATGTAAACTATAAATTCAAATTATAATGTTAAATTATTAAAATAATTAACTTTTAATACGCTATGCATTCCACTTTACTGAAAAGATAAAATGTTATTTATTTGGTTATTCGCGTAACACAATTGAAATAAATATCTAGATCTAGATTGTTCATAAAACTAGCATGTTATCATTAAATATTTATACTAAATTGAAATATAAGAATTATTTATTCATAGGTAAGTAATTCAAATAAAGTATGATGTGTTTATTGTCTTCATTGAGTGAAAATCATTATGCATCATAATTCATTAATAAAATTCTTCGCTTTACTAGAACAAACAAAACTGCTATAAAGCAGTTATGAAACGCATACTTTACATGCTTCTGATATGAATGTAACAGCACACATTGTTACATCATGTAGATGATATACGAGCAGATATGTTTGATATGACGTACTAGTACTAGAAAATTTAAAACGTATTTAAATAGAACCAATAGCATTTTTATTCATATATGATATGATAACTCAATTTACATTTCTATTCCAGCAAATGATAGACATAATACTACTAAATGACAGCCAATTTTCGATGAACTATTATTGTAAGTATTCATTTTAGAGTATTCCACTTTTCATATGGTATAACTAGCGAATGAAAGTTGACGTTTAAATTATTTTATAGATGTGTTTTTTTTAAACCCTACAAAAGAAAAGAATTGTCCGAAATATTCAGGTATTAAATTCTTGCATAAACCCATTTAAATACTGGACTAGGAAAGCACAGAAATATATTATTATGTCTCGCTGAAAATGGATGGTCGACTAGGGTAAATGAATATCAAAACAGGGGTGCGTTTAAAATATTTTAAACATTTTTCGTTTATGTTGATTATAACAAAATATTTTGTTCTTTAAACTAAATTTAGTTTGGCAATTCTATGAAATAGGATTATTTTTAATTTCTTCTAAAGTAATTCCGACTCGAGGGTTGCTTACACCTGAAACGAACGAACTAAAATTTGCCTCCTTGTGTTGAGTACAATTCTAATCTTCTACATAAGGGTCAGTTTCCTTTCAAATCAAATATTTATAGGGATATGTTTTCAAAGGAAACCACATCTATTAAATAATCTAATCGTCAACTTTCATTCGCTAGTCATATTATACTAGAGCACATAAAAATTTTAAAATTATTATTAAAAAATCTGATGTGGCCAACACAATTCTTACCGCCATTTAATTATTATTAATTTAAATATATATTCTTATGCTCTGTTCCATTTAAGCCATTCAGTAGATGGCACTGGCAATAACGCAAATCTGAAGTAGCCGAAATTACATTGGGTAAACTTATCTCATGTCTCTAATTTCTGCCAATCAGAGATGTCAAAACTATTCCCTATACTCCGCAATACTGAATGGCTTAAATTGAACAAGGTATACACATTTACTTTGCTGAAAACTGAATTAAGTTCCATTCTACATAACTATAGTTCTATTTACTATTTTCTTTTTAAAATGTTACTATTATTAATTTAAAATGATTAGTTCTTTGACAATGACATTTATTTGTCAGTTACAGACATTTGAGATCTGAACTGTGTAACCAAGGAGTTGTGTTTGTTTAAACCGCAGATTCCGGGATTTAAATTATAGATAATTTTATAAATTCATCCAAAAAATATATAGAAAAAATTAATGCCAACCTGTAGAAAATTTAATCTTCAATTTTTATAATAACATCTCTAAAAAAATAACATTTAAAGGTATTTTTCGAAGAAAAACTATTTTGAGCTTCAAGTAAAGTGCTATTTAATTCAACATCTCTAATGGCTTCATTCCATATTAGAATAAGGTAGAAATACAAAGTTTCAAAATTTTCTGAATGATATTATTTGAGTTAGAGTGGAGGATCCACGTATAGGTACATACACACAGACATTATTGTGAAAATGTTAAAATTGGATTCTATAAGGACCTTAAAACGTGGTCATTTACCAAAATCTCGATATGCGATTTTTAGCACGATCCCTATACTTCCCTTACCAAGGGTAAAGGGAGGTAAAAACAGAATCCAAAGGGTTGAAAATCTTTTGATCTAATAAAGGACTTCAAGCTCCCTAAAAATTAACTTTAATTTCTGTTTTACCACCTCCATTGATTACCCTATGAAAGAGACGTCTTTCACTCATTTTCTCCATAGCCTACTACAACTGCCAACAACAACGACACCATAACATTCTGGTCTTCTCTTCCCCTTATGCACATGGCCGCGATGCAGTTGCAGTGCGTGTCCACGTCTGCGGCCATGTGAGTGTGTGTATGTGTGGGGCTATGCTATGCATTGGCGGGGGTGAGGTGCGGGTGCCCGGGGTGGTAAACACGGCGGCGGAGCGGGCGCCAGCACAGGCGGCATTGACCTACCAGCCGGGAGGGGGCGACCAGCCGGATGCAATGCACCACAACAACGTGCAGTGGCGGACATCAAACTATTCACTAGGGGGCAATGCGTACTAGTAAAGACTTAATGTCCCATAAATGTTAATGTATACTTCGCCCAAAAAGTGGATATCAAAATTTTAGCAACAATAATCCTCAAAATTTGAAAGTAATTGGTGCAACCTTATTATTTCTTACAGGGTGTATGCAGGGCCGTCTTCAGAATTTGAGTGGGTCTATGGGTACACTATTTTAAGTTTACATACATTTTTATATTGTTAACTTAAAAATAAAACTACAACAGATTTTCTTACTGAATATTGCGCTAAAAGAAATAGTTAACGTATTAAGGACTTAATTAAAAGATTACAGCACAGGGATGTGTAGTGCATGTGTTATAATCTTGACTATTTCACTCATATATTTATAAGCCAATCCAAATTCAGGATTCTACCTATAGTTACCAAGTTTAATTTCGATTAAACACCGTCACATAAAATTTTTCGCACCCTTTAAGCCAATAAGATGTTGTATTTTTACAAGTAAATGAGTTTTGATAAGCGAAAATTTTTTGACGTTTTAGAAACATATTGTTTACATACCTGTCAAAGTGTGTATATTTTCAGTGTTATCAGTTTTTATTAAAAACGAGTCGATTCGGACAGGAATCTCTTTAAAACGTTGAAAAAGCAAACTTAAATATAACGCCTCAAAACACAATAAAAATTAGAAGATTTATGCCAAGACAAAAAATATAAATGATTACCTGATTTTTATTCTGGAAATAGTCATCCGAATATCATTCGTGGTTAAATTTTATCCTGGAAAAATTTTCCGATTGCTTTATTCGAGCCTGTTGCCAATTTATCTCGTGACATTGATTAAAAATCACTCGTTTGACAACTCGTGATTTTTTTGTCAATGCTACTCAATAAATTGCTAGGCAACCAGCTCTCGTAACAAACTGACATTTTTTCCGGCAAAAATTTACCACTTATGATATTATATATGAGAATATAATTCATGAGTCACGTGACATGTTTTCCGCCAATCAACATTCAGAATCTCCCTAGTTATATGTCTATCACAGCGATGATAAAAAACAAAAAAATTATCACTTTATTTATATTCGTTACTAAGGGATTTTTTTATTTATTTGACATTGACAGTTAATTTTGAGTATAAAAATGTGCGATAATCGTTGGGTTGATATCAACAACGATGAAAATAATAAGGCGATTGTCAAATTAACCGTGTTAAAATACAATATATTAACAGTTAGGTTAACAGCACACATAATGTGTCACAAAAATTCATTATATTCTCTCAATACATATAAGCTCGTGACATGATTAATAATCGAAGATATTGCTCGTGAAACCGAAGCAGCACATTTCACTCGAGAATATCATCGATGATAATCATATCAGTTGTTATATCACGTATGATTGTGCCCGTGGCACATACGTTTTATTTTATTTTGGTTCTCGAAATTCAAAGATTCAGTAGGTATTAATATATTTGGATGCTGGTGTTGTGAATTTTAGTGTGCTGTTGTTGGTTGGTGTAGAATGTTGGTGTAGCAATATTGTTTGCTTATAAAAAAAATAGTGTTCAAAGGAAATATCGGATAAATTTGAGGCTGCACTCTGCACAGGATAGTTCCACAAAAGTCAAAAGATGTTTATGGTATGACTAGCGAATGAAAGTTGACGTTTAAATTATTTTATAGTTGTTTCTTTTGAAACCCTAGAGAAGAATAGAATTGTACGAAATATTCAGGTATGAACTTTTTGCATGAACCCATTTAAATATTGGACTAGGGAAGCACAGAAATACAGATTACTGTATCTGGCTGAAAATAGATGGCCGACTAGGGTAACTGAATACCAAAACAGGGGTGCGTTTAAAATATTTTAATCATTTTTCGTTTATGTTGATTATAACAAAATATTTTGATCTTTAAACTATTAAGTTTGGCAATTCTAAGAAATACGATTATTTTTAGTTTCCTCTAACAGTAATTCCGACTCGAGGGTTGCTTACACTTGAGACGAACGAACTAGAATTTGCGGTATTAAATTTTTTAAATACAATCCTGAATTGAGTACAATTCTAATCTTCTGTAACGAAATACATAAGGGTCAGTTTCCTTTCAAATCAAATACAGAGAATTAAATAATCTAAACGTCAACTTTCATTCGCTAGTCATACTATACGAAAAAGAAAACGAAAAGTTTTGCTAGTGGCGGTGTTCATAAAATGTCTGCTGTCTGACATTCATCCATAAACCACAATTCTGATTTGTTTGAATATCTGTTGCTTGGGAACTTTGTAGGCCCTTGGGCTATAAAAGCCAAATTGCGCCCGCTTCTGAGAGCGAATAAACATATTTATGATTCCAAAATAAAAAGAATTATACTATTTTTTTAGTATTTGCGATACATATCAAAAAGTCTTGTATTTATTTGAATTACCACTAAAATTTTAAAGAATGGAGTATACACTATTTATATTATACTCCTACTCCTAAGTTATTGCTTGTTTTTGTACGAGTATGGTATATCATCTAGTAACAAGTTTATTTATCATTTTCATTTCCTTTTAAACCATTTATCACAATTCCTTTTTTTGTGTGTAATAACAGAAATAATTTGTAGCATGTCACAAGCAATTACGCGTTAGTTTCTCCCTTAAAAGCTTTTGCGTATATGGTCGTAAAGTTAAATTCATTAGAGAATATCCAAAAAGACAAAACCCGTATTAATAAAGTTCAATGAAACAGCAAACGAAATTAAATCTAGACTGTATAATTGCTAGGTTGTTCACCCTATTCATTATTAAAAATTAATAGATATACCTAACCACATAATGCACCCAAGCAATAAATTCAAATTAAAAACATCGTACAAGGAAGTACACTCCATTAAAATTCAAACAAACTTTGTGTATCTTGGGTTACAAGTCCATAAGGATGGGATTCCCTTGGCGAGTGTATTTCAACAAATTTAGAGTTCCGAATGTACTATATACTGGTGTGGCTGTCACACAAGTCAAGTAAGTAAAACTATAACTACATACAGGCTGTCCAGGATAACGTGTTCAACATGGGGATCTTGAGAACCATAAGAAATACAAAGTCAATTAGTCAAAATTTACTCCATTAGGAGGCCATTTTAGCGGTGTTTTGTTTATCCGGAAAAATTATGGGTCACTAGATATAGACTAAAATATAAATCCTGCAGTTGTTTTAATTTTTGTGAAAAACTTTCAAGTATGAAATAATACTAAATTTTTGTTTGCACATCTTTAGTACTTTTTAAGTCATATAGAAAGGCGATTCTAAAAGCCGAAAATATAAATATTGCAGTTTTTTTATTTTTCCAAACAACTAAGTATGAAATAATACTATATCTTGATTTGCATTTCTTTATGATACGTTTTAAGCATCTTATGAATGGCGATGCTCAACTTTTTTTGTTGGATTTCGAGATTATGTTAAAGTTTTAATTTTTATATAGACGCCATATTGGAAAGTTACACCATTAGAAAAGAGAATTCTTTTAGTTTTCCAACCATGTATAATTTAACAATGTTCATTTGTACCAAACATTGAAGATACAACAATTATTAAATTTATAGATTAAAAAAAAACGGTTTCTGCCACGAAACAAATGAACTCAGCAGCAGGTCGTATCAATGGGGTCCTGCACCATAACAAAAAATAATAAAATATACACCTTATACTTAAAGTAATACTCAATAAATAGCAATTAAGATGAAAAAAAAACATTTTTTTTAATAATTACTTTGCAAGATATTTGAGGTTTATTGTCAGTGTCAATGGGCCGTCACATTAGTGCTACCTTTCTCTCACTGCCTACTATAGACCTTGTGCGAGAGAAAGATATAGCAATAGATGTCGCCCTGACATAATGTTGACATTAAAAATCAAATGCAGTTAAAGTAAAAAGAATTAAGACTTTTTAAACTTTGCTTCAAAATTAAAAGAAGTTTCATTTAAATAATAAAAATTTCATAGTGCAGGACCCCATTGTTTATCAATTTCTTCAGTTTCTTAAATATTCCATTTTCAATGTGTCATTGCCTACTATAAGTCAAAATAAAAAAAATGAAACTAATTAAAATACACAAGACAATAAAATTTTGGGAATTAAATAAGGAAATTACACAGTGATCAAAAATAACTGATTCCGTTGGCAATAAAAAAAAATACTTGAAATTGGTAAGACTGATACACAAATTTACTTCCTGTTATTAACACAGTGACATTTAAGAATTGAAATTTGAGTACATTTACAATTTTATTTATTAAAATGATCACATTTACAATTTTATTTATTACATCTTTTTTTTTCTTACATTACCCACCGAGCAATAATCTAAAGTTTTTCAATCACTTAAAATCCTATTAGCTGTCAGGCCCTTGTTCTGACATAAACTATTTGTATTTATTGTAAAAATGACATGTCAAATAGTATTTCCGCCTGGTGTTTTATAAACTATGTAATAAAAAGATCCCCAGAATAATATTGCCAAGTGAATCAGTTATTTTTGATCACTCTGCATTAATGAAAATAACCAAGTTATTAATTTTAATTGTTTTCCAATTGTTTCATTGCAACAACCATAGTTTTAAACCTTATTATTTAATAATTATTGCATTATTGCTGTTTGAAACAAATGAACATAGATAAGTTACACACCGTGGGAAAGCTAAACAAAATTCTTTTGTCAGTGGTGCAATTTTCCAATACCTATAGCAGCCATATAAAAATTAAAATTTTGACATTATCTCGAAATCCAAAAGTGATAAAAAATTGAGCATCGCCATAAAAAAAAGAGTTTAAAAAGTATTATAAAGAAATGTAAATCAAGATCTAGTATTATTTCATGGTTTGTTGCTTGAAAAAATAAAAAACTGCAATATTTATATTTTCGCCTATAATGACGAATTAATTTTTCCAGATAAACAAAGCACCTCTAAAATGGCTACTTAATGGGAAACTTTTGTCTAATTTAACCGACTTCGTATCTCTTACACTTCTCTGTTGAAGACGTTATTCTAGACACCCTGTATTGCTGCATATATGCAGTATTGGATAGGGGATTGTGACAAGTGCAATGATAATTTATGTTCGCCCATATAATTAGTGCCATGAGACAAGTCGAAGGCGTGCTGAACCTAGAGTGATAACGCACGTAAAGCTATTGTTGATGTTGCTGCCGTCATTAAATAACGGATATAAAACAGCCAACATCTAATTATTAACTAACTGATATTGCTTTTCCGAAAAATGCAATACTTTTATAAACACCTGCAATACTAGTCTAATTACTTTAACAATAATAATATCCCGTCACAAGTTTCATAGACTAAACAAATAATCTAATTACAAGAAAAATTCAAATAATAATGGCTATGAAACTTTAATGTAATAGCGGTTTAATACTATCAACATATCGATCGATTTATTGATGGATAAATCGATCAATTTATTTTAAAAAGCGATAAGAAGAAAAGGTTACCCCTGTACTAAAACATGAAACGAAAATTCAAATAAATTGTGCCTGTACGTAGTAGAATTACTAACATTTTAAAAAATTGAACATTAGACGAACATACTTCCAATATGAACCTGCATTTAAAATAAATGATATTGAAATCTATTAGTACTTATTTGAATTTTAGTACAGGGGTAGCCATTTCTCTTAAGCATTTACATTTGTTTTGCTATGCATATTATTGAAACCAGGGCTACCAACATCTTATAATAGGTATGTTCGTCAATTGCAAACGGCGAGGGTGAAATTTGCTGTTCTATTCTGCTCGCTGTTATAGTGGGACGAAGCGATTTATAGAACTTATTATAGAATCTGCCCATTGGCTGTTATACAGTTTTATGGGACTTGCGGTTAGGGTTCCAGGAGTCAGGTAGGTATTTCTATCCTAGATCGTACCCGAAATTTGTATTGAAGACGTTTCGTAATTATGTACTTTTAAATCTGTATTAAAATAATAATGCGTTTTAAAAGTACTTCTAACTTTTAAATACAAACTGTTTTTGGAAATTTCGTTTAAGGTCATGCAAAAACCTTTTTCTCCAACACTATTTTGGAAACTACACATTCCACAACTAAAAGTTATGTTGGAATCAATATTATTCCAACAAACCGTGTGGTATAATTCCGTATGCCGTTTGGAATAATTCCACACGGCTTTCGACAAATCTGAATCTGTTTAGCCGCATATCAAATATCTTGGTTCGGTTGCTATGGTTATGACTCTTTGTTTTATATTTATTTATTTCTGAATTCGCGTTTGACATTTTTAAGGTTTGAACAGTTTTGGAGTTTTCTGTTAACTTTTACAGATTTTTGGAGGTCTCTAGAGCAGTAAGCTTACCTAAATAATGTTATATTACTTAGGGCCGGTATTTCCATCTCCGGATAAAGTTCAGGATAACTATCCGTCAGATAAGTGATAAAATATCGCATCGAAATAAAAGCATAAATGAAGTAAATTATATTGAATGTCATTTTTTGATGCGATATTGTTCATTTATCCGGCAGATAAGTTATCTAGTACTTTATCCGAAGATGGAAATACCGGCCCTTAGAAAATTAACTAAATAACATTTTTTTGTAAGATATATTCTTGGATTCAAAGCCTCAATTGTTTTTTTTTATATTTAATCCTTTATTACATATTAAAATTTGACAACATTTCGGCCTTGAATAAGGCCATTCTCAAGTCTGTATTGTAATAAAATTATGAGTATAACAATAAAAATATAAACTAAATTTGGCTTTTATATTTTTATTGTTATACTCATAATTTTATTACAATACAGACTTGAAAATGGCCTTATTCAAGGCCGAAACGTTGTCAAATCCTAAATCTTAATAATAAAGGATTAAAAAAAACCAATTGAAGCTTTGAATCCAAGAAAATAAATAAATAAATATATCATCACGGCACATTACCCATTGCTGTGTGCCAATCTGCTTTATTTGCAGATATCGGTAATGATGATGACATATTTGTACCGTGCTGGCGTTTGCCAGGCGTTACCTCACGGGCACTCATTGCTGGCGTGGAGAGTGCACCACAGGGGTCAATTTTGTACTATTTAAAATTCGAAATATTTGGCGTCGGTCGGAATCGAACCCGGTTCCCCAGATTCGCGAACAAACACTCAGGCACGCGGCCACGAGACCCCATAAATAAATGCTGTTATTATAAGCAATTTACGGACTGGCATCAAAAAACTTATTTGTTGGTATATGATAATCGTTTTAATCAATCAACATTTTTTGGATAATTTCTAAAATCTTGTTGGAGAAAGTATAGTCTACAACACGTATGGAATGGCATAATCCACACTCGCAAACCGTAATCCTCGCCTTCGGCTCGGACCACAAACTTTTTGTTCGTGTGGAATATGGGCCATACCATTAAATCCGTGCGTTGAAAACGTGCTTTAACACAAATTCACAACTCCATAACTTGTCCCAACTCATAACCATTTTCCAAATAGACATAAGCGATGCTCACATTATGCTAATGCTAAACTACTAGAAGCAGAGGCATATTTGCAAGTAGTGTACTGTACGGTGTAGTACAACTCTCATACGTTGTCGCCTGTCGCGTTTATAAGCCTACTGCAGCGTTAGTGTCCATTCCGTCTGTTATGTTGGCAGCTCTGCGCAGTTATGTCAAAGTGCGGTGAGCGATGTAGTTATATCAACCGCAAAACGTGCGTGTGTTGTGTGGTGTGTGAGTGTGTGTGGGAAGATATGTCTACTGCAGAGCAGAATGTTATTTGCACAAGATAATTTGCAATAGGTTAATTCATGTTGGGGCTTAATATTACCACAATTTAAAAGCAAAATTGCTTTATTCATTTTTTTTTTGAAAAATGCAAAAAGAATATTCCTGCACGTTTATTGATGTTAGAATAAAATTTATTCTTAACCAATTTTTTGACATTTTGCTATCTAAGATTGGTATGACTGCATTAAATACAAAAATTATATAGGCAATGAACAGAATAAAAAGCACAACTCATAGATCTCTATATAGTAAAGTTTTAAGTAGGTAGTCTAAACAAATTTTAGGTGTCAAAAATATTAATAACTCAATTATTTTTTTCATAATTATTGATTTAATAAGAGGATGATTGTGAACAAAATAATATACACTAGCTTGCAAAAAACGCGTACACCTTAAAAAAAAGTAACCGAGTTTTTGTAATTTTTAACTCTGTAAATAATGTAAAAACTGACAATGTTGTCACTGTCATCACAATTTGATCTATTATGGAGCTAGTTCTTAATTGTGTTTAATTTACCTACTGTTAAATTACAAATATATTCCAGAAAAATGAAAGAAGAACCAAGTATGTATTCGAATTTCCATTAACTCAATACAGCAAAAAATAGGTTTACGCGATTTTTTTGCAAGCTAGTGTACATATGAGGGTAGACCTTAAAAGGGGTCAAGTAGAATTTCATCCGGGCCGCACTTTAAAGTGGTTCCAAACAAATTTTAAAAAATCTAATATATGGACACCACACGACTTCCTTGTACTCAAGGCCAACATGAAATATAGACCCAATTATAAAATTACACGTATTTGACGTGATTTTTTTTAAACCTCTCAACAGGATTAAATCCCAATTACACAGAGCTTTTACATATACAAACATCCATGCCTTAGTGGGATTCGAACCCAGAACCCCTAGCGTACTCATGACTACGAGCTGTTGCTCTAACTATTGGCGAAAAAACTGAACTATAGGTGGCAGGCCGAACGGTAGCAAGATGGCGGAGGAATAAGGAGAGTTCTCTCATTCCTTATTGCTGGCAATATGCATTTCGAAGTGCAAAGTATTTAATATGGAGAAAATTGACATGAAGTTAGGTGATATTTTTGAATACATTGCTTCTGCACGTCCTATAAAGGAAGGCGAAGTAGTTTTTAAGGCAGGACATGTATTGCTTTGAGGAAGAAAAGATGATGGATCAGGTACAATACTGGGTTCTTGTTTAAAAACCAGCCATTTGAGCGGAGATCCTCATACGATTTAAATTTTATTAAATGAGAATATAAATTACTGGACAGCAAAATTTAGTTGTAGAACAGAATTGGGATGCAAATGCAAACATATTGTTACAGTTTTGCTGCATATAAACAGATTAGTAAAAATCAAAACTATATTTGTTGTTTTACAACAAAAGTTATCATTATTATTATGCTATTAATTTATTTGTTTATGGGTTTGTGTATTACATAGCAGAAGAAATAGAAAAATTAAGTTGTACCGGTTTGGAACAAGTAAGGGAAAAACTTGTTAAAAAGGATGATAAACAGTATAGTTTGGCTATAAAATTAGAAGAATTTTGCCATCCTGTTTTAAAAAAGAAAAAATAGAACCGACTAAAGATGTCAAAGCTATATGGGAAGAAAATCAAGATAATATTTTGTCACTTGGGATATAGTGTAAACTTACAATTTTTGTCTTGTAATTACTGCATTGTGGCACTGAGCAGTATCTATGGCATTTACTGATCATTATTTAAACCCGAAAATTTAATATACACTATATATGTCACTTTCTTTTACAAGAAATAAAAATTAAACCTGTTTAAAATTACATACGTTTCAATGTATGCTATCAACGTATCCTTATTCCTCTAGTTCACAAATCTGCCACCAGACGTCACCCACTTTGAATTTTTTCGCCAATTGAGCCCCCGGAGCCGATATTAACATTAATTTTTTTGTAATCTTTTGTCCTAATCCATAGGAAGCTTTATTACAAAAACCAAAACGTATATAATTTTTAAATTGACATATCTCGTTTATACAAAAACGCAGAATTTAATTCTCTAAAACTATTATTTTAAGCATTTATTTCTAAAATCAAAATCAAACCATTTTATTCAAGAAAAACTGTTAATAACTTCAGGTAATATATCACTTCCGGTTAGCCTATTTTAACCAAAATCTACCAGGTTATTCCCATTATTGATTTAAAAGTCTTATATTCCAAATTCGAAAAATTTTGGATTACATTTTAAACTAGTTTTTCATTAAAATCTATTATAGGTTTCAAGTAAAGTACCACTTCTGGAAATTATGTAATGACCAAAAAGGGAGGTGCACAACCAGATGTCATAGTAGTCCCAAATACAAAATTTCAACTTTCTGCGGCTTACCGTTTTTGAGTTATGTGAAATACATTCCTCCCCTCTTGTTGAAATATCCATTTTGACCATCCCTAGAAACCATTTTGGCTAATTTCGTAGTGACGTCTGTTCGTACGTACACACGTACGTATGTACATACATACATACGTACAGACATCACCACGAAATTAGCAAAAATGGATTCAGGGATGGTCGAAATGGATATTTCAACAAGAGGGGAGGAACTCTTCTCACTTCGGTCTCACTTTATCTCACTTCCGTTAGAATAACAAGAACGGTGGTAAAAAGAACGCGACTATTATTCAAAAGAAACAGATTGGCTTACCCAGAAATGAGTAACAAGCTGTGTTGCTATATTTATTTATCTATTTTATGTTTTATGCTTTCAAAACAGTACACTGTTGTAAATTGTAAGAACTGTTAGAATATACTCTTTAACATATAAATTGACAATAAAATTACAGTTGGTATAACTGAATCAAAGCTGAATATATTGTGATTGTGCATAGAAATGTTTGTTAAGCAGAAGCACTATAATAATATTATTGTAGATAGAGGAAGTGACAAAGTATATATTTAATCATTATTACCGTGGTAATTTCGTTCAAAACAATTATTCAGTTCAGTAATTAGGTAATAAAATATGGGTGGTCATATTTACTCATAAAACATTCATAGAATATGGAACAGTAAGTCCAGTTAAATTTGAGACACACGATTTATGGTCCCTAAATTTTCATATTAAAACGCTACAAAAATTTCAGTAATATTGCTCATTTCAAAAATATGTTTCATAAAAAATAAAACAACATACACACGATTTATCATGAAAGCATGAACGCTCTGCATCATATTTTTGCAACTGTAATGACAATCTCTTGGGTGGAAATAACAGATTTCACTTCCGCCCCACGGGAGGGAAATATTTATGTAGGGTTGCCTAGCGACACTGTCATATATCTCTATATTACAGTAGTCTAAACAAACTAAAAAGAGCTGTCAACAAATATTAATAAAATCAAAGATTAATTATTTATTTTGATAATTATTGAATGAAAAAAAAAATGACTGAATAAAATAGTATAGTTACGTACATATCTCGGTATTCCTATTTTTTGTCAAGATTTTTATTAGTTTTTCAAAATAGTATCTTATTTTACTTAACTTATTCCAAATCTACCTCGGTTCATAATTTAATTTTAATTCTATATTTTCAAGTTAACGTAAGTAGGTATACCGGATATGATTTAAAAAATTATATAAAATACGATAACCCTTATACCAATCAGAAGAGAAAAAAAATAAGCATTTTCTTAAAGTAAAAATCAATATGGGTTCCATTTAAAAAATGCAAGTTTTTGTCATATTTCGAAAATATACCGATAAAAAAATTATTTTCGAACGCCACTGGATAGACAATAAATACAGTGTGGGGTTAATGTACGGAATATTAAAAAACAACGAACTCAACCGGATTTTCTTTAAAACACTCAAAACACGTCGATTTTAGTTTTTAAAAATACACATTAATATGTGCGATTCACCTTCCGACTTTCATTTGTTTTGAAGTTTTGATATCGTCACAAAAAAATTTAAATAGCAATATAGATTTTTAGTAGTGAAATCCAATAATGATTTTTCATCCCTTTATGATCATGCAAATAAATCATAAAGTTGCATAACAAAAATTCTGAGAAAAATCGAACTGAAAATTTAATAATAATGACTAATCAAGATACCTAAATTTCATATTTCAGTTTAGAATTTTTCTTTGATAAATTTTTTAAATCTTTAAACATTTAATGTTGGTATTATTGTACTTATAACTTATTAAACATGATAAGAGAAAAATTCTAAACTGAAAAATGAAATCTAGGTATCTCGATTATACATTATTATTGAATTTTCAGCTCGATTTTTCTCAGAATTTTTGTTATGTAACCTTATGATATATTTGCATGATCATAAAAGGAAGAAAAATCACCATCGGATTCCACTACTAAAAACTAAAAACAAATGAAAATCTGAAGATGAATAGCACATGTGTATTTTTAAAAACTAAAATCTACGTGTTTTAGCGTTTAAAAAAACCTTACTTTAATCCCACACTGTACGCCTAACTTCTTTATTGGAACCATTTTTCTCGATTACTAAATGTTTAGAAGTTATTTGAAAACGAAAAAATCAAAAAATTCAGTTTTTCGTCATTATCTAGTGCCCTATGAGAATATTTGGGAAAACAAAAGCACATCTGAGATGGCTATAGGAATGTATTTTATCAGTAAATTTTGGTCACAGTGGATGCACTTTTTAATTTTGAATATTTTTTGTACTTTCTTACTATAAATTTAATAGGGATGAAATACGAAATGAAATTATACGACTTTGTTTTATATATAATGAAAAAAAAATCTGATGTGGCCAGCATATTACCTTCCGTCAGTTCTATGCAAAAGATTCTATTTCTTGTACATTACCTTAAGGCAGTTATATGTATTTTATACAAATTCCATACACAAAGCAAAAGATCCTATATTTCCAGTAAAATTATAACACAACCATAGTGTCGACTGCACTTGACACTGACACCTTACAGTCAGAATTTTCTTAATATAGCAGCTGTTTCCAAAGTTATAGCATAGCTGGCTAATATATGATATTTAATTTCTTTATAATTTTTTAATTCTATATCCATTTAATATGAAGTATAAAATGCATTCAATTCGTATAGAGAATAAAATATTCTTTAATATTTATAATAACATTAAATGTGAAAAAATGATATTTAACATCGTTTTTTCAAGAAAAACTGTTAAAATTTTCAAATGAGGGTACTTCCGGTTGACCAATTCTACCCAAAATCTAATCAGCTCTTCACATGGATGTAACGAAGAGGCATACGAAAGAATTATAATTTTTGGAATTGTAGTAGACACACAGACATCATCGTAAAGATAGTAAAATCGTATTCTAGGGACCCTAAAACGTGCTTATTCATCAAAAACTTACCACAGAATTTTTTGACCAAAGACAATACTTTCCTTACCTAAAGGTGACGGAAGGTAAAAAAGTAGGCACTCGGTATATTTGAACAATGGTTAATAGTTGAATTAAATTGTGAAAAATTCACTTTTAATTATGATTCATTCACTAGATGTTTAAAGGCAGTGGTTGCTTGGCAACCCTACATCTAATCATGCGACGATTAATAAATCCTTAGCAGTTTTACGACCTTAAAAGTGAAAGATTGTTCAGCCATCGAGAGGAGAGCAGCCAATAGCTTAGTTGGTAGAGTACTATCCCGGCAAGATAGGTGTCTCAGGTTCGAATCCCGATGGCTGACAATTTTTCCCAATTTATTTCAAATATACAAACTGTTAACTCATAGTTCATATTAAAATGGTTAATAGTGAAATTAGGAGTGTGAAACTATGTACAAATATTATCTTTCCTCCGTCTTATCGCGTGTAGAAACGCGAAGCCGAATCGGAGTGTGAATTTAGGTCACCCAAATTATGAAACTGTGTATAAATGCCCAACTGTATCACATGACGTCAGTGCGTGAATAGGTCGTGCGTATGCATTACGTCACACGTGCCTCTGCAGTTCTGCTTTAGTCCAATAAACCCAAATTCCCCAAAACTGCTCCCTTGAAAACAACCCTTCAACGTTGGACACCATTGCGAAATCCGTCCACCGAACTGATATTCGGATTAATTAAAAACTTGTTGCACTCATTGGCAGACTCTACAAATGCAGGAAACATACCGTGAATGCTATTGTCAGTGGAATTTTTCAGTGTGAACTGGATTTCAGTTTCAGCTGATAACATACAAAGCGGAGTTTTGTTGTGATTCTTTTTTTAGTACTGTTTTGTTAGAGAATATAATTTTGTTCAATGTTTTATCTTATATGAACAGGAAAATGTTTCACGGGGATTCCTTTATTTATTTTGTTTTCGTTTGGTAAAATGATCAAAGAAATGAGTGAAACAATAAACAATGTATTGGACAAAACAAATAAAAATCTTCATTGTCAATATTAATTATACATTCTTTTTATTTACAATTCCAATTTTATTTTACCTATCTTACCTACTAATTTTATTCATTCTAGGGTGTCTCATTTTCGATGTTTTTACCTCTCGCTAAGAGAGGTATTGTATTCATGCTGAAACTCGCATATCCAGATTTTAATGAATAAGCACGTTTTAAGGTCCCTAGAATCCGATTATAACATTTTTACGATGATGTCCGTATGTGTGTGTGTGTGTGTGTGTGTGGATGTGTGTGTGTATGTGTGTGTGGATGTTGGATTCACCATAACTCAAATACTATAAGACTTAAGACATTTTTAATTACGGATTCCTCAATCTAACAATAATGGGAAGAGTCGAGTCAGTTTTGGTAACAATTGGACAACCGGAAGTAGTAGTTACAAGAAAAAAATCATCTAAATATTATTTATCGAAAATTTATGTAAATACTTATATTAAAGAACGTTAAATTCTTTATTCGATAAATATAAATTTTCATTATTATATCTTCTATAGATTTAGAGATAAAGAAATGCATATAAAATAATTTTATGTAAAAATTCTTAGATCAAACTACTTCAAGACAAGAAATTCAAATGTTTGTAATTCACACATAAATGACACTGTCAAAAATATTTGTATGCCACTGTCAAAAATACTTGTACATCATTATGAAGATTATGAAAATAAATAAAAAGTCAACAACGCAAAAGAATATACCTAAAAAAGAATATAAAAGGTATTTGCGAAAAAATAACGAATAAAAGAAAAAGAAAAGGAAAGTAGAAAAAAAATTCAGGATATCGAATATAAAGAAAATCGTTTGCACTTTCGAGGATCAACTTTTCGAGAAAAGTTTAATAGTCACCATAGGATTTTTTAATCTTTTGTTTCTAAGCTACAAGCAAAAAAATGTTTTTCGCTCATTTAAAAAATATATCATATCTTATTTAGGTACTATGATAGAGAAAAATTGTTTTAATAAATTTTGAACTGTTTTTTTAGGTAGATAGGTAGATAGAGGCTTTGAGTTTCGAAACAAGATGGCTGCCATACGATGAGTTTGACAAATGACAGTTCACATTGTTCACTGTATTTCGTTAACTGTGTACACAAACCGAGTTTAAAATAGTATATTAAAGAACGTGTTTTATAAGACATGTTTTATAAAATGAGTTCTTTATACTATTTTTTATTGTATATTTTCATATAAATAATCTTCCCTAAATAAAAATAATAATAATAATAATAATAATAATAATAATAATAATAATAATAATAATAATTTCGACATTATATTATTAAAATGAATTGTCAATTAACTAAAAATAAATTAGGTAAAAATGGGTTAAAGAAACGTGATCTAGTACCAACCGTCTAAAACAAAAAATTGCGTATAAATGAAGGTTATTACGATACGTAATTGCGATTAAAGTACTATTTGATTCATTATTTTCAGTCCATAAAAGCACACTTTAAAATCTGATATAGAAAAAAAAAAAGATTACCTGATTATATTATTATGATAAAAAGATTCAATAATGTCAGCTCATTCCTAAACAACTTGAGAAGATTGACAACTCAAACAATAATAGTTACCGTGATTTAAAATTAATAATAACAATAATATATTGTAACGGCATATTACCCTGGGTGTGCCAATCTGCTTTGTACACAGATTTCGGTAATGATGATGGCATATTCGTACCGTGCCGGCGTTTACCAGGCGTCATCTCACAGGCACTCATTGTTGGCGTGGAGAGAACACCACAGGGGTCAATTTTGTGCCATATAAAATTGGAAATATTTGGCGTCGGTTGGGATCAAATCCGGTTCCTCAGATTCGCGACCTGGTTGTTAGTCATTTGATTTAAATAAAAACAAGATTTCCCTTCGAAATTTGAAAATAAAGTTTAATTAAGCATAAATCAAACTAACAAAATTATGGCATAAAGATTTATTTGAATGCGAAATTCAACAGTTTCCTAAAAACTTTCATTAAACTTTGGGTGCTAGACTGCTATTGCTACCTCGTTTCAATAATAGCATAAAAATTAAAAATTTTAAAGCACAATTACACCAACTGAACCAGCTGATATATAGATAGAAATGACATGTTTTTCCGCGAATAGTTGGTGGTCCACTGTATCTAGTTTGGTGTTGTGATTGAGCACAATGTCCAGCAGATCGTCACAGTACGGTTCGGTGCGGTGGGTATTTATAGGTTTGTTATGACTGGAGACGCGCAGAGGGAAAGAGGCGCGTCGCGACGCACTGTGCTACACTAGAGCAGCAACTGCGGCACCAGACCCCCTGTGGTCCTCACCTGCGACGGCGACGCGACCCGAGAGTTATTTTCAGCAGGATTGTGGCGCTACTTGGCCAACGCACACCGGATATTGGGGACGCTGCTAAAATACCCTTACTGCTGCTGCAGTGCTAAGGAATTCAGATTGAAAAGCATTTAAGTTCATGGTGACGAAATTATTTTTTCGTACCTCCGTCCAATTTGACTAGCATTACAGAACTCAAAATCGTCCAGAAATGCGCTGTTACTGACCTAGGCCGGCAAAAGGAGTTGGCATTACTGCTCTGGTGATATGTCAATTTAAGATTATTTTCCAAACAAGAATTAGCAAAATGTTTACAAATTTTTGGGCTAAATCTTTAATTGTTGTAACTTAAATAACTAATTTTTGTCATATATAATATCATAACTGGTAAATTTTTGCCGGATTTTTTTTTTAGATTGTTACGAGAGCTGGTTGCGTAGCAATTTGTTGAGTGGGATTGACAAAAAAATCACAAGTTGTCAAACGAGTGATTTTTGATCAATGTCACGAGATAAATTAGCAACAGGCTCAAGAAAATCAATCGGAAAATTTTTCCAGGATAAAATTTAACCACGAATGGTATTCGGATGACTATGAAATGATACTTCGTAACTAGGTAGAATCCTGAATTTGGATTGGCTTATAAATTTATGAGTGAAATAGTCATAAAAATAATAATATGCTGTCATTACTGACATCTCGTATAAATTAATTATAAGTTCCAACTGTAGGACTAGTTTGTTTTGTAACTACAACTAACTTCACGTGATACAATTGAGTTTCCGCCATCTGTCATTAAAAATATGCGAAAGTATATAATATATATATATATATATATATATATATATATATATATATATATATATATATATATATATATATATATAAGCTCAAATGTAAGTTATTATAATTAAACTTGCAATGCAAAACCGAAAAAAATATATGTTAATTTTGTAGGTTATGTAACATAGTATAAAGTGTAGAGAAATATACGAAGAATTTATGGAGAAGTCGGTACAAAAAATATTGTGTATCACACGCCCAGAAACTGTTTTGCGAGATCTCCTATTTGCAAAATTTGTTAAAATAAACTCGGTCTCGCAAATGTTCAGTTTCTGGCCTAGTGATACAAATAACTATTTTATTATTCACGCAGAGATCTACGCAATAAATTTCTGTGCTCTAATAAAACTAAACAAAGGTCTCAAAGGAGCAACAATTAACAGCGAAACTACTTTAAAGGCACTAGGTGCCTTCGCTTGTGATTCAAAGCTAGTTTGGGTTTGGGGCCCAACCCCTACTACTTTTTGTCAGCGATGTTGTCTTATTTCGACTATACGCACTCAGCTGGTCTGGATCATACGAACACGGAATTCAATCGGAATAATGCAACATGCCTGACAAAATATAGTAGGGGTTATCTTATTGGGACCAGCAGAATCCGTTGGCGGCGCTGTAAGCGCACCTGTCATGGCGGCCCGTAGGACATGTCAAATTTGTTTACTTTACTACGTTTACATGCAGTTTTGAAAATGGTTTCAATTTTCAGTCAAAATTTTGCAAAACTGTTTACATGCAGTTTTCAATACAAGTTTAAAAATTGATTTGAAATCAGTTTCGGCGCATGCGCATTTAGCTGATGCAAGTGACAGATCCTCTTCTCTCCAAATAATTCGTTTTGCTATTATTCCAATTATTTTTTACACTTCGTACCATGACGCACTAAAACTACACAACTGACAGTATATTTGAAGGTTAGTAACACAAAGCGACAGAAACGTTTTGCTCTGTACGCATGCGCAGTATCGAAACTGAATTTTAAGTGTTTACATGAGTAGTTTTAAAACTAGTTTTCAAATCCAACCCATGAATTCTAGTTTTGGTTTGAGATAATTCAAAACCGTTTTGACACTGTATACATGGCGTTTTCAAAACTAAAAGCGTTTTAAAAACGTTTTCAAAACTGCATGTAAACTCAGTATATATGAATGAGGGTTTTCTGACCCAAAATATTGTTAACAGTTCAACTCGCCACGATTTTTAAGTCGAATCAAACACATTTGAGGAGTACCAATTAGTAAATTCGGGTGTAATTACTACTTGTGGCGTAACTTGACTTATGGCAATTCTGACTTGGAACTGCAGTCTACGGGGACAAATATTAGTAAAATCGATGAATCTATCAAATTTTTTTATCAATACTGTCAATAGTTGTATTAAAAATACATACCTACAAATAAATAAATATATCATCACGGCTTATTACCCATTGCTGGGTGTGCCAATCTGCTTTGTACACAGATATCGGTAATAATCAGGCCCGGATTACCCATAAGGCCAACCTAGGGCGCAGGCACGGAGGGGTAGTTGGAAAAATGGGAAAACGGAAGGAGAGAAGTGCCTGCAGTTACCAGACGATGTCAACAGTCACATTTGCTTTAATTATACAAAATCAGTACATATAGTAAAATGATTGATAAATCCTGTTGAGCTAAGACAGTTGTCGGGGATTTTAAATAATTCTATTATTTATATACCGAGTGTCTACTTTTTATGAATCTTAGCAAATACAATGGTAAAATTCGAGAGATAGAGAAGCAAAATAAAAGTTGTAACCTTTACCCACTTATAAAAAGATGGTAAATGTATCTTTGATGCCTTATAATAGTAGGTATATTAAAAAACAAATTTAATAAGGCAATCTGTTAACCCACGAGCCTAACTTTGGAAAACGAGCCGATTTGCGGTGAGTTTTACAAAGGACGAGTGCGATCACAGTCCTTATTAAACATGTTACTATTTTTTCTATTCGGGTAATTTTATAATTCTATTAATGTTGAATAAATGCGACTTGTAAAATCAGTTACGTTGGTAGCACTTCCCGCTAACAAATTGAACTTCACAGATGAAAATTTTTTGTTGCTGAGAGCAATTTGATGTTGATATGTCATTTATGTATCAGAAAACGAAAAGCTCCAAAAACAATATGTTTATAGATCTTCATAACAAGTTTTCAATGCGTTTAGAGACTCACAAAGGCACACCGATGTAGAAAAACAATTTAATGAAATCAAGCATTATTAAAACTCGGTATATACTGGGGGGGGGGGGTGCAGTCATGAATTTTGGCCTAGGGCGTAAAGAAATGATAATCCGGGCTTGGTAATGATGATAACATATTTATGCCGTGCGGGCGTTTACCAGGCGTCACCTCACGGGCACTCATTATTGGTGTGGAGAGTGCACCACAGGGGTCACTTTTGTGCCATTTAAAATTGGAAATATTTGGCGCCGGTTGGGATCGAACCCGGGTCACCAGATTCGCGACCAGACATTCAGGCACGCGGCCACGAGACCCCATATACAAATACATACCTACAAAATTTAATTATAATGCGTGTACCCTATAATTTATCGTAGGAATGTCAAACTTTTTTTAAAATTAGTTATATCTATTATTTCCACCATTTGGTCAAATACGGGTTAGATGATCCTATCAACTATCTATGTCAGTCTGTTTAGAAGCCAGTTATAATTACTGTTACAATTAGTTAAACGGCAAATTCAGGCATCGAATATCCCCGGAAGTGCACATCCGGACACCACTTGGTCGGTTATATCACTCTCCTCTTCTGTTTTTCATCTTATCGGCGGAGAAGTGACAATGTTGACAGGCGAAGATACGGTATGGTTACCACATGGTGGAAGAACCCTCCCCAGCAAAGATGAGGGTTGGGGTTGCTATTTCTAACTTAACTCCACTTTTGACACTTTTAATTTTAGCCTCCCTTCTAGCACGAGCCGGTAATTAAAGGAGGAAATTTACGGGGAGAATTAAGTGAGTTGAGACTTTTTGGTGTCTAGACGAGAAAAAAGTTAATAGGGAATTCGAATTTCAATTTTATCATTAACATCGTAATCTTGGAGCGGTAAAATGTTATTTATACACGGAATTTATGTTTAAATTGAACACCTTTTCTTATGGGTCGATTCTGTTCACATCTGTAAATCTTACAGATCTGTAAATTTGTAAATAATGAACAAAATCGCAACGGAAACTGCCACTCTTATGTATAATTTTATATTAATCAACAAAAATAGATGCGTTTTTGTCAGGTTTTTACAAATTTAAAGATCTGTAAGACTTAAAGAATCAACTCATAAATGTGTTTTTATATTTTGCGTTCATAATGAAGTCATTACGATACGCAATTGCGTATCGTAATGACCTTCATTTCGATACGCAATTTTTGTTTTAGACGGTTGGTACTAGATGACGTTTCTTTAACCCATTTTTACCTAATTTATTTTTAGTTAATTGACAATTCATTTTAATAATATAATGTAGAAATTATTATTATTTTTTAGTATTTAGGGAAGATTATTTACATGAAAATGTACAAATGGTAACAAATATAATCACAAATTGAGTAAGTAAATGTTATTGTAGAAGGTGCAAAATATAAAAAATAGTATAAAGAACTCATTTTATAAGACTTTCTTTCGCACTTGTCAATTAGAAAACTCGCTGGCGCTCGTTTTCTAAATTTTGACGCGTGCGAAAAAAACATGTCTTATAAAACACGTTCTTTAATATACTATAGTTAAACACGATATTATATAACGTGTTATTTTATTTGCTAAAAAAAGCAACTTTAAAATACCGGGTGGCTTTTAAAAAACGAATCCTGTTTGAAACTCCTAAACTCCGGAGTACATTGTGATATTAATTTTAAATTGCAGACCAAGAGTTGAATAGTATTCCTACCAAATTTCAAACGTTTATACAGTATGTTTCAAAAATACTGCAAAAAAATTTAAGAGCCGACCAAAATGAGTAAAAAAGCTTGGGTTCGATCTTCCATAGTTTCCGAGATTTGAGGCAGTGAAAAATGAGTTTCTACGGGGTCGACTTTAATTAAATGGGATTTTTTTGTTTACTTTTCAGAAGTCACCTTAAATGTGCTTTTGTTTTATTTTTAAAAAAAAACAAATAATTACACTGTTAAATGTTGTGGCGACTTCGGCCAATATTTAATTTTCAAATAACTTCGTAACTATTAGAAATTGAGAAAAACGTTTCATATAAAATTTTGTTTTTTTATAGTCTATGTACTGACAGACAAAATTTTGTTCGATCACTATCTTTGTCAGTTTTTTCGATTTCTCGCTTTTCTCGGAAACAGTTGAAGATCAGTCCTATGTTGATTAAGCTTTTTTACTTATTTTGGTCAGTACTATATGCCCTTAAATTTATTACAGTATTTTTGAAACACCTTTATAGAAAAACAAGTGCTTGGCGATTTTCTAAATTTGCCATTCAAACCTACTTATTACACATTTATAATTTTATAATGAAATTAAAACAAATTACGGTATTATTGAAACAAATGTAACTGTACGTGACATTTCGAGTTCGTTGTAACATTGTCAGAAATTTGCTTTAAGTTTTGTCCAATTATTTCGAGATTTCTTCTAATAATGACACCTCAATACAGTAAATCTGACTTAGAAATCATTGCAACTTATTGTTGTCGAGGAAAAAATTGGCGTGGCAACAAAATTTCGGAAGAATTTCCACAGAAAATATGGCCACTATCTGGCATAAATTGTGCTATTATCGATTTTCAGAAAACCTGGGGCAGTTCATTACCAATTCTGAATTTTTGTCATTTCTAACAGTTATTGACTTTCCATTCTCAGGTCTTCTGAAAATTGATCCACTTGCTGATAGAAATTAGTTAAACAGTTTTTCTGGTAATTCTCAAAATTTTACAAAAGTTCATTTATGGAGTTTTGATTTTTGATGAGAAGAATTGTAGTATTATTTGATCTATGCAGAAAGAAAATTTAAATCTTCTTTTGAGTAGAAGTATCTCGTCTTTAAAGCTATGGGTAGGAAGCCAATTTAAATAAAATTTTGGCGCGCCTTGCAGTAAAGATATGAATCATTGTGAATTATTTTTATTTTCGCTTTGAACCAAATGAAAATGCAATACCTGCATGAAGTGTGAGTAATAACATTCCATGAACTCTTGAATGAAATGAATAACTCAAAACATTTTTGCGCAATGAATAATAAAAATTTTCATTCATAATTTCATTCATTATCCTACACAGTCGTTCTGGGAAATTTAAAATTGTATTTTACTCATCTAATATTATATCTAAAAGAATTTCATTGATTAAATGAGATAGTACTAAAATATTCATTCATGAAAAATCGTTTCCTAAGGTGACTCATAATTTCTGGAAGCTTGTATTTCGATTTTATTTATTGTTGTATTATTTAATATTTCACAATACTACAAAGATTCCTCCTCATTTTGTTGTTTCGTTATTTCTGCATTCATGTACTTGAAAATGGACTCCGGATTTCAGAAAGGCCATAATGATGTTAAATGCATTAAAAACTCAAATATCTAGAACCAATATTTAAAAAAAAAACTTTGATACATACAATTTTAAGGTTTATTTTTAATATAAATGATAATAAATATGTGCCAATTTGTTTTTACATATATACAGATGTTGCTAATACCCTACGGGCACTCACTGCCGGCTTGGAGAGTGCAACATAGGGGTCACTTTTGTTCTATTTCATATTCGAAATAATATTGTCGTCGGTCGGGGTTCGGGGTCGAACCCGGGTCCCCAGATTCGTGACTAGGCACTCGGCCACGAATTTTATACAAATCATAAATGGGCTCCTATACTATTTTCAATTTTTTTTTTTTTTTTTTCTAGAAATACTGAATTAAGAATTTTAATGCAAACGCGACTTTTAAAATTTACGTAATAAGCGAGATACGAATTTTTAAAGTTCAGAATTTGGCGTATGAAGCTGTAGTGACAGCACGCACTTTAGAATTCTATCATAGACTACGTTTATCTCGACTTTTGAAGCCGCTTGAATTTAGTAAATCCCCTTTCAATCTTCGAAATAAACGATCGACATTAGTATTTGAAGCCGCTTGAAAATGCCAAATCAAGCGTATAAAGTAACAGGCTTGGACTTACGAAGCGGCTTGACTTCTGTCGAAATAAACAGTGAAGCTTCAAATAATGTAACTACGCATGCGCACATCCGCAATATGTTGCAGTTTTACTAAATTCATATCAGTTGGTGGTTGTTTGTATTTTAAAAGTCACGACATAAAACTTAGTAAAATTGTCGAAAAGCGAAATATTTGGAGTGATAAAGAAATAAATGTTTTTTTTAAATATTTTTGAAAGAGAAGACAAATAACAACATGACAATTTTTAGATTTTGGGGTTATATATCCAGAATGAAATTAGATCATGTACCTCTCCCTGTCTGTCTGCATAATCGAGTATTTAACTATCTTTTTTTAGCCGATGCGAATTTAAAGAAGATTGAAAATAACTCAATCCTATTTTCAATCAGCTGAGATAAACCAATAGGATTTTTCAAGTCATAATATACTTGAAGCCGCTTGAATTATCGAGATAAACGTAGTCATACACAACAGGCAAATGCGATTTTAATTTACGAATCTTGGTAGTGTAACATTGAGAAATGTTGCGAAATATAAATACACGCAATTTAACTTAGGCGAGACGTAAAGAGATGAGTTTTAGTAAAGTCAGCATTAATCGTTTAGAAACTCTCTCGCGTCTAAGTCAATGCGTTTTAAAGGAAGGTCCTCATTTTCACCCATGTAATGTATTTTTCTTTCAAATAATTCCCAATGACACAATAATTTTTTCAATAACAATATAACAAAACCATTCAATGGCTACTTTATAATATAAAATACTACATTAATTGATTTGTCAGTTTCAAACAATGAATGAAAATATAAAAATGATTTAAGAAATTTTTAAAAAAATGTTGGATAAAACGTTGTATTACACTCGTGTGGAATGTATATTAGTCACTAAAGAAAATTAGCCACTCGCCCTGCGGGCTACGTGGCTAAACTTTTTATTTCGTGATTAATATGGCATATAATAAATAACTATTTATACATCTTGCAATATAAAATTCTTCTTGAACTAAATTTTATTAGAAAAATAAATGATTACGTGAGAAAAAAACCTTTCCAAGCTAATCTAATGTATGAGAGTATATTTTTGCTTGGTTGAATGGTCTCATCGAATCCAATATCCGCATTTCCGTGACACATATCCCGGTAGCCATGCATGTTTGAATTTATTGCATCTGAATAACATGAAATTGCTCCCTTGTGACACTCGGCCCCACGTGCTGTGGAAATAAGTATGCAAATTACCGCGGCTACGATCGAGGTAGACCAGTTACAAGGATTCCGCTTCTATCAATATTTTCCTACTGGAATTCATCAAATCTTTCGAAACGGACATGCAGATAGTGTTTGGCTAAAGGGGGCGAAAGGTAATTACATGCTAATGAATATAAAATTAACACCAGAAAGGGGTGAAGGTGTGAAGGAAATGGCAGAGTGGCTAACAATTTCAAGATTGAAATTCCCCGACATTTTAATTTTTTTTTGCGATCGTCCGGATAATGAGCTGTTTCTAATCACATAGGCTGGTAGCACGATAGTGGTTCTAACGTATTAACTAAAACCATGCCAACGACTTGGCACATACCTCAGGGTTATTAACAAAATCAGTGTTGCCAATATACTGATTAACTCCAAAATGAATTGACAACCATATTCAATAAATTTTGATTCATTATTTTAAATTGTTTATA
Source organism: Harpalus rubripes (assembly GCA_963082715.1). NCBI lineage: Eukaryota > Metazoa > Arthropoda > Insecta > Coleoptera > Carabidae > Harpalus > Harpalus rubripes. The sequence continues at coordinate 66,834,516 of OY720452.1, forward strand.
CTACAAAGACGGGAAGACAAATAGTTTATTAAGTATTAAGAACGGTAAGGACAGTTTACCGATCGAAGACAATGTTTGGGGAGTGAGAGAAGCGAAGGTCCCAATTTTGTCTGAGATCGGTAATTCCTTAACGTTCGTGATCCTTATACTATTTTTTGCACAATCGATGCACAAATTTAAAAGAAAAATAAGATTTGAAAATTATTTTGACATATTAAAAAAAAATTATTTGTCATTTTTGAAGTAAGCTTTGATTTTTGTTTTTATTTATTTACCGTCTCGCCTCCTGAACGGTAAGTGAAGCACATCACTTACCGACGAGATTCACATCACTTACCGTTCAGTAATTTGTAAATAAGACCTACTGTCTTGGAAACACTATCGGTAAATATTTAAAAAAAAATCGTGCAAAAAATAATATTAAACAGTTTTAAATAATATCGTCAAATTTATTGAATATGGCTGTCAGTACATTTTTGGCTTATTCAGTACATTGGCATTACTGATTTTGTTATTAACCCTGAAGTATGTGCCAAGTCGTTGGTATGGTTTTAGTGAATACCGATGTTAGAACCACGCTCGTGCTACCAGCCTTTTAGACCAGAAATTCTCTATGAATGTATCCATAGCGATCAGTTGTTTATTTATTTATTTCTTATTTCCTCGCAAGAAAAAATAAAATAATTCATACCTATAGATTTTTATTTATTCTTATTTTTATCACCGAGAAAAAAAATTGTACCCAACAGAAAATGTCTTTACTGGGCTCACAAGTAGAAGTATCATTTTCAAGTTTTGTTACGTAAATTACTATAAAAGATGGATTGTTGCACGAATTTTTATATGCCTTCTAATTATTAAATTTAAAAAGAATAATTATTGAAATTTGATTAATATTTTGAAAGTCTTGTTATCTGAAACAGAATGTGACGTCAAAGTTCATACAGCTTAACATAACGACAAACTATCGTCTACGTATATTTATATAAATAATGTAGGTGATGGACAACTGTTTTCCTATTGTCTATTTACGACCTTCTGCATACGTAATTTGACTTCACATGAACTTTGAACACAGGTATCGGTAATGATTTATTTCTTTTTTCCGATATTTTTACAATTATTCATAAAATTCCATGACAATTTTTATAACTTTTCCAAGTAATACTAATTTCACGGTTTTTAAATATTTTCCTTAACTTTCCCCGACTGTTGGCCTCCCTGAAATAAAATGGTGTAGTTTTTCGTCAACTAGAAGTGCAAATAGTGCAAACACACTACATTGACTCATAGCAGGTCATTAGTTCTGAACAATGTGTATATTCCACAAAAAAAAATATATATAATTAACTAGATTTATATTTTCCGACGCCTCCAGAAAAATTAATGAATTCGTTCGTTTCGATACAAATTGAAATATTAAATACATATTTAAAATAATTACTTTTAACGTTAACTAGAATGTATTATAATAATTCTAAGTATTTATTTAATAACAGTAATTACTTGCATGCCCTCACGTATTTTCCTTCAGGAAAAATCATTACTCAACAGCTTACTTTTAATTGATTCTAAAAAAGTTTTTAACTAAAACAACTACATACAATTACATATTTAGAAAGAGCAATATTCATAAAAAACGCGCTATTACAAATCGCGCCAAAACTTTAATAATTATTTTATCCAATATTAAATTTGTAATAAAATACAAAAAAAAACTTGTGAGGTCTCATTTTACCTCTCGCTAAGAGAGGTATTGAATTCATGCTAAAAATCGCATATCCAGATTTTAGTCAAAAAGCACGTTTTAAGGTACCTAGAATCCAATTATAACATTTTTACGATGATGTCCGTAGTGTGTGTGGATGTTGGATTCACGATTTCTCAAATTCTATAAGACTTAGACGTTTTTAACTACGGATTCCTCAATCTAACAATAATGGAAGAGTTGATTAAGTTTTGGTAACAATTAGACAACCGGAAGTAGTAGTTACAAAAAAAATCATTTAAATATTATTTATCGAAAATTTATTTAAATACTTATATTAAAGAACGTTAAATTCTTTATTCGATAAATATAAATTCATTATTATATCTTCTATAGATTTAGAGGCAAGAAATTCAAATGTTTGTAATTGATACATAAATATCACTGTCACCGTCAAAAATATTTGTACATCATTATGAAAATAAAAAAAAGTCAACAACGCAAAAGAATATACGTAAAAAAAAATAAAAAGGAATTTGCGAAAAAAAGACGAATATAAAGAAAAGGAAAGTAGAAAAAGAAAATTTCAGGATATTGAATATAAAGAAAATGTATGTATTGTACCTAATTTATATTAAACTATCCCATAGATTTTGCAAATATATGTGAGAATTATTTTATAGTGAGACATGAATATATGTATTGCTATTTAAAAATATTTTTCGTTTAATGCGTACAACCAGGTAAAATATCTGGCGAGAGATTATGTGCTGGCTACATCAGATTTTTAAAACAGTTTTCGAATTTTTTTTTAATAAGAGCTAGTGGACCGTTTTCTTCTGTTCGACGAGTTTTAAAATTTATTTTGCGTACTTTTTTAAAAATACTGGGCCTAATTGTTTTCATTTTGAGGCTTCTTCATGTTTAAAGGGATCGTCTGCGCCTCGGTCTATGCTTTTCCAAAATTAAAACTTTGCATGCATTTTTCTCAAATTTGTCGAGTATAAAAATATTATATCACTGAATTCAGAATTAAATTCTCTAACGATTGAGCTAATAAAAATATATGTTCTCATTTAAAATATAAAGATAGGTTCCGTATTTTGAGAACTACTGGTCGAAATAGATAATTTTTCTTTAATTTGTCTTGTGAAATAGAAATTGTTTGCCCATTTAACCATCTTTGTAGCTCTTATAGTTCTCGAAATAGCAATGGTGGCAATTAAAATGAACACCCCTGTATAAGAACAATGATATTGTAAAAATAAAAAATTACAGACATAATATCAAGTTTTCTTAATAAATATGTAAAAAAAAATGAGCAACAAATTCCTAGCAGATTTTTACATCATGTAAACGAAGAGATTAAGTTTTGATCTGACTCAGCTTTATGCCACCTATACCCGAATAATAACGTAGTGCTTGGGATATAAAGGCGAGATCTATTGAAGCATTTTGGGCGTGACTTTGTTACTAACAAGAAAGGTGTACGATAATGTGTAGGAACCCCAAAATGAACACAACTAAGGCGCAAGATGTTTCAGACGGTACTCGAAACAAACTTTAAAACTTCCGAACGACTCATGACAACTTCGTCGTATGGAAGAAAATATAGAGGATACCGGTGTCAATTGTAACAGGTGTCAAATGTAACAAGAGTAGGTAACAAAGCCATCTTTTCGAAATAGATTAAAACGCGCTTGCAGAGTGAAGCAGAAAGAGTCATAGCTCTTTGGTATTTAGTGTAAGTACATACGGCGCAAATACGGCGTCTGTTTCTGACGAATGTTTATAAATCGACAAAAAGTAAATACAGGTAGTGACACACATTGTTTCTAAAACACTATAAGTGCTCTGCTCGGAAATATTTCAAGTTAAGGATCAGTTTGTGAGTTATATCTGCTTTTACTTTTCATTAAAAAAACATTTCGATTTATTACGTAATAAATAAAAAAAGCAAATATTATCTTTATAAGTGAAGCGGTGTCAGTTGTAACATATGCCACGGTGTCGATTGTAACGTGTTTAATAATTAAATATAGTATTCATCATGATAGAAATTACAAGAAAAACTACTGCTATCGAAAACATTAAAGAAGAGAAAAAAAACAGTTCCGAAAGTAACAGTCGCAGATTACTCTTCAGATGGGTCCGATGAGGAAACTCTCTGATATATATTGGCCCATATTTTTTGAGCACAGGAGATTGGTTGCAGTGGCGAAAATGTAAAATCTGGACACCGGGCAAGTTAAATTATACGAAGGAAGGCCTATTTTATGTTTACCTAAACTGCAATTTCGTTAGCAACTAAAGGCATTGGACAAAATGGTCCATATCACCAACAGAATATATATTTGCTTTTAGTTGTCATCTAAATTTTGTATTTTCTGAGGTAATAAATAAAGGTTTATTTTTTCAATAATTTCTTCTTTTATCTGTTATTTTCTCTTATTACATCACTGTTAAACTTTGTTACAATTGACACTGGCCCTATTACTATTGACACCAGTTAGGTGTCATTTGTAACATTTGTAATGCCTGACTAAAAATCCTTATACTTTTATATTTGTCACATTTTCAAAAGTTTAAAATTCAAAATATTATTCACTAAGGTGGGTAGATTCTCATATAGGTAATTTCAAAATTTCGAAATGTAACGTAAACTCGTGAAATATAAAAAAATAATTAAATTTTGTAACAATTGACACCGGTCTCCCCTACATTACTTTAAATCACAGTATCGCCCATTCAAAAATTTTTAATGAATTAAATCCCAACAGCACGGGCGTCAGTTTTGAAACACCCTGTAGTACATATAACCTTTCACCTTTGCAACCATGTAACACAAATCCTTCATCCCTTGTAACATGATATATTTTAAGAAAAACCAATTAATTCCATAATGATGCGTATCTCAAATTAACCTAATTTACGATCATTACATCTTTCCATTCAAAATCCCAATTCCCCGGCTATTCTGTAATAATTAATTTCTTTATTTTTCTCGCACGAGCCGCGGCTGGCCAGGTGCGCAGCAGCCAATCAGCTCGCGTCTTCCGGTCACGTGTCTTGACAAGCTGCTGCGAAGACTTGTCTCACATCCCGAGGAAGGAAGTGAACTTCGAATGTTAATAACTATGGGAGATTTTATAATGGAGATAGAGATTACAACCTATGATGAGTTATTGAGGAAGGTTTCGTTATTGAAATAGAAAATATATGTAATTATTGATGGTTATACAGATAAATTTACGAAAAGATTAGGCATTAGTGACGATATTCAAAGGGTTACACTGTATGAATATTTTACAAAATGAATTTTGATAAAGACATACGAGGAAGCCTTAAAAAGTACCCGGAAATATTGCCTAAAGCCAAACAGGAAATAGCTGGAGTCCATTTAGTTAAGGTATGCGAAAGCTGCAGGTTGTTTCTTAAAATGCCTTTTTTTCGTTGTCCAGAGCATCGTGCAAACATCAACAATGAGGTGATGGAAAAATCGGCTGTCTATGAGAGGCACAAGCAAAAATTTCGCTTAGACAAAACCAAGGGGAAAGTGATTAGGTCATTAGGTTTTTTGATTACCACGGCGTAATTCATTCCTCAAGGCTAAACTGTATACAAGGACCTTTACTGGCTTATTCTGTAAGAATGTCGTACCATAACGTATCGTTATGATGAAAAGTTGTTAAATAACGATAATTTTCAAAAAGGGTATTCTGTAAAACCATTGTCGTTATACTGAAATCGTATTGTCGTTATTTAAGGTAGTTCGTGAAGGATCCACTTGTCGTTATTCAGTCCGTTAATGTCAAATGTTAGCAATGGAAGGGTTAATTAATTTATTATTTATATTTGTGCAGGAAGAAATGGAAAATAGGTAACAAAACATTTATTCATGCATCAAATATATAATTAACAACCATAATTACATTTTAGAAGAAATGTTTGTGATCGTGAAAGTCTTTTATGGGATTAATCCATTTGATAATCGTTTTTTACCAATATTCTTTACTCAATAAAGAAATAATAATTAAAATAATAATGTTAATATTTTTTTTTCAAATGACATTTCAATGACAATTGTCTTTCAATAACAGCTACTAACTTTTCTAAAAAATTGGCTAAAATCGTTGTGACAAACGGTATGAGGACGTTTATAACGATATTACTTAGTGAATACGATTTTTACAAAATGTCGTTCAGGATCAAATCGTTACATTTATAAATAACGATAGTTGTTATATAACGATATTTTTACAGAATAAGCCTGTTAGTGGAGATCCTTCGACATCTACGAGACACAATCAGTTCAACGTCTACGAGACGCAATCAATCGAAAATGTCCTGAAATTTGGGCAGGAAACGATTGGATTTTGCTATACATCGCTCCCTGATGGTAAAAAATTACCTTGCTAAAAACTATGTCACTCCTATGAAACACCCCTCCTAGTCTCCCAACCTTACACTAGCCGATCTTTACCTGTTCCCGCGTCTAAAAATGAAATTGAAAGAACAACGTTCTGCTAATCCAGTACAGGTAATAAAAATGCGATGAGGCAACTGAAGGCACTTTCATAAAATGGTTTCTAGGAGTGTTTTGAACTGTGGTACGAATAGTGGAACTTTAAAAGAAATTAATGTAAAAATGTATTCAAAAAACATGCATTACAAAAAATAGAGGAAAACCAGCATCAAGCCATGAATAACGAAAGCACAGGAATATTGGTAATATAGGAATAAATGGAAACGAAAAAATCGACCAAGCTGCAAAAGAAGCAACCACCAATGGAGAACCTCAGAATATCCCAATCCCAGTAGCAGACCTAAAAGCCATAGTAAAACAAAATAAAAGAAAAATAGCAACTGAAATAACGAGAAAAAATAATAACAAACTAAGACTTATAAAATAAGATGTGCAACAATGGAAAGTATCCGAAGAAAAAAAACAAATCGTTTTGACAAGACTGCGACTAGGACACACACGCCTTACACATATGCACCTACTACAAAAATCACAACAGACCACATATGAAACGTGTAACACATCGTCAACAGTAGAACACATCTTAATTGAGTTCAACAAATTCAACAGCCAAAGGCAACAGTGCAACGTACCAGCAACAATTAAAGAAGCCCTAGCCACACAATGTAAAATAATTTATGTACGAAAGTACTAGTGGTCTAAGGCCAAAGTACCTTAAATTCTTTTTAAAAAATCTGATGTGGCCAGCACATTAACTTCCGTCAGTTCTATGTACTTTATACAAATTCCACACAGAAAGTTTCTTGCAAAAGATTCAATATTTCCAGTACATTACCTTAAGTCAGTTCTATGTATTTTGTACAAATTCCGTACAGAAACTTTCTATATTTCCAGTTAAATTATAACACAAACATACTATGTCAATTGCACTTGACACTGACATCTGTCAATCAGAATTTTCTTAATATAAGAGATGTTTCCATGTTTATAGCAAAGCTGGCTGTTTTATGAAATTTAATTTCTTTATAATTTTTACCTCCCGCTACCATTGGTAAGGGAGGTATAGGGATCGTGCTAAAAATCGCATATCGAGATTTTGGTAAATGACCACGTTTAAAGATCCCTAGAATCCAATTTTAACATTTTCACTATGATGTCTGTGTGTATGTGCATGTGTGTGTGTGTGTGTGTGTGTGTGTGTGTGTGTGTGTGTGTGTGTGTGTGTGTGTGTGTGTGTGTGTGTGTGTGTGTGTGTGTGTGTGTGTGTGTGTGTGTGTGTGTGTGTGTGTGTGTGTGTGTGTGTGTGTGTGTGTGTGTGTGTGTGTGTGTGTGTGTGTGTGTGTGTGTGTGTGTGTGTGTGTGTGTGTGTGTGTGTGTGTGTGTGTGTGTGTGTGTGTGTGTGTGTGTGTGTGTGTGTGTGTGTGTGTGTGTGTGTGTGTGTGTGTGTGTGTGTGTGTGTGTGGATCCTCCACTCTAACTCAAATACTATCATTCGGAAAACTTTGAAATCTTGTATTTCGAACTTTTTCTGTATAGGAAAGAGCCCATTAGATTTTGGTGAAAATCTGATAACCGGAAATGGCACTTTACTAGAAGCTCAAAATAGTTTTTCTTCGAAAAACACCTTTAAATGTTATTTTTTCGAGACTAATGTTATTATAAAAATTGAAGATTATTAAATTTTCTATAGAATTGCATTAATGCTTTTTCTATATATTTTATGGATAAATTTATAAAATTATGTATAATGTAAATCCCAGAAGCTACGCTTTATATAAACAAAACGCATTTATTCAAATGTATGTAACTGACAGATACAAGTCACTATCAAAGAACTAATCATTTCAAAATAATATTAATAACGTTTTAAAATGGAAAAAGCAAATAGAACAATAGAAAAGGAATTCAATACAGCTTCCAGCATAAGTAAATATGTAGGCATGTATTTAGATTAATAAAAATTAACAATTCACAAAAATATTTAAGCTAATCCTCATTTTTGGATTAGTGAATTCTATTCTCTCATTTTGTTATAGTTCCGGTGGCTCAATCTTTTTTGTGACTCGGACTGTAAATGACGAGAGGTATTGTGTTGGCCACACCAGATTTTTTAACTCTATATTGAATATAAAGTATAAAATGTAATCAAATCGTATAGAGAATAAAATATTCTTTAATATTTATAATAATATTAAATATGAAAAAATGATATTTAACAGCGTTTTTCCAAGAAAAACTGTCAAAATATTCAAATTAGGGTATTTCCGGTCGACCAATTATTACCAAAATCTAATCAGCTCTTCATTTGGATGTAAAGAAGAGAAATACCAAAAAAAAAAAATTTGGAAAGGTGGATATATAGGTACATACATATATACATACATCATCGTAAAAATAGTAAAATCGTATTCTAGAGACCCTAAAAAGTTCATTCATTAAAAACTTATCATCGAATTTTTTGACAATACCTTCCTTACCTAAAGGTGACGGAAGGTAAAAAAGTACATTTTTCTATATAATTTGATTGACTATTTCTTGACTTAGGGGCTGTCCTTAAATTATGTAACGCTTCAAGGGGGGGGGGCAAGAATAGCGTTACGAGGGGGTGGGGGAGGGTTAATGTGTGCGTTACGTAACGATAAAATTTTGCTAAACTTGCTTTAATAGTTTGAAACATTCAAATTTCGCGGTGCTAATTCGTATATGCAGGCAGTCGTTTGTTTTCAATAACAGTCAACATAATATGTCGGGCACAGTTTAAATTCGGACCAGTGGTCTTTCATTCGTGCATTGCAATTCATATTAAAACATGAATTCAAGTAGTGTTGATAAGGAAAAATTTTTCAATAGTTTGTAAAAAGCATATGGAAATGCATATATTTTTAATTTCTGTGCTGTTATTTTTTCATCTTTATGTAGGTACATTAATTTAATTAGTTTCTGTTTCAAATTTTAACTGAATATTAAGGAGGCCATATACTTTTATATCCAGTAAAGAAATTGAGGTGACAAGCCGTAGGGCAAGAGTAGTACATTATTTTTCACCTTTGTGTACATTAATTTAAATAGTTTGTTTTAAATTTTAACTGAATATTAAGGAGGCCATATTCTTTTATATCCAGTAAAAAAATGGGGGGGGTCAAGTACTGCGTTACGTAATATATAGGGGGGGGGTTCATGTTTGCGTTACGGGTGCGTTACAAAGGGGGGAGGGGGTATCAAAAATTTCCTAATTTTGCGTTACGTAATTTAAGGACAGCCCCTTATACGCGTACTATCCTAGAATTATAAAGATATCTTAATTTATAAGCACAATTATGGTATCATTTAAAAATTAATTTGTATTTGAAAGAGCAATTTATATTTAAGGGCAAATTATGTAGTGATGATAATCTGTAAAAGCTAATAGAATTTCGAAAAGGAGTCATCCCCAATTTTTCTCTTTGCAGAAAATAGTAACTCTCTCGTAATAACAATAATGTCTGGAAAGATAATTTTAACTAGGTATGCAGATATTTATTGAGTGTATTCATTCATCTCTGTGTCCCACTGCCACTTTCACCCCCATATCATCAGTCCAACTCCACCCACACCCTTCACGTTCACGTTCCGAGCACACGTGTCCTGGTCTATGCTCGTGCTCGCACGTGGCACCTGCCACTCGTCACACGCGTAGCATCTGCTGCTCAGCTCGGCACGAGGCAGCGAACCATCCCAAGAACCAGCGAACCGCCACGTCTTCCAACCAAACCAAGCTACCGACCTAGACAGATGGAGGAACAGATGGACGAGCAACGAGGACGACACCATCAGGATTCTGATTTCGAAGATGGAGATAGAGATCTGATGATATACATTGGGATTGGAGTGGAAGATTAAGGACCTTCTGTTGGTTTTGCTTACGACCCAAGACTTTCTTTAAAACTCAATAACACATTAATACTAGTTGACAGTTCCAAACTATATTTTATTATATTTCTAAGCAGCTGTGTGTACAATTTTCTTTTTAATCGTTTATAACTTTCATGTAACAATAAGAATAAAATATACAGTAGAAGTAGTGCAAGGAAAATTCGGAACGTCGAAATGAACTTATAATGTATCATTGTCCAGTTGGTGTAATTAGTTATTTTGGTGCAACTTAATTTGATGTTTTACGTACATTTTCAGAGGTTTATCCATAATGATTGTTTGGTAAAAAAAAGTCAAGTTCCTATTGTTTGGGTAGGGTGAAAGTAAATTTCATTTTATTGAAGACAATTACGAGGGCAAGGTGAAAAGTTTTCGACCTGGCAATGAGACACTCTATTTTTAGGTTCAAAAATGCATTTATTTTTCCTAGTCCCCAATGCACTTTGTCCAACGTTTTTCCAATAAATGGATTCCATCCCTGAAGTGCAATTCCGGAAGGCCTGCAAAATATCCATCAACGGCTGCTATCACTTCTTTTTTTGAGCCAAAACGCTTTCCACCCATTTTTTACCTCCCGCTACCCTTGGTAAGGGAGGTACAGAGATCGTGCTAAAAATCGCATATCGAGATTTTGGTAAATGAGCACGTTTTAAGGTCCCTAGAATCCAATTTTAACATTTTCTCGATGATGTCTGGGGTGTATGTGTGTATGTGTGGATCCTCCACTCAAATACTATTATTCACAAAATTTTGAAACCTTGTATTTCGAACTTTTTCTGTAATGGAAAGAGCCCATTAGATTTTGGTGAAAATCGGATAACCGGAAATGGCACTTTACTAGAAGCTCAAAATAGTTTTTTTCTACAAACACAATTAAAAATTGAATTTTTAACACGGCATACTTCAATTAACAATGCGATATTTTAATTCTAGTGTTAAAAGTAAATTACCTTGGTAATGACGAATGGAACAACAAATCGACATGTTTGACATATGTCAAAATTTATTTACAAATACAAATTGAAATCTCACAAAATAAAATGTCACTTTTAACACTTATATCATAAATAACTATTCTTTGAAAAATACCTTTAAATGTTATTTTTTCGAGATTAATGTTATAAAAATTGAAAATTATTAAATTTTCTATAGATTTGCATTAATACTTTTTCTATATATTTTATGGATAAATTTATAAAATTATCTATAATTTAAATCCGAGAGCCTACGCTTTAAACAAACAAAACACAGTTATTCAAATGTATGTAACTGACAGATAAATGTCACTATCAAAGAACTAATCATTTCAAAATAATATTAGTAACGTTTTAAAAAGAAAAAAGTAAATAGAACAATAGAAAAGGAATTCAATACAGTTTCCAGCATAAGTAAATATGTAGGTATGTAATGTATTTAGATTAATAAAAATTAACGATTCACAAAAATATTTAAACTAATCCTCATTTTTGGATTAGTGAATTCTATTCTATCCCGGTATTTAATATTTAATCTTCATTTTATTATAGTTCCGGTGGCTCAATGGTTAGAGCAATGCCTCATGTCATGAGTGCCCTCGGGGCTCTGGGTTCGAATCCCACTAAGGCATGGATGTGTGTGAATGTGAACCCACTCTGTAATTGGGATTTAATCCTGTTGAGGGGTTTAAAAAAGCAGTTACTTAGATTAGATTAGACTATATTTTAAGAAATAAACTGTCAAAATTAGAGTAATATTCGCTAATCCAAAAATAAGGATTAACTTAATCTTTTTTGTGACTCGGGCTGTAAATGGCGGTAGGCATTGTGTTCGCCATACCAGATTTTTTAAATTTGGGAATAGGTGGAAGCCTGTGAGAGCCAAATCTGGTGAATACGGTGGAAGTTCCAACATTTCGTACTTCAAAACCCTCAGTTTTCCATTGCTAAATCACCTTTGCGAGCAGGTGCATTGTCCTGGTGAAAGATAATTTTTTTCCTTTTTAATTCAGGCCTCTTCTCTTTATCCTTTTCAAGGTGGTCGATAAGAAGAATCCCTTTTGTACCCCAGAAAACACTGGTCATAATCTTTCACCCATTGCTTTGATTGCTAATTTGTTTCTAGTGCATAGTGGTGGACCCACTTCTAATCCATATTTTTTCTGCAATACCTACAGCTTCAGCATTCTCATACACTTTTAATCGCAGATCGTCTAACACCGTATTAAGCATCTTCTCAATGATTTCATGATTAGTTGCAGTTTTTGGACGTCCTTCCATCTCCAAGAGATATTTGACCATGTATAAATTAAGCCGCCCATTTTTTCACCATTGGAAGTGAAGTAGCAGACTTCTTATAAACCTTCACCAACTTTGGATTAACTTCAGATGGAGAAATGAAAATCCAAAAGCAACATTTACCAAAAATCTTATTAAACCGTGAAACGAAAAGCAGTATGTCCCCAAGATTTATCTCTAGATCTAAATAAATCATTTGATCTGTGATGAGATCCCCAATCCCGATACGTTCGACAAGCATTGAATTGTGACTAGGAATCAAACCCAGCTGACAATGTGCAGCTTGCGTTTTATAAAATCTTAACAAAGTTCCGAGAAAGAAATATATCTTCTTTTGGGTAACATGTCGTTGTATACATACATAATAAGTCGAACACACCTGCCTGTGAATTGAATTGGGTCTGCTTTACCATTGCCATTGCCTTACCACAGCGATGGTGATGTTTTTGTGTTGTGCTCTGTTTTGCCGAAATAATAAGGTTTTGCAGATTTTGCTTTTTGCAGATTTTGCTTTCAAGTGCGAAGAATAATAATAAGGACTGCAAGCTGCTCTTGTTTGTCAAGATAGTTATTTTACCTAACTGAAATTCTTGATCTTCCAGCTGCTTATTTTTTCTACTGATATTATTTTATTCAAAAATGATTTATGAATATGCTTCTAATGCGCTTACCTGGTTGCACATGCAAATGATAAATTGAATATTGCTGTCAAAGTTCCAATAAAATTCACCAACATGATTTCTGAATCAAATGCCTGATAATGATCAACAAAGATTCACAGTTTTGTTTTGGTTTTTGACAATATAATTTTAATTAGGAGTAATATCACAAGACCTCCTGATTTTATCGATAAATTTTTATTTTGCAAGAATTTTTTCTTAGCAACAAACACGAAAGCAAACTGCATGGTAAATCCCGACTCCTAAGTAATTTTGCTTAAAAGCAAAAAAATGAGTGATTAAAAATAAAAATTTATCTGAGAAAATCAGTGTGGTCTTGTGGTATTTGTTGAGATAAATTCCAAAGACAACGCAAAATGAAACAATTTAATTATTATATTATTTTTACCTCTCGCTAAGAGAGGTATTGTATTCATGCTAAAAATCGCATATCCAGATTTTAGTGAATAAGCACGTTTTAAGGTCCCTAGAATCCGATTATAACATTTTTACGATGATGTGTGTGTGTGTGTGTGTATGTGTGTGTGTATGTGTGTGTGGATGTGTGTGTGTGTGTGTGTGTGTGTGTGTGTGTGTGTGTGTGGATGTGTGTGTGGATATGTGTGTGGATGTGTGTGTGGATGTGTGTGTGGATGTGTGTGTGGATGTGTGTGTGGATGTGTGTGTGGATGTGTGTGTGGATGTGTGTGTGGATGTGTGTGTGGATGTTGGATTCACGATTTCTCAAATACCATACCATAAGACTTAAGACATTTTTAACTACGGATTACTCAATCTAACAATAATGGGAAGAGTTGATTAAGTTTTGGTAACAATTGGACAACTAGAAGTAGTAGTTATAAGAAAATAATCATCTAAATATTATTTATCGAAAATTTATGTAAATACTTATAATAAAGAACCTTAAATTCTTTATTCGATAAATATGAATTCATTATTATATCTTCTATAGATTTAGAGATAAAGAAATGCATATAAAATAATTTGATGTAAAAAATGTTTGTAATTGACACATAAATGTCACTGTCAAAAATATTTGTATGCCACTGTCAAAAATATTTGTACATTATTATGAAGATTATGAATATAAAAAAAAGTCAACAACGCAAAAGAATATACGTAAAAAAGAATATAAAAGGAATTTGCAAAAAAATGAAGAATATAAAGAAAAAGAAAAGGAAAGTAGAAGAAGAAAATGTTAGGATATTGAATATAAAGAAAATGTATGTATTGTACATAATTTGTATTAAAATATCCCATAGATTTTGCAAATATATGTGAGAATTATTTTGTAGCGAGGCATGAATATATGTATTTGTATTTAAAAATATTTTTCGTTTTATGCGTACAACCAGGTAAAATATCTGGCGAGAGGTTATGTGCTGGCCACATCAGATTTTTAAACTTGAAATATTAATTGTCACACTGACAGTAGTAAACAATAACAACTGTTTATTTACTTGGTAGCGGAAATTTATCGGGGGAACGGAGTTTTATTAATACAATACTGTTCCCATTGGTTGAATTTACGTGTTTTGCATCATGATTGGTTAAAAACTAGTAATTGGAATTTATCACAATCTCATAGTCTAGGCAAGTCAAATGAGAATTTTTTGATTTTATTCAGTCTTTTATAAAACGCCTATACTGTATCTGGTTTAAAATTGAAGTGGTGCGAAGATAAGAGCAGTATGATTTTGTTTTCTGATTGAATAATACCTCGACATTATCCAATCAAACAACACGATCAAACTGCTCCTATTTTCACATAACTGCAATCTTAAACCAGACACAGTAGAGACGGTTTATAAATGACTGCAAAATTAATATTTGGACATTTTTGCTGCAATTTTTCTAAACATTAATTAGATTAGATTATGATAAGGTATTAATATTAACAATGAGTTAACAGTTTGTATATTTGAAATAAATTGTGAAAAATTGTCAGCCATCGTTAACTCATTGTTAATATTAAAATTTGGTCTGGTAGGACCTTGAGTAAATTATGACATCGTTCACTAGATGTTTAAACGCAGTGGTAGCTTGGCAACCCCACATCTAATCATGTGACGATTAATAATATCCTCAGCAGTTATACGACTTTAAAAAAGTGAAAGATTGTTCAGCCATCGAGAGGAGAGCAGCCAATAGCTTAGTTGGTAAGAGCACTGTCCCGGCAAGATAGGGGTCTCGGGTTCGAATCCCGATGGCTGACAATTTTTCACAATTTATGATAAGGTATCTTTAAAAAATTGCAGTAGAAATTGAGTTCAGATTTACAAATAATAATGTGCAGAACTTAAAACGTATCGAATCTATTTTTAGTCCATACTGTCGCTTTCTAAGAATAGAGCTAATTTTCTATTCAATTCCTCATTTCTTTTCTAAATTTTCGAACAATATACTTGCAGATGTGCCTAAGAAAAAACGTGCAAATCTATTTCTGTTACAGTGAAGAGATTTATTAGCGTATAGAAATGTGCAAGCTTGCCTCCTGTGAAGTAAAAATATTACACGTGTCATCTATTAGTTTGGGGAGCTCACCGTTACAAATTTAGAAAGTTCGAAGACTAAAAGAAATGGGGATGCGCCAGCCCCCTAAGGAAGTAGGTAGCAGTTAGAGGGTGAAATGATGTTTGACACACCATAAGATTAGACACTACAGTGGCTCTCAATCTCCAGCTAAAGAGCGCATAAATCTTGCATCGTTAACGAATGCTTTTCTGCATTGTTTCGCTGAAATTTCTGATAGGTATGCGATAGCAAGTACACATAGGCGTTAGGCGTTCAACACATGAAAATATTTTTTTTTCATATATTATTTGTCCCATAATAGTTATTTAAGTATTAAGGATAATAAGCCAGTAAGTACAGGACTTAGATTTTGTAACTTTAAATTGATTTGAAATAACCCGATCGTGCAAGAATGTATTTAAAAGATTTTCTGATTTGACATTTGATAAAAAAAGTGCCGAGAAGACTTTATGATTTTTAGTTCTCTAGCGACTTATGAACAGCTTTATTTGTTTCAAATCACCATAGTTATAGCGTCATTATTAGAAGGTATTGGATAAATAAATAACTATACAGGGTGTAAATGAAATAAGTACATTAAATTTAACCAGTAATATAACTCGTCGAGAGCAACAATATTTCTTAATAACTTTTTCTCGAAATCGCATATTTTTTTAACATTTTTCCAACCCCGTAAATTGACGAGTCGTTCCACGTATTTTTCTAATAATTGAATGCAGTAGCAATAGCTATGAAAAATTTTGTTTTAGCAATTGACAGTCCTGTCAGTTGTTGCAATTAAAATATGACATTAGTAATAAACTTGTTTATAAGGTAAAATTCTGTCAAAATGCTTACGTTTATAAATAGCGAGTACACAGACATTGTAATTACTTACCTATGGTTTATTTATTTATTCGTATCTTTACTACCTTTTACTTTGTGGTTGATATAAAGACAGTGTGATGGAGATGCCAACGCATTTAGACTTTAGACGGAGCGTTTCCAAATCACTCTGTTCCTAATATTCGCACATTTGTTAATCTTGTACATCTTCATCACAATAACGAGAGTCACATATGACAATTTTGAAAAAGCAACAGTTGTATCCACACCATGTGCAAAAAGGTCAATGTTTTCAGTACATAACAGACTTCAATTTTGGGCATGGCAATGGCTCATAATGTTCATTAATGAGACTGAATTTACTTGGGAAGGTGTATTTATTATACACAATACACATCTCGACGGACGAAAATGCTGTAAAAATTTTCATTAAAAAATGTTTGGGCGCGAACAATAAATGGACGACTAATTATTGGTACTCATGTACCTCGTTTAAATGGACAAGAATTTGTACTTACATTTTTTGAATAACGTATTTAAACTATTATGATTTGTCGACGATAACTAATCATATCATAACTATGCTTTTGCTCTTCCCCTATCCTCCTTGTCTTCCTCTATTCTCAGATGATTAAAAGCCTGGTTTAATACACAACTTTATAATTTTGTAATCCAAAATTTAAATTTATTTTAAAAATTGTACTATTACGAATTAATTAATAATAAATGATATTTCCGTTGATCCGTTTATTGATTACTGTGACTGCAAGTGTAACCGATAACCGACAATTTTTGAGCTGTTTGTATCCTACTTGCATACGGCAGCAGCCTTTTGTTCTCCATGGGCGGGTAACAAAATATGCAGCAAATCTTTAAAGAATTTTAAATCTAAATCTAAAAGACTTAGAAAACAAAGTTATTAAGAAATATTGTTGCTCTCGTCGAGTTACATTACTGGTTAAATTTAATGCACTTATTTCATTTACACCCTGTATAATGACGACATATTACCCATTTCTGAGTGTACCAATCTGCTTTATACGCAGATATCGATTATGATAACATATTCGTATCGTCCGGGTATTTACCAGGCATCACCTCACGGGCACTCATTCCTGGCGTGGAGAGTATACCACAACGGTCACTTTTGTGCCATTTAAAATTCGAAATAATTTTTTCGTCGGTCGGAACCCGAGTCACCAGATTCGCGATTAGACACTCAGGCACACGGCCACGAGATCCAACAGCAAAATTATGGTAATTATAATAAATTATAATGTTGTGTTTAATTTTAATTGCGTATTTCTTTTTTATTATGTCAAATTTGAAAGTATATAATATAATTTGCTTATCAATGCAATTGAAATCGATCGCATTCTTTAATTGATGACGTCAAATGTGCGATTATGATCCACGCAGCGATTGAATACCACCATTACAAAGATAAGATAATTTCCATGTGTCTGTATTTCAAACATGAAAGATTACAAAAAAATGATATGTTACATTATCGCAATTTGTTAGGAATGTTCAGTAAAGTAACAAAAAAATATGAAAAATATTATTGGAATAGGAAATTATGTTATAATAATAATGATGAAATTTATAAAGTAATTTGTTTAATAGTTATTATAATAACCTAGCACAAAAAGAGGTGTTAAAAATAGAATGTATGTACACCTATTATAACATTTTATATCAGACAAGTTAATGGCAGTAATGATATGTTGATGTGTTTATCATATATTAAATCTGTTTTGGTGATAATGTGATATTTACAGTATCACATTTTCACCTGCAGGAAATAGAAAAGAAAATAAAACCAATTTAATAATCTTGTTCCATTTGAGCCATTCAGTATTGCAAAGAATAGGAAATAGTTTTGACCTCTCTGGCTGAATTTGGAGAGAAGTTTACCTAATGTAATTTGGGCTACTTAAAACTGGCGCTGATGTGAGCACCGTCTGCTGAATGGCTTAAAAGAAACACAGTATAATTATAGTTAATTTTTTTGTTTTTTTAGTCATTCTTATTGGTCGATAATGACAAAATTTAAGATTCAACTTCAAATTTGCCATATCATCGATCAATAATATTGACTTGACTTGGATCCCGGATTAGTTCCAATTTCTCTCGTTTCGTCGAACGGACTATAGTTGTTATGATAATAACATACAGTCGGATATTAAATAAATTTTTTATATTTTGCGTTCATAATGAAGTCATTACGATACGCAATTGCGTATCGTAATGACCTTCATTTCGATACGCAATTTTTTGTTTTAGACGGTTGGTACTAGATGACGTTTCTTTAACCCATTTTTACCTAATTTATTTTTAGTTAATTGACAATTCATTTTAATAATATAATGTCGTTATTATTATTATTTTTTATTTAGAGAAGATTATTTACATGAAAATGTACAAATATAATCACAAATTTAGTAAGTAAATGTTAATATAATGTTCGAATTAGTCCACATAGATGGACCTAGTAGTACTAAAAATTTGTAGATTGAACCTTTGAACGATAGAAAATTATTTTTAATTAATTTTAAAGCGTTTTAATTCAAATATAAGAAAAAATTAAAATTTCCTGTACACTGAGGCTGAAAGGGTTAAATTGTCAAACGTCAAAGCTGGAAGATAAGAAATTTCAATATAACCTCAAAATTTCTTTTACTTAATTAATCACTTTATTTAATGAATATAATAATAATAATAATAATAATAATAATAATAATACATATTTTCGTCTTACTTTGCATTTCAAAACATTCTCTATTACGCCTTTGACATTATTTTCTTTACACCATGTGTCAAAATTTGCAAATTCTTTCTCATAAATCTCGCGCGATTTTTTAGGAAGTAGATTATTTCCCGTAGTCTGAGCTATATTACGTAGCTCAGGCGGAGTGCAACTGATTTCATCTTCCATGATTACACTAAATTCACTTAAATTTGTTCGTAAATATTGAAATGACATGAACTTTCAAATAATAATTGAATGTGGTCAATTCAATGTTACCAACTACAACATTTCACTTACAAATTTCCCTAAATCAACTCGGTTTAATATTAACAGTTTTTTTAAAATATTTTAGTTTGTAGAAGGTGCAAAATATAAAAAATAGTATAAAGAACTCATTTTATAAGACTTTTTTTCGCACTTGTCAATTAGAAAACTCGCTGTCGCTCGTTTTCTAAATTTTGACGCGTGCGAAAAAAACATGTCTTATAAAACACGTTCTTTAATATACTATAGTCTTGTCGTCACTCTGTTTAAATCAACCTAGAACATTAAATCCCTAAAATCTGACGTCATTAATAAAGACCACGGTGGAGAACATTTTCAAAGATTGCAATTCCCAGATATTTCCTTGACTTTTGAGAAAAAACATCTGGTGTGGCCAACACAATACCTCCCACCATTTACAGCCCGAGTCACAAAAAAGATTAAGTTTTTTGGATTAGTAAATTTTACTCTAATTTTGACAGTTTATTTCTTAAAATATAGTCTAATCTAATCCAAGTAACTACCTTTTTCCCCAATTACAGAGTGGGTTCACATTCACACACATCCATGCCTTAGTGGGATTCGAACCCAGAGCCCCGAGGGCACTCATGACATGACGCGTTGCTCTAACCATTGAACCACCGGAACTATAATAAAATGAAGATTAAATTTTAAATACCAGGATAGAATAGAATTCACTAACCCAAAAATGAGGTTTAGCTTAAATATTTTTGTGAATCGTTAATTTTTATTAATCTAAATACATACCTATATATTTACTTATGCTGGAAACTGTATTGAATTCCTTTTCTATTGTTCTATTTACTTTTTCCTTTTTAAAACGTTACTAATATAATTTTGAAATGATTAATTCTTTGATAGTGACATTTAACTGTCAGTTACATATATTTGAATGCGTTTTGTTTGATTAAAGCGTAGGCTCTGGGATTTAAAATATAGATAATTTTATAAATTTATCCATAAAATATATAGAAAAAGTATTAATGCAAATCTATAGAAAATTTAATAATCTTTAATTTTTATAACATTATTGTCGAAAAAATAACATTTAAAGGTATTTTTCGAAGAAAAACTATTTTGGGCTCTTTCCAATACAGAAAAAGTTCGAAATACAAGATTTAACAAAATTTTGATGATAGTATTTGAGTTAAAGTGGAGGATCCACACACACAGACATCATCGTGAAAATGTTAAAATTGGATTCTAGGAACCTTAAAACGTGCTCATTTACCAATATCTCGATATGCGATTTTTAGCACGATCCCTATACCTCCCTTACCAAGGGTAGCGGGAGGTAAAAAAGAAATCATCAATAAATATAAAAATAGTAAAATTTATCTCCGATCAAAGAGTAACAAAACAAAAAAAAATCCTGAAAATCGATAAAATTCCTTATCAATTCCCTAACTTACTAAATTCCTTGACTTTTCCCCGATTCCCTGACTTTCTACAACTGTTAACCACCTTGAGAGACTATATGACATCTCCAAAGGAACTAGAATGGCGTTCACTTATAAAGTAGCGCTTGCCTATAATTCAAAATCAATTCCCTGTTGATGTAACACATTTTGGCTACCGCTGGTGTATGCAACAGATGCGCTGACGTCTGCTACGACAGCTGTACAGTGGTACGCTGGAGCATTAGCTTTAGCAGCAGAAGCGGTGTATGTGTACGCTACATACATGAGGGTTCGGTACAGACACATCAGATTTGCCTGCGCACGGGCACGAGCCAGCACATCTGCAGCTGCCCCTTGGCCCCTGGACCCCGCCCAAAGGGTGCAATTACCCTGTATTGTCCGGAGGGTAGTGACATTGAGGTGGCCTTGTGGACGCAGATATTGTAGGTGGAGGAATTAGGGATGTTTTAAATTTACTGCTCAGAATTATTTGCACACCTGCATTTTTGTAAGATATGCGTTTCAATGAAAGCTCCGGATTTAAATTTGCCGCCATTTTTATCTCCCGCTACCCTTGGTAAGGGAGGTATAGGGATCGTGCTAAAAATCGCATATCGAGATTTTGCTAAATGAGTACGTTTTAAGGTCCCTAGAATCCAATTTTAACATTTACCCGATGATAGCTGTGTATGTGTGTGTGGATTCTCCACTCTAACTCAAATACTAACATTCAGAAAATTTTGAAACCTTGTATTTCGAACTTTTTCTGTAATGGAAAGAGCCCATTAGATTTTGGTGTAAATCGGATAACCGGAAATGGCACTTTACTAGAAACTCAAAATAGTTTTTCTTCGAAAAATACCTTTAAATGTTATTTTTTCGAGATTTATGTTACTATAAAAATTAAAGATTGTTAAATTTTCTACAGATTTGCATTAATACTTTTTCTACATATTATACGGATAAATTTATAAAATTATCTATAATTTAAATCCCGGATCCTACGCTTTAAACAAATAATACTCCTTGGCAGTTATTCAAATGTATGTAACTGACAGATAAATGTCACTGTCAAAGAACTAATCATTTCAAATTAATTATAATAACGTTTTAAAAAGAAATATGTAAATAGAACAATAGGAAAGGAAATCAATACAGTTTCCAGCATATGTAAATATGTAGGTATGTATTTAGATTAATAAAAATTAACGATTCACCAAAAAGTTTAAACTAATTCTTATTTTTGGATTAGTGAATTCTATTTTATCCAGGTATTTAAAATTTAATCTTCATTTTATTATCAAAAATGTAGTTACTTGGATTAGATTAGACTATATTTTAAGAAATAAACTGCCAAAATAGTAAAATAGATAAATAAATAAATATATCATCATGGCTTATTACCCATTGCTGGGTGTGCCAATCTGCTTTGTACACAGATATCGGTAATGATGAAATATTTGCACCATGTGGGCGCTTACCAGGCGTCACCTCACGGGCACTCATTGCTGGCGTGGAGAGTGCCCCACAGGGGTCAATTTTGTGCCATTTAAAATTGGAAATATTTGGCGTTGGTCGGGATTAAACCCGGTTCCCCAGATTCGCGACCTGACACTCAGGCACGCGGCTACGAGACCCCATGGGGTCTCAAAAATAAAGATTTGCTTAATCTTTTTTGTGACTCGAGCGGTACATGGCGGGAGATATTATGTTGGCCACACCAGATTTTTTCCTATTCCGCTCCACGAAAAAATAACGCGTTAAATGGTGCTACCGCAACATGATTCCGGGGTTCTTCTGGCATTAACTGATTGGTATGAATTTCAAACATGTGGTTCTAGCAGGACGACGCGACATATCATACTTCGCGCGCAAGAAACAATCGATTTACTGCATTAACAGTTTCCAAATCAACATCAATTCAATAAGATTTTGTGATTTGACGCCAAGCGTCTCCTTTTTAATGAATTTCTGAAATCAAAGGTCTATGCCACCATTGCCAGCAACCCAGAAACAATTCCCGAGTTCAAGACCAAATTCCAACTTGATATTAATCAATTTGAACGATATATCGATAAAAAGGTCATTGATATGACAATTTTTTCCCATAATTAATCAATTACACAAAAAAAGTTAACGAGGATTTAGATGTTAACTGCCGAAAAAGTGTGTTCAACAAAACACTAACTCGGAGCAGACACCGGACAGCTAAATGTATGTGCCAAAACACTATCATATAGTTCCAGGAAGCAAACTGTAGAGGCGCGACAGTGCTTAAATTTTAAGAAAATGGATTAAGTCACCTTTGAGTTCAAAACATTTTACAATATTTTGAATTGTAATGTCACATAAGTCATCACACATGTCATTGAACGTACGCTTTAATATCTTTAATTATTTGGTAATCCAATTTGTAATAGTTTATATTTCTAGTTATAATGCCAGTAGTGATTTATTTTGTGATTTCTCCAGTTTTAAAGTGTATTAACTGTGTTTATTTTTTGACGTAATACGGAATTGAAATTCAATAAGCTGATGAACATTCGTTGTGTTGTTTGATATAAAGTGCAGTGCAAAGAAGCAAATAGACGTTTACTTTTATATTTAATGATGAAATTTCCAATATCCTTTTATCTTACATATAAACAAAAATTAAAATAGACGTGTATGTCTATCTGACAAATAATTTTAAATTTATTTAGACATGAATTTATAGTTATTGTATTGTGATTATTTAAAATATATGTATGTACTTATATTCAATTTTCTTATTGTCTTTTATTTTTAAAATTCAAAATTTCAATTTAACTATACATGACATGTCTCCTATGTCACAAACTACCAAGCCGACCAAGCCATCACAGTGTGCGTTAGTTCATGGAAGCAATCTGTAGGTGTCACTATTTTGTATTTCGAAAAATACATTAACTGTCCTATCTGTAGTTGAGGTGATCCGTGACTCGGAGTAAGCTATGAAGTGAACAGAGAAACGTATGTCTGAATTCAAAAGTTAAGTTATCAAAATTGATCAATAAATGCAATTTTACTGAAATTCATTGTAACGGGCAGCAAAAGAATATTGCCATTCGCCAATTTCTAACTTATTTCCATTTCTAAAATAAGGCTCAAGAAGAAAAGCTTTGATTTCTTTAGAAAACAATTTTGACAATGACAATATCTCGTTTCAAATTGACATTTAATTAAATACTTTCAAATTAAGACATACCTTTCTTTGTTCATAACCTACTCCGAGTTAGGTTTTTTTTAACATACTTAACGCACGAGAAAAGCGAGTGCTTTAATCGCGTGAACGAACAAAATTCACACAGTAATGCAAAAAAGGTTTGCAAAATTATATTGTAAAATAATTTTCTAGAAAAGGAAAAATAAATATCTACTTGTTTGTTGCATTAGCTAACTCGTAGCAGTATGATATATTGCGATGCAAAAAACCCTATTCAATTTTTAACTAAAAGGAAAAACCAGCTTGAAACTTTGCGAACTACACAGACAAAAGAAGCTTTTATAATCCTATTCTGATTATTTTTCTATATTGCGTGACATTTAAAATTGCATTTTTTGTAAAAGTTCATGCACTATATTGATTTTACATTTATGCACCAAATATTTGCTGGTACATTAAACCCGACCACAAAATATGCATCAATTAATCCTCTTAATTTAAATGATAATGCAGCACCATTACAAATCTCATCAAATCTAATGCTGTGTCTATAAACAAGCTGGCCTAATCCGTCCCATGTAAAGAAATCTAATCTGATAAGCAAATAACTCATATCTATATTTAATCATTTTTGACGTGCGCTGCAAAGCTACCATAAACACAACGACCTTTTATTGGAACTATTTTGATCTGCACAATATAAAATTTGTTTTGAAATTTCCATTATTTAGGCTTTACAGAAATTTGAACCCAGGACCTAGTGTATAATTCAAATTTAAATCGTCATACGATAGGTGTCTACCTATTTACAAAAATGAAGATTTTGTCAGTGACTAAAGACTATTTAAATGAATTCGTTGAAAAATAGAGGAAGAACTTTATTATTTTTATTTTAGTAAAAATGTTATTCTTTCTAAAACCCTGAGTTTATATGCAGTTTTCAAACCGTTTTCAAAACGTTTTTAGTTTTCAAAACGCCATACAGTGTCAAAACGGTTTTGAGTTATCTCAAACCAAAACTAAAATTCATGAGTTTGAATTGAAAACTAGTTTAAAATCTACTCATGTTAACACTTAAAATTCAGTTTCGATATTGCGCATGCGTACATAGCATAAGGTTTCTGTCGATTTGGGTTATTTGGCGTTACTAACCTACAAATAAACTTACATTTGTGTTGTTTTAGTGCGTAGTGGTAGTAGAAAAAATTATTAGTATCGCAACGAAACCTGTGACTCTTATTTATCATTTTATATTAATCAACAAAAATAGATGTTTTTGACAGTTTTTTTTACTTCTTTGTACAAAGTAAAAGAAGTATTGTAATCGCGAAAAATTTCGGTTTTCAGATTTCAACGGAAATATCCATTTTGACCATCCCTGAATCCATTTCGACTAATTTCGTCGTGACGTCTGTACGTATGTACGTATCTATCTCACATAACTCAAAAACGGTAAGCTGTAGAAGTTGAAATTTTGTATTTAGGACTGCTATAACATCTAGTTGTACACCTCCCTTTTTAGTCATTACATAATTTCCAGAAATGGTACTTTATTTGAAGCCTATAATAGATTTTAATGAAAAACTATTTAAAAATATTATCCAAAACTTTTCAAATTTGATATATAAGACTTTTGTCAATTGGAATAACGTAGTAGATTTTGGTTAAAACAGGCAAACCGGAAGTGATATATTACCTGAAGTTGTTAACAGTTTTTCTTGAATAAAATGTTTTCATTTTCATTTTAGAAATAAATGCTTCAAATAAGAGTTTTAGAGAATTAAATTCTGCGTCTAGCACATCAATTATTAAATTAGCCCTTTGTATAAGCGAGATATGTAAATTAAAAAATATACTTTTTGGTTTTTATAATGAAGCTTGCTATGGATTAGGACAAAAAATAACAAAAAAATAAAAAAATAGATGTTAATGTCAAATTACGTCAAATACGTGCAATTTTATAATTGGGTCTATATGGGGTCTATACTTCATATTGGTCTTGCATACAAGGAAGTCGTGTGGTGTCAGATTTTTTACAGATTTAAACTTACAGTTTTGTGTATAATACGGCCGTGCGAACATCAAAAGTTAGAAACAGCACGTGTTGATAACGTATGCAACCCGCATTTGTGAAAAAAGTAGAGACGTTTTTTCAGTGCAGTTAGATGGTAATGCATTCACCCTATATATTCTACTCGTACATAATGATTCGAAGATGTGAAAACATCCTTAAATAACCTTTTCTCTTGCTGCATATCCATCTTCCCTACATTCCTTTTCCTTTTCGTATCTTTAAATACCCACCCTTAGTCCACCCTACCCTAAGACATTATCCCTCCTCATCCCATTTCAGTTTCAGTTCCAGAGCAATGACCTGGTGAAGGTGAAGGGCACCAGGACCAGGAAGCGAGTGTCTGTCGCCTCTGTGCAGGCAAAGACAAGGGCTTGGTTTAGGACGGCTGCAGAGGCAGACTGCATGCAAGCTGTCCAAGAGAAGGGAGGGGGGCAACGGGGCGCTGCGCTGCACACCTGCCCGTGGCGCGCGCCCTGGCAGATGTGCAACTAGGGGTGCCCAAAATCACTATAGGGATAGTGATTTGCCAATTAGATATACCGTATTTGCAAAGTGTGAATGTGCGAGAAACAAATTGAAAATATTAATACTGTCAATATGTAATCAAATAGTACAGTAGCACTCTCAACGACACCGTAGAGTGCTCGTGCCGTATAGTTTATTATTTTTTAACTCAAAGAATCGTCATAAAATAATTAAACGCCCCAATAATGGATTGCACCATTTTTTCATAATTTCATCAGAAAGTATAAGTAAAACTAAGACTTGGTGAAAATCCGGTGAAAAAAATTCCTATTAATAAGCGAGTTATGGTCCCCCGAAGTTTGAAAATATAGATGTGACGTCACGAATAAAAGTTTTTATATAAAACTGTTCTTGAAATATATGCTATTTTTAAATTATATCTGTAAAAAACAAATTAATATTGTAATACTGTACAAGTCTATACAAGCTTTATAATTGGAAGTGTATCAAAATTATTAAATTTAATGCAAGAAATTTATATTCAAATAAAAACTGTTTGAGAATTGCAGTACTGGACTGGTAGCCACGTGTCCGCTATTTGAATTTGTCTACTTCTATTGGTAGTAGACTCCACCCCCTAACCCGGTATTCGTTATATATTTATAGGTGGTGTTTGAGTCGCCAATCAAAATAATATATATATATATATATATATATATATATATATATATATATATATATATATATATATATATATATATATATATATGGATTTCATATGAGTAACGAGCTGGTAAAACAAAAACACCCTTATTTCCGAAGTATTTCAATTATTTCATTTTATTTCTTTATTAATATTCATTATTAAGCATCTACTTTAATTATTTTTTAATTTCTCTTAATTCGATTGAGCTGTAATCCCCTATTAAGTTTACAAAGAAACTCAAAATATTACCCGTAATAAATAAAGATATAAACACGGTCATTGGTTTCATAAGGTTCTCACATTCGCCATAAATTTGTAATTTTATACCGGGTCCAAGCAATAGGAAGTTAAAAGTTTTGCCTGAAAAAAAATCCAGGAGTTTTGCAAATTGGCAGTTTAATACAGTTTCATATTTGGAAAAATGGTGGCCAAAATCAGTTTTTTGACAATATCTCCTTTCCCGAATCTCTTAGACAAAAAGGAAGAGAACGAAGTTAAAACTGCCATATTTATACAAAAAGGATTCTTACATCTTTTATCTAGGATAAACTATCAAAGAGTTATGTTAAAAATAATTAACCAAAATAACAATTTATGAAAGAAAATTAAAAAATCTGATGTGGCCACCTTCCGTCTGTTCTATGTATTTTGTACAAATTTCATACAGAAAATTTCTAGTAAAGGATCCTATATTTCCAGTAAAATTATAAGACAAACACACCATGTCAGTTTCACTTGACACCGACATCTTTCAATCAGAATTTTCTTAATATAGTAGCTGTTTCCATAGCTATGGCTACTTTAAGAAATTTAATTTCTTTATAATTTTTTAACACTTTATTCGTTTAATATTAAGTATAAAATGCAGTCAAATCGTATAGAGAATAAAATATTCTTTAATATTTATAATAACATTAAATGTAGAAAAATTATATTTAACACAGTTTTTCAAGAAAAACTGTTAAAATCTCCAAATGAGGGTATTTCCGGTTGACCAATTGTAACCAAAATCTAATCAGCTCTCCATATGGATGTAACAAAGAAGAATACGAAAGAATTATAATTTTTGAAATTGTAATATTAAGGCCCTTTCAGAATTAAAAAAATTAACGATAGTGTAAGAATTAGTGGCATCGGTAGTGTAAGAAATTTTAATTTTTCATCCACCTCTCTGAAATGTTTAAAGATAGGATAACGCGGTTAAAAAATTTGAATTAATTTTGTTTTAATAATAGGTTTTTGCGTCAATATCTATTTTTAATTGGAAAACTTCTTCGTTTCTTGTATTGAATTATAATGTAATTAAAAAATATTTCGTTCGTCAGGCATTATCCATATGTGAATTTTTATATTGATTTGTATAAGTCACATGGTTCAACGTAATTTTATTAAAAGCATATGTAACTATCGATCATTTATAGAAAGAATTTATTAGAAAAATAGGGCATAATATTCTGTATTAGGTATGAAAATGACATTTCCATTATACAATTTCATATTTTTTCTGCCAAATTTGACTTTTAAATATGATTTATCACAGCTTGGAGTTTCAATGTTGAGCACATCTGGTAAACGCCCATATATTAAAAATACAGTTTATTACCTAATATGCATAAAACAGATTGTCATATCCAACAAAGAATAAAAGGTGTTAATATGATAAAATATTAAATTGATTCAAATAAAATTGCACCCTTCGCAATATGTTCAAAGATTAATGTTTGATTGATGTCGGAAGTTCATGATATGCGTAGATTTTTCTTGAATCTATGAATTCAGAATCACTTACAAAATTTTCTTTTGTAACCAAGAATCAAAAATTTTAAATTCGCGCTTTTATGTGAGTCAGACCTGGCGACATAGATGGCTCTCGGGTAGGAGAAAGAAGAGTATTTTGTTATGGCAGAGACTGTACTGATGTTACTTTATGCGTTATGTAAAAAGAAAAGCAAGTGTAAAATATATCTTTAATCATCCTGACAAAATACCTATTATTTTACGAACGCCCACGACTACACTTTCCCTTGTTAAAAATAATAATTTGAGCCCTTGAGAAATTTAAGAACAAAATTATTTACATTTTATTTTATACTACATTCCCAGAGCTGATAATTATTATTTCATACAAACAGAAGAAGTTACACCACGACCATTAATTAATAATTATTTTCACTGGAGATGTTACTAACTTGATTATAGAAATAAACAGAAATTCCCCTACTAACTATAACGAATTACCTGTAATTATCAATAAAAAAATATATATTTTTGTCCAGATTTTTGTACACCACTTTATTTAAAACTTTTTTAATTATTATTTTTTGACATTTCTTACAACAAATGAAATGTTCTATTTTGCGTTACGTGTCTGTGTTTTAACCAATCCTGTCATTATTATACTGAGAATAAACTCCAGAGATTATTCCCGGGAATAATCTCTGTAGCTTTTGTTTTTGTTGATATACATACTCAAGTAAAATCTCCCCCAAAATCATTTTTTCATCGTTATCTAGTAGCCTAAGAGAAAACTGATATTAATAGAGACTACATTGAGACAGGCTCAAGTGAATTAGAATCGTTTTCTTGATATTCCATTTAGGCCCACTTTTACAATTGAT
Source organism: Harpalus rubripes (assembly GCA_963082715.1). Lineage (NCBI taxonomy): Eukaryota > Metazoa > Arthropoda > Insecta > Coleoptera > Carabidae > Harpalus > Harpalus rubripes. Next base: position 66,864,419 of record OY720452.1, read on the forward strand.
GGATAAACTATGGTATAGCTATCGGAGGTATAACTTTATCCTAGTAATGATACCTTTGATAAACAAGACTGTCTTTTACAATGCATTTTTATCAATCAGATAGTTATACCAGGAAATACGTTAAATCACTTTAGGTTGGTACTGACACAATAAAATTATTTTCTTGTTAGATTATTTTTCTTCAATATTGTTATTATTTCTACCTTCTAATTTGCATTTTTCACGATGTTAGATTGTATAAATGATATTTTTGATTATGACAGTGATGATGAAAAACTTGATTGACATCTGTCAAACGTATGAATAACAACACATCGTTTGTGTTTACGTGGTATCCATAAAAACAAGGAATAAAGTTACACTATTATTCACGAAAGATGACTATTCAAGGTCATTTGTTCGAAGAAAGAATACACACCACTTTATAGCACTAGTTTAGCAACATTTTGTATTAGAAAAAGAAAGATTATTTGACCTATGTCTATTTAATTTATGTGGTGTGACAGATATACGTAAATAGCGGCATTACTTTCTAACATACTATAAATAATACTGACATATGTCGTAGAATTACAGATACCTAATTATCTACTACACTGCCCTCTGTGCTAATATTTACCCAGTGGCGTTGACGTTTAAATCAAATTATTATTTCTTGGTTTATAAGTTAAGTCTATGTTTTTGTATTTTGCAAAAACATAAGTGAAGAACATAAATCATTCAGAAAGGCATTATTTAAAAAGAAACATAATTTTTAAATGAATTATTCTTATTTTTCAGTTAAAATGTGTCCATAAATATTTCATGTTGCACGCCTATGCAAACGAAATTCAATGAAGTTATCTGCAAGTAATATTATATCAGACGGCTCACAAATGACCTTGAATGGTCATCTTTCGTGAATAATAGTTTATCCGAGGTTTATACGACCGATTTCCATGGGATAAGAAATACTCTGGTATTTATTTTATCTGAGATTTATCCGAGGTTTGTAAAATACAATTTTCAATTTTATACCTGGTATAGCGTTATACGAGGTTTATCTAATGATTGTAAAAGTGGGCCTGAACCGACGTCGTAAAATCGTATCACTTATACTTTCCGAAATTCCAATGAGTCATTAAAATCCGAACACCCTGTATAATCACATTTAAATGTCAATGTCGAATAGCCGTTGTCATATATTCCTGTAGATTTTAATCAATTTTTTACGATATATAAAACATTAGAAATTTTGTACAACCCTGCTACAGCTCGTGCGACATACACAAGCTAACGACCTATAGTTACCACTACGGAAGTCTCAACATTTAACCGGAAATCTGCACGGTATAAAAACAACTACAATTAGAATTCTCCCAAGAAACCCTGACACTCTTTAATCAAAAATATTCCACAGCACTCTTAGAAAAACATTCCCGCGGAGAATAATGACATTACAAATAAGAAGAATTAAAATATTCATCAATCCTGTTTAAATCCAACGCTCTACTTTTGATAGAACACCGTTAGTGCCCTTTGGACAGATCACAGTTGCACCCCTAGTAACGTCTGTATTCTACACATAAGGATCAAAGTTGCATGCCCCAAAACAAACGAATATTTCTAACGGGACCTTCCTTCGGTCCCGTTTCGGAAACGGGATGGGAATCCTTTCCCAAGAAGGGACAGGATAAAAGAACTAACCTGACCTAACCTGCAACTAAATAGGGGAATCTTTTCCTTGCACTCTCTTTTATTCCCATAGAAATGATGCAACTAGTTCCCGACCTTTGTACTAAGTAACCATAAGATTTATTGGTGGTAATTTTTTCAGAAATGAAAAATTAATTTGTTGTTACAAGGTGTGTTAGCTTATACACAGAACATTGGGCTTGAAAGGGATTACAGTTTGAAAAGGGAAAGCCATAAAATCGTGTAACAAGTATTTTAGAGTTCATAAATCCTTGAAATGATCTGAGTATGTATAGAAAATCACAATTTTTATGATTAAATAATAATGATAACACGCCTACTTTTAAGGGAAGTTCCATAATAACAATTTTCACACAATTCAATAAGCAATATGTGTACTGCAATAATAACCGAGAGAAAGGGTGTATTCACTTTTTTGTAAAAATATCGAATATCTCGAAAAAGAAAAGAGATATCGACCTGTGGTTTTAAAATCTTAAATCTACACCCTTCAAACTACTTAAACACAAATTTTCAGAATTTTTAATTTTTTAAAAATTTCGCCTTTTTTTAAATCACACCAGCCTCATACCCAAAAATGGATGTGCGGTACACCTTCAACGACCTCACCAGTAAATTCCCCGTACCAAAAAACATAAGTATACCAATTTTCATCAAAATATTCCAACGGATACATTAATTATTAAACATTCCTTAAAATTGTCAAAACTGAAAAATCGCAAGGGGTACACCTTAGATTTTTTGCGGTTTTTGGCCATTTTCAGACTTTTCCTTCTGGAGATTGTAATAGTTGTTCAAAAATTATGAAAATTGGTATGCGTATGTAATTTTGCTCGTAGAACCTAATGGTGATATCGCCAGCGGTGTATAATTGACCATTTTTGGGATATGACCCAAAAATGGGCATTTTTGAGCAAAGTTTTGAGGACGAATATTTCGGACACGAAAAGAGATATCGACCTGTGGTTTTAAAATCTTAAAACTACACCCTTCAAACTACTTAAATACAAATTTTCAGAATTTTTAATTTTTTAAAAATTTCGCCCCTTTTTTAAATCACAGCAGCCTCATACCCAAAAATGAGTGTACGGTACACCTTCAACGACCTCACCAGTAAATTCCTCGTACCAAAAAACACAAGTATACCAATTTTCATCAAAATATTCCAACGGATACATTAATTATTAAACATTATTCAAAATCGTCCAAAACTGAAAAAAATCGCAAGGGGTGCACCTTAGATTTTTTGCGATTTTTGGCCATTTTCAGACTTTTCCTTCTGGAAATTGTAATAGTTGTTCAAAAATTATGAAAATTGGTATGATTATGTAATTTTGCTAGTAGAATCTAATGGTGATATCGCCAGCGATATATAATTGACCATTTTTGGGATATGACCCAAAAATGGGCATTTTTGAGCAAAGTTTTGCGGACGAATATCTCGGACACGAAAAGAGATATCGACCTCGGGTTTTAAAATCTTATATCTACACCCTTCAAACTACTTAAATACAAATTTTCAGAATTTTTAATTTTTAAAAAGTATCGCCCCTTTTTTAAATCACACCATCCTCATACCCAAAAATGGATGTGCGGTACATCTTCAACGACCTCACCTATAAATTCCTCGTACCAAAAAAAATAAGTATACCAATTTTCATCAAAATATTCCAACTGATATATTAATTATTAAACATTCCTTAAAATCGTCAAAAACTGAAAAAATCGCAAGGGGTACACCTTTGATTTTTTGCGATTTTTGGCCATTTTCAGACTTTTCCTTCTGGAGATTGTAATAGTTGTTCAAAAATTATGAAAATTGGTATGCTTATGTAATTTTGCTCGTACAATCTAATGGTGATATAGCCAGCGGTGTATAATTGACCATATTTGGGATATGACCCAAAAATGGGCATTTTTAAGCAAAGTTTTGAGGACGAATATCTTGGACACGAAAAAAGATATCGACCTGCGGTTTTAAAATCTTAAATCTATACCCTTCAAACTACTTAAATACAATTTTCAGAATTTTTAATTTTTAAAAAATTTCGCCCCTTTTTTAAATCATACCAGCCTCATACCCAAAAATCTGATGTGGCCAACACCAAAGCTCCCGCTATTTAATTTTTATTAATTTAAATATATACATACTTACATATTTAGTTAAAGCGGAAACTGTATTAAAATCCATTCCATATAACTATATAATTTGAAATGATTAGTTCTTTGACAGTGACATTTATCTGTCAGTTACATACATTTAAGATATGAACTGTGTAACCAAGGAATTTTGCACGATTTTTTGCACGATCCCTATACCTCCCTTACCAAGGGTAGCGGGAGGTAAAAAGTGTAATGAAGAGAAATGAAAAATTATTTTATTCCAAATTTCTATTTTCCGATGAGTCGTATAGTCATATACCGGGTGTCTATTTTTAACTTTAAACATAACATAAAAATAAATATTCCTTTCATTTTTACAATTTTTCGATTTCAAATAAAATTTAATATGCACCTGGAAAACAAAATTTACAATATCATTTTAAACAGTTATTTACTATTAATTGAAATTAAATTGCAAAAGTTAATTTATTTAGAACTTACTCAATTGTTTAAAGTATCGCTGAGATTGAAAATATTGAATTAATCAGAGTACAGGGTGTCTCATTTTCGATGTTTTTTAAGGTATCTCGGGTAATATTAATGATAGATTAAAACCGTTTGCATATTCCAAGGTCAATTTTTCCAGAAAAGTTTAATAGTCACCACAGAAATTTTCGATCTTCTTTTGTTTCTGAGCTACAGGCAAAAACTCGTTTTTAGTTCATTTTGAAAATATATCATATCTTATTTATTATGATAGTTAGAGAAAAATTGTTTTTACAAAAATTTTACTGTTTTTTAGATATAATAAAATGGCGTAATTAGATTTTTTGAAAACTTCATAATTCTCGAGATATAACACAAACTTATGATTTTTTAAATGGGAACCTATGTTGAAAATAGTCTCGTCTTTTTGCATAATTTATAAGCTTTTCAATGATATATAACAAGTCTACATTCTTTTGTTTTAAACATTAATAAAAGACGAATTATTAATTTATTGGGGTGAAAATATTGGAAATTATTAAGAAACAAATGAAAAAAATTATTACAGATCATCATTTGTTTATTTTGATTCTATATGTATTAATTGTGTTCTCAAAATTATTCTTAACTAATTATTTTCGGGTTAGTTAAATTACTATTTATCTACGGTATAGTTGGCTTTGACACAATTCGGAAAAAAACGGTTTAATAAGTAAATAAATTGAAAAAAATAGTAAAACTGAATCAAATACCATTAGAAATATGTAAATGATGATCTGTAAGAGATTTTTTCATTTGTTTCTTAATAATTTCCAATATTTTCACCCCAATAAATTAATAATTCGTCTTTTATTAATGTTTAAAACAAAATAATGTAAACTTGTTATATATCATTGAAAAGCTTATAAATTATGCAAATAGATGAGACTATTTTCAACATAGGGTCCCATTTAAAAAATCATATGTTTGTACTATATCTCGAGAATTATTAAGTTTTAAAAAAATCTAATTACGCCATTCTATTCTATCTAAAAAACGGTAAAATTTTTGTAAAAACAATTTTTCTCTAACTATCATAATAAATAAGATATGATACATTTTCAAAATGAGCGAAAAACGAGTTTTTGCCTGTAGCTCAGAAACAAAAGAAGATCGAAAATTCCTGTGGTGACTATTAAACTTTTCTCAAAAAGTAGACCCTGAAATGTGCAAACGGTTTTGATCTCTCATTAATATTACCCGAGATACCTTAAAAAAAACATCGAAAATGAGACACCTGTACATTGTTAAGCATTTGCCTCGGCATTTGCAATACTGACTTGCAATGCATTTTAATAGTATTCCAAAAGAAGGTTGTTTGGTAGCTATTACGAATTTGGAAGAAAGGATGGTCAACTGCATTATTGCTGAACGGAAATAATTTCAACAAATGTAAAAATAAGTACCTTTTGTATTATTCACAATAATCCTCCAAAAACTCTTTCTTACAATCAAAAATTCTCTTCACTTTATTTTCTATATCCAAATCCAAATTTTACGGTCAAAATGATTGTACTCTAAATAGGTTAGTGCGTTGGTGTTAGTATATTAGCAACCTTATGTCTGTTATGTATGTTAATATCCCTTGAATAAACACGGAAAACGGCAACATCTGACAAAATCTAAATCGAAATTCGCAAACTGAAACTAGAACACAAATAGGAAAAATGTTGGAGTTTCCCTCTGTTTACAAGTTTGACAAAGCCACAACTGCTCACGTCAGAATGAACGTTTCGTTTCATTTCAGCGAGGGAGAAACAGAATCAATCAATATCCATATATAATACATCACAGAGATTTACACGTGTGCAGTTAGATAGGTAATGCTGTGAAATATTCATGTCTAATTGCTTATCACGATATTGTGGTGGTGGCGCATTGTGTTTTCACTTTCTATCCAATGTTGAATTAAAATATCGGCTTTATGAATATTCAAACTATCTCAATGATATCACGCTGGAAATATGTGAGAATGGAACATTATTTTCTGGTAGTGGTATTTTTACTCGCTGTTGTTACTAGATTCAAAATAGATAAATTAGGCGAGGTATTTTCGGAGACGGATTACTAAAATTAAGAATCACTTTTAAAATAGTTCACTATTTATTTTAGTATTTTACATAATAGGGGACTACAGCGCAATTGAATTAAGAGAAATTAGGAAAAATATTGAAAGTATATGCTTAATAATGAATATTAATAAAGAAATAAAACGATATAATTGAAATACTTCGGAAATAAGAGGGTTTTTGTTATAGCAGCTCGTCACTCATATGAATTCCATATATATTATTTTGATTGGCGACTCAAAGACGGCCTGTAAATATATAACAAATAGCCAGTTAGGGAGGAGCCTACCCTACCTACTACCAATGGAAGTAGAGAAATTCAAACGGCGGAGGCGTGGCTATCAGTCCAGTACTGCACTTCTCAAACAGTTTTTATTTGAATATAAATGTTTTATATTAAACTTAATAATTTAAATACATTTCCAAATATAAATAATGTAAACTTGTACAGTATAATAATATTCATTTAGCATATATTTCAAGAACATTTAGGTCCACGATGAAAACAGTTTAATATAAAAAAATTCGTGACGTCATATCAAAATTTTCAAATTTCGCTTATTAATAGGATTTTTTTCACCGGATTTTCACCGATAGTCTTAGTTTTACTTATACGTTTAGATGAAATTAAATTTAAAAAATGGTGGAATCCCTTATAGTATAAGCTTTTATTTAACTACACGTACTTGTTTGTTTGTAAGTTAGTTAGTTAGTTAGTCAGTTAGGGGTCAATCTTAGGCGGATATAAGGCTATTAATGATATTTTTAGTGATCGTTAAAATTGTTTTCATGGCAACAAAACAAAATCCTTCTGTTTTAATTATTTCTCGCACTAGTGCAGGAATTGGATATTTCCCGCATTCATTTTGAGATTAAGAATACTTATGTCGTGCACTATTATAAACAAATTTATTTCTAGAATAAAAATTTGGAATAAAATATACTGCATTTGGTTGGAACATCTTCACTATCATTCATTTGAGGACCATTTTGATCAGACTTGCGAAACTGCATAAATAAAAAAAATATTTTTGACAGTTTTGACGTTCATAGGTTACGTATCTTTTGTATTTATATTAAATTTTTACATTAAGGCCCGGTATTTTCATTTTCACTTCCGAATAATTTTTTTTTATTATGTTTAATATATTTATCCAACGAATAATTCCATTGCGTCTTTTCACACATTTTGCAGAACAAATAGCTATCTATCAAATGACTTTAACGTTTGTGAAATGGTAGCTTTGCAAAGTGAATTTGTGTCAGTAGAGAAGGATGGAGTTTGGCGTAGCCACGTTAAGCAGGGAAGGATGAAATATGTCAACTTCTTTTGAATCCGTAGTAGTCAAAATTTTGTGTCATCTATGTATGTAAATGCAGAAAAAAGTTGAAATATTTACTTAATATTGGGACAGTTTAAAACTGTTTCCCGTTTGAAGCAATCACAAACCGTGTCGCTTACCATGCTGCACTGCATTCTTGAACCAAATACAATAGAGATATTTGAATATTTTGAAACTAAGTGACAATGGTTATTATTAATGGTAACGGAATTCCTCGACTGGATAAATAAATTAGAAGGAAACTTGGAGAATAACAGTCTGATGATATTTGGACAATAATTTTATTACATAACCGACGTTTCGGCAGGCATTCTGCCTTCCATTTCCCCTGAGGAAGGCACATTGGCTGCCGAAACGTACACTGAGAAAAATGACTGGTTTTTAGCAAATAAATATTCATAATTAAGGGGTACTTCATTCATTCAATTATTGCAACTTTGGAACAAATACAATTTAATCTTTAATATGAAATGTATTTTATTCATTCAGTTATATTATTTATTTGACCGTCATTTATTTCATTTAAATTAAATTTAATTTTCTCAAATAAACTAATGTATTTATGTTTAGCATTTAAAATTGAGATTTTTAATAAATAAATTTATAATTTTCTGAAATATTTATTTGTTTCTTACAAATATGTAATTGTTTAGAATTAAATTCTTAATATATTTGTGTAAACTTTATCTTAATTACAATGAAAAATAGTTTTTATTGTATGAATCTATATTTATTTGTCACAAATAAATATTATTTGTGGCAAAATAATATTTCCATTGAGTGAACAATGTTCTATTTGTCAAATGACGATTTTAAGTAAAGTGTGACTTGTATGGACTTGTTCATTTGTTGTACGTTGCATCTTGTTTATGGTGGTGCTCATTTGTGACAGTGTTCATTTCTGGCGATTTGTTTTTCATTCGTGTGCTAAAAAGTAGTGAATATGGGTGGCGAAACAGTGAAAAATATATTACTCGAGTGGAGTTTTGGATATTTGCTTTACATTCAGTGTATCTTTTATACCAAGGCACATGCATCGGTATCTGTACAGATTGTGTATTTATACTTTTATATTTTTTTATTATATGTACATTAATATACTTAAGGATTAAATTTGTGTGTTAATAAAAATATGGTGTACGATTAAATTAAATGTACTAGTCTTTATTTAATTATTTTCCTTCAATTTTAATCTATTTAGAGTGAGCAGGTTATGAGAGGTAGATATTTAAATTTGATTCAACTAAATTATTATATATCCAATAATAATGAAATAAATTTAGCGCAATTAAAATAATTTTTAACGTAAATAAATGCATAGTTCTCATGAAATAGAAGATATAATTGATCTCAACATATATTTATTGGAGACAAATAAATGCTTCAAATAAATAATTACATTGCTTCAATTGTAGATATATTTGGATCTATTCAAGCTTAGGATTTATTTGTAACAAATAAATTTACAGTTCACGTAATTATATCTTTTTCTCAGTGTAGGTTATGTATTAAAATTATTGTCCAAATATCATCAGACTGTTATTCTCCAAGTTTCCTTGTAAGTTATTATTAATATTCATTGTTTAAATGAGACTTTGTCTTATTAAATAAAAGCTGTCTCTGAACCTCAAAGCTTAAGCTTAAGCGATTATGATTATTAACACTTTTGCTGCAAATCTGAACAAATCTGTAAGTCTTACAGATCTGTAAATCTGTATATAATGAACAAAATCGCAACGAAAGTTGCCACTCTTATGTATAATTTTATATTAATCAACAAAATTAGATGCGTTTTTATCAGTTTTTTACAGATTTACAGACCTATAAGATTTACAGCTTTGTTCAGAATTGCAGCATTTGTAACTAATGACTATTTTGATTGGCAATTAGATTTCCATTTGCGGTTCTCTGTATTGTTATCCTAACGGATTAAAAAGTCAAAGAAATGATTGTAACGTAACATAAATATTTAATACATTAAAATGTAGCAAAAAATGTCCCAAGAAGTAGTGTATAATGTTTCCTTTCCAACGGTCAGTATGTCCCACGTGACCATCCCGTCCCGTTCCGTTCCCGGGGTTGGGGGTAGTGACCTGTAGCACCTGTCGTGTGCGCGGGTCACGGAGACGTCGGTTAGGCACCTCGGACTCTGAGCCACCGGTTGTGTTGGCTGGACACCGGTCACTGCGGTTGGAAATGGTTCACTGGACACCGGGTAAATGACTCGGTAATCATGGGAATGGGAAACACGGCGAGGTACGAAATTGATCAATTCAACCCTACCTCTGCTTGGAGGAGAAGTTATATATAGTTATTCCAATGTTACGGATTGAAATCAAAAAACTGATCGTCAATAAATTTCTATAGTCACCGGCTGATATTTCATAGGTTTTATAATTTGTTTGTTGAAAATGTAGACCGGTTAAAATATAATGGGTTTGAGGTTTGGGCTCGTATTTATACCATTTTATCCACAATCATCCTCTTTATAAACAATGGCCCGTATTCTCACCTCTTGGAGTATCGTTACTACCAAAGTAGTGCTATTTCGTTTTTTACTTCCTTGTACATAGTAAAGGAAGTATTATAATCGCGAAAAATTTCGGTTTTCAGATTTCAACGGAAATATCCACTTTGACCATCCCTGAATCCATTTTGACTAATTTCGTCGTGACGTCTGTACGTACGTATGTATGTATGTACGTACGTATCTCGCATAACTCAAAAACGTTAAGCCGTAGAAAGTTGAAATTTTGTATTTAGGTCTATTATGACATCTAGTTGTGCACCTCCCTTTTTGGTCATTACATAATTTCCAGAAGTGGTACTTTACTTGAAGCCTATAATAGATTTTAATGAAAAACTATTTTAAAACATAATCAAAAACTTTTCAAATTTGATATATAAGACTTTTATGTCAATGGGAATAACATAGTAGATTTTGGTTAAAATATGCTAACCGAAAGTGGCATATTACCTGAAGTTATTAACAGTTTTTCTTGAATAAAATAGTTTCATTTTGATTTTAGAAATAAATGCTTCAAATAATAGTTTTAAAGAATTAAATTCTGCGTCTAGCACAACCAATATTATTAAATTAACCCTTTGTATAAGCGAGATATGTAAATTTAAATATTATATACTTTTTGGTTTTTGCAATAAAGCTTGCTATGGATTAGTACAAAAAATAAAAAAAATAATGTTAATGTCAAATTACGTCAAATACGTGCAATTTTATAATTGGATCTATATTTCATATTGATCTTGCGTACAAGGAAATCGTGTGGTGTCCACATCAGATTTTTTAAACTTTATTTATAGACAGGAATAGGTTTCATATTTTTGTAATTGAAACCTACAATATTTGAAAGTGCTATTTACAGTTTAATTTATTTTTATTTCTCTAATTTTTAACATTAAAGTTGACATTTGACAGCAGAAGTAGCGATTTTTCGGAAGTAGCGCTTCTTCAAAGAGGTGAGAATACGGGTCGATATTCTTCAAAATAAATCATTGAATTATAAATAAATATAAATATATCATCACGGCATATTACCCATTGCTAAGTGTGCCAATCTACTTTGTACGCAGATATCGGTAATGATGACATATTTGTACCGTGCGGGCGTTTACCAGGCGTCACCTCACGAGCACTCATTGCTGGCGTGGAGAGTGAACCACAGGGGTCTATTTAGTGCCATTTAAAATTCGAAATATTTGGCGTCGGTCGAGATCGAACCCGGTTTACCAGTTTCGCGACTAGACACTCAGGCAAGCGGCCACCTAACCTAACCTACATATAAACATTGCAGTTAGGAATAACATATTTCTCAAACTGTAAACGGTTCGGAATCGACATATTACTAATGATTGTAAATAAAATAATGTTATGTTTGCGTAATAAAAACAAGTTTTGTGCGTTAGGTTAGATTACTGTTATATTTAGAGAAATGCTATTTCAACGAACGTCTAAATTAATGTGAACGGTGTAACTTTTGTATGCAATTATAAAGGTTAGGTGTCTCCGTTATAAGCGTTTATGACGTTTTACGCTGTACCTACATTTCATATTAGGTGCCTACACATTAACGTGTTCCTAGACGCAGCCTTGTCTTGGACCAATTTTCCGTAATGAACAAGAGCAATGAATCAGATTCTTTTTGTTTCACACCTACTTCCTGCCGTAGCTAACAAACTCTAACTGTCGGGTCTATGTCTGGTGAATTTGCGAGTCGAGGCGGTTTCGCGTGACTGACGGGGTGACTGATCGGGACAAGGCCCCCAGCCCACATCCACCAAATAAACTCATGTTAGATTTGCAAATTGACAAAAACAGGAACAATATCTCACAATATGGGTGTAAATAACGTTGGATACGGGTCCAAAATATGGTTTTGTTGTTATAAAATTTTCGGAGAAATTTTGATGGTGGTATTTGCATAATTTGAAAGAAAAGTTTAGATGCAACTAAATTCCAATTTTATGAGGACGATTTTAGCTATCTCGTGGCTGCGTGCCTGAATGTCAGGTCGCGAATTTGGGAAACCGGGTTCGATCCCGACCGACGCCAAATATTTCGAATTTTAAATGGCACAAAACTGACCCCTGTGGTCCACTCTCCACGCCAACAATGAGTGCCCGTGAGGTGACGCCTGATAAACGCCCGCACGGTATAAATATGTCATCATCATTACCGAAATCTGAGTACAAAGCAGACTGGCACACCCAGCAATGGGTAATACACCGTGATGATATATTTTTACGTCCTGCTATCCTTGGTAAGGGAGGTATAAGCATCATGCTAAAAATCGCATATCGAGATTTTGCTAAATGACCACGTTTTAAGGTCCCTACAATCCAATTTTAACATTTTCACCATGATGTCTTTGTGTATGTGTGTGTGGATCCTTTACTCTAACTCAAATACAATCATTCAGAAAATTTTGAAACCTTGTATTTCGAACTTTTTCTGTAATGGAAAGAGCCCATTAGATTTTGGTGTAAATCGGATAACCGGAAATGGCACTTTACTAGAAGCTCAAAATAGTTTTTCTTCGAAAAATACCTTTAAATGTTATTTTTTCGAGATTAATGTTATAAAAATTAAAGATTATTAAATTTTCTACAGATTTGCATTAATACTTTTTCTATATATTTTATGGATAAATTTATAAAGTTATCTATAAATTTAATCCCGGAGCCTACGCTTTAAACAAGCAAAACTCCTTGGTTACACAGTTCATATCTTAAATGTATGTAACTAACAGATAAATGTCACTCTCAAAAAACTAATTTCAAATTAATAACATTTTAAAAAGAAAATAGTAAATAGAACCCTAGTTATATGGAATGGATCTTAATACAGTTTCCGCAATAACTAAATATATAAGTATGTATATTTAAATTAATAAAAATTAAATAGCGGGAGGTTTGGTGTTGGCCACATCAGATTTTTAACGTAATCTTTGATCGTTGTTTTTATTTAATTACAGCCTCCGCCCGTTGATCGGTAAGTGATTCATATCACTTACCAATCAGTAATTTGTAAATAAAGCCTACTATACCATACAAAATTTTATCCAACACCTCTTCAAATGGTATAAAATGTATTTAAAAGATTTTCTAATTTGGCATTTCGATATGACATTTGGTAAAAAAAAGTGCCGAGAAGGCCTGACTGTATGATTTTTAGCTCTCTAGCGACTTATGAACAGCTTTATTTGTTTGTTATAGCGTTATTATTAGAAGGTATTGGATAAATAAATAACTATATAATGACGGCATATTACCCATTTCTGAGTGTACCAATCTGCTCTATACGCAGATATCGGTTATGATGATAACATATTCTTAAATGTATGTAACTGACAGCTAAATGTCACTGTCAAAGAACTAATCATTTCAAATTAATAACAGTAACGTTTTAAAAAGAAAATAGTAAATAGAACCCTAGTTATACGGATTGGATTTTAATACTGTTTCCGCAATAACTAAATATGTAAGTATATATATTTAAATTAACAAAAATTAAATAGCGGGAGGTTTGGTTTTGGCCACATCAGATTTTTTTTTTTAATAAATTATTGTCCTCAAACTTTAATCTTGTATACAAATTGATATTAATTTGTGCACTTACACCTAGAAACACTTTTAGTTAATCTAAGAATAAAAATATTTCAAAAGAATATATCAATTTAATTAGAAGATGCAATTTGATGACAAATATAAACTTTGGTCACAGAAAATATTGTTCCTTTTTAATATTTTCAGGTACTATTTATTCATCAAATTTTGAAACCGAAGGTCGACATATGTTTCGTTTTCGAGATATTTGCAATTAAAGTTGTCCCAAAACGCCTTCAATTCAGTTTATGGCAAAAAATGTCAAGCAACAAATTCAACAAAGGAAGTAAGATACGAAAATGCAAATAATACTTTTAGATTTTATTAAGTAGACATGTACTGCGTGCTATGCAGACAAACAAATACTAGTAACGGTAGTGTCGATTTAATATATTGTGTCTAGTCTAGTCTGTGTGCAGCTAAGCTAGACATTTCCAATATTTTATTGCAAACAAAAGTGTTGGTGTTATTGGGATATAAAGAGGGCAGTCTATAGAGGCGTCAGTAATCGTCTGAGAACGTGGTTTGGCGGACGACGAACGGGAACGAGTGGCCAGACACAGACGGGCTATATTTGCAGCGTGCCGGACTATTTCGGGAGACGTTCGCCTGTTTGCAGTGCTGTTCTGTTCGCTGATCGCGGTCGCAGTCGCGCGATGCTCTACAACAAACACCGCGACGTCGCCGACGTCGACGTCCACGGCGAGTCACGAGGCCAACACAACGAACGCCAAACACCAACAACGAATAGGCTACACCTACGCTGAGACACTTACTAGGAATACAGGCGCCTTTGATACTATCGCGTCAAGCAATATTGTCTTGGTAGTATCGGGACAAAGGCAAAAATTTGGCAATATCATATTTTACCTCCCGCTACCCTTGGTAAAGATTTTGGTAAATGACCACGACGTTTTAAAGTCCCTAGAATCCAATTTTAACATTTTCACGATGATGTCTGTGTGTATGTGTGCATGTGGATTCTCCACTCTAACTCAAATAGTATCATTCAGAAAATTTTGAAACCTTGTACTTCGAACTTTTTCTGTAATGGAAAGAGCCCATTAGATTTTGGTGAAAATCGGATAACCGGAAATGGCACTTTAGTAGAAGCTCAAAATGGTTTTCCTTCGAAAAATACCTTTAAATGTTATTTTTTCGAGATTAATGTTATAAAAATAAAGATTATTAAATTTTGTATAGATTTGCATTAATACATTTTCTATATATTTTATGGATAAATTTATAAAATTATCCATAATTTAAATCCCAGAGCCTACGCTTTAAATAAACAAAACGCAATTATTCAAATGTATGTAACTGACAGGTAAATGTCACTATCATAGAAATAACCATTTCAAAATAATATTAGTATCGTTTTAAAAAGAAAAAAGTAAATAGAACAATAGAAAAGGAATTCAATACAGTTTCCAGCATAAGTAAATAAAGATTAACGATTCACAAAAATGTTTAAGCTAATCCTCATTTTTGGATTAGTGAATTCTATTCTATCCCGGTATTTAAAATTTAATCTTCATTTTATTATAGCTCCGGTGGCTCAATGGTTAGAGTAACGCCTCATGTCATGAGTGCCCTCGGGGCTCTGGGTTCAAATCCCACTAAGGCATGAATGTGTGTAAATGTAAACCCTCTCTGTAATTGGGATTTAATCCTGTTGAGGGGTTTAAAAAAAGGTAGTTACTTAGATTAGATTATACTATATTTTAAGAAACTGTCAAAATTAGAGTAAAATTCGCTAATCCAAAAATAAGGATTCGCTTAATCTTTTTTGTGACTCGGACTGTAAATGTCGGGAGGTATTGTGTTGGTCACACCAGATTTTTAAAGTATGTTGTTGGAAAATGCATTACGCATTTAACGCTCTAAAATATTTTTAACAATTATACACTTCACCATTCTTTCCTTTCTGTTCTTAAAAGCTCCCAACCAATCTTGGAATACTGAATATTTTCAAAATAATCATGAAATCTGCTAAATGTGACGAGATGTTCTACTGCTTCTTTCGCCAAAAACTAAAGAAATGCTCTCTGGTTTTCAATCACAACGATTCGTATCTTCGTAATTTATTGTCAAATGACAGATAATGATCGTTGCGCAAACGTAACTTAAATTTTAAGCCGTCCTTAAAATGATAATATCGCACCTAAATAAAATGTCAAATGAATTACTATGTATTGCTGCCAAAATTTCGATTTGCATTTTTTGTTTAAACGGAGTTTAGAATTTAAATTTTGTTGGTGCAACTTGGCAGAAATAACTGCAGGCTATAGAAATTTATATGGTTGACATTCGGATCATACTGTAATGCCATCTCTTGACTGCTCCCGGAAGCTTCATAAATTGAAATATTTAAGTGTTTTTACCTCTCGCTAAGAGAGCTATTGGATTCATGCTAAAAATCGCTTATCCAGATTTTAGTGAATAAGCACGTTTTAAGGTCCCTAGAATCCGATTATAACATTTTTACGATGATGTCCGTATGTGTGTGTGGATGTTGGATCCACGATTTCTCAAATACTATAAGACTTAAGAAATTTATAACAACGGATTCCTCAATCCAACAATAATGGGAAGAGTTGATTAAGTTTTGGTAACAATTGGACAACCGGAAGTAGTAGTTACAACCAAAAAATCATCTAAATATTATTTATCGAAAATTTATGTAAATACTTATATTAAAGATCGTTAAATTCTTTATTCGAAAAATATAAATTCATTAATATATCTTCTATAGATTTAGAGATAAAGAAATGCATATAAAATAATTTGATGTAATAAATCTCAGATCAAACTACTTCAAAGCAAGAAATTCAAATGTTTGTAATTGACACATAAATGTCACTGTCAAAAATATTTGTATGCCACTGTCAAAAATATTTGTACATCATTCTGAAGATTATAAAAATAAAAAAAAGTCAACAACGCATAAGAATATACGTAAAAAAGAATATAAAAGGAATTTGCGAAAAAATGTCAAATATAAAGAAAAAGAAGATAGTAGAAAAAGAAAATTTCAGAATATTGAATATAAAGAAAATGTATGTATTGTACCCAATTTACATTAAAATATCCCATAGATTTTGCAAATATATGTGAGAATTTTGTAGTGAAACATGAATATATGTATTTGTAATTAAAAATATTTTTCGTTTTAAGCGTACAACCAGGTAAAATATCTGGCGAGAGGTTATGTGTTGGCCACATCAGATTTTTTTTTTTTTCATATTGAAGACTAAAATGTCCTATAGAGGCGCTGCATTCATTTAAGATAGCCGACTTAGTTCGTAATTTTCCTGCGGTGTGATTGGCTGCCATTACCAATTAGGAAAGCTCGCAAGTTTGCCACTTGGTGGCTACGGGCTAATTTCAGTTATATATATAAAATTATAAAATATACATCTATTTTCTCATAGTAAAAATATGATAACTGATGTGGTAGTTTTGTTATCTGTTTTGCATACTCAGAACACAATCATTCTAAGGAAAATAATAAAATTCAACACTAAAGCGATTATTTGCTGATATTGTATTATGTCTAGGGTAACGTTATTAACGATATAAAAAATCAACTAAAAAATAGAGAGAAGTAAAAATAAAAGTAATAAGTATATCTTCTACTTAAACCTTTTACCACCAATATTAATATTCTATTATAAATGATTAATATCACTTGATAATAATTGCATTTTAAAAATAATGTTCATTAAACCAATTCTAATTGCATTTACGATTCAACTGCTTATAAGTAATAAAATACCAACTCATTACAGTAATTGCTGTAAAATTAAAATGAGACATTTATCAATGCAACGGCAATGCCATTATTTTTATAATACACCTGCATTCGGTTCAACATAAAAGAAAATAAATTATTATACTACGATATCCGACAAGTACCTATATAAGTATTAACAGATTTTTTTTTAATCTTGCTACTTTATAATTGTCTGTAGCAAAATTAATCAAATCAGTTTTTCTACAGTCTATACACAAAGTAGCCATTTGCGCTCTCTTTTGTCAACGCAAAATGTCACTTTGCCGCTCATACACGACAAAGTAGAAAAAACGCTCACTGTCCAAATTTATAACTATACAATGTTGAGAAATGTCACTTGTCTACATTCTTAAAGGAAATGTTTAGTCAGGAACTAATGGCATTGTAGTTACACATTTACCACCAACACAAGTCAATCTGACATATAACAGCTCTGTCGGTATATTATATAACCAAACAAAATGCCGCACTGCTGTGAAATAAAATAGGGCATTCATTTACAAAAACGAAAGTTAAATTTCTTACATTAGATTGAAGCAATAGCTCAAGAAGAATGGAAAATAACGATAAATTAAAATTACATATAAAATAAATTGTGTGAATAGTTGTACTGCCACCTGCAAAAGTTTAGCGTGAACGCTCCCAATGGGCATCCACTTTTTCACTGCACTAGTTGAATGTACTTGAAACAAATATTTTTTTATGATGGAGGTCCCCATTGTGGCGACTGTAGTAAAAATCTTGTGTGTGTTTCGAGCGCAAATGGACATTTCGAGAGAATGCCGCACTCCTGTGTCGCGCGGCAACAACCTCTCAATCGACAATGTCCTATTTTGCGCCCTGAATACACAAATAGCTATTTCAGGTATTAGGGAAAATTAACCATATTTATATTTGATTGCAGTTTAATTTTATCAGAGTTGATGTTATTGATTGTACCTAAATCGAAAATATTTATGCAACAAGAGTGACATGAGGTTAAGTATTTCGACGAGGCTTGCCGAGTCACGAAAATTATTAAGCGAATGTCATAAAGTTTGTTTACACTTGAGTTACATACAAAAATTTTTATACGACCTGAAATAACATTTCTGAAAGAAATTAGAAATTTGATACACGCAATTTGAACACTCCAAATACCGAGTTCACATCTGACAGATAATCTGAAGTTGAATACTGCAGTACTCAGTCAGTATTACCAACACGAATGTACAGAAAAAACTAAATTTAGGTAAGGCAACTTAAATGCCACACGTGTGTTGAGGGTGGTAGCTCTGAAATGTGTAAAGTAAATAAAATACGAGTCGTTTAGGGGCTGTCCTTAAATTACGTAACGCTTCAAGGGCGGAGGGGGGGGGGTCAAGAGTAGCGTTACGCAGTGTTACGAGTGGGTGGGGGAGGGTTAATGTGTGCGTTACGTAACGATAAAATATAAAAAATATTGCTAAACTTGCTTTAATAGTTTTGAAACATTCAAATTTCGCGGTGCTAATTCGTATATGCAGGCAGTCGTTTGTTTTCAATAACAGTCAACATAATATGTCGGGCACAGTTCAAATTCGGGCCAG
This sequence comes from Harpalus rubripes, assembly GCA_963082715.1. Lineage (NCBI taxonomy): Eukaryota > Metazoa > Arthropoda > Insecta > Coleoptera > Carabidae > Harpalus > Harpalus rubripes. The sequence goes on from OY720452.1 coordinate 66,883,641, forward strand.
CGGTCTTTCATTCGTGCAGTGCAATTCATATTAAAACATGAATTCAAGTAGTGTTGATAAGGAAAAACTTTTCAATAGTTTGTTAAAAGCATATGGAAATGCATATGCTTTTAATTTCTGTGCTGTTATTTTTTCATCTTTATGTACATTAATTTAATTAGATTCTGTTTCAAATTTTAACTGAATATTAAGGAGGCCATATGCTTTTATATCCAGTAAAGAAATTGGGGTGACAAGCCGTAGGGCAAGAGTAGTACATTATTTTTCATCTTTATGTACATTAATTTAAATAGTTTCTGTTCTGTTCTGTTATTTTTCATCTTTATATAAATACATTAATTTAAATAGTTTCTGTTTCAAATTTTAACTGAATATTAAGGAGGCCATATACTTTTATATCCAGTAAAAAATTGGGGGGGGGGTCAAGTACTGCGTTACGTCATGTATGGGGGGGGGTTCATGTTTGGGTTACGGGCGCGTTACAAAGGGGGGAGGGGGTATCAAAAATTTCCTAATTTTGCGTTACGTAATTTAAGGACAGCCCCTTACTTTACACATTGAAGTATAGAAAAGCTCTTTTCTCTGAATAAAAAATTAATAATAATAAGGCACTTAGATGCCTTTGAATTTAAAAAATGGTTAAATTACTAATAATTAACAATATTGAAGCTGATATTTTTATTCCCTGAATACGAATAATTTCAAAATCAATGCGCCCGATTTTTATATACTTCATTTGGCACCATTTTGTTTTTAACTGCTTGTATTCATCCCTTAACCAAATTATAAAATCCGGTAGGTGTATCCCTTGCCATCGTGTGATGTGTTCTGATTTGACATATGATTGACGATTTTCCGGTCTTTCTTTAATTTTAATCGCTACGCACACTTTGATCGCGTTTCCGCGTGATCCTTTAATCTGGCCTTTGTGTTTCCACATGGTGGTGATGTGGACATTGGCCGGGTGATTTCATTTGGCCATTCAGGGTTCGAATGCGTTTATTTTACGCTTGGGTGGGGCTGATAGCCAACAGAGGGTATTGATAGTCGACTTAAATAGCGGAATTTGAATTTCATTAACTCAGATTTCGGTAGGAAATTGTAATATGTTCTATATCATTGATTAAAAATAATACAATACTGGGCTATTTGTGTGCCATTTTTTACCTCCCGCTACCCTTGGTAAGGGAGGTATAGGGATCATGCTAAAAATCGCATATCGAGATCTTGGTAAATGACCACGTTTAAAGGTTCCTAGAATCCAATTTTAACATTTTCACGATGATGTCTGTGTGTATGTATGTGTGCAAGTATGTGTGTGTGGATCCTTCACTCTAACTCAAATACTATCATTCAGAAAATTGTATTTCGAACCTTTCCTGCACTGGAAAGAGCCCTAGATTTTGGTGTAAATTAGATAACCGGAAATGGCACTTTACTAGAAGCTCAAAATAGTTTTTCTTCGAAAAATTCCTTTAATTGTTATTCTTTCGACAATTCAATAATGTTATTATAAAAATTAAAGATTATTGAATTTTCTACAGATTTGCATCAATACTTTTTCTATATATTTTATGGATAAATTTATAAAATTATCTGTAATTTAAATCCCGGAGCCTACGCTTTACACAAACAAAACTCCTTGGTTGCGCAGTTATTCAAATGTATGTAACTGACAGATAAATGTCAATGTCAAAGAACTAATCATTTCAAATTAATAATAGTAACGTTTTAAAAAGAAAAAAGTAAATAGAACAGGAAAGAAAATCAATACAGTTTCCAGCATAAGTAAATTTGTAGGTATGTATTTAGATTAATAAAAATGAAAGATTCGCAAAAAAGTTTAAATTAATCCTCATTTTTGGATTAGGGAATTCTATTCTATCCCGGTATTTAAAATTTAATCTTCATTTTATTATCAAAAAAAGGTAGTTACTTACATTAGATTAAACTATATTTTAAGAAATAAACTGCCAAAATTAGAGTAAAATTCGTTAATCCAAAAATAAGGATCAGCTTTATCTTTTTTTGAAGAGACGATAAAAACTTGCTACCCATATTTTTTCTTTTGGCAAAATTTTCATTAATTGGCCAGAAAAAAATAAAGAAATTTTAATATTTAAATTACCGCCATGTATGACGTAGAATTACGCCGAACCAATGAATGGCCGTAAAGCAATAACATCGGTACATCCAATAGCAACGGCATGTGCGGGTATTTTAAACATGACAGATCATCTGTTTGATTTTTGAATAATAGTTTGGAGGTTAATATTTTCGTTTGTCATTTTAATCTTGTACGAGTATAAGCAAAGTTAAAATCCTTCAAAATTCTGCTTAACAAATCGAAATACGTAATAAAAGTAACAGAAACCACGTAAATTGTAAATAATAAAGAAGAGAGACAGTGACAGAAAAATGAGCTAATGTCAAATCAAATTAAAACTCGCTTTCGTTCGCCATCTACAGGTTACATTCTTAACTATACATCCCTTTCTCCAGTTCAAAATAATGACGTCAAAGAAAATCCTCTTCCTTAATTTACTAAAAAACATAATTTTTTTAAAATAAAATTTATATTTTTACATACGTTTTCAACTTTAGGTATTTAGTGATACATATCAGATTTTCAATACCACGCAAGTAGCCTACTATCATTTATTAAATATTAATTTAAAAATTGTAAAGTAACATCAACACCACATTTTAAAGTTCTAAGTTAATATCAGAAATGATTGATTACGGTTAAAAAGTTTACCATTTTTTCGATGAAACCAATTTAATCTCCTGACGGACAGTTGAGTGGCAGAAACCACACAGACTCATGCAAATGATTCAGAGGGTTTTCTATAATTAACTCCTACGTACTTGTATCCTGAGTTCCACATTCCTGCTTTACTATTCATTCATGGCTCGTGAATAATCACGAATCTAATTAGCGCACTTGATTTCACTTAATTGAATAGAGATAATCACAATGTATAGTAAGCAAATATTAGTGTTTCATTGATCACTAACACGTTGTGGATATAACTGAGGATGGTAACAGTAGTGTTTCGCGATTAACGTTATAACGGTGCTAAATGTATATAATTTTCAAAATAAGAGAAATAGGGCGAGACGAAACTTTCGGAAATTTATGTAAAATAAGGAACCAAATTGAAAATTCATATGGAACTAATGACTAACTTTAATTTTAATAAATAAGATATAATTCCTTCGAAGAAGAACCATATTTATAAATAATTAACTTCTATGAATGCAAAATCAATGAACAATTTAAATATTTGTACGTAAAATTAAATACTTAAAATATAAACACATTAAGCGTTGTTATTACTGTAACATTCCGGAAATGTCAAACATAAATATTGACAATTAAAACATTGATAAAATGTACATATAAAATTAGTTTTAAAAAATTGCCTTCAAAAGGGTTGTTTTACATCTAAACAATATTCCAAACCGCAAAAAATGACATTGAATTTAACACATCAATAAAATATTTATTTTATAAATTATTCATAAAAAAAATATATATTATATTAAATGCGGACAATGAATTAATTTTATTTTTCAAAATTTGACCTTTGCTACAGACCCGTTTAGTGATAACATAGGCCAAGTTTTCAAACAAGAAAATGGCTGCCGCCTTGGTAATCGCTGCTGTTATTTAAAATTGACCGCGAAACTAGTAGTGGGAGATTTCTCTTTCTTCAAATTTTAGGCTCTTTAAAAAGCACAGATGGAAGAAATATAATTGTTAAGTACTTGTTATGTCTTGTAGATTGTACAGAATGTCTCATTTTCGATGTTTTTTTTTTAAGTATTTCGAGTAATATTAAAGATAGAGCAAAACCGTTTCCACATTCCAGGGTCAACTTTTCGAGAAAAGTTTAAAATCCCGACAAGAATTTTTGATCTTCTTTTGTTTCTGAGCTACAGGGAAAAACTCGTTTTTCGCCCATTTAAAAAATATCTCATATTTTATTTATTATGATGGAGAAAAATTGTTTTAATAAATTTTTAACCGTTTTTAGGAAGAATAAAATAGCATAATTCGATTTTTTGAAAACTTAATAATTCTCGAGATATAACACAAACTTATGATTTTTTTAATGGGAACATATATTGAAAATAGTCTCATTTTTTGCTTATTTTACAAGCTTTTCAACGATATATAAGAAGTCTACATTCTTTTGTTTTAAACATGAATAAAAGATGATTTATTAATTTATTGGGGTGAAAATAATGAAAATTATTAAGAAAACAAAAACACTGGAAATTTATTTTTTGCTTTTTTTAAAGACACAAAATAAACAGTTTACAAACCCAGGCTTCAGCCAATCAGACATCGCGACACAACTCCGCCTCCGCACCAATAAGATGGCCGGTAACATCTCCCTCTTCCAACGCGCAAATTTCAACCAAATGTAACCAAATTTGGGTATAAATATCACTTGCGGAGCTTAAGAAATCACTTCTTACAATAGCTGCATCGGCTAACTAAGAAGTCCCTTCCTGCGATAGCTGCTTCGGCTATACAAGAGGACCAGTCTACCTGCAGCTTCTGTAGTTTAGAACTCAACGACACGCGCATCGCGAACTGCCCTCAGCGAGATAGTCGCTGAATCCGAGCGAGAGTGTCATCTCAGAGACAGGATTCCAGTCAAGCATAGTAAGATATACCAAGTTAAAGTCAAACAGACAGATATCCTAGACATATTTTTTTTTATTCTAGTTACATATTTGTACATTTGAAGTGTGTTAAAATGTTTAAGTTTTACAAATTTCACAATCATTTATACATAATAACCCTGGACCTCCGACTAGCTACCCGCAATCCTAAACTACCCTTAAAACAGACAGTTCACAGAATGGCGCCCGAAAGCAGTAACAGCAAACCCAACACAGGGGTAGGTACGTCACAACCGTTTCAATAATATCTGCTCTGTTAATGCTAATTTTACTGTGGATATCTATTTCTATAATATTGCAACCAACTGCTGTTATCGTATCTGTTAACACCCTTATATCATCCCTGGTGACTCGCTTTTTTACAATATCCAGTAGTTCTTCAGACGCTATGCCATTTGTGGATAACTCTGTTGATAAAATTGAGATCTCCACACTTCCTGGCACTTTTGATTCAACCAGCGCATCCTTTACTCTTCTATCTGCTGACAGTGCATGATATCGATAGTGTTCCTTGCTTCCTCCTGTGCTCCAGCCAACTATTTTTGCCTTGATCCTTTTTCTAAAACTTTCATCCCTTTCCCCGTTCTCCCTTTCTACTCCATAAAATTCAGCTAAATCATCAAGTTCTTCCCCCCTTGCAAACTTAAGTAAGTTGCATCTTTCTGCTTTGTTTATTCTTTCTCTCAGCAAAGGTTCTCGCCATGCTGCTATTTCTAGAATCTTTGTCGCTGGATCACTTTCTACTAATGCTGTGAAACTTGAGTCTCGACGTATCAACTCCTCCTTCATACGTGAAAAGATTTCTTCCAACGGTTCAATAATATTTGGCTGCTCCATCTTTATACCACAACCCCGTCAAAGCGAATATTTTCTCCATTTGGTGTATATATCCCTTCCAGAGCAAATGTGACTTTCCCTTCTTTTACTTCTGTGATTTTTACTTTTTCTAACTTAAATCTCTTTTCCCATTTTTCTAGTGCTTCCGCTGTTGCTGCGTAAATTTCTAGTGTAAAATCACGATTTACTGGCTTATCTACTAATTATCTACTAATTGAAATATTCGTGACCCATAATTTCTACGCATAATACGTGATCCTATCGGTGTGGTTAATATATCAATTATTGATTGTTTCAAATGTTCTATTCCTTCTAATTCCTTTCCCGTGCTAGTATTCATGCCTCTCATTCTGCAAATACATTTTTGCTAACACCTATCACTTTAAAACCACACGATACGAAGTCTCCTGTTCTCGTTACTCCCATACCATTCACAAATACGCTGTTTGATCCTTGTATTAGCTTCTCTCCCAGAGTTAAGATATCTCCTTTTCGACATACAGATCTCCCTTTCTTAAAAACATCACTACTTCCACTCATACAAACATGTGCCGGTATTCCACTGCAACAATTAGCGGAGCATATAGGATGAAAGTTCTCTCAAAGTGGATAAATGCAGAAATGGACACTCTGAAATTTATACAGAGTTGAACAAGCACTCCACTTTACAGACGGTGTCTGATAGAATCAATAAGATGTATACCATCGACAAAACCTACAAGATAATAATTCCTGATAGGGATGCATGGGAACATTCTCAAAGTCCGGTTGAAAAAGATGACATAGTCATCTATACAGACGGCTCCAAAACAACCAATGGAACCGAAGCTGGAATACATGGGGCAAAGGGACTAAGACACAACCATTCGGTTGGACTAGGGACAAATGCAACAGTATTCCAAGCAGAAGTACACGCAATATTAACCAGCGTGCAATTACTATTGCAGAAGAACTACCACAATAGAAGAATCTCCATAGTAACAGACAGCCAAGCCGCACTCAAAGCTTTAAACTCGTGTGAGGTAGGCTCAGGATTAATTCTGGACTGCATCCACAGATTGAATGCCTTAGGAGCGAGTAACAAACTAAGACTGATATGGGTACCCGGGCACTCAGATATCGAAGGAAACCGGGTAGCCGACCGTCTTGCAAAAGACGGGACAAATATACCTTTTGTAGGACCCAACCTGCATGCGGAATAACTGCGGAAACAGTTAAGCAGGAAATTAATACTTTGCTCTGGCAATGGCACAAACGGCACTGGACAGCCATATCAGGCCAGAGACACTCCAAGCTCTTCCTAAATGAGCCATCCAAGAAAAGAACTGACAACTTACTCTTAATGAGCAAGCAAGATGTTAGATTAATAACCGGACTGGTAACAGGACACTGTCAATTAAACAAACATTTGCACAGGTTGGGCCTTAAACAATAACCAACATGCAGAGGATGTGGAGAAGAGGATGAAACTCCTCAACATTTAATATGTCACTGCGAAGCATTTATGGCAAGCAGACATAGTCTTTTAGGAGCAAAGAAATTGCATACTGAGACACTAAAGGACATCAGTCTAAAGAAAATCCTGGAGTTCACAAAATAAACAGGACTTCTAGAATAGAAGTAAAACACGGAGGGTACAATAGACCAGAAAGGTCGCAGTACAGGGACAAAGATGAACCACCTCTCGATAATAATAATAATAAATTCCACTGCAATAATCCCCTATACAAACGATTGCTTTACCCATATTTTAGTTTAAATTTATTCTATGTCATAGTCCTCATAATTTCATTAAATCGTCAATAATCATTAACTTTGGATTTCCTGCTATACTAGTCTCAATTTTCTTCAATGCTTGATGAAAATTTATTAACAAAATATGATTTTCCACTACCAGAAGGACCAGGAACTATGGCCGTAAAAGGATGTTTGAATGGTATAATTATATTGATCAGTCAAAAGTTAATATAAAACTAACATTTATTAAGTAAACTAATATAACAGTCATTTTTATAAATATCAATACAATTTTTTATTTAAAGAATAGCAACATAAGAAGACAATATTACAAACATATAAAGAAATAATTTTTAGTATATACATATGTATAAAAAAATAAACAAATTATTTTACACACATTATTATTAATAAAATTGACGGTTTGAAAATTTCTGATTTACAAATTTCATTTATCCTTCGGCATAACTATGAACAAAATATAAACACTATAATTGCAATATAATCTTAGCTGAATTATTAACTAATCAACGTCGTCTCGTATGCTAAGTAAAATGATAGGTATATGTAAGTATGAAACATCGTTCTTTTATTTATATGTTTATACTTTTATAAATTTCTCTTTTGCCCCTGGTTATAAATAACATTTTTATATTTTGCGTTCATAATGAAGTCATTTCGATACGCAATTTTTTGTTTTAGACGGTTGGTACTAGATGACGTATCTTTAACCCATTTTTACCTAATTTATTTTTAGTTAATTGACAATTCATTTTAATAATATAATGTTGAAATTATTATTATTTTTTTTTATTTAGGGAAGATTATTTACATGAAAATGTACAAATGGTTACAAATATAATCACAAATTGAGTAAGTAAATGTTATTGTAGAAGACGCAAAATATAAAAAATAGTATAAAGAACTCATTTTATAAGACTTTCTTTCGCGCTTGTCAATTAGAAAACTCGCTGACGCTCGTTTTCTAAATTTTGACGCGTGCGAAAAAAACATGTCTTATAAAACACTTTCTTTATTATACTATTATATTAATAAACAAAATTACATTCTTGACTATAAATAACAATTATATTAATAAACAAAATTCCACAGCATCGCACACAAATTTTCTTAACATCATTGGAAAATATCCACAATACAATTTAAGTATCTGCTAATGACATAGTCATTAGTTCATTACATTTAAAAATAAAATGTCAAATCGAAGACTAACCCTGAACTCTGATGCAAAACCAAAAATTTTCCATTCTTGACTATAAATAACATTTATATTAACAAACTAAATTCCACAACAACAAATTGCCAAAGGCCCAGTCTAAACTGACGCCCAGTTAATGAGTTTTTAATTACCCTATGCCTGATCAAATTGGTAACCACATACTACTATCTATAACAGTCATCCCAAAGTTTAAAAAAATAAGATTTAGTAGACCTCAGCATAAAAGTTGAATATTTCTTCAGAATTGTGTATAATTATTAATGCTTTTTAGGTTAATTTTATGGCCTTTCTAAGTTTCTCGACCCGAAGAATGATGTCGCATTTCGGCGTATCTTTGGTACTGAAAGGAATAAAGATATCCTCATTCACTTCCTCAACGATATTCTGGGCTTTACTGGCAAAAATGCAATACAGGATATAGAGTTCGTAAGTACTATTCAAGACCCTGATATTGCGTCTAAGCAAAGCATTTTTGATGTGTTCTGTAGGGATTCCACAGGAGTGCAATGCATAATTGAGATGCAGGTCGCTAAAACTAAAGGCTTTGAAAAACGTGCCCAATACTATGCTGCTAAAGCCTATTCAAGACAAGCTGATAAAGGTGATCAATACCAAGACCTTAAGGAAATTACGAGGGTCATTCAATAAGTAAAGAGACAAATTCTATAATTTTAAAACTATTCAATGAATGTGTACAATCTTTTCAGGGGTGTTAGTTGGCAACCTTGGGTATGCTCTGATCAGCTGTTTCATCATTTTATGTCAACATAACCTCAAAATTTTCAGTTCACCATGGCAAGTCCACTAGAAGATTGCACCTTAGAAGAGCAGCGCTCAGTTATTAGATTTTTAGTCGCAGAAGGTGTAAAACCAAGTGAAATTTTTTCTAGAATGTTGATACAGTACGGTAAAAGTTGTATGAACCGTGCGAATTTTTACAAGTGGGTTGATCAGTTTAAAAGTGGCCGAACAAGTGTAGGTGATGAACCCCGATGTGGACGTCCAGTGGAAGTTTCTGGTCCCTCGTTGGAATCGAGGATTGACGGACTTATTCGTGATAACAGAAGAATTACTGTTGAAATGATAGCTGAGGAAGTTCAAGTAAGTGTTGGAACTGTTCACAATGTCATTCAGAACAATTTAAAGTACAGAAAAACGTGTGCCAGATGGGTTCCCAGACAGCTTACTGACGCTCATAAAGAATCGAGGCTTTCCATTAGTCAAGACTTAAAGCAACGAAGTTTGATTGAAGGAGACGCTTTTTTTAAAAGAATAGTGACCTGCGACGAGGTCTGGATCCATCATTACGACCCTGAGACCAAAAGGCAGAGTATAGAGTGGAAACACACTAGCTCTCCAGTTCGCAAAAAATTCAAGGTTCAACCTTCCGCCGGTAAAGTGATGCTGACCATCTTTTGGGACTCACAGGGTCCAGTCTATTGCGATTTCCTTGAAGATCAGCGAACTATCAATAGCCAATACTACTCTGAGATGCTAGAACACAAAGTTAGACCAGCTATCAGGAGCAAACGCCGTGGACTCTTGTCAAAAGGAGTCATTCTTCAGCACGATAACGCCCGCCCTCATACAGCCCAGCTGACCCGTGATAAGCTTCAAGAATTGGGTTGGGAGGTCCTGCCTACAGTCCCGACCTCACCCCATCTGATTTTTACCTGTTTGGACCACTCAAAGACGCCCTACGTGGAAAAAGATTTGCTAACAATGAGGAAGTTAAGGAAGCGGTGCAAAAGTGGCTTCGGGGTAAATCGAAAGAATTCTTCGCCAAGGGAATTAGGAAGCTGCAAGAAAGATGGGACAAGTGCATAACTGTGGGGGGTGATTATGTTGAAAAATAGCCTTAATTTTGAAAGATTGAAATAAACCGTTTTTGAGCTGTAGCCATTTGTCTCTTTACTTATTGAATGACCCTCGTATCTTCATTGCTATAGCAGATTGTATACTGTTTCCTAATAAATCTGAGTACAAATCAAAGCATACTATTCGAGATGAAGACACTAATGAACACGATCTACAAGATTTTTACTTCATATTTATTGAATTGCCAAAATTTCCGAAGGCAAAAGAAGATCAGTTAGAAAATATAGTTGAGAAATGGATATACTTCTTTAAATATGCAGATGAGACTAGTGAAGAAGAGCTGGAATAGGTAGTGATGTAATAATTAAAAAGGCCTATGAAGAGCTAAATAGATTCAACTGGTCAGAAAAAGAATTTATTGCCTATGAACAAGAGATAAAGCGTATTCTTGATGAACAGGCTGTCCTCGCTCAAAAACTTGATGATGCTACTGAAAAAGGCAGAGCGGAAGGCAGAGCAGAAGCGAAAAACAGGCTAAAATTGCTGTGGCTAAAAATCTACTTAAAGCCGGCGTACCTGTCGACTTAAAACAACTTCAGGAAGAAATAACCTGATTTCCTTTTACATCTCTTATTAAAAATCTCCTCCCCTTTTCTATTGAATAAGATCATCTTACATTGAATGAGCATGAAGGATAATTCATTTCACTTTCTTCTATTATACTCTGTTGTTGAAGTGATATATCGTCTAAGAAAGTAGAACTAGCTTTTCTAACTTTTTTATATAATTTGTTAATTATCTTATTCAACGGGTTATTTTTGATAAGGTCGTTTAAATAGTCTGTTTTGTTTCCCGCTTTATCAAAACAAAGATTATGCAATTGTTTAAAGGTAGAACAAGTTTTTGTTCCTGTCCCATATAATATCTTAGATAAAATTTCTGGTGTAAAAATTTTCTCCTCAGCCAAGAAGTGACTTAAATAATTTTTTTTACGAAAGCAAGATTTGTGAAGATTTCTTAAAATAGAAGCAGCATTATTTCCTGCCATGGATAATATATTGGATAAACATTCCGACCTAAAACCTGCACCATGGAAATCATTCAAAAGCTGTGTTTTATTTCCCGCATTATCAAAACAAACGTCATGAAAATCTTTTATAGCAGAACAAGCACTTGCTTCTGCTCCATGGAATATATTACACAAATTGCTCAGCGTGAAACTTTCTTTGTCATCTAAAAAGTGATTTAAATACTGTTTTGTTTCTTTTGTAAAACAAAAATCATGAAATTGCTCTAAACTATCTGCTGCTCCACTTATTATGTTGCATAAATCACATGGTCTAAAACCAGCTTTATTAAAGAAATCCTTCAGAAGTTTTGTTTTTTCTCCTTTCTCATTAAAACACAGACTATGTAGTTTTTTTAATATAGAAGAAATGCGAGCTCCTGCTCCACATAACATACAGGATAGGTTACGGGCCCTGAAACCTGCCTTATAGAAATCATTTAAAAGCTCTGTTCTTTTTCCTTCGTCATTAAAACAAATATTATGCAGCTTTTCAAAAGCATCTTTAATTTTAACTCCTGCTCCACCTAACATACCCGACAAGTTACGCATCGTAAAACCCTTTTTACTATCTTTTTTTTCAGTAAAATTCCTTAAATACCGTGTTTTATTCCCTTGTTCATCAAACCAAATATCGTATAAGTCTTTAAGAGCTTGTGCAGCACCATTTCCTGCTCCATGCAAAATACTAGATACAGTAGATAGATTTACTCCTTCCTTTTCTAGAATTTTTAAATATTGTGTTTTATTTCCTTTTTTATCAAACCAAAGATTATATAAGTCTTTAAAAGCTTGTGCAGTATTATTTCCTGCTCCATGCAAGATACTAGATATATTAGCTAGATTTATTCCATCTTCTTCTAATTTTGTTAAATATTGTGTTTTTTTTTCGTTCTGATCAAACCAAAGATTATATAAGTCTTTAAAGGCTCCCGCAGCATTAGCTCCTGCTCCACCTAAGATACTGGACATACGAACTAGATCTACTCCATTTTCTTCTAATTTCGTTAAATATTGTGTTTTTTTCCCGTTCTGATCAAACCAAAGATTATATAAGTCTTTAAAGGCTCCCGCAGCATTAGCTCCTGCTCCACTTAAGATACTGGACATACGAACTAAATCTACTCCATTTTCTGCTGGTTTTGTTAAATACTGTGTTTTATTTCCTTTTTTATCAAACCAAAGATCATATAAGTCTGTAAAAGCTTGTGCAGTACTACTTCCTGCTCGATGCAAGATACTAGACATACTAGCTAGATTTATTCCTTCTTTTTCTAGAGTTTTTAAACATTGCGTTCTATTTCCTTTTTCATCAAACCAAAGATCATATAAGTCTTTAAAGGCTCCCGCAGCATTAGCTCCTGCTCCACTTAAGATACTGGACATACGGACTAGATCTACTCCATTTTCTTCTAATTTCGTTAAATATTGTGTTTTTTTTTCGTTCTGATCAAACCAAAGATTATATAAGTCTTTAAAGGCTCCCGCAGCATTAGCTCCTGCTCCACCTAAGATACTAGACATACGAACTAGATCTACTCCATCTTCTGCTGGTTTTGTTAAATACTGTGTTTTATTTCCTTTTTTATCAAACCAAAGGTCATACAAGTCTTTAAAAGTTTTTGCAGCACTAGCTCTTGTTCCATGTAAAATGCTTGATATATTAACTAGGTTTACCCCGTTTTCTTCTAGAACTTTTAGACATTGTTTTTTATTTCCTTGCTTATGAAACCAAAGGTCATATAAGTCTTTAAAAGCTCTTACAGCTTCATTTCCTGCTCCATGCAAAACACTAGACATATTAGCTAGATTTATCTCATTTCTTTTTAGAACTTCTAGATATCTTCTTCCTTCTCCTTTAATTAAAAAATTTAAGAATTGATAAAATGAGGATGTTCCTTCTCTGCCAACTACACTTCTAGCAAATTTAGTTTCTTCATCAATATTTTTTTGAATTTTCTGATAACTAGACCTATTATTTTTTATATCTCTCAAAAGCTTTTCCATTATTTTCTTCGTAATAGGGCCAAACTCATAAGATTCTAACCAACGTAATGCTATTTCATGTAATTCCTTATAATTATATGGAACTTTATTAGACTCATTATCTTTTTCTACTGCACTTTTAATAATGCTGTTCAGCTCTTCTCTACTAGGCCGATTAATTGCGAATACTAATTTATCTAAAAATGCTTCTTTCATTTCTTCCTGAGAAAGTTTTCTTTCTTTTACCACTTTCTGTATAGCAGACGAACATTCTAATCGCTTTAAAAGTTCTTCTCTTATTGTTTTATCTTGCGAAAATTGATAAAAACCACGTCCTTGCATATCATCGTTTGTAAATAAAAAGTCTTTTAAAATGTCACATGCTTCCATATCTATACTATCAAATTTTAAAGGATAAAAACCTTTAGATCGCTCTTTTTTTAATTCCTTTTCTTCTGTAAGACCTAGATCTGCATTAGTGTAGATAATAAAATATCTCATATCATTTTTGAACTCTTCAGCAAACAGAGAAAAATGCTTGTTAATAGAAAATGTATTCTTTCCTTTCTGCTTTCTGGATGGAAATAACTGACTATAACAAATATTACTATCTGTGTTATGAGCCTTTACGTAAGCAGTTCTATCTTTATAACTGATAGTAATGTCATTAGATGTATCATAGCTTTTTTCTTTAAAACTTATGGAAAATATGTTTTTATGTAAGAACATGTCATGCAAGAAAAGCATTAATAAATTAAATTCATATATAATTTTAGGTATATAATTCTTAAGTTTTTCTGGAGCTATTAAATCACTTAATACTTCTTTTTGTAATGCTATATAATCGTATTGAACTTTACTTTCTTTTGCTATTTCACTTTTAACAATGCTATTCAGTTCTTCTCTATTGGGCTGATTAACTGCAAATATTAGTTTATCTAAAAATTCTTCTTTTATTCCGTTTTCGAACTCCTGAGAAAGTTTTCTTTCTTTTATTACTTTCTGCATTGCAGACGAAAACTCTAATCGCCTTAGAAGTTCTTTTCTTGTTATTTTATCTTGCGAAAATTGATAAAAACCATGCCCTTGCGTATTATCATTTGTAAACAAAAAGTCTTTCAAAATATCATATTTCTCCATATCTATGCTATCAAATTTAAATGGGTAAAAGTTTTTAAATCTTCCTTTTTTTAATTCCTTTTCTTTTGTAAAATCTAGGCATGAATTAGTATAGATGATAAGATATTCTATATTATTTAATAAACTATCTGATTTAGATATTAGATGTTTAACAAAACTATCAAAGTAATCATTAATAAAAAAAATGCTTCGTTTTTCTTTAGTGAATAACCTAGCATAAGTAATGTTATTGTCTATATAATACTTGTCTACATTTTCAATTTGTATATGAATAGAATTCGCTTCATAACGAAGAACAATATTACTAAACTTATCAATTTCAGAATCTTCAAATGCTAATGACAATGAAGAATATTTATGTTCATACATAGACTTTCTAAGTGAGCAAAACACCGACAAGTCTAATCGATACATAAGTCCAATCAAGTGATGAGGAATGTATTGCTTAGTTTGACAAGTATTTTCCAATTCATCCTGTAAATCACTAGGGGATTCTGAATCTTCAATACTAGTAACATTTACATCCATGCGTGGCCTCTTTAATACTATATCATCTTTGTCTGTAATAGAACGCCCACGTTTCCTACAAATACAGGGTGTTAATACTAAGTCGTTACACCCGAAAATGGTAGATAGAACTCATTAAAACAAACAACTTTTCTTAGCTCAAATTTTTTATTTGGAGCCCCAGTTCATAGTTATTGGCGTTCTGTTGTTTTTCGAAAAATTGTCATCTCCCTTATTTTAAGGAATATTTAAAAAATACAAAAACTTTCAGCATTTGCTTTCGGTTCTCTAAAACACTTGTATTTACAATTATTTTCTAGAGAAATATTCGTTTTCCGGGAATGGACTGTGTCATACTTTGAGTCAGAGCTCAACGTTTCGCCCGCAGTCATATGGGGCATCTTCAGGAGCAAGGGGGATAGTACTGTCTTAAACACGGTTACCCGACGTGTCAACCACGCTAGAGGCCGAGTTTAAGCAACAAGGAGGGAGACAGTTTACAAGGTTACCCGACGTGTAAAACACGCTAGAGGCCAAATAAACCAAGTGACGAAAAGAAGGCCGAGAAGACAGTTATGTACTAATCTAAAGATACGGTAGATGAGCAGAGCTAATGAGGACCACTGGGAATCGAGTTCGTAATGATAGATTAGGCGTGTCGTGTTCCGAGAATCACCGGTTTCCACATGTGGCTCAAGAAATAGCCGTCATCCCGATTGATGTTATTAGGATGTTTCCATATTTCTAAAGTTTCCCTGTATTTACGTCTGTAAAACTCAGGGACATGAGCTAAAATGCGGGAATTTTAAAATAAGATGTTATGTCCTGTGTTGTGTTGGTGTTCTACGATCGCAGATGTTAATACCATACCATTACGCAGACAGCGTTTGTGTTCTGACAATCTAGTGTGAACACTCCATCCCGTTTCACCTATGTATACTGTGCCGCAAGAACAAGGAAAACTATAAACACCGAGTGACGACAAGGGTTCGCGTTTATCTTTAGTTTAGGGGAGTATTTCTGAGATCTTTTGTGGAGGTTTAAAAAAGACCTTAATATTGTTTTTATTGAGAATTCTACCTATTTTATCCGAGAAACCTTTAATGTAAGGGATAGATGCAAATGTTTCGAACGAGGTATCCACGGGTTTTTTTGGGTAAAGGGTTTAATTGTCTATGAATTACATTATTGAAACTCTCAGTAGTCAACGCTCTCGTACACCGTGCCATCAAAATCTCTGAACCTGATTTCCTACAGCAGGAGCTTGATCACATCAGACATAGTTTAATCCAGAACAACTATGACGTAAAATTAATCAATAATGTAATTCATATATATATTTCTAAATATGATTTTCAAAGTGGCCACCATTCGCAGCAACGCAAGCCCGGCAGCGTGCTTTAATGTTGGTGGAGACCTTCGCAAGGACTGCCTGCTTCTCTTTTATATCTTCTGCTGCAGCCACGATTCTAGCCACTAGTTCTAACTCTGTGTTCACCGGTGTCTCGAAAACAGAGGTCTTCATCTGACCCCAAAAAAAGAAATCTAGTGGAGTTAGGTTGGGGCTCCGGGCTGGCCACGCAACTGGACCTCTCCTCCCAATCCACTTATTCGGATATTTTCTATTTAACAATGCGGTGACTTCTCGCGTTGTGTGAGCCAGTGCCCCATCATGCTGAAACCAAAGTCTCCGTCTTATGTTTAGTGGCAAGTCTTCAAGAATTTCCGGCAGCACAGTCTCCAAGAAAATAAAATAATTTTCACCATTCAATCGGTTTGGGAGAATGTAGGGTCCAAACGTACTCCCCTATGATTTCATTGTTTTCAGAAGCTACTTCGTTTTAAATGCTTTTTTTAGTTTGTTAATACTTATACAAGCCAAGTAAGTGAATAAAAACTTTTTTTCTAAGACAGATAGAAAAAAATGTTTCAGACAAATATTGTAATAGAAAGTTTATGGATTTTAAAAATGTTTTATTTTTGAAAATCGATGGTGTGGTTTTCAAAATATCTTGTTTTGAAATTTTTGATTGGTCACCATTTTGTTATTTGATGAAATAGAAAATTATTGTAAATACAAGTGTTTTAGAGAACCGAAAGCAAATGCTGAAAGTTTTTGTATTTTTTAAATATTCCTTAAAATAAGGGAGTTATGACGATTTTTCGAAAAACAAGAGAACGCCAATAACTATGAACTGGGGCTCCAAATCAAAAATTTGAGCTAAGAAAAGTTGTTTGTTTTAATGAGTTCTATCTACCATTTTCGGGTGTAACGACTTAGTATTAACACCCTGTATATGCTCAATATAATGAAATATCAAAATTATTATAATTAGACATTTGTATAGTTTTTGTTGAAACGTTCAAACTTTGCGAAAAACAGTTTTACCTTGAAAGTACATGTCGCTGTACTAACTCATATTTACAATATTTGGACAATGGTTGTTTTTGTCAATAGAAAATTTATATTTGAAAAAAAAATATCACAATATGAAACCTCAAAATTTGTGTAGAGGTGTCTGTAAACATGGGTGAGTGCGAGCTAATAAGAATTCTTAATGGTATTAAAAAAAATGAACTTACGCCTGTTAGGTTAAAATATATTTTATATGAAATCGTCACTAAAGTGCACAAAAATCGGCATTAAAAGCAAATCCAATGTTTCCAACGTTATAATAATTAATGTATATATAAAATAATCTGGATAGGTGTATGGTGTATAATAGCAAATTTGTACGTAAAATGACAAAAATAGTTATTTTTGTGTAACCGGACGCGAAATAAGCATTTCGCAGCCGCAATACAGGCCGCGAAATTAAATTTCGCGACCGTTGTTATGGTAACGGCCGCGAAGTTAGGTAATTAATCACTTTGACACTTGAAAATTGCATGGTTTTGTTTATCAAATGTTAATCCCATAGCCACCTTGAAAACTAACTTTCTATTTACAATGAAACTGTTTCAAATTAATAGAATTTGTAATAACATTTTTTACGGTTGCACAAAAAATATTGTGTGCACCTTGTCCGCGAAATCCTTTAGCGCCCTCGAGATTGTCTTGCCTCGGCTGCAAGCAGCCTCGGCGACAACTTTTCTCTCGGTACGCTAAAGAGTGATTTCGCAGCCTTGATATCCAAATAACTATTGTATATCAAGGCCGCGAAATCACCCTTTAGCGTACCGAGAGAAAAATTGTAGCCGAGGCCGCTTGCGGCCGAGGCAAGACAATCTCGAGGGCGCTAAAGGTTTTCGCGGACAAGGTGTACACATTAATAAAAAAAAAAAATTGTGCAACCGTAAAAAATATGTAATTACAAATTTTATTAATTTTAAACAGCTTCATTGTAAATAGAAAGATAGCTTTCAAGGTGGCTATGGGATTAACATTTGATAAACAAAACCATGCAATTCTCAAGTGTCAAAGTGATTGTTTACATAATTTCGCGGCCGCTACCATGACAACGGTCGCGAAATTGATTTCGCGGGAATTTCGCGGTCGTTGCCATAACAGTCGCGAAATTGAATTTCGCAGCCTGTATTGCGGTTGCGAAATACTAATTTCGCGTCCGGTTGCACAAAAATATATATAAGAATGAACTAAATAATTCCGATGAAAAATATTGAAATGAAACATAATTTTGAGTGTTCTTTACGATAACCTCAATGTTCGGAAGTTAGCAACATTGAGTGTCAGTCTGACAGTTACAAAAACATAACATGTACAAATAAAATATACCTTTCATTTTCATAAATTTTCGACTTCAAATAAAAATTAATATGCAACTCGGCACTAAAGTTCCTTTTTATCACTCATATGGTTTATTTTCCTCGGCCTTACGGCCTCGGCAACTAAATTCCATATTCGTGATAAAAAGTAAAACTTCAGTGCCTTGATGCATAAATAGCTATTCTTTATAAATGTTCAACCCTTTTGAAGAAACAAGCAAAGTAAGATGGATTGTGACTGACCTGTTACTCTCCGAGAGGGCGTACTTCCCCAGCTTGGCACAGGGGCTGAGCGTGTCCTCGTCCTGCTGGTAGTTGGAATTCTCGTACTCCCGTCCTTCGCTGTCTGACGGCTCTCCTCCTATAACCAAAAGACACAATGTTGCAAAATAATATTAAAATTTAAAATACAGATTGTAAAACAAATTCACTACCACGCACACTAGCAACCACTTGTTCTAGTAATTTAGTGCATGTCTCAGTATTTTACGAATAATTTAACAATATAATAATTTTAAAATAAGCGAATTTCGTGATCATATGGTTGCATAAACTAGATTATTTCCCAAAGAACACAAACAAAAAGGTTAGAAACTTGTTAACTGTGAATGTGTAACATTACCTGTTGATATATTACAAATAATTATTGCGAAATATTTGATTTATTTCATATAAAACAACTTCTTAAAGTTGTAACAATATAAATGTATTTACCACGAGACATGAGTCACACAAACAAAGAGGGTTGTTCAATATATCTCAATGCTACCAACACTTACATACAACCACTAGGAACTACTAGTCTGCCTAAAACCCTAATAGATGGCAGACGTATCCATAAACATTTAGGGCCAGTTTTTCAATCTCTGGTTAAAATAAACAATATTAAAACGAAATGAACAGTCAAATGACAGATTTATCATTGCTGTCAACAAAACGATGTAATATTGTTTACTTAACTGTTGGTTAAAATTTTAACCAGAAATTGAAAAACTGGCCCTTTGGGTACCTTTATAACCAGGGTATGACCATGGTCCAAAATCACCGCCATTGTCGGTAATTCATTTCCCTATTTATTTATAATAAATGTGATATTACATTAAAAAAGAATATTAAATTATCACACTGTGAATTTATAATAGTATTTTATGTACCAAGGGCGTTACTATGATGATAATGCCAGGAGGGCGACGAGGATCTAGCCCGAGGGCCTCTGGTCCGAAGGATAGATGTCGCCCGATGGGCAATATCATCTAGTAACGCTCGTGGTGCATACTAGATTTTATGTCTCACTAGATTATGTGAAATAAGTTTTCATTTATAATAATTTTGATTACAATAATGCTTAAGCTTTGACGTTGCTAAGGATGTTGTTTAATTGTTTTGTTTATTGTCAACATTTATTTATGCTCTGTTCCATTTAAGCCATTCAGTAGATGGCACTGCCAACAGCGCAAATCTGAAGATATATATACGAGGTGTGTTCAAAAACTATCGCGAATTTTGAATTTTCGCGGGTTACGTATATTCGAATTTCGATCTTTTTGTGGCTTTATGTTGGTACTCATGTCTCTCACTTATGTCGACAAGCTCGGCCATTTTGAATGTTCACTTAATTGTTGACAGCTGCTTTGCTTGCACGTGTTTTGGATCGTCTTCGATTTTTACCTATTCAAAAAAAATGGAACAAAGAACCTGTATCAAATTTTGTGTGAAAAACGAAATTAAGTGCGCGGATGCATTCCGAATGTTGACTGTGGCATACGGAGAAGCTACCTTGGACCAAAGCAACGTTTATCGGTGGTATAAAATGTTCTCAGAAGGCCGAGAAGATGTGAACGACGAAAAGCGTGCCGGACGCCCGAGCACTTCAACAACAGACGAAAAAATTAATGAAGTGGAGAAAATGATATTGGCCAATCGTCGAATCACCGTTAGAGAAGTTGCTGAGGACCTAAACATATCGATTGGCTCGTGCCATTCGATTTTTATCAATGATTTGGGCATGAGACGGGTCGCCGCGAAATTTGTACCAAAATTGCTCAATTGCGACCAAAAACAGCATCGCATGAACATTGCTAATGAGATGTTGGACTCTGTCCGCGACGACCCAAATTTGCTCCAGAGGGTCATAACTGGTGACGAATCGTGGGTTTATGGTTATGACGTGGAAACCAAAGTTCAATCATCTCAATGGAAGCTGCCGCACGAACCAAGACCGAAAAAAGCGCGCCAAGTTCGGTCGAATGTGAAAGTTTTGCTGACAGTTTTCTTCGATTGCAGGGGCGTGGTGCATCATGAGTTCTTGCCACAGGGTAGAACGGTCAATAAGGAATATTACCTGCAAGTTATGCGCAATTTGCGCGAAGCAATCCGCCAGAAACGCCCGGATTTGTGGAAGAACAAAAATTGGCTTTTGCACCACGATAACGCCCCTGCTCACACATCGTTGCTTGTGCGCGACTTTTTAGCCAAAAACAACACACTAATGATGCCGCAGCCACCGTATTCCCCAGATCTGGCCCCCTGTGACTTTTTCTTGTTCCCTAAACTGAAGAGACCCATGAAAGGACGACGTTACGCTACGCTTGACGAGATAAAGACGGCATCGAAGGAGGAGCTGAACAAGATAAAAAAAAATGATTTTTTGAAGTGCTTTGAAGATTGGAAAAACCGTTGGCACAAGTGTATAATATCTCATGGGGATTACTTTGAAGGGGACAAAATAGATATTCATGAATAAATAAATAATTTTTGAAAAAACACAAAATTCGCGATATTTTTTGAACACACCTCGTATATATATATATATATATATATATATATATATATATATATATATATATATATATATATATATATATATATATATATATATATATTAATCCATTTGATAATCGTTTTTTACAAATATTCTTTACTCAATAAAGTAATAATAATTAAAATAATAATGTTAATATTTTTATGCAAAATTACATTACAATGACAACTTAATTTTCCATAATAGCTACTAACTTTTCATAAAAAATTGGCTAAAGTCGTTGTGACAAACGGTATGAGGACGTTTATAACGATATTACATAGTGAATACGATTTTTAATGTTGTTCAGGATCACATCGTTACATTTATAAATAACGATATTTTTACATAATAAGCCTATAAGAATCGGGAAAAGGGTGGAACTCTTCTCACCCTATCTCACTTCTGTTTACGATAAAAAGAACGGTCAAAATTAGTGAGGCAACTGAGGTGAGCTATGACGAACTGAGATATCATATAAAAAGAACGCGTCTAATGAAGAAGTATATAAATACACGAATTTTTTTTTTAATATTTACCATTGTTTTAATTTTGGAACGTTAAAGGTAATTTCTTGACATGATTGATTGTCATAAAATATGACAGATTTTTCCCTGGCTTCCACCAATTTTGAATCTAACTGATCTGGTCTTTCTAATCCAAATTTTTGTTGGAGTATATACCTTGTTCCATTTAAGCCTCGATTTAAGCCATTCAGTAGATGGCACTGGCAACAGCGCAAATCTGTAGTAGCCGAAATTACATTGGGTAAACTTGTCTCTGAATAGCTTAAATGGAACAAGGTATAGCACTGATCTGTATTAGTCTTGGGGTGGCGATACAGACCAGAATGGGGTTATACCAAAAAGAAAACATGTTGATTTTTCTTTCATAAATGAAAAATTTACCTAATATTATGCATATATACATAAAAAATATTTAATATTATCATACTTTTCATTCATGATTTTCTTTATAAAGATTCTGAGTTTGGTTTTGTGACGTCACAGTTTTGTACACAAATACACGATAGTGAGGCACACCCGTACTCGTGCTTTTACTGTACATGAACAGATCTGTCACTTTTTTCTAACATAACCTTATATAACCAATATTTTGGAAGTAACGTTAATATTATTGCAACAAGTTATTTTTAAAAAAAAGTAAGTACAAATAACGTAATATGCTAAATAAAAATATAAATAAACACAATTTATGTTTGATTTAGATATTACAATGGTTGTACAATATTGTTCTGTGTCGTCCTACGAGAATAACTCGTTGAGAAGTAAAAATAAAAATTTTGTTTGTATTCTTATGGCTCAAGATGTAAGGGAAAGATGGTATAAGGCAATAAATACTCCAGAAGTTTTGAAGACTACGTTTGGTTTCAAGCATGGTTTCAAAACACGACATAAACGTAGTTCCATTTTTGCTCGGTAGATGTCACTACGGCCGCAAAACTGTTACGTCATTCGAAATTTTATATAAACTTTAAAAAATTATTACTGTAAAACTAGAAATTTATGTGTCATAAAATATATATTTTCGTAAGTAGTTTTAAATGTACTTTCAGAAAAAAAAAAATTGGAAAATGTGGTATGACCCCATTCGAAAGAACATGCAATTTACTGATCCATGTAACATAATATAACTGATATGTATCCAACCACTAACATACTTTGTTAAAATTAAAAGTTATTGTAAATAGATCAAATACGTGTCATTTTTAACAAAGTCCACGTACATTAATATTAATAATATTTATCACTTCATTATACGAATATGAAACGTTAACCAGAACCTTAAAACGTAATGAAACACTATGAAACTAAATTTTCACCTGCACAAATTCGAGATATGACCACTAGAAACCTCATATTAAATTTAACATCTTATCTTATAATAATATTATTGTAATTTAGGTTGTTATTTCAATTTTTGCTTCAATGATAACAATTTCTCTTTTTGTCACTCATGTAAACACTTCTTTTGCTGAATGTACTGTGCACTAAAAGTGAAAGGAATTCATGGGAGGTTTAGAAATAGGGGATTCACTGAAACATTGTACGTCACATTTTGTGTACAAATTATACATATTTAAAGCTTCATGCCCGTGTAAGAGGAATGTTCTCTAAAATAGCTTTCACTGTCATTTTAAATATCCATAAATATTTGTTTACATTTTAATTGTGACAAAATGAATTCAGAATTTGGTAAATGTATTTTAACTCAGACCGCAGATAAGTGATTTATGGAAATATACAAAAATAAAAATATTGACAAATATAATAAATGAGTTTTTAAATACTTTACATACCTATAACAATTACAATATATTTGAAGCAAAACGAAATGATACTAATGAATGATTAACATAAAGATTGGACTAACTATACCTAATGCAAAATGAATTATTTAAAACACAAGGCTTATTTTTGTCTCGCTTAGTTTGAAAGTTCTGCTGGGCCAATTTAAATTATTCTTTTTACTTCCTTGTACAAAGTAAAGGAAGTGTATTCGCGAAAAATTTCGGTTTTCAGATTTCAACGGAAATATCCATTTTGACCATCCCTGAATCCATTCTGACTAATTTCGTCGTGACGTCTGTACGTACGTACGTATCTCGCATAACTCAAAAACGGTAAGCCGTAGAAAGTTGAAATTTTGTATTTATGACTTCTATAACATCTAGTTGTGCACTTCCCTTTTTGGTCATTACATAATTTCCAGAAATGATACTTTATTTGAAGCCTATAATAGATTTTAATGAAAAACTATATTAAAATATAATCCAAAACTTTTCAAATTTGGTATATAAGACTTTTATATCAATTGGAATAACATAGCAGATTTTTGTTAAAACAGGCTAACCGGAAGTGATATATTACCTGAAGTTGTTAACAGTTTTTCTTGAATAAAATGGTTTCATTTTGATTTTAGAAATAAATGCTTCAAATAAGAGTTTTAGAGAATTAAATTCTGCGTCTAGCACATTAAAGTATTATAAAATTAGCCCTTTGTATAAGCGAGATATATAAATTTAAACATATACTTTTTGGTTTTTGTTATTAAGGTTGCTATGGATTAGGACAAAAAATTACAAAAAAATAAAAAATAGATGTCAAATTACGTCAAATACGTGCAATTTTATAATTGAGTCTATACTTCATATTAGTCTTGCGTCGTGTGGTGTCCACATCAGATTTTTTTATATGAAAGCTGTGACTATGTAGATTTGCACAAAGTTATAAAATATCAAGATTTTCAATTTCGTCTCTATTTTAAAAGGCATTAAAGTTTTCAATTAAGTACCGCGATTTAAGCGACAGATGGCAGCACCGACCGAAATGAAGATGGGTAATATGCCGTGATTATATATATATATATATATATATATATATATATATATATATATATATATATATATATATATATATATATATATATATATATATATATTTTTTTTATATAAATTATGAAAAATGCTACCAGGATAATATTTTGTGTTATTTAGGGCCTGTTTATCAATGCAAGGTTAAGTAATTTAGCTGGTAGATATATTTTTAACTACCAAATGCAAATTAAAACATACAATCATACAAAGCTTTTTCTTTTACCAAACGTTAACCTTAACTGACAGATAATTTTGACCTCAAAATTTAATAAATACGATAAAAAAATCATTAATAGGGGACTACAGCGCAATTGAATTAAGAGAAATTAGAAAAAAATATTAAAAATATATGCTTAATAATGAATATTAATAAAGAAATAAAACAATATAATTGAAATACTTGGGAAATATAAATATATAAAGAATACCAAGTTAGGGGAGGAGCCTACTACCAATGGAAGTAAAGAAATTCAAATAGCAGAGGCGTGGCTATCAGTCCAGTACTGCAATTCACAAACAGTTTTTATTTGAATATAAATGTTTTGCATTAAACTTAATAATTTAAATACACTTCCAATTATAATTCATGTAGACTTGTACACAGGCCCGGATTACCCATAAGGCCAACCTAGGCCATGGCCTAGGGCGCAGGTACGGAGGGGGCGCACATCGAGTAATTGGATAAATGAAAAAACGGAAAGAGAGAAGTGCCTACAGTTATAACCATGCCAAATCTCAAGAGCTGTTGCGCAGAAAGCAAAACTCTATCTTTCTCTTTCTCTCTCTCCTGTTGCCTGACCGTTCTCTAGCTGTCTCTCTTCTTGATCTGCGCATTTCATAGCTCATGACATTTGGCACTAGCTCTACTAGACAACGTAAACAGTCACATTTGCTTTAATTATACAAAATCTATATAGTTGAGTGATTGGTAAATCCTGTTAAGCTATGACAGTCGAAGATTTTAAATAATTCTAATATTTATATACTGGGTGTCTACTTACGAATCTTAGCAAATACAATGGTAAAATTTTCATGACTGTAATACTGTAAAACTGTTCAGAATTAAAAACTGCATCTAATAAGTCCAAAATTATTGTTTACTTGCGTTTCATTTGAGAGATAGAGAAGAAAAATAAAAGTGGTAATCATTAGCTAGTTATAAAATGATGGTAAATGTAGCTTTGATGACTGATAATAGTAGGTATATTGAAAACAAATTTCATAAAGCAATCTGTTAACCCATGAGTCTAACTTTGGAAAACAAGCCGCTTCGCGATGAGTTTTATAAAGGAAGAGTGAGATGACAGTTCTTATGAAAAATGCTTTTATATAATTTTTTTTATTGGGGTAATTTTATAATTCTATTAGATTTTTAATAAATGCGATTTGTAAAATTATTTACGTTGGTAGCACTTCCCTTATTATTTGTTGACTGTCAGCAATTTGATGTTGATATGTCATTTATGTATCAGTTTTAAAAGTAGTAAGTCATACCACCTCTATAAAACGAAAAGCTCCAAAAACAGTACGTTTATAGATCTTCTTAACATGTTTTCAGTACGTTTATAGACTCATAAAGGCACCGATATAGAACAAGAATTTAATGAAATCAAGCATTATTAAAACTCAGTATATATTGAGAGGGAGAGGGGGTGCAATCATGAATTTTGGCCTAGGGCGTAAAGAAATACTAATCCGGGCCTGCTTGTACAGTATAATAATAGTCATTTAGTTTTTATAAATATAATTTAGAAATAGCATATATTTCAAGAACATTTAGGTCCATGAAGAAAACAGTTTGATACAAAAACTTACATTCGTGACGTCACATCTATATTTTCAAATTTCGGGGGACTGTAACTCGCTTATTAATAGGAATTTTTCACCGGATTTTCACTGACAGTCTTAGTTTTACTTATACGTTCAGATGATATTATATTTAAAAAATGGTGGAAACCCCTATTCAAATATGGTAAGTATTTTTAATGAATAAAAATAATTAAAGAAATATTTTGTATAAATTACATTATTTTTTTAATCCAAAATATTATAATTTATCGAATTTTTAACACTATTTTAGTCATTATCTAAATTACATTATTATTACAGATTTAAAAATGGACATTTACAAATTTTCTAATAACGAAAACAATAAATACAAAAAAAAGTATTTTAAAATCAATGAAATAAATAAATAAATAAATAAATAAATAAATATATCATCACGGCTTATTACCCATTGCTGGGTGTGCAAATCTGCTTTGTACACAGATATCGGTAATGATGAAATATTTGCACCGTGCGGGCGCTTACCAGGCGTCACCTCACGGGCACTCATTGCTGGCGCGGAGAGTGCACCACAGGGGTCAATTTTGTGCCATTTAAAATTCGAAATATTTGGCGTCGGTCGGGATCGAACCCGGTTTCCATATCGGCATAATAAACATTGATAGCACACCCAGAAATGGGTAATAACTAATAACCAAAGATGATATATGAATTATTATTATTATTATTATTATTAAAACGTAAAAATTATAATTTTCTTATACAAGTATACCTACACAAATTAAGAACTTTAATATTGCATAGTATGTAAAACTAAATGAAAAGTTATTTAACAATGATAAAATCTACTTTTCAAATTTTATAAACTCTAAGGAAAAATATAGTAATTATTAAATAAAAAGATATTAATCACGTGTTTTATTTTGGGTGTGGCATTTCAATTCAGACAAATTTCAATAGAAAAAAATTAACTGGTATCTTAAAAGGGGGCGTATTTTGAAAAGAATCAAATCAAAATTTTGGAAGTACTTAGAGGGGAATTTATTTGACCTAAGTTTATCAGATATTTACATATAAATAATTGAAATTGAATTGAACATTCTACATTTTCTTACATACTAAAATTAAAATTTTCTGTCATTACCAAAAAAAAATATCCATTACCATAATTTTCACGATTTTTTCCCCACCCTATTAAAAAAACCACTAAACAAACAAAAAATCTTTCAATCTAAAAATAATTCCAGTACGATGTATCCAAGTTGCAGAAAAACTCCCTTCATTTCTAAACACAGCAAACACTGTACAGTCGGCCCTCTGTCAAGGGCACAATGTATCAAATTGTCATGGCGGGGCCCTTACCCTTAACTACTTACTGGCACGGTAGCGCTGCGTGCAATGTGCACTTCACGGATACGGAATCCTTGCTCGCTACGAATCGATATGACAAGGGAGCATCGTACTCAGAGTGGGTGTGTGCACTTCGACATGCACTCATTCAGGAAGACAGAGAATTTTTCCCGAGAATTGCGCCCCCAAAGGGTAAAAATTAGTAAAAAAGAAAAGAAAAATTGTTGATTTTTTGGGAAAAATATGTAAGAAATATCTTGAAAATGTTGAAATAGGGTATAAGCAGATTTTATAAAATGTTTTAGGGTGTGTGCCTGCGAATTATGTACGGCAAAATGACAAAATGAAAAATGAGGCACGTGTCTGAATGTTACTGTTTGCGGAATTATGTATGTTTTGCGTACTAGGGTATTAATTAAACTGTATAAAACTTACACTAATAGTTGTGAAGTATTCCATGTCGTACTACATGTAATATTTATCAATCTTAGAGGTCACTTCATCTTCATGAAGGTTACCATGCCATGCATACACTTTCAAGTCCACGTCCACTAGCAAACACCACCCCCCGTATTTATACCATAATTACACAATCACCAGCACAAACTAGTTGCAGTTTCAGGGTTTTTCTCGCGCGACAATGTTTTGTTTTGGCGTGATATCGCGGCGGGTGCAAGCGTCTGCGACCGGCGGTGGCCGCCGTACGAGGTTCGGAGCGCCGCCGCCCGGTGTGGGGGCAGCACTGGACACGGCCAACAGAGATCAATACGAGCGTGCGCCCAGGGTGTGGTGTGACTCTGACGCCAAACAAGGCTGATTCACAATAAGACCAGGTGAGATGACACCTTAAAGGAGATGCACGATACATCAAATCGTCTTCAAACGCGAAAAATTATAATACCGAAGATATATCGATCGAAATATTTTTGATGGATTGTCTGGTGAGATTACTGAACGCTGCCGTCTTAGATTAACCCTTAACCAGGGACCCGAACCGTAACGACACCGTAACCGAAAACCGCACCGAAATTTGACTTTTTATGAAACCGTAACCGAAAACCGAAACCTTTAATTTTATTTCCTCAAATATGGAAACCGAAAACCAATACGAAAAATAAATTCGTTCTGTAACCGAAAACATAACCGAACCGAAATAATATCGGTACTAAAACCGTAAATTTAAAAATAGGTATTTTTTATTAACCCACATCTTTTTCGTAGAAATACTTTGCACACCTTCGAGTTCATAAAAAAGTAGGTTTTATTTACAAAATTATAATAAAAAAATTTTTCATTTGTTGACATGTTTCATTCAATCACTCTAGTTATTACTATTGGAGTAGAATTTTTTTTATAACTTAAAATTAAAATATTAATAATTTACGAAACTTACTTAATTTTTGTTGCAAAAATATACTTTAGAACTTTAATGTGAAAACTTTAACTTATAGTTACTTTTTGAACGGCAATTTTTATTTTTAGATCACATGCACTTTAAAATAATTACCTACAGATTCTTTTCGAATTTTGAATTCCGAACAAGCCGAATATATCTATTAGTACTAGCTGTTAGTAAAACTTGGAATTAAAATTACGAAATAGGTACTAAATGTATTTCATGTTCCAAAAAATAAAAACTAAGTTAATTTTTCATTTAAACCGAAACCGAAATGAACCGAAACCGTAACGAAAACGAAATTTATTTGTTTTTCTAAACGAAACGAAAACCGATATATTTTCAAAAAAACCGTAACCGATAACCGAAACCGAATTTTTATTAATGTTTAAACCGTTAACCGTAACCGAACCCCAAAATTTTTCGGTTCGAGTCCCTGCCCTTAACTACTTCAGTGGGGTTTTTCAGGACCCCATAATATTTTCTTTCGTAACACCGTAATTTTGCTCGTAGAATTTAATGGTGCAATCGCCAGGCGCGTATCATTGACCGTTTTTGAGATATGGCCCAAAAACGGAAAATTAAAAAATCCAAAGAGGTACCCCTCACGATTTTTTCAATTTTTAGACTTTTCCTTCTGGAGACTGTAATAGTTGTTCAAACATTATGAAAATTGGTATACTTATGTAATTTTGCTCGTACAATTTAATGGTGCAATCGCCAGGCGCGTATCATTGACCGTTTCTGAGATATGGCCCAAAAACGGAAAATTGAAAAAATCGTAAGTGGTAGACACCGTTTCATAAATTGCGTTGACGAGTTCTATAATCTGAGAATAAACTTATATTTCATATGAACGAAATTATTAGGTTTCGTGTAAGACCTTCTACAAATACCGGCTGGTAATGGTTAAGGATGGACACAGAAATTTAACATAGAATTTTAGTTTTATCTAACTTCCTGCTCTCCTTTTCATTTTACGGCAAAAAATGTTAGAGTTGTTCTTCACAATTTAAAAAAATATTCAAAAAATCTGCAAATTTTTTAAAATGTGGTTCGTGTGTTCCTCGCCAGAACATTTATGTAATTATATTTCATCAAAGTAGTTACGTGTAAAAGAAAGAAGACGCCTTTATTTGTCGCCGACAGTCTTCAACGTAAATTTTTGTAATGCAGTTTCATTACCATTACAGAATACTTTGATAATCTTCGACGCGTGTATTATAGATGTCGCCTCGTCGCAAATAAAGTAAAAAATACCACTTCCGGTTAACTTACGACCAGACGACCACTATTTTCAAGTACTTTCTCCTAATTATTGCGAATGAAATTAACCAACTAAATATAAATTCTGAGCGATTTTATAAATAAAAATCTGGTGTGGCCAACATAATACCTCCCGCCATTTACAGCCCGAGTCACAAAAATGATTAAGTTTTTTGGATTAGCGAATTTTACTCTAATTTTGACAGTTTATTTCTTAAAATATAGTCTAATCTAATCCAAGTAACTACCTTTTTTTTAAACCCCTCAACAGGGTTAAATCCCAATTACAGAGTGGGTTCACATTCACACATATCCATGCCTTAGTGGGATTCGAACCCAGAGCCCCGAGGGCACTCATGACATGAGGCGTTGCTCTAACCATTGGATCACCGGAACTATAATAAAATTAAGATTAAATTTTAAATACCGGGATAGAATAGAATTCACTAATCCAAAAATGAGGATTAGCTTAAATATTTTTGTGAATCGTTAATTTTTATTAATCTAAATACATACCTACATATTTACTTATGCTGAAAACAGTATTGAATTCCTTTTCTATTGTTCTATTTACTTTTTTCTTTTTAAAACGTTACTAATATTATTTTGAAATGATTAGTTCTTTGATAGTGACATTTATCTGTCAGTTACATACATTTGAATAACTGCGTCTTGTTTGTTTAAAGTGTAGGCTCTGGGATTTAAATTATAATTTTATAAATTTATCCATACAATATATAGAAGAAGCATTAATGCAAATCTATAGAAAATTTAATAATCTTTAATTTTTATAATAACGTTAATCTCGAAAAAATAACATTTAAAGGTATTTTTCGAAGAAAAACTATTTTGAACTTCTAGTAAAGTGCCATTTCCGGTTATCCGATTTTCACCAAAATCTAAGAGGCTCTTTCCAATACAGAAAAAGTTCGAAATACAAGATTTCAAAATTTTCTGAATGATAGTATTTATTAGAGTGGAGGATCCACACACACATGCACACAGACATCATCGTGAAAATGTTAAAATTGGATTCTAGGGACCTTAAAACGTGGTCATTTACCAAAATCTCGATATGCGATTTTTAGCACGATCCCTATACCTCCCTTACCAAGGGTAGCGGGAGGTAAAAATACTATAATAATTATTATTTTGTAATACCTACGTAAAAATCGATCATAGTAATACGCAATTTAGGCCCACTTTTACAATTGATGGGTAAATTATGGTATAGCAGCTATCGGAGGTATAACTTTATCCTAGCAATTATACCAAAATTATACCTTCGATAAACAAGACTGTCTTTTACACTATTATTCACGAAAGATGACTATTCAAGGTCATTTGTTCGATGAAAGAATACACATCACTTTATAGCAGTAGCTTAGCAACATTTTATATTAGAAAGAGAAAGATTATTTGACCTATGTCTATTTAATTTATGTAGTGACAGATATACGTAAATAATGGCATTACTTTCTAACACACTACAAATAATAATGCCGTATGTCGTAGAATTACAGATACCTAATTATCTACTGCACTGCCCTCTGTGTTAATATTTACCCAGTGGCGTTGACGTTTAAATCAAATTATTATTCCTTGGTTTATAAGTTAAGACAATGTTTTCGTATTTTGCGAAAACATAAGTGAAGAACATAAATTTTTCAGAAAGGCATTATTTAGAAAGAAACATAATTTTAAAATGAATTATTCTTATTTTTTCAGTTAAAATGTGTCCATGAATATTTCATGTTGCACGCCTATGCAAACGAAATGCAATGAAGTTATCTGCAAGTAATATTATATCAGGCGGCTCACAAATGACCTTGAATAGTCATCTTTCGTGAATAATAGTTTACAATGAATTTTTATCTGTCAAATAGTTATACCAGGAATTACGTCAAATCGCTTTAGGTTGGTATTGGCACAATAAAATTATCTTCTTGTTAGACTATTTTTCTTTAATATTGATATTTCTGCCTTCTAATTTGCATTTTTCACGATGTTAGATAATATAAATGTTATTTTTGATTCTGACAGTGATGATGAAATACTTGATTGACATCTGTCAAATGTATGAATAACAAAACATCGTTTGTGTTTACATGGTATCCAGAAGCACTAGGGATAAAGTTATCAAAGGTTTATACGACCGATTTTCATGGGATAAGAAATACTATCTGAGGTTTATCCGAGGTTTGTAAAATACAATTTCCAATTTTATACCTGGTATAGCGTTGTAAAAATTGATATAAATATTTGATCGTCCAAAGTCTAAAGCCACCTTAACACGAATATTACAAGATTATAAGTTAACAAAATTAAAAATGGTCTTCTAATATTCATGAAACTAATAAATAACTACAAGTTTTAATATTAAAAGGATAGTTGCCACACCTATAAACTAAATGGGCTGCAATCCGTACTTATTTACTCTGAAATGAGTAAAGCGAGAACTATATTAAAATTCACGCAATCTTATAAAACCAATTTGCGCAGAGTTAACTACGTTTCAAATTTATATCTACGAAAAAGGTTAAATACATTTATTGATTACAGTTAAATATATCCGGTTCATTCATTCATTCTTATCTCAAATATTTACAATAGTATTATTTTTAAAGTAGTAGAAAACAAATATTTCTCAATGATAGAGAGAAATATTTTCTCTCTATAGTAAAATTTATCAAGAAATGTCACAATCTATGCATACGTAAACAAAATTCAGATTATTCCTTTCATATCATTTCAATGAATTTTATAAACAATTGATTTATCTATTAAGCATACATTATATCATAAATAATGATTTTATATCTGTTGAGCATGTTTAGTTTATTTTTAGTATCATTTGTTATTTCTGTTCGTGAACAATATTTTAATTTAATGTTAGATAAACCCCATGGATAAACCGTTATGGGCCCTATTCTGTAACTTGGTGGTTAATTTTTAACGACTGGTAAAATTTTTTGTCCAATAGATATTGATTTGACAACTAAAAATCCCTTGTTTTTGTTACATGTCAACATACTTGGCGCCCTATTCTGTAACTTGGTGGTTAATTTTTAACCAGTGGTTAAAATTTTTATCCAATAGTTATTGATTTGACAACTAAAAATCCCGTTTTTTGTTATACGTCAACATACTTGATTGGTTAAAAAAAAATAACCAGTGGTTAAATATTAACCACTGTGATAAAGAACAGGTCTCTTGATTGGTTAAAAAATTTAACCAGTGGTTAAAAATTAACCAATCAAATATGTTGACATATTACAAAAAGAAAAATTGATTGAATACTAAAAATCCCTGTTTTTGTTATATGTCAACATACTTGATTGGTTAAAAACTTTAACCAATGGTTAAATATTGTATCCAATACATATTGATTTGACAACTGAAAATCCCTTTTTTGTTATTTGTCAACATACTTGTTTGGTTTTAAAAATTAACGAGTGGTTAAAAAATAACCACTGAGTTACAGAATAGACCCCTATATTTATTAATTTATTTGTTTCAATTCCATGGCTATCGCTATTTTTCGGGTGATTTTCAATATTTTCATAACTAAAATAGAGTCCGGTACTCATGTTTGAATTTATTTTACAGAAAACTGTAAGATTGAATAAAATTACAAATTTTAACGTTTTTTACACTTTCCACATGTGTATAGTTTTTGAAATATATATTTTTTTAAATTTAATTAATTTTGTGTGACGTCATAGCTTCAATTTTTCTTTGCCTACTTTTTACATTGATTACATCTGTCAGTGTCATTAATTCTGTCAAAAACTGATGTCAAGATGGGTTAACTTGTGACAGCTGTCACTTTCAGAAAACTATTGGGATTTTTAAATAAGAAAACGCTAACTAGTGGAGAATATTAGAACTACAAACAGTGGTACACATTCGACATTTATATGAAACTACAACTATATGACTATAAAAACTCTATTATACATACTTGAATTTTTAATAAAAAATACTAATAAATGAAAAAATAATACGAAAACTAAAGAAACAAAATAGACAGTAATGCTACGCTGACAAATGTCAACAAAAAGTGTACCATTGTTTAATGCGATCAGCGCCATCTCTTGATACTTGAAAATCCCAATAGTTGTACCTTGTCAAAAAATCTGTTATAAAGATTTTGAATAAATATAAATAAAGTAAATAAATATATCATCACGGCTTATTACCCAGTAACTGGGTGTGCCAATCTGGTTTGTACACAGATATCGGTAATGATGAAATATTTGCACCGTGCGGGCGCTTACCAGGCGTCACCTTACGCACACTCATTGCTGGCGTGGAGAGTGCACCACAGGGGTCAATTTTGTGCCATTTAAAATTCGAAATATTTGGCGTCGATCGGGATCGAACCCGGTTCCTCAGATTCGCGACCTGACACTCAGGCACGCCGTCAGAAAACCCCAATAAATATGTTTTGTTTTAATAAAAATGATGTGTTTCATACATTTTTATGTAAAATAGAACTACATATTAATATAATGTGGATTTATTTTCAAAAGTTTTGAATAATATAAAGTTATATTCCTTTCGCTTGGTAGACTGTAACAAAATTGAAGTTGTGACGTCATATCGTTATAGCGCTAATAGTTTTTAAAAAATTACGAATGAAAAGTTTTATATTTAAAAATATTTTGGTACAAAATTATTTAAAATTAGTCACATTTTCATATGACAAAATATATGCAACTTTTTTACTTCCTTGTACGAAGTAAAGGAAGTATTGTAATCGCGAAAAATTTCGGTTTTCAGATTTCAACGGAAATATCCATTTTGACCATCCCTGAATCCATTTTGATTAATTTCGTCGTGACGTCTGTACGTACGTACGTGCGTATGTATCTCGCATAACTCAAAAACGGTAAGCCGTAGAAAGTTGAAATTTTGTATTTAGGACTGCTATAACATCTAGTTGTACACCTCCCTTTTTGGTTATTACTTAATTTCTAGAAATGGTACTTTATTTAAAGCCTATAATAGATTTTAATGAAAAACTATTTTAAAATATAATCTAACACTTTTCAAATTTGGTATATAAGACTTTTATGTCAATTGGAATAACATAGTAGATTTTGGTTAAAACAGGTTAACCGGAAGTGCCATATTACCTGAAGTTGTTAACAGTTTTTCTTCAATAAAATGGTTTCATTTTGATTTTAGAAATAAATGCTTCAAATAAAATTTTTTGAGAATTAAATTCTGTGTCTAGCACATCAAGTAATATTAAATTAGCCCTTTGTATAAGCGAGATATGTATATTTAAAACTTACATACTTTTTGGTTTTTGTAATGAAGCTTGCTATGGATTAGGACAAAAAATAACAAAAAAATAAAAAATAGATGCTAATGTCAAATTACGTCAAATACGTGCAATTTTATACTTGGGTCTATACTTCATATTGGTCTTGTGTCACTTGTGTACAGGGTGTCTCATTTTCGATGTTTTTTTAAGGTATCTCGGGTAATATTAATGATAGAGCAAAACCGTTTGCACATTCCAGGGTCAACTTTCCCAGAAATGTTTAATAGTCACCACAGGAAATTTCGATCTTCTTTTGTTTCTGAGCTACAGGCAAAAACTCGTTTTTCGCTCATTTTGAAAATATCTCATATCTTATTTATTATAAAAGTTAGAGAAAAAATGTTTATACAAAATTTTTACCGTTTTTTAAATAGAATAAAATGGCGTAATTAGATTTTTTGAAAACTTAATGATTCTCGAGATATAACACAAACTTATAATTTTTTAAATGGGAACCTATGTTGAAAATAGTCTCATCTTTTTGCTTAAGCTTTTCAATGATATATAACAAGTCTACATTCTTTTGTTTTAAACTTAAATAAAAGACGAATTATTAATTTATTGAGGTGAAAATATTGGAAATTATTAAGAAACAAATGAAAAAATTTATTATAAATCATCATTTGTTTATTTTGATTCAATATCTATTAATTATGTTCTTAAAATTATTCTTAACCAATTATTTTCGGGATAGTTAAATTACTAGTTATCGACGTTACAGTTGGCTTTGACACAATCCGAAAAAGATAGTTTAATATGCTTTTGAAGTAAATAAATTGAAAAAGACTGAAACAAGTAGTATTAGAAATATGCAAATGATGATCTGTAATAGATTTTTTCATTTGTTTCTTAATAATTTCCAATATTTTCACCTCAATAAATTAATAATTCGTCTTTTACTTAAGTTTAAAACAAAAGAATGTAGACTTCTTATATATCATTGAAAAGTCGTGTGGTGTCCACATCAGATTTTTTTTAGTACCGGAGCCCATTTCTGTCCTTACAATGCATGCAAAAATAATTTTTCTTAGGCCCTCTCCTAACACCTCTTGTTAAAGTGACAGTAATAACCAACGGTTATGTTGCAAAATTGTTCCGATCACCTTTGGTTAGAGCTAACTGGATGCTATAATTGTTGTTTGCATAGCTTCTAACCTTCTAAATTCTTTAGTAATGGTTAAAGTGACTATATATTAACCATTACTTAAAAATTAAACTGACGGTTAGAAGCGATGCAAACAACAGTTTTAATTTTAACTTACAGTTAGCTCTAAACAAAGGTGGTAAAAAGAATTTCAGTCACCACCATTTAAACATATTAATAAGAATATTTACAAATTAGAAGGTACTTTATTTTACAAGCACCTATAACTTTCTACATTACTGCCATAATAATTCATTATTAATTGAATAAATTCATTACAAACAAATCAATACAAAACAACGAATAAAACCTGAATACATTAATAATGAATTAGTTATAAAAATAGATATAAATTCACGACTGTCTAATGAGAGTAATGTATTCGTTTATGTTTTGTTTACTCGTTTGTTTTTATCTAGTCTGGCGCAAATATATTTGATTTTGAAATATAGCCGTCGTTTGGTGCGGTAGGCAAGTGAAGGAAGAATATGGCGCGTACGATTCTAAGCATTTCCGGTACAGATAACACCCAACTACCCCCGCCCCGAATGAGTTCGTGTGAAGACGCCGCACCCTATATAGCCACGCCGCATGTCACTTGTTCACGAACGCACATCATAGCAGGCGTTGCTCCAACCTTCAACTGTTAGAAGTTCAAGTCAATAAAACACTTTGGTCATTGACTTTTTCCAAATTACAGCCTAAAAATATTTCCGAACTTGTTATGATTCTTGACCGTGATATTGAAGTCGACGTTTAAATTCAATTTAAATTTGCCGGTTTATAAAAATGAATACCAACATGAGAGTGACAAATGTAACTACATACTCAAGATCAGCAAATCCCACGAGAACATTGACCTAATGTTCACATGGAAAAGTAATGTCAATATGACATTCTGATTAATGTTTCAATAAGAAATTGTATCATATACAACAATTAGATTAAAGATTGAAAGGAGAGTAATTAACAGTCATTCAAAGACGCTCTGATTAGTTGTTAACGCTACGTTATTGACGTGAATCATTAGAACACTGAACATTCATAAATTTAATTTGTTTTTAAGTTATGAATCAATAAATAGTAACTACAAATAGCTGGAATGCCAAATCAAAGAAATGCCATACAATCAATCAAAAACATCATTTGTCAAAACTAACCTTACTGAAAATAGTTTACCACAATAAAGTCACTTACCACTTTTCATAATGTAAAAAAATAACAGAAACGATATAAATATGAAACAAATTAATACATTAAAGTACAGAGCATTATTACGCATAATAACAGACCACGCCATAGAATAACTGCGTTTAACTTTCAATCAGGCAAGTAATTACAAGCAGACATTCAAAAATTACACAAAAATGTAATGGACTCACCATCATCGGGGTCATCAAAGCTTTCATCTTGTATTAAGGATATATCTGAAAGGTAGAAATACTGTCAACGTTTCAGTTTGATATAAAACGGTTCGTTGCTTCTGGACAAACACTCACCCGCCATTTTGAAAGAACCCAAACACAGCATAGAGCACCGGCGAAGCGCACGTGACTTTCAAGATGGCTACTTAGGGAACGACAATTTTTAGTTCCAAAAAAGATTGGTGAAATTGTGACGTAACAAATGGATTTTCTCCATAAATAATTTGAATAAATGTCAAGCACTCGTCAAGATTTTTGATAAACTTGAATCAATTTCATTTAAATGGTAGCCATATGGAAACGTCACTGCTGCGATTACTCTGTTTGAGAACACGTTTTTCAAATGGCTTCAAAAATCACTTGAAATTATTTGTACAGTCTACAAAAATTTAAGGCTTCTAAACTGATAATACTTCACAAATTATAAAAACAAAATATAAAGATCAGTGTTGCCAATTGAACAATATATATATTTATTTTTACAAAATATTCTTTCTGATTATTGCGATTAAAATTAATTAACGACAAATAACAACAATGAATTACCACTTAACCATTATTAACGAAAAGTAACGTAACAACTAACATATTTATAATCCGATATACAAAAATAATACACATATCTCAGTTAATATTTAAAAACGACAAAGTAAAAAGGCGATAAACAGTTAAAATAATTTTTTAATAAAAATCTGCTTAAATATAATATACTTTTTACCCAATAAATATTTTAGCTATTGAACAAACAAAAAAATATATCTATCCTCTCTGCATTAAATTACAATCTCATTTTAAACAATGATATGCTCTGTAAGTAGGCAAATAATTATTAATTTACAATATGTTATATACACTTCATTCATTTTACAAGTGGCTGATTTATCAATCTCAATATAACGTTATTTCTTTTATACAAAGTTAACCACCTTTATTTATTATCATCATTATTAATTCGCTACTGCACGAAAATTGACTTAATTGTTAATGAACGCACCAGTAACTGATTTGGTGTTTTATACCTACATGAAGTAAAGTTAAAATAATTCGCAAACGAATTATTTGTCAGGGACTATCCATCACCACAAGTTGAAACGACGACCTACACATGGGGCACTCGGTCAGCTGGTCTGCGCAGGAAGTACAGAACCCGCTGTAAGATAAATCACAATCATTTTATTAGTTCAATCACTTAAATTACTCCTAGTTACCTATGGTCGCACGGCACTAATCTGACGGAGGCTTTCTTATCAAAACACAATGTACACGAATCTTCTCTAACGCTATATTTCCGCAACTCTTCTAGGTATATATGCCGTGGCATCACTCGCTTATCGTCCGCACTCAGCGACCCGTGGTCGTTGAACGCCAAGAATGGCTGAGACGGAGGATATTGGAATGGCTTCGAACCGAAATTAAATCTACATTGCTGGAATGACATGAAGCTTGCTGCTGCGAAGAAGCCGCTTCTGGAAGCAACAATCAATACTTACAAACATTCCTATTCACACATCTTTTGATTCATCCACCCACAATTCACATGCATACAAACTCTTTTATTCCTCGTGTTTGTTGCATTCTTTTCTGCAATCATTTACTTGAAAATATATTCCGGATTTGAAAAAGACGGTAGCAGAGGTCTTGAAAGTTGCAAGAATTTTTATATGCCTTCTAAGTTAAAAAAATATTATTCTTTAAATAGCCTCAAATTTGAAAATATCACGAAATATCTATTAGATATTTTCTAATTAATTATTGAAATTTGTGTAATATTTTGAAAAAGTCACTTGATCTGAAACAGAATGTGACGTCAAAGTTCATACAGTTTAACATGTGATTAACTATTTTTTACCTTCCGTCACCTTTAGGTAAGGAAGGTATTGTCTGGTCAAAAAATTCGGTGGTGAGTTTTTAATGAATAAGCACGTTTTAAGGTCCCTAGAATACGATTTTACTATTTTTACGATGATGTCTGTGTGTGTGTGTGTAACAAAATTTTCGTCTACGATAACTCTAATACTACAATTCCAAAAATTATAATTCTTTCGTATTCCTCTCCCTCATTTGAAGATTTTAACTGTTTTTCTTGAAAAAACGATGTCAAATATTTTTTCACATTTAATGTTATTATAAATATTAAAGAACATTGTATTCTCTATACGATTTGACTGCATTTTATACTTCATAAAATGGATATAGTTATAAAATTATAAAGAAATTAAATTTCATAAATTAGCCAGCTATGTTAGAAACAGCTACTATATTAAGAAAATTCTGATTGAAAGATGTCAGTGTCAAGTGCAATTGACATATTCGTAGTATATTTGTGTTATAATTTTACTCGAAATATAGGATCTTTTTGTTCGAAACTGTATGGAATTTGTATAAAATACATACAACTGTCGAAAGGTAATGTACATACAAGAAATTTAGAATCTTTTGCAAGGAACTTTCTGTATGGATTTTATAGAAAATACATAGGCATTTACGAAAATTCTACGGGTGATAGATACCGCATCTACCGACTATGTTCGAAAACACGAGTGCTAAAAAGTTACAGTGTTCGAAAATTTTACAATATCTACCAGATCCATCTACCGGATTCATGAAGAATCTAATCTCAAAAAAAAGGTAGTGATGCAAAGCGAAGCGCGAGCTTAAAAGTTTGTTAACTATATCAAATTTCTAACCTGTTTCAAATTTTCAATTTTTTTATAGATTATGGATCTACCCTGTTTACCACTTGCGTTCTTAAAATATCGATTCCGGTAGCTATAACCTGATAAACAGCTGTTTACCGGTAACAGTTCACCGGTAGAGTTTTCGTAAATGCCTCATATAACTGACGGAAGGTAATGTGCTGGCCACATCAGATTTTTTATTTATATAAATAACGTGAGTGAGACAAACTTTTTCTATTGTCTAGGAATGACATGCTGTACGTAATTTGACGTCATAAGACCATTTCTGGCGTCAATCTTTTTGTTTAATTATTTACAAAAATTACAACAAATTATAATATTTTTTTATTACTATGAAAAATATTGCATAAACTTTCATTTGAAATACTTTTTGAAAAATATGAAACCGAGCAAATAATATTCTTACTTGGCCTTAGCAAATACATCAGTACGAGGAGGAAGGCTTGTTCCATTAACTGAGAAAATTATCTGTTGATTGTCTAAATCTAGCAAGCAACCCAAAATATCTCCAGGTTGCCACCTCGGTAAAACTTGGGGTTCCGACCGAGCGTTATACCAAATTAGTCTTCTACAGCCGTCGTATGCTAGTGAATACTTATCATCCCCGATACCGTACCCATCCTAAAAAGAAATATAATATTAGGGAGGATAATTATTTACTGAAATATAATCCATTAATTATTGTACTAGGTGCCCTGGGCACTAGTTTGCCCCCCCCCCCCTTAGTGTAAAATACATTTTAGACAAAAAAAAATGTCAAATTCCCGGAATGAAGTTTGAGAAAATTCAACTGTATTTACAAGTGTAAATTTAATAAAACACTTTACTGATTTGTTAATTTAATTTATTAACAATAATAAGTTATTATACTCTGCTCCATTTAGGCCATTCAGCAAATGGCGCTGACACCAGCGCCCCTTTGAAATAGCCGAAATTACATTGGGTAAACTTGTCTCCAATTTCAGCCAATCAGAGAATTCAAAACTCTGCCCTATTCTCTACAATACTGGATGGCTTAAATGGAACAAGATATAGAATTTGTCGCCTTTTGTGCTCCCCAAAATTTTGCGCCCTATTCGCGACTGAAATTAACCTATAGCCACCAACAGGCAAAATTGCGAACCCTTTGAATTGGTAATGGCAGCCAATCACACCTCAGAAATTTACCAACTAAGTCGGCCATCTTAAATGAACGCAGCGCCTCTATAAGACATTTCAGTCGCCAATAAATCCAAAATTATTGTTCATTAGCGTTTCGCTGGCGAGAGAGGGTCAAAATAAAAGTTACAATTTTTAGGTATCTACAGAGTTTTATAAGAAATAAAACAATTATATTAGGGATCTATTCTGTAACTCGGTGGTTAATTTTTAACCACTGGTTAAAATTTTTATCCAATAGATATTGATTTGACAACTAAAAATCCCTCTTTTTGTTAAATGTCAACAAACTTGAATGGTTAAAAAATTTAACCAATGGTTAAAAATTAACCACTGGTTAATTTTTTTAACCAATCAAGTATGTTCACATATAACAAAAAGAGATTTTTAGTAGCCAAATCAATAACTATTGGATAAAAATTTTAACCACTGGTTATATGGGGTCTCGTGGCCGCGTGCCTGAGTGTCTGGTCGCGAATCTGGGGAATCGGGTTCGATCCCGACCGACGCCAAATATTTCCAATTTTAAATGGCACAAAATTGACCCTTGTGGTGTACTCTCCACCCCAGCAATGAGTGCCCGTGAGGTGACGCCTGGTAAGCGCCGGCACGGTGCAAATATCTCATCATTACCGATATCTGTGTACAAAGCAGATGGGCACATCCAGCAATGGGTAATAAGCCGTGATGATGATATTGTTAAATTTGTTAACCAATCAAGTATGTTGACATATAACAAAAAGAGGGATTTTTAGTTGTCAAATCAATATCTATTAAATAAAAACTTTATGCAGTGGTTAAAAATTAACCACCGAGTTACAGAATAGGGCCCTTAATCAGTTATATTGTTTGATCTGTTAGCAATAATAAGTCATAAAGTTTAAATAATTATTGACTTTATTAAATTATTTGTCAGTAATCATGGATAGAATCTCAGAAAAAATCAATGGAATAATATTAACAATAGACCTTTTCAATTTAAAGAGATAGAAGATATGCGCAATGGAGGTCTGCGCATAGTAAGAACAAATGAGATCTATGG
Source organism: Harpalus rubripes (assembly GCA_963082715.1). Taxonomy (NCBI): domain Eukaryota; kingdom Metazoa; phylum Arthropoda; class Insecta; order Coleoptera; family Carabidae; genus Harpalus; species Harpalus rubripes. The sequence continues at coordinate 66,927,195 of OY720452.1, forward strand.
CGTTTGTTTCTAAAAAAAAATGAGACGTAAAACGTGAGAATATCGCAGATAACATTAAAAAATCTTATCTAAATAAGTTACAAAAGCTTTTATTGAAGTTAAAATGTCTAACGATGCAAATTTTCACTGAGAATACAGGTATTTTAATGACTGCAATATTTTTGACGTTTCGTTTAACAGCCCAACTGGCAGTTGTTCGCGCCATTTTCTTACTATTTCCAGCGATAGAAAGAAATGGCCGTCAAATTGAAAAGGTCTATTAAATATCAATTAATAAACTTTTATTTGTCAAAGTCAAACAATTCGACTGGTTGAATTGTATGTTTTGTTTTCCATGACACTGTAAACAACTTAAAGACGGAAATTTTATTTTGTCTTATCTTATGAGAAGAAACTATTCTGTCAATAAAAATATTATAAATTTCGTCATGTTTCGCAAGTTTACAACTTCTGAATCACCTTTCGGTCATCAGAAGCCGGCTAGCACAACAAGTTACAACAGAAGCGTTTCGCACTATTTGGTGCTCTTCAGTGTGGTGTAACCTGAAGCCGCCGTCCATTTTTATTATATTTGTTTCACGGAGAAATTTGCAATTTGCATTTTTTATATATCAATAAATGTTGATTCATTTGTTGCAGTTTTTAATTCTGAATATTATTTATATTATATATAGGGCAGAAATTACAAATATGACTAGAAAGTAATAAAATATTCCCGCATCGAATCAAAAGAACAATGCAATTTTATTTGGCTAGTTTGACGGGGATTTCATAAAAATATCGTAATTTGAAATTTACATGATTGAGGAAGTTACTATCCTTGGTTGCCCAACCAATTTGCATAACTCCAGGTGTTATGACCATGACTTCGTAATACCAGGCACCACTGTCCGCTTGAGTGGTACATCGCACACTTTCGAAAGAATAAGCATCACATCTCGCTTCTAACCCATCGGGCGATATTTTCAAATACTCGCTAACATCAGCTGTGTTCAACATTGCATGAATGCCGGACATATCTGTTGTTTCGTACGAATATTTTCTTCCTTCCATCAAAACTGAAAAAGAAAATATATTTACTGATTTATTGCCCGAGTCACTAAATAAAAACGAGAATATATTAAATGCTGTATAAAATTACAAATACTATCACTAGCATCTAGTGCAGGGGTTCCCAAAGTTTTTCTTAGGCGGGCCAATTTAATATTACCAAATTTTTTGGCGGGCCAAAAAAAAAACGGAATAAAATCAAAACAATAACCACGATTTTTTTTGTTTTAAATATATTTAACTATTTCTTATTTTAGCATATTTAAACACTACTGCATTGTCGTCTCAGATAGAAATAGAACTGCGCGAAAAAGCATTTCGTTCATAATTTGAGCAACCAATAAGAAAAGACGATCTGTTTGTGCTTGCACGTTTTCCTATTTTTCGTCCCACCTCTAGTGAGTTGGAGCAGTGCATTTTTGAATATTCGTTAATATGGCATAGGCCTGTATTGCTCAGGGCAACTGGGTAGGCAGGACAAGGTCTGGTGGTACAATTGTAGTGTGCGGCACAGCGCACATCATTGAAAAAAACGATAAATTCGTTACTGACTCCTTGAAATTGTGTGTTGCATTAGATGCGCCAGAAATGATTAACAGTTCTGCATCTATTTGAGACTACTATGTTATATTTCTGTACAAATGTGTAATAAGTAGACTAGACATACTGCAATATTTTTTTAAATATAAACTAAACAATATTTTATTAATACAAACGCTTATGGCTAAAGTTATGAAAGAATTTTTTAAAAATATTAAAATATTTTATTGTATCTTATTTCTAATAGGTATTTATTATTTATTTTACTATTTACTTATTTATTTTTTAATAAAAATATAATATATCGTATGGATATCGCGGGCCGAATTTACAGGCTTTGCGGGTCGCATTTGGCCCGCGGGCCGCACTTTGGGAACCCCTGGTCTAGTGTAAATAGGGGTTTCCAAGTCTACGGCTATTAAAAAATACTTATTTGATATTACTAATGAAATCAGTCAAAGAAAATTAATAATCTTCAACATTTTGGCCATGTGCCTGAATGTCTGGTTGGCATACCCATATATAAAAATCCTGAGTGTCAGGTCATGAATTTTAAATGGCACAAAATTGACCCCTGTGGTGCACTCTCCACGCCAGCAATGAGTGCCCGTGAGGTGACGCCTGATAAACGCCCGCACGGTACAAATATGTCATCATCATTACCGAAATCTGCATACAAAACAGATTGGCACACCCAGAAATGGATAATATGCCATGATATATTTATTTATTTTATTTATATTTATTTTATTTATTTTCATAGCACAAGATAGTAAATTTAATTTTATTCGCATCCAATGAACACTATTGAGCGAAAACACGTCGCAACGAGTGAATAACTTACAATACTTACACAGATTGTCTAAACACCACTGGGCACAAAATCCAACTTGTCTCTTTACGAAATGTTGCTCGTTTCTCCATTTTTCTAACACAAGCAAAGGACTAGGAGACTCTTGTTGCAATCTTCTTTTAATTGTAGCTTTATTCTCACTTGTCTGGGCAAATTTTTCTAACGCTATTAACGAAAATAATATTACATATGGGTCCGTATCTATCATCTGAAATAAAAATATTTACATTTTTCACGTGAAACTAACAAGGATAAATTTTATCGCAAAATCAGTAATAGCTAAGAAAACCACAATATGATATTGCAAAAAATTATCAGTGATAAATTACGAAATATCGCTATTACGAAAATTTTCGGAATCAATTATTTTCTGATAATGTAATATATTTCTGACAAACTTAATCTTATCTCAAGAAAATAGAATTCTCTATTGGCTTTCTGAACAATAAATCATATGACCTAATTTTATTTTAACGCTAATAAGTGTAGGTTAGGTAAATATTTCCTTTAGGAATTGTGAAAATCATATGAGTTGATTGATAGAGTTCGTGCGTTTAGAGAAAAAACAAATCGGCGCAGTAGAAGTTGTACTACCCAACTTACAGACGTTGATTATTAATAAACGTTTAACTGAATAATATTTAAATGTTATTTAAAATACATAATATTCATAAACAAGTATACATATAATTATTACTTGCACAAAAGACATTTGATTAAATATCTTTGTCCATATTTATATCTGTAACCTATAAGCTACAAACAGCTGCTACCTGTCACAATATTGTACCATCCCTACTTTCACAAGTTGGACCCGCCCGGATGAATTTTGGTCTGTACGCCGGTTTTTTCTCTAAACGCACGGACTCTACCTGTTTGATGATTTATTTATAACTACCCGCTAAACTGAGAACCCGCCAGAAGCCAATCACTCCGCTTCGCTTCGTTTTGGCTCTCATCGACACTTAATATAAAATCCCTAACTTTTCAGGGATGGTAAAAACTCCATTAACCGTGGATTTTTTTAACTGGAATACAGGAGGTAGAGGTCGGCGCGGGCCGTGATTTTGTCGGGTCACGATGGGTCACACGACGTGAAAATTTTGCTTCGTGATTGGACGTGAGCGTGAGGCACTAAAAAATTATCGTGCGTGATCAGGCGTGATTGAAATTTAATCGGGCGTGAGTACAAATTTTCTTTTATTTTTTATTTAAAAAATTGTCTTAATTTCCGTCTTTTACTTTACATTCTTGTTATTATTAGTATATCCAAATATGTCATCATCAGTATTTTTTGTATCAAAATAGTGTTATTGTTGTACCCAAAATTGTATACACAGTTGCTCATAATTTTGTTACCAAATTTGTAATGATATTCGTGATGGAATAGAACACCCTATTTGTCCATAAACATTCGTTTCCAATGAAACCAATTTCTTAATTAACTTATTACCAATTCGTTAACAAATTTGATAACAACTTATGACTGTGTTAAACAGGTTTAAATGTACATAGAAACAATTACGTAACACGAACGTGACCCTCCGGGCGTGAGTGCCAAAATAAAATCGTGAGCATGAGTGATCGTGAATTAAACATAAAAAGTCGTGCGTGATTGGTTGTGATTACATTTTTATTTATTTTAACAGGAGGGGCTAGAATTTAATGTTGGACAAAAACTAATTCTGTAGGCTGCAAAACCGATTTTTACACTTTTCTTTTGCATTTGCGCCGACCTCATCCCTTACATATAGTACTCCGGTGCATAGCTTTAAAGTTACCAATACGAATCAGTTTCCATGTCCTTATGACATTAAATTTAATGTGCCCCACGTTGGGCGCCAATATAAGAGAATAAATGAGTAATTTCGGCGAGACAATATTGGATTCATATGATTTTCACCTCCCATAAAGTGAATGTGAGCCGCAGGTTGTTTAGAATTTATGTAAAGTAAACGTATACTCACAAGGTTGGTAACCAGATAATTTAGAGTTCCCTCAGTTAAAATAGCTATACTACTAGGTCCAGCAAGTTTCTCTGCAATGCATCCTAGAACAACGCAAATATTTCGTTCTCTAGGCGCATTAGATCTACCATGTATTGCACTTTCGGACGATAAATTAAACAATTGTGCTACTTTCAACACAGATTCTCTGGATGGAAGTGGACAGTCGTCTAACAACAATGTGATAACAGAAGGCCCTAAAGGATCTGTCATGGGTATCACATTTACCATGGACGTAACAACCTGAATCCATCCTTCTTCGTTGTCGGCGATGTTATGCAATTTTTGCATAGAATGCGGCGGCTCTTGCTCACTAAAATTATCTCTACCATTAATTCTTGTCCTAAAAATTGAATTTGGTGAACTCACTTGTCAACTAATGTCCCAATAACTCCTAAAGTTTCTATTACAAGCTTGTCTACAGTTTCCGAATCGGGACATCCTTTTTCCGATCTCACGTAATAATCAGAAGGTATGTTAGCAGATACTGTGTGTATTATACCATCTCCATAGCCAAATAAATCTACAGGTCCACTTGCATTCTGCTGTGGTTCCCTTTCTTCATTTTTCTCTTTACACCAACAGCTACCCATCACGTTCTCAAGTTTAAAAGTCTATTTACAAAACACATAAATTTAAATTACACACTACATTACGAATATATCGTAAATTGCAAAATAAACAAAAACTGAAGGAAAACATAAATTTACGTTGGAGTAATCATTGACATGAAAATATCCACATTGCAATCTTGATGTTTAAGCACACACACTTTGTAGTACATATGGAATGGTGAACGAATCAAATTTGCGATAACCATGGATTGTATTTAAAATAAAGCAATGTATTTTGTATATATAAATTATTTTAAAATAAACGTATTCTATTTCCACAACATGAACAAACATAAATGACACTTGGTTTGGTTATGAGCACATACTTCTTCGTACCCAGTGTTGACACAATTACTTCTTGTTGATAAACACAAAAATCCCTACCCTTTTCGGATTTCCAAAACGAGTTGCTAAAAAATTTGCTATTTTTATCATATTTTAAATATTTAGATAAGATTTGGACTATGATACACACATTTTATATTGATTGATAATCAGATCTTATAAATAATAATTTATACATTATAAAATATTTAAATCTTACAAAAAAATATTATTTAAAATGGAAACAATTTGAAAGGACAACATTCCGGCATTTGGCACGTTTTTTCTTCCATTTCACTTTCAGCTGGACAATCTGAAATACAATGGCGCCATCGAATTCTTCGGCCTTTTCCGCAAGTAACACTACAGCTTGACCATTTCGTCCACTGGCCCCATTGTTCTTGATCTACATCTTTCTTTACTTTAAATCCATCAGAAGATTCTAACATTTTTTGCTGTAAAATTTTAGGCCATTCCAATTCTTGTGTCATTATTTTAGGTTCTACTATTCTTTTCTTTATAATCTCACGGGTTTGCAGCAAATGATCAGCATCAAGTCTTCCAATAATTAGATCTAATAATCGAGAAATATATTCCAAATCCCGTTTGGTTGCATGAGTTTTTTTAACTGGAGTTGATTTTCTTGCCCGAGTTTTTTCCGTTTTATTTTCATTTTTAGAATTTTTCGTAGGTTCCGTAATATTTTGGAAATAAGTATATTCATATTCATTTGCTCGGTGTACCCTGTTCATTTTATCATTTACAAATGGTGAAATTGGAGAATATTTTTGTACATTCTGATTTTGAGCATATCCATTATAAAATTTAATCATATTTAACATTAATAATAAAGTATAAAAATTCATTTACATATTTGAAATTTTTGACGTAAAATGACATTTTTCTCGTTTGCATGACAATGAGCAGGCCAATTAAGATCAAACAAAAAATCCACAAAATAGAAAATGTAGATTTAATTATTACAGTAATCAAGTTATCACAAAGGATTTCATGTAAAAATATAAATATGAAAAATTCAATTAACTAAAATACATCGAATCCTTTAGTTTTCGGGGGCAGACGTAAATTACATTGTGTGTAATTGTACTTTTGTCACATATAATTGAACTATTCTTCGTTTTAATCCCGTGGCATCAATCTCCGTTTCTTTTCGCCCTGAAAAGAAAAACTCAAATTTATAATTTTATTTTCAGCAAGTTAAAATAACAAATTTCAAGTAAGTTACTTTTATTATAAATTTTTGTAAAAATGTATGAAGATGATCACACCAGATAAGTTGGTTTATTCACATTACATTAATTCTGTACCTGCAGATATAGAAAAGTTCAAATGATCAGAAAATTTGATTTAAAAACACTTGGCAGTATTTAATATTTGCATTAATTTTTGTGTATTCATAAATATTACTTTTTTGACTATTTTATTGCATATTGTCAATTGTGGTGTACAAGTAGAATTTTACTGCCAGGCACTTCAAAGGAATATCAAACTGTTTACATGTTTAACTACACTTGTTATAAGTTAATTTAAAAAAGTTGAAAGCTATTTTCTGTAGTCTACTCTCAGATTTTTCTTCAAAAAAATGCACATTGTCCATTAAATACTCAAACCGGAGATTATCTATGCAATATATCATCAGATTCAGAGTTCTACAATTAATACATATACGCCTAAAAAGATTACACATGCTTTTGAGAATTTTAAATAATTACTTATAAAATCATGTATTTCATGAGCAATTATTTAAAAGCAACCCCCAATTTTAGTTACCATTGACCGTTATAGAACAAATGAAATCCAATATGGCGTCGAAGGACAACCGGCAATTTTGACAGCTGTTTGGCACCTGTCAAAAATTTCGTCCAAAGTCGCCATATTGATTTTCATATATTCTGAAACGATTGTATTAAAAAAGTATTAATTAAAAAGATTAAAATTTAAAAAATATAAATTGTTGAAGACTAAAATCCTTTCAAAAATATTTCACAAAATTTTAATATTGTACTATATACTTTATTCCAGAATGGACTATATCTCGAAAATTTACCGATAGAAAAATTATTTTCTTTATTTGAAACATTTTTCCCGATTACTGATAATTTAGAAGTAAATTCAAAATGAAAAAATCGACCAAACCGTATCTCTTGTATTTTCCGATATCCTAACGCCCAATGGCGGCCTTCGAAATCCGGACAGCGTATAAAATCACACAACTTATATTCTGTTTCATTTGAGCCATTCAGCAGATGGCGCTGACATCAGCGCCAGTTTTATGTAGCCGAAATTACATTGGGTAAACTTGCCTACAATTTCAGCCAATCAGAGAGGTCAAAACTCAAAACTATTCCCTATTCTCTGCAATACTGAATGGCATAAATGGAACTAGATATACAGGATGTTTCAAAAATACTATAAAAAAATTTAAGGGCATATAGTATTGACCAAATAAATAAAAAAAGCTTAATCAACATAGGACTGATCTTCAACTGTTTCCGAGAAAAGCGAAAAAACTGACAAAGATAGTAATCGAACAAAATTTTGTCTATGTCAGTAAATAGACTATAAAAAAACAATAAAATTTTATATGAACCATTTTTCTCAATTTCTAATAGTTACGAAGTTATTTGAAAATTAAATATTGGCCAAGGTCGCCACAACATTTAACATACTACAATTATTCGATTTTTTAAAAAAACAAAAGCACATCTAATATGACCTCTGAAAGTTAAACAAAAATCCCATTTAATCAAAGTCTCTTATAATTTTCGAGATAGCAGACGCAAACCCCGTAAAAACTCATTTTTCACTGCCTCAAATCTCGGAAACTATGGAAGATCCGACCCATGTTGATTAAGCTTCTCCACTTATTTTGCTCAGTACTATGTGCCCTTAAATTTATTTACAGTATTTTTTAAACACCCTGTAGACTTCTGAGCTGACTTGACTACAACTCACCACAACTCTATCTTACGTCGTTCAATAGATGAATGAACCGTTTTGTTACATATTTTTCGCTATTGTAAATTTAGTTCACGTTTAAACCAATCTATGCTGTTCCATTTAAGCCATTCAGCAGATGGCGCTGACACCAGCGCCAGTTTGAAGTAGCGTAAACTTGTCTCCAATTTCAGCCAATCAGAGAATTCAAAACTCTGCCCTATTCTCTACAATACTGAATGGCTTAAATGGAACAAGATATAAAAACTGGAATCGTAAGCCCTTACTCCTAAGTCCATTCTTAACTGGAATATAGTATACACGTTTTTTGATTAAACGAATCTGAAAAGTGATGTCTTCAACATTTTTAATTTTGATTTTTGCAGACCTTTTCGATTAAATTTGAAAAAGTTACGAGAAAAAGTAATGTGCATTTTACGTGAATGAAATAACGAGATTTGTCATCTTTATAAATGGTAACAAATATTATTATACAATGTTATATAGCAACATCATAATGTATAAGTTAACACAGATTCGTTTAGTAATTAAATACATAGTTACTGTTGTACTACATATTCTAGTTACACTTACTGTTACACCTAAAATAAGTTGTATAATCTATCAATATAAATAAATTGCAAGTTGAATAGTATGAAAATATATTACGAACCAACATGTAACTACTGAATTACATTTTATATAAAAAGAATCAAAATACCTACACTTCCGGACATTTTAATTTAAAGTAAAATTATCACCCATGCGCAGTGTTTTGCTCAGTAACAAATTTAACAAACATTCAACTCAGTGGAAGTGGAAAAGTCAGGTAATAAGTGCAGTCGAAAGTTAGAAACAAACTTTGCAATGGGTGATAATTTTAAAGTCAGTCTTTAACCACACCAGCAATCCTTTAATTCGTTTCATTTCAAAATCAACATTCCCTGATTTTACTGTGAAACAACTGGCAACATCTGAATGCTGCGAAAAATACAGTTAAATAAAAATTAGAAGATACATGTTTTCTACTTCATACACATATTAAATAACTACCTAAAATTATTATTATTATAACTTATTAATTATTCATTGTTCTGATTGAAATTAAATATGAGTACTTTCTTTGCATAGCGATGTGCTGGTATACTTTTAAATTTATTGCAAGAGGAACGACGTTTATAAATGATTGCTCAAAAAATATATTCTTTTTCAGTACTAAAGTAAATGTGGCTAAATGCAAAAGCAAAGTAAAAACTGATAATGGTCCCCTCTAAGGCTGGATTCACATTGAAACGAACATTGTTAGCTAACAGGCCTTTTCGTAAAGTCTATCGGATTGATCTGATGTAATCTGCAGCGTTCGTAAAGTCAATCGGGTTAATCTGACGCGTTCGTATTCGTAAACTCACTCCAATCAGTCATAGCGTTTTCAGCTTACACAGTGCAAGTGCGCACCGAGTGCAACTTATCACGTGACCACACCGAACGAGTTCTGCCCTCATCCGGTGGCAGTGCTAGTTTAACCGCCATATTTGCACTGACACTGTTGCACTTGCCTAGGGAGCCAGTGCACAAAAGTCGCACAAAGCCAGTGCACGGTGCAACTTTTTCTTAAGCTGAAAACGCATCAGCTGACTAAATTTTGCACTCAATGACAAGCTGAAAACGGTCAGTGCAAAAAAGTGCGCACTCATCTTGTGAACGGAAAACGCTATCAGAGCGAGCGATCCGATCTAAAATTTTCAACCCTGATCCATGAGCAGGATTGGTACAGATTGCGCGCGCAAATTTAAAATTGTAAACATTTGTGTTTCAGAAAATGTATTTATTTAAATGTTTCTGATTATACACACTGCAGTACTATAACTATAGCAAGTTCTGAAGAAAATCTGGCAATTCGCACTTTGTGACTTGTTTCGAACAAATAAATGACTACATGAACGAATTTCTGATTGAAATAATCTCAACAAATGAGTCAAGTGGCCTTTCAATCTCACTTGTGTCGTCGTACATAAAATTATGTACTGCGTACTTCGACTGACATTGCGAAAACACCTAAGGCGTTTTCAGGTTACTGCAGACGTTTCTGTCAAATTAATTATTTGACATATGTCGAATATTTATCTTGTTTTAAATTTAAAGCGTATTGATCTAATAGGGCGCGAGCAGACACGTGACTCGAGCGACCTTGACGTGCTTGGAATCAGCTGATTTGTGTGCGCATGTCATTTTGACAAGAACAATGTCACTTTGATAAGACCAATGTATTGATTTATTTAATTTTTAACTGTTAAAATGTTGGTTATTTTATTTCATATGTTCTATTACCTGAAAATTTTAAAATAATAACATTGAAGCAGTTCAAATTCAAAATAAATCAAAACATTGGTATTGTCAACGTGACATTGTTCTTGTCAAAATGACATGCGCACACAAATCAGCTGATTCCAAGCACGTCAAGGTCGCTCGACTCACGTGTCTGCTCGCGCCCTATACAAAATAAGTTGACAGAAAATGTCATAGATTTTTACTGTTACTGAAAGTTGCCTAACTGCCAAAATGTCAGCGTTTTAAGAGCTAGAGAAGGAGAGCAATAGTCACCTGACATGCAACCTCCCAGCATACCGCGGTTACATGTTTGACGTAACCGCAAGCAACCGGTATGTTGAATAAAAAGCGGTTACAATAGCCGTGTTCTTTCGGGCTGTGATTCGCAATCTAAATGATAAAAGTGATCATGATTAAGAAGAATAATGTTTTTACGTTTCCTATTCGTTATCCCCACTTTCTCATTTTGTGATCACTAGACAACCTTCCCTTCAGAATCAACTTTTTTGAATGATTCACTTGGATTCAGTTCAGAACAAATTCAAAAATACGTCAAAGGAAATAAGTTTTGAAGCACATAAAGATTTGTTTTTTAATTTTTAATTCTGATTATAACACTTCGCAGTTGATTATTTATAAAATAAAATAGGATAGTTTGCATTAGTCTGCATATGACATTTGAGACTAGGTTGTGTTGTTTTCTTGATATAATTTTTAAATCCTGTTTCAAAAGAATCACGATTAAATTAATCAGGATTCACAAAATCAGAATCACAGCCCGAAGGAACACGGCTCATGTAACCGGTCTGAATAAAAAACGCCTCTAGCTTTTGCTATACTCTATTTGAAGTAACGAAAGAATTTTGACAGTTAATTGGGGTGTGGTTTAGGAGTCTGTTTTACACCAAAACATTTAAAAAGAAGCGGCAGTTGCACAAAATCGTAAGAGAATAAATACAGGGAAATTGCCAGGTAAAACATAATAAACGACAATAAAACAATAAATAACGCAAAGCACTTCCATGAATAAAATCATAATTGACACAATATTTGAATTGTGTTTGTGTAAACCGCGCTTGACTACAGCGCAAAGAAACTAATAGAATCAAAAGAATCTATCCGTCAAAATTCTTTCGTTATTTCAACAGAGATTAATATGTTCCACAACATTTGTTAGCAGATGTAGAATCATTTTGCAACTTAATAACAATGTTCGCTAAGAAAAATTGAAGTTCCATGAATAGGCGATAAACTTCAAAGAAATAAATGTTATTACCATATTCAAACTTGTAGATTGTATAGTGTTTACAATTACAGAAATACTTTTTCTGGAAATTAGTGTCCTACCGAAAATATTTGGATCCAATAAGACCTTAAAAATTTAACGGCTATCTCTTTCTATCGCTGTAAATAGTAAGTAAAATGGCGCCAACAACTGCCAGTTGGGCTGTCAAACGAAACTTCCAAAATATTGCAGTCATTAAAATACTTGTATTCTCGGTAAAAATTTACATCGTTAGACATTTTAGCTCTAATAAATGCTTTTGTAACTTCTCTCAAGATAAAGTTGTCAAAGATTTTTCTCACATTTTACGTCGTTTTTTTTTTTAGAAACAAACGCCATAGATCTCATTTGTTCTTATTATGCGCAAATTCCCATTGCGTATATCTTTTATCTCTTTAAGGGCCGGTATTTCCATCTCAGGATAGAGTTCAGGATATCTATCCGTCAGATAAACAATAAAATATCGCATCGAAATAAAAGCATAAATGAAGTAAATTATATTGAATGTCATTTTTTGATGCGATATTGTTCATTTATCCGATAGATAAGTTATCCAGCACTTTATCCGAAGATGGAAATACCGGCCCCAAATTGAAAAATTCTATTAAATACATTATTTTAAAAATTTGATGGGGACATTTTCAAAACTTTAAAGCCACTGCCGTCTTTGATTTGCAAATCTAACAAAAGAAAAACTCCTTCTTTCCTTGAAATGTGACGAACGTATTTTGTTATTGTAGTGTGGATATCATATTATGGTATCTAACATTCTTACCAACAATTGTTCGCGAACTCTATTGCTGAACATTTGTTCGCTAGCAAAAAAATGTTAGCTAACAATGTTTGTTTCAATGTGGACCAAGCTTAACGCATGAAAAATGATGATTCAATTTTACTAAGTAATTCATTACTAAATATACAATTATTGTAAATGTGATATGCTGTCTAAAACAAGTGTAAGTGTTCGATGTAAAATGCTTAAAAATTGCAGATAAAATGTTAACTAATAATAAACATTAATAAAAATACTAGCTTTTAAAATAAATATGCAAATAAATCAATCAAAAAGATATGTATAGAATTAACAGCAAGCTAAAAACGCAAATAATTTTGTAAATGTCATTACAATTAATCAGCAAATATATATACAAGAAAAACCTGGATTTGTGAGAGGCCGTTTACGTTAGTGAGAGAATTTTAAACTATAGTATTCTTCACGTAGGACAGGCATTATGCAATAAAACGTTTATGATTTAATGAAACCCGACAAGAAAATTCATTATATTAAGCAAACCAGTTGCATTGAAACAATATTTTTTCATGTGAGTTCCACCATCTTTACTCACCAATGGGAATGGAAAATGGATAGTCCGTAGGTGCCGCTCTGGAATTTAGGCGGGATTCTCAGCTTTCATATTTCTGACCAATAGAATCAAATCCACACCCGTCACATCATCAAATATTTAATTCGTTATAACTATATAATGAAGCATTTTACGATTTTTATATAAAATTGTTAAATTGCGATTATGGTTTATACAGGATGTCCACGGATCGAGTTCCAAAGAGGAAAAATTTGTTTATTTTTTATTTTACACAAAAAAATGTATTCTTAATACAAGTTTTTGGATGACCCGAAACGGTCAATCATTGACATATTACATAAATGGACCCAACGTAGAGAGAGAGGAATTGACGCTCACCTTAGAAAAGGAAAGATAGATAAGCGGGGCAACGTCAAACAAGAACATTGTTGCGGTCTGTTGTTTTGTTTGCTAGTCTGACAGTAGTGACAGCTCGTAAAAGTGTAATATATTTCCTCAGAATATCAGTAAAAATAATATTCATATCTCTAACTAAGAGTTAGTTACAATACAAAGTGAGTAATTTTGATTTAATGTGAAATAGAAATAATTTGAATATAGTTTGCTGGTAATTCAGGTTATGTTCTGTCATTCATGCTATGCATATAAGTGTGATTTCATTTATATTTCAGAATCCTTTTAAAATGGTAATGTCATGCAGTGCAAATTGAACAGTTCGTTATCAAAAAGACATAAAATTTCACAAGTCTTTCTTATTCGTCGTAAACTAAGCTGTCATATCTTATATGAATGTTTTTCGAGTAGATTTCCGAAAGATGAACTGTTAACAGACTGCTATTGCAGTTAGAAGATACAATTTCAAGCCATCTAAACATTCTGTGATGCAGAAATCATTTTCAATCGACGGACTATAACTAAAATGTATATAAAAATAGTTTTAAATAAATAATATTAGCTAAAGCAAAAGTACTTTTCTATATTTATTATTTTTACAAATAATTTAATATACGAATGAAATATTTTATGTTAAATCGAATATGAACTATATTTTACATTGTCATTTATTACGAATGAGATGAATATTCCTAAGCACTCTGTGTTATTTTTCATCTTTTGACTTTGCCCCTAACTTAGCTCTATCCTCTTCTACGGTGTGCGTCAATGTTTATAAAGTAAAACAGTACCTACGTTGCGTCCATTTATATAATACGTCAATGCGGTCAATTCAGCTTTAACCTTTTCAAATTTTCTTTTAGTTTCAGATAAAAATCGAAAATGGACCTTTCCAATTTAAGGGCTATCTCTTTCTATCGCTGCAAATAGTAAGAAAATGGCGCGAACAACTGCCAGTTGGGCTGTCAAACGAAACGTCAAAAATATTGCAGTCATTAAAATACCTGTATTCTCAGTGAAAATTTGCATCGTTAGACATTTTACCTTTAATAAAAGCTTTTGTAACTTATTTCGATAAGATTTTTTAAAGTTATCTTACATTTTACGTCTAATTTTTTTAGAATCAAATGTCATAGATCTCAGTTTTTCTTACTATGCGCAGATCCCCATTGCGCATATCTTCTATCTCTTTAAATTGGAAAGGTCCATTGGTCGTTTTAGGTGAAAATTATTCCCAAAAAAATAAGTTTGCGTTGTCACGGTAACTGCCGTTATTTATTTATTTTTATTAACTGTCAGTTAAGAAAATCAACCATAATCGTTCAAAATGTTGTCAAAAGACGAATGAGCTTACCTAATTCAATGCAATGGCAAAGGTAATAAAGCGATCCGTCGAGTTGTCGAAGAATTTAATTAAAAATTTCGGGATATTTGAAAATTGACCAAAAAGCTGTGTTAACAATTACCATGACAACGCACTTACTTTTTTGGGAAATATTTCACCTAAAACGACCAATTTTCGATTTTTATCTGAAACTAAACTAAAATTTGAAAAGTTTAAAACTGAATTGGCCGTTTCGGGACATGCAAAAACTTTTATCAAGAATATATTTTTTGTGTAAAATAAAAAATAAAAAAGTTTTTCCTCTTTGGAACTCGATTCGTGGACATACTGTAGATCCATTGAAGTAATTTCTCTTTGGCAGAGAGGCAATAGAATCTGTTCATAAGGTGATGTATGTCGTAACTCAGTTCAGAAAATAATTTGGAACTGTCAACATTGTTCGTATACATTGGCGTGTATTTTAATATTTTTGTATCTTGTTTTGATTTACGTGATTTCAATCAATAACGCCATAAAAAAAACTATCGAATAATTTTCAAATAAATTACTTATTTTTTTCAGTTAAAATATATCCACAAATATTTCATGTTACATGGCTATCCATACGAAATGCAGTGAAGTTATCT
This sequence comes from Harpalus rubripes, assembly GCA_963082715.1. Lineage (NCBI taxonomy): Eukaryota > Metazoa > Arthropoda > Insecta > Coleoptera > Carabidae > Harpalus > Harpalus rubripes. The sequence continues at coordinate 66,942,842 of OY720452.1, forward strand.
GCAATATATCAGACGGCCTGTAAATGACCTTGAATAGCCATCTTCCGTGAACCAAACTATACCTATAAACGAATTATTATTGCGCAATGTCACTCTTATGTGAAGAATACTATAACTCGCGAAGAAACGTCGTTCTATTGGTCGGATAGGAAACAATAGAACTTGACTGTGCCGCGAATGAGTTCAAAAATCTACCGCTACCGTGAATGGAGAATAGTGTCGATATAAGGTGCGTTCGGTAAATGAGTTCTATTCACACTTTTCACTCTACGCACTCCTAACATCGTTCGGTAATTACTTGGAGTGATACGCGTCTTAAAATGGAGCGTTCGGCAAATGCAGGATGGAGTCAAGTGGAGTGAAAATTGTTAACTCCATCAGCCCAACCTCGAAATGCAAGCGTACATGGAGTGAATATGCGGAAATATTACGTTTTGAATGTTTAACCTCAAATTTTATAAATTTCAAGAGAATATGATCGCATGTTTTCTATCTAAGTGTAATTAATAACACTGGTGAGTGTAATAGCACATACGAATGCAAATGAAGACTGTATTGAATAAAGTGAAGAATTTTCTACTTTTTGTTATATCATACTTTCTTCAGAATTATTAAAAAATAATTATTTTGCAAACTAAATAACTTGTGAATGATTCGTTGTTTTTTTAAGCAGTAAATCAAGTCAAAAAGGAGGTTATGATGTTCGTGCGCCAAAATTTTAACTCTATTCGTTCGGTTAATAACAAATAATGGAGTGTACCTTGTTTTCTCGATACACTCCAACTCCAGCGCTACTCCCACTCCACTCTAACACCGCTCCGTAAATACTCCAACTCCGTATGATTTACCGAACGCACCTATAGTAAAGTCGGCAATAACAAGAATTAGGAATAATATTAGATTTTGTAAATATTTGTTCGAAAACGGAATCACAAATATTGTTGGAGTTATGTCGTACGTTGATGGATTTAATAATTAAAACTAGCACTGGTATTCATAATCAACATCCGAATGAAAATAACAAGAGTTTCTAATAAATTTATTGGTGTAAATCCAACAAAACATGAATAAATGCATTCGTTAAGTGCAATAAAACACCGTGGCGAGAGAAAACAAACCCGATGATGGATTGATTATCAGTATCACAAGAGCGAACGTTAGAATAAGGATAGAGAACGTGTATGACGAACCTGCGGCTAGGCTCGGAAATACGCGTACGCTAGGACCCCGCCGCTACAAATTAACAATACGCCCACGCCTATAACAACTGGTTTATACAGAGACCTCTTGAAATGCGACCACTTCTCTGCCTCGTGCTGCCGCTTCTTCATATCCCGCACTTGGGCCGATAGCGCCTCCCGTCTCTCTGCTCGCTTACGCTGCCGGAGCTCTGACGGCGATGTTGACCTACAAATACAAATAATAACACAATAACTACAATAAGTGTTGTATGAGCGATTCGGCTGTTTCGTGAAAAAAAAAAATTATGAAATAAATTTTTTTCTTATTCATCTAATTATGGAGTTAAATAGTTACTTGTTTTACTAGGCACTAAAATACCAGATTTACAGCAGAGGCTGCCGTTACATTGCCGAGACAATGAATGCTGCCGAAGCTGTAAATCTGTGTTTAGTGCCGTGTTGAACACATTTTTTTGCCGATTTTAAAATTAATATTAATTTACTGATTATTTTTCATACCAATTTTGAAAATTATCAGAAGTAATACCACAAGACCTCCCGATTTTATAGATAAATTTTTATTTTGCACGAATTTTTTTGCTTAGCAACAAATACGAAACCAAACAGCATGGTAAATCCCGACTCCGAAGGAGGAGGGGTTTTATCTAATGTCAGTTTGCTCGAGTGATTTGCTTAAAAGCAAAAAGAATGAGTGCTTAAAAATAAAAGTTTATCTGAGAAAATTAGAGAGGTCATATGGTATTTGGTGAGATAAATTCCAAAGACAACGCAAAATGAAACAATTTAATTATTATTTTATTTATAACTTGAAATATTGTCACACTGACAGTTATAAACAATAACTGTTTATTTATTTGGTAGCGGAAATTTATCGGGGTAACGGAGTTTTATCAGTATAATACTGTTCCCATTGGTTGAATTTCCAAACATTTGCATCATGATTGGTTAAAAACTAGTCGTTGGAATTTATCGCCATCAAATTTATGTTCCTATGCGTTTGTTGAACGGTTGCTATGCGTTTGTTGAGCGGCAATAGGGCGCGAGCCGACACGTGACTCGAGCGACCTTGAAGTGCTTGGAATTAGCTGATTTGTGTGCGCATGTCTCATTGACAAGACCAATGTTTTGACTTATTTTAATTGCAAAATGTGAGAAAGTTATTACTTTAATTTTATGTTTTTTACTCCATGAAAATTGTCAAATAATAACTTTTTAACAGATCAAAATTAAAATAAGTCAAAACATTCAAACATTGATCTTGTCAAAGCAACATTGTTCTTGTCAAAGTGACATGCGCACACAAATCAGCTGATTTCAAGTATTTCAAGATGACACGAATCACGTGTCTGCTCGTGCCCTAAGTGCTTGTAGGGCCCCACAAGATTGCCGAATGTACAGCCTGTGTACCTTGCCTGTGTTGCCATATCAATTTAAGCGTAAAATTAATAAATAAAATTGAAAAACTAATTATTAATAAATATCATGTTGGTTTTATTTTCTGACACATTAAACTTAATTTTTAATTAAATTTTTATAAAAATAGAGTGTTCAACATGAACTGATGGTTTCCTCAAATTTAGCGCGTCAAGAAATCTTTGTATAGTAGATGGCACCACTAATCGCTCTATTTTTATAAAAAATATTTTAAAATTAAGTTTATGTTTCAGAAAATAAAACATGATATTCAATAATAATTAGTTTTGCAATTTTATTTATTAATATTACGTTTAAATAGGTACACACAGGTAAGGTATGCAAGCTGTATACTTGGCAACCTTGTGGGGCCCTACAAGCACTTGTCAAAGTCACGTCTCCTCCCGCGCCTCATAGAGAGTAAAAATATGTTTACTATTTACAGCCTATGCCGAAAAGTGACATCTTACAGACTATTAGCTATCAAAAGAATCGCACTTTTAATGTCAATCGGCAAAAAAATTCCCGTATTATTCAAATTTGTTAAATTTTAATAGAATTCGAGAAAACGGCATTAAAATTATGACGTCGAAGTAATATAAATGAAAGCAAACATTAAAATTTGTTGTAATTTAAAAAATATTTATGTATGTAAATTAAAAACACCTTTAAATTCAAAATTTATGATTCAATCAAGTTTAATAAAAAAGCAGCTTGTTGTATCGACGAATCATCTTCTCTATAACGAAACTTTTCTGGACATACCCTTCATATAACATTTTTTACTCAAATCGACTCCCCCAATAAAACGTTTAATTTTATTCACCATTTATAAAACACCCTCTATAGCTCAAACTATACTAGTGTAAAAGTGGTATTTTCATCACAAAAATAAATTTTTATATATTATATATTTATAATCATAGAAAAATCCTGTTTTAAATTTGTTAAAACTATAAAACATAAGATTTCTGTCAATATTATCGAAATTAATGTGTAACTCCGAAATAAACTAATAGTGTTATTATTGTTAAATTTGTAGGACATTTCAGTATTTGTTGTGATATTTGATGAAATAATAACTGGAAACAAAGAAAATATACTCATTAAGAATCTATGAGAAAAAAAATACAAACAAATAATTTAAATGCATAAATTTTTCGTAATTAATCCCAAAAATATTCTTTTGTGATATTAACGTTGAATAAATTATCATAAATTAAAAATGCTAAAAAAACTTTAGCATCTGTTTTACTTATTTTATGTGTAATATTTTTGAGAGACGCATTTAATTTATTAATTATATCAAATTTCTGTGATATTTAACTTTTTTAAATTTTAGAAATTAATATTTTTAGATCACATTATTATTGCTGCTTATGAATAGTGAACCCATGACCTCTTTTCATTTATTGTAGCATAATTAGGACTGTTTTTCTGTTACATTTTTTATAATGACTTCAAACGCAACAATGTTAACAATGTTTGTCAACAATTTATTACTTCTTGGTAATTTTACGTATTAAAGCAAATGCAAGGCCAGTAGCTTTGACTTTGACTTATGAGTAAGGGGAAAAGCATGAAAAGATAAATATTTTTTTTCTGTAGAATTATATCTGCAAATGTTGTTGCAATAAAAATAATGAATCATATCAGTAGAACAATAAAAGATTTTACTGCTGATAATATAACACTGCAATATAAATTTCACTATCATTATCATGAATATTACAAAAAAAAGATCAATAAACGTCATCCGGAACTGATATTTTCGTGATAAACCTTAAGATAAAATTTAATGAGATTTTTTGTTACAGAAAAAAATATTGCATCCGAATATGTTATTGTTTATAATTTTTCAATTTCCGGAACCGTAAAAGTAGTCGAAAACAATACTTACATCTTTGCAAAAATCATTGATACCATGGAATGAAATATAAACAAAAGCGCAAACATCTGTCATAGATTCTTCACGTTTAAACCTTAAAGAAATCTTAAATTTCATTCTCGTCAAACTACATTGTTGTAATCAACTATTACATTGTTGCCATCTACTATAATAAAAATGTTTTCATTTTCCTCGTTTTGAAAAGTCAAGAATCTATGACAGATGTTTGCGTTTTTGTTTAAATTTTTGTTCCATGGCATCAATGATTTTTGTAAAAATGTTATTCTTTTCAACTATACGGAAATTGAAAAATTATAAACAACAGAATGTTCGGATGCAATATTTTTCTCTGTAGCGAAAACCTAAACACAATCTTGCTCTAAAATAATTAGGGGAGCAAATCAAATAACCGCACATTAAGATTTTAACACTGAAAGCTCTATGCTGCGTCATCCAAGTCACCACCCTGTATATATATATACATATACCGTGTGTCTATTTTAAAGGTATACATAGGAGATTAACATGGGAAATCAGTTTTATGCAATTTCCTGCTCGCCTAATTATTTTAAGCAAAAATACGTCAAATAAAAGTTTTAGGGTATAAAATTCTACATCTAAAACAGTAAATAGAATTACCTTTACATGCTTTATAACGACAGAAAATAAATATGAAAATGTCGAAAATTACGTTAAAAATATCGAACAAAATATAAATAAATGGTTCACGTTTTATCTATCACAACGTAAGTTAACTTATTTGACGTTTCTGACAATTTGATTTGAACAAATATCGTTAATTATGGCAATAATAGAAATATAAAATTAATAAAGTTAAGAAAATACAGTTTTGTATAATCTGAATATATCAAAAATTCAACATTGTTTAACAAAATTATGTATCATGCTGTTATGTACTCTCAACTCATTTCCAATACATCTACCTTAGTACTACAGAAGGGGTCTACACTTATCATTCCTAACACTCTTAGAGTAACGCATGTTCTGCTCGTCCTATATTCTAATTACGCGGCTCACGTGTATATTTTGAAGACACATTAGCGGTCTATTCAAATTTTGTCACGAATTAAGCTCTTCATTCGTATGAATGTTCATTTTTTAATCATTTCAGACAATAAAGCTAGAGACAAAATCAAATTGTCAGAAACGTCAAATAAGTTAACTTACGTTGTGACAGATAAAACGTCAAGCATTTATTTATTTTTTGTTCAATTCCATGGCTGTCGATATTTTCAACGTAATTTTCGATATTTTCATATTTAATTTCTGTCGTTACAATGCATGGAAAAGTAATTCTCTTTATTAATTTAGATGCAGAATTTTATGCTCTAAAACTTTTATTTGACGCATTTTTGTTTAAAATAATTAGGCGAGCAGGAAATTGCAAAAAACTGATTTCCCATGTTAATCTCCTATGTACACCTTTAAGACAGACACACGGTATATATATATATATATATATATATATATATATATATATATATATATATATATATATATATATATATATATATACAGGGTGATTCATCGGTCTGTCCTCTCTTTATAACTCTTTTATTTTAAGTCAGATAGAAAAACTCTTCAAATATAATTTATGTGATATATTATTGTCTATCTACGTACCATTTGCATTTGTATACAGGGTGCTCCGTTTAAGCGCAACAATATGTAACTTTATATTTCTTAATGGAACAGCCTATATATATTTATTTATTTTGATAGTAAATTAGATTCCCTTTAAAAAAGTATAAAGTAATAAGGGGTCTAAAATTATAAATTAAAAAGTTATCTACGTTCATAAAACATAGTAGTTCATAGTGGAAAAACCATAATTTAATACAAAATTTTGATACTTTTTTATTAATACTTATTTCAAACACTACACTAATTACAAAGAGGCTATTAAAATATAGTGACAGACTAAATAATACAAAATTATAATAAATGCTCGAAAACTTATGCTTCAACTTCAATACAGTTTTCTATTATAAATATCATATTAACCATTTCATCTTTTCTAAAATTTGTATTATTTATTTTCACATCAACATCAACAATGGTAAACTAATAGTATTTTGACAACTTGTTTGTTTAAATTCGAAACAATTGATCAAATTATCCATAGCTTACTTTGTTAATAATAACATAATTGAAACATATCATTCAACAAATAAAGGTAAATTACTTCTTAATTTATAATTTTAGACCCCTTATTATTTAATACTTTTTTAAAGAGAATTTAATATACTATCAAAATAAATAAATAAATATAGGATGTTCCATTAAGAAATACAAAGTTACATATTGTTGTGCTTAAACGGTGCACCCTGTATACAAATGCATATGGTACGTAGATAGACAATAATATATCATATAATTTATATTTGAAGAGTTTTTCTATATGACTTAAAATAAAAGAGTTATAAAGAGAGGACAGACCGATGAATCACCCTGTATATATATATATATATATATATATATATATATATATATATATATATATATATATATATATATATGCAATACTTATTTTTTCAAAGCCGTTGCATTGGAAAACAATACTATCATATTTTGCAATTTTTTGTAAAACATTGTAGCGTGCGCGCTGCCAACGCCACTGAGCGAAACGTGTCTAGACTTGACGTCGTAATTACCGTGCGTGCAGCTGTGTAAACAAATCGTCGAGGTAAGTTTAATTATTCACGCTGATCTGATCCTTTTATATTCGATGAACGCATCGAATGTTCGAGAGCCTTCGACAAGGTATAGAAAGCGGATAAGGCGGTAAACAGCTCTAGTGAAATCATTCGAGTCGATTAGTTAGTCTATAATAGTCAGTCCACAACTTACGGTCGTCATTGAATCAGATACCGTATTTGGTGTGAGATAAATGGTGATATAAATAAATAAATATGAGTCTACACAAATCGACGAATGGTGAAATAAATAACTAGTGATATAAATATAGTGAAATATGTATAGTTAGTGATATAAATATAGTGAAATATGTATAGTTAGTGATATAAATAAATAGTGAAATAAATATCGCGTAAATAAATAATTGTAATGTTTTGTTTAATAATATTTTTAGTCTTAAATTAGTGTTTTATATTTTTTACAGTATTTTTCTTATTTATCCTTTAATAAACTTTTATTTAAATTATTAATATTTCTCTGATATTTCATTTCACCCAAATAAACGTTACAATATCGTACCTGTTGGATGTAATTGAATTCGTATCTGCGGTCTGCAACTCATCTTCAGAACTGGAGGCATCGTCGTTACTGGGAACGATGGGTAGTGGGCGACTGGGCGCATCGACTTTCACATCATTCTCGTAGGAAAAGTCGTTCATCGACGCACTGTTGGGAATTTTCGGCAGCGGGCGGTCAACTGGTGGGTCCTCCGTCATGTAGGAACGCTTGAGGCTTTCGCCTCTCGGGGGAGGAAGTGGCGGAGGCTCATCTTCTTCTGAACTGGGGCTGTAAGGCTCGACGTGCTCGGAATTGCAGTTCTGGAAGAAATTTTTTAGATAAATTTAGATTAACAAACTAATATTTGCGCAACCTGAAATGGAATTCGTACACTTGAAATTTATCTGCGACGTTTTTTAGATTACGAAACACCGGCCACGGGAGACTTAAAAATTTAGAAAAGTAAAAATATTAGATATATTTGCAATATGAAATATAAAAAATCAGACCACATATTACCTGCGTATCAGCGCAGCTATCTTCGCAGGGAGGATGCGAAACTTGCTTTGCTCCTTCAATAATAGCCTGATACGAAAATCGTAACTGGTCTGGGGTTTGGATCAACCCCATTCGGTATTTCCTCATTTCTAATAAAATGTCTTTAACATTCACTGAATTTAAGCCTTCATTCTCAATCTAAAATATATTTGACTTAAAACTGGAAAAAAATGTTTTAATGAAACAAATTACCAAAACAAGACATGAATCTACTAAACAAAATGTTCCTGATCGGCCAATTCCGGCCGAACAGTGGATAACTGCAGGGCCGACAGTCGCTTCTAAAGAACCCGATTTTCTTACGACTCTTAAGAACTCAAGAAAAGCGTTTGGAGAACTTGGCACACCGAAGTCAGGCCACGTCGTATAGTGAAATTGGTAAATTTCTTGTGCTTCTCCACTTTCGATATCCGTCAATCTGCAAATAAATAAGTTTTACGTTAACAAAGTGTTCAAAAAAATTCCTAACTCGGAGTAGGCTTTGAAAAAAGAAAAATATTTAATTAAATGTCAATTTGACATGAGATATTGTGAAAAATGTTATCTAAAGAAATCAAGGCTTTTCTTCTTAAATCTTATTTTAGAAACGGAAACAATTGAGAAAACGGCGAATGCCAATATACTGTACCCGTCTTTGTTGTCTTTTCTCCTCAAAATTACATTTTAAGATCAATTTTGACTTGACTTTTGAAATAAATAATGATCAGAAATACGTTTCACTGTTCATAGCCTACTCCGAGTTAGAATTTTTTTTTTGAAAACACTGTACTAGCAAAATCATTCATACAGCATTTTTTTTTTATTCTTAGAAAACCGATGTTTCGGTATACAGAATAATTCTCAAAACTTCGAAACAAATAATTTTGAAAATTTAATTTTGGGATTTTTAAAGCAAACATTTTCGGGCCATTGGTTAAGTAGGTGATTGTAACATTTTAAATTATATTTAATTCTATAAATAATTAATAACTAATGTACATTAATTTAATTTCATACAGCCGGTCTCGTTGCTCTTCAGTTTTGTTTTCTATACGGTGCTCGTCAAGCCGGGTCCACATTTAACATTGTTTGCTAACAATGTTTGCAAACATGTTCGCAAACATTTGTTAGCAGATGTAGAAAGTTAGTACGTTCGTACTAACATTTTGCGACATAACAATGTTGACCAACAAAAATTGATGTTCCATAAATAGGTGGGGACTTCAAAGAATTAATTGTTATTACGATATCCAAATTTGTAGATCTAGGTCTCGTAAAAATAAAATATATATTACCTCCCGTCATACCATAGGTAAGGGCGTTAATGTAATCGTGCCAAAAAAACGATTGTGTTTTCAATAAATAAGCACGAATTAGGGTCCCCACAACACGTTTTTACTATTTTTACGATAATGTCTGTGTGTGTGTGTGTTTGTGACGATTTTTTTCGTCCACGATAACTCCTACACTTCCGAAAATTTCTATTCTCCGTATTTAAGCTTTCTACATTCATATAACGAGTTGATTAGATTTTGGGTAAAATTGGACAACCAGAAGTGACACTTTACTTGAAGCTCATAACAGTTTTTAATGAGAAATTATATTAAAATATAATCCAAAACTTTTCAGTTTTAGCATTTAAGACTTTCATATAAAGGGGAATAACATATTAGATTTTGGCTAAAATTAAAAAACCGGAAGTGATAGTTTACTTGAAGCTCGTGAAAAATATATTGATATATTCAAAACCTTTTAATATTCAGTATTTAAGACTTTTATATGAAAGGGAACAACATATTAGATTTTGGCTAAAATTGATAAACCGGAAGTGATACTTTACTTGAAGCTCTGAACAGATTTTCGTGAAAAATATATTGATATATTCCAAAACTTTTCAAATTTGGTATTTAAGACTTTTAGATTAATGAGAACATGAGATTTTTTTCTAAAATTGATTAACCGGAAATAGTACTTTACTTAAAGCTATGCACAGATTTTCTAGAAAAAAATTATTAAAATGATCCAAAACTTCTCAAATTTGTTATTTAAAATTCGTATATAATTTGAAACAAAATCAACCGGAAGTAATACTTTACTTAAAGCTCATTGCTATTTTAAACATGGAATGGGCGGGTGGTCATGTGCTGGCCACACCAGATTTTATTGTATTATAAAAGTGAGTTTTTGCAATTACAGAAATACTTTTCTGGAAATAAGTTTCCTAACGAGGAAGTTATGATCCAATTTAATTTGTTAATTCAATTTGCAAATCTAACAAAAGGAAAACTTCTCTTCCTTTTCTTAAAACTTTGGCGAACGTATCATTAACAAACATTCTTAAACTATTATTCACGAAAGATGACTATTCAAGGTCGTTTGTTCGAAGAAAGAATACACATCACTTTATAGCAGTAGCTTAAAAACATTTTGTATTAGAAAGAGAAAGATTATTTGAGCTATGTCTATTTAATTTATGTGGTGATACCTAATTATCTACTACACTGCCCTCTGTGCTAATATTCACCCAGTGTCGTTGACGTTTAAACCAAATTATTATTCCTTGGTTTATAAGTTAATTCTATGTTTTTGTATTTTGCAAAAACATAAGTGAAGAGCATAAATCTTTGAGAAAGGCATTATTTAGAAAGAAACATAATTTTCAAATGAATTATTCTTAGTTTTTCAGTTAAAATGTGTCCATAAATATTTCATGTTGCACGCCTATGCATACGAAATGCAATGAAGTTATCTGCAAGTAATATTATATCAGACGGATCACAAATGACTTTGAATAGTCATCTTTCGTGAATAATAGTTTACCAGCAATTGTTCACATACTTATGTTTCTGAACATTTGTTCGCTAAGAAAAAATGTTCGTTTCAATGTGGACCCGGCTTTAAAAATGTATGAATATTTAGGTATAAATGGAGATAATTTTGAACAAATTTTGTGAAAATAAGAAGTAATTTAAAATAAATTAATAATTCCAAAATACTGCATATTCAAACAGATCAAATAATAATATTAGTTTTACATAAATTACATTAAGTAATTGCATAATTAGAGTACTCCTTGAGTACTGTGCCCTTAATTCTGTAAATAATGTAAAAATTCTTTTTGTTTTGTGATAGGTAACTACGCTGAGTACTCGACTATTATAAGTACCTTATACCTTTTTCAAGGTAAGTAAGATCTTACAGATTCTTCAACATAAAATAATGTACAAATAATCGTTTAAACATTCAGTTTTTCACACATGTACAAAATGTATTTACGTGTACATGATTTTGTTTAATAATCTGTAAGATCTTACTCTGAAGATTCTGAGAATAAGTTAACACCTAATCTACACCAGTCAAGAAATTTATCAACCTATAATTTTTAGTTTTGTCATTTTGTTTTGTGTAATGTATGCAAAATTTACCTGAAAATTCTGGTGGAATAATAAGAGTGATCCTTGTGTTCTAAGTATTCGAGTGTCAACCCCACATCATTCAACACCATTTTGTGTTCCGTCCCAATTGCTTGAGGCCAGTACCAATGACATTTTACTTGTTTCTTCTCAACAATTTTATTTAACATAAGAATTGCACGACTTTTTTGCTCCCAAACCATCAACCAAAAATTACCTACGGTTTCAGGTAAAGGACCCTGGGTAAGAATGTACTGCCTGCTTGCAGCTTCAACCTAAAATGACAGATGATTGAAGAGAAAAAATAGGTTTATTTAATATGCAATTACCTTGACTAAATTAGCGTTTATATAGTCGCAAGATCCTCTTTGTAGAATGATTCTACTGTGATCGTAAGGACTCACATCTCTATACCTATTAAGATTTTTGTTTTGGGGTTTAATGGACTCCAAACATTTATAATTATATTTTGAACTTTCGTTTTTTATATGCTAAAAAGTAATTTAATTTATAATAAGCATATCATTTTTATCATTGGTTTGACATACTTGGTAAACAGCCAGCCATGCATTCTTTGCATTTAATTCCAGATATTCAGTTTCGATGTTACTACTTGACGTTGTCATATTTACAATTTCTATTTTAATCAATAATCACAAATATTAAAATTATTAATTTGTTTTATAAACTAATCATTCTATTTACAACAAAACCTATGTAATAAATAACTGCCAACGAGTCCTCTACAAAAACAGTCACCATTAAAATTACCCACCATTTTTAAAGAGAGAGAGCGAATATCACCATGACTCACAAGTCGAAAAAAGATAAAAGATTTTTAGATATCTCTTTGCCGTTCTAGTAAGAAAAAGAAGAATTGGTCTAAAAGCCGCTAAATATAAACATTTTTAACAATATCCACTTTTTCTTTTGTTTACAAAAGTAGGATGATAAATCATTTTCAATTAACACGTTGATTGCGTTGACGGGTCTAATCGCCTCTTATTAGACTTTCCTGTAGCCTGGCAAATTCTTGTGCGTATTTTTTACTTTACGAAAGCCATATTTCTTACCTCCCGCCAATCGCGCCAACATAGGTAAGGGAGGCAATGTTTCGATCTAAAAAATCCAAAGGTTTTCGGATAATAAGCATAAATTATGGCCCCCTCAACAAGATTTTACTATTTCTACAATGTCTGTATGTATGTGTTCGATGATTTTTTCATCCACGATCTCATATCAAACTTCCAAAAATTGATATTTTCCGTATTTAAGCTTTCTACATTCATATAAACAGTTGATTAGATTTTTGGTAAAATTAGAAAATCGGAAGTGGTACTTTACTTCTCAAATTTGGTATTAGATTTTGACTATTTATTATGAAGAACTTAACTTGGAGCTATTAACAGATTTTCGAGGAAAAACAATAAAATATAATCCAAAATTTCGTATTACAGACTTTTCTATTTATTGAAACATCAAATTAGATTTTGTTTACAAACGATCAATTAGAAGTGATACTTTACATAAAGCTCATTGCTATTTTTTTTAAATTATTGTCGAAATTTATTACAAAAGATATAAATAGGGGACTACAATGCAATTGATTTAAGAGAAATTAGGAAAAAATATTAAAAGTATATGCTTAATAATAAATATTAATAAATAAATAAATAAAACGACATAATTGAAATACTTCGGAAATAAGGGGATTTTTGTTATAGCAGCTCGTCACTCATATGAAATCCATATATATTATTTTGATTGGCGACTCAAAGACGGCTTATAAATATATAACGAATACCCAGTTTTGGGAGGAGCCTACTACTAATGAAAGTAGAGAAATTCAAACAGCAGAGGCAAGGCTATCAGTTCAGTAGTGTAATTCTCAAACAGTTTTATTTGAATGTAAATATTTTGCATTAAACTTAATAATTTAAATACATTTCCAATTATAAATCATGTAGATTTGTACAGTATAATAATATTCATTTATTTTATATAAATATAATTTAGAAATAGCATATATTTCAAGAACATTTAGGTCCACGAAGGAAATAGTTTAATATAAAAACTTATATTCGTGACGTTACATCTATATTTTCAAATTTCGGAGGACTATAACTCGCTTATTAATAGGAATTTTTTCACCGGATTTTTACCATCAGTCTTAGTTTTATTTATACGTTCAGATGAAATTATATTTAAAAAATGGTGGAATCATATTGTGAGACCAAATTATGGCGACGGGTGGTCCTAGTGTTTGTCCATTGATACTTTCAAGGTAGGCGGGCACACAGGCGCGAGTCACGCTTTTAAAATCAGGCAATCATTCAAATTGGTGGGACATGATACGTCATCCAAATTATTAATCGATTTCAACCGCTTGTAGTGTGCGAACTAATTAATATTTAAACAAAATTATTTCACATAGATTCATTAATTTACGTATATTTTCGCATTCTTACCTAAGATATATAAATTTGACTGTGGTTTATAACTCCATTGTCCCTAAACGCACTACAGGAAATAATAAAAATCTTCGCAGAAAACGTATTAAAATAAATTAAAAATGTTTTACTTTTCAAACTAAAATGTATTTCGTGTAAAAAAGCAGTATAACATTAATTAAGTATAATTATGATTTACTGTCTGCTGGAGTCAATTCCCTCCATCTAGGCCACTTTTTAATCTCATTAAATAATTGAACGCCCGGACTTTCAATAGGAATACACTGACAATGTCCTACTAAAGAATAATCTTCTGGAATAAAACCTAATTTTATTCCTTCAGATATTAGTTTTCTGGCAGCTTTTAAAGCAGAAATTGGAGGTAAATGATCCATAAAACATCCGATAAATGCTATACACATTGATTTTTGATTATATCCAAAAGTATGAGCACCTTGGATATTCCATCCTCTTCCTTTGTAAATATTCCCATCGCATCCTATTAGAAAATTGTATGAAATATCATCCCATTTGCGGCTATCCATGTGAAAGTTTTGGATTATTTTAGTTAAAAGAGCATTTTGTGGTTCAGTGTAGCCGTCTTCAGTTGCAGTGTGAGCTAATAATAGAAAAAAAATATTAGAAATCTATTTTAATATTTTTAATTAAAATTTTACCAATTATAACGTATTTAACAGGTCCTGGTAAAGGAGTTGGTGAGCATGGTTCTCGAGCCATCCAATTTTCTCGGGGAATGATGTTTAAATTTGTAGTATCTAAATTTACAACAAAATTTGTTACAATAAAATACATGATAATTCTCAACTTCAGATACATATTGAAATGGCAGATAGTACACCTGTACATACTGAATATGAAGCAAAAAGATTTTTTTTTTAAATACGAAAATTTAATTTTTTGAAGCAACATTTTTGGGCCACTGGTTGAGTAGGTGATTTTAATATTTTCTATTATTTTTAAAGCTGTATGTACTTAATAACTATACAGTGTTCGGATTTCGAAAATCACCATTGGGATCTCGGAAAATATAAAAGATACGACTTCAGTTAAATGGGACATGTGGTGCGCCTTTGGGAGGCCATCTTTAATGTACCAAAAATACTCGTAGGTTGCTAGTAAAGGCGGAAAACGGAATTTGGTCGATTTTTTCATTTTGAAATTCGCTGAAACGAGAGAATGTGGAACTAATTCTTGAACTGAAACAGAATGAGGGAGTTTAGTCATGTTGAAATATAATTATTTTTCCACATTACTTCAATAGTATACATACATTTTACCATTAATACAATAAAAGTAATAAAATATAGCGTATTTTTTTGTACAAACTATATTAAATTTATAGTTAGTTAAATCGCCCGCAATACGATGACGTATGCGGCATCTTTGGTTCGCCATAGTTGTCCGCTACGAGCGCTAATTTAGAATGAAAGCATAAACATATGTCTTCTATGCTCTGTTCCATTTAAGCCATTCAGTAGATGGCACTGGCAACAGCGCAAATCTGAAGTAGCCGAAATTACATTGGGTAAACTTGTCTCTAATTTCAGCCACTCTGAGAGATCAAAACTATTCCCTATGCTCCGCAATACTGAACGGCTTAAATGGAACAAGGTATATATTTGATATTGAAACGTCAAATTCAATGTCAAATCGCAAACAGAAAATTATTTGATTTTAAATATGTAAACGCAAAACCTAGAAAATACGATAAACACAGAAATTAAATTGTCAAGTCTCAAATGTAAACATAAACAGGTGGCCGTGTTTTGCTTCTGTCTCTTTCTATGAAGCACGTTTTACCCAATTCGCACATAGTTAATGTTATGTATGCCATAATGGCGGGAAAAAAATTGCAAAAGTTTAACATTTTTTTCTCCGGTATTTTTTTAAATTTTACTAAATATAAAAGTAAAAACGCCTTAGATTTAAAAATATTTTAAGGTATAAAAAAATTTAAAATTCGAAAACTCCCCCGTATGGACTATAATAATAGGTGCGTTCAATGAAGTAAGCAAATCTAGCAAATGCTAAGTAAGCAAACGAGACTTGTTGCTTAGTGCGCTGAACGATTTGCTAGCTATATGACGAACTGTCATCCCCAACTGTCATCAAAAACGTATATAGATGTCAAATATAACATTGTGTAATTGTGTATCTGTTGTATTTCTTTTCTTGGTCTGCGAACATATGGAAAATGAATTTATATATTTATTTTCAGATAGTGGGATTAATTTGGAAGAAGCTATATTGACTATAACAAAATATTTCAAATTTAATAATGTTATAAACATCCATCACAAAACTCTCAAAGCCTTTTTTACATGTGGTTGATAGACACACACCATATAAAGAAATAGAAACAGTTCAAGTTAACTTCATGTATGTAAAATTTGTATTTCCCGCCATTATATTTGACACTTAGCAAGACAAGCGACAAAATTGTGGCTTGGATTGCTTGCGAGCAAATCAAGCAAATGCTAGGCTAGCAAAGTCGTTCAACAAATTTTACTTCCGGTTGCTTGTTTTGCTTGGCTTATTGAACGTACCTAATATTGTCTACCCAGTGGCGTACGAAAATAATTTTTCTATCGGCAAATTTTCGAGATATCACAAATTTACATTTTTTGAATGGAATTTGATGTTTATATTAATTGTTTATTTTATATTTTACATACCTGACTCATTCATATACAACTGATTCGTAATATTTTCTTCTTCAACATGAGTTACAACTTCTGTAATATGAACTGGTCCAGTTATATATGTAACATTTCCTATTATTACATTTTTAGAATTCGATACTTGCACATTTCCATATTCATTTGTATTTTGTTTAAGTAATGCCGTATTATTATTATTAGAACTACATATTATAGAAGAATTTGAAGAATTATCCAGACTTGATTCTGTTTGGCTCGTAGATCTAGTTCCAAGAATATTTATTTCAGAAGTTTGGCACTCATTATTTTCATAATTTTGGAACTTATTTAGAGTATTATTATTTGCTATTTGATTATTATTAATATAAATCGATTCGTCTAATTTTTTTCCACATTGTGTACAACACCTTCCTTGTTCCATTTTTGTAAAAAATTAAAAAAATTAAATAAATAGTAAATGTCAATATGATAAGCTGTAGCACGCTGTAGTAAATATATTTTATCTTATCAATAATAAAATGTTATTTCCGCTGAAATGTTTGAATAAAATGTGAAAAAATATTTACAAAAGTCTACATAAATATTACGAGTATATTAGTGGTCTATTTCTTTCCAATTTGGCCAAGTTTTGATTTCCTCAAATAATTTTCGACCTGGGCTTTCATTTGGTACACACTGACAATGTCCAAGTAAAATATAATCTTCAGGAATAAATTCTAATTGTATTCCATGTTTAATAAGAGCCTTTGCAGAATTAATCGCAGAAGGCGGTGGAAGATGTTCCATAAAACATCCGACAAACGCTATTGCTATAGAATCCTCGTCATAGCCATCTGTATGTTGTCCCTGGATATTCCATCCCCTTCCTTGGTAGACGTACCCATCAGATCCAATCAAGAAATTGAACCCAATATCATTTAATTTTTTGCTTTCTATATGAAAACTTTGAAAAAGTCGAACTAGTAAAGTGTTCTCTGCTTGAGTGAAGCCTTCTTCGGTAGCGGTATGGGCTAAAAATAAGAATAACTTTAATGGTATTTTAGTTTTGTTAATATTGAAACAAACCTATAATGACGTGACGAACAGGTGTAGCTAATGTTGTTTTTGTAAAGGCAGGCTGGGCTAACCAATTCAAGCGGGATATTATACACAGATTTTCTGTTCTTTGAGTAACTGAAAACAAAATAAATGATGAATAGTTACTTTAATATTAAAAGATTATAGCACGGGAACGGGGGAATGTTTAAAGCTCGACGCGTAGTGAAGAATTTTAAATTTCCCGAGTGTTATAATCTTGATTATGCCCTTGGTAGAGTGCGTACACGTTTAAAACAAGCCGGTTACGTCATTATTAAATTCTGCTGACCACGTCTCCAAGGAAATGTTCAGCGGCGTGCACAACATCAATTTTTCTCTATTAATACATATTATTTTTAATTAAAAAATGCATTTTTCACTGAATTAAATACAATGAAAAATTGCTTCAAAATAATTTATTTAAATTATGATTAAAAATATATAAACAAAACTGACGAGCCTATGGATTCGGGTCGTAGCCAATCATAAACGTCAACTTCACTTTCTTTCGTGTACGCACTCTACATACAACGTATTATTTTATTTTGGTTCTAGAAATTCAAGATTCAAGGATTCAATCGTTGTGTTGGAAGATATCAATTATTTAAAAGGAACATCGGATGAATTTGAGGCTGCATTGGGCAATTTGGATCTACAGAAATCAAAAGACGTATACGAGAAAGAATAGGAAAAATGTACAAATGGTGGAGTTCAATAAATGAATTTATTATATTGTCTAACAATAGACCTTTTCAATTTAAAGAGATTGAAGATATGCGCACTAGGGATCTGCACGTAGTAAGAAGAATTGAGATCTATGACGTTTGTTACTAAAAAAATTTGACGTAAAATGTGAGAAAAATCTTTGACAACTTTAAAAAACTTCTCGGAAAAAGTTACAAAAGCTTTTTTATATTTTGCGTTCATAATGCAATTGCGTATCGTAATGACCTTCATTTCGATACGCAATTTTTTGTTTTAGACGGTTTGTACTAGATAACGTTTCTTAACCCATTTTTACCTAATTTATTTTTAGTTAATTGACAATTCATTTTAATAATATAATGTCGAAATTATTATTATTATTTTTTATTTAGGGAAGATTATTTACATGAAAATATACAAATGGTTAATAATAAATAATAAAGAACTCATTTTATAAGACTTTCTTTCGCACTTGTCAATTAGAAAACTCGCTAACGCTCGTTTTCTAAATTTTGACGCGTGCGAAAAAAACATGTCTTACAAAACACGTTCTTTAATATACTATTATTGGAGCTAAACGATGCAAATTTTCACCGAGAATACAGGTATTTTAATGACGTTTTGACGTTTCGTTTGACAGACCAACTGGCAGTTGTTCGCGCCATTTTCTTACTATTTGCAGCGGTGGAAAGAGATAGCCGTTAAATTGAAAAGGTCCATTATCCATAAATCACAATTATTTTTATTTATTTGAATAGGGCGCGAGCAGACACGTGACTCGAGCATCCTTGACGTGCTAGGAATCAGCTGATTTGTGTGCGCTTGTTATTTTGACAAGAATAATGTCACTTTGACAAGACCAATGTTTTGACTTATTTTAATTTTGAACTGTTGATAAGTTATTATTTTTAATTTCATGTGTTTTACTGCTTGTAAATTGTACATTAATATTATTTTAGCAGTTCAAAATCAAAAATAAGTCAAAACATTGGTCTTGTCAAAGTGACACTGTTCTTGTCAAAATGACATGCGCACACAAATCAGCTGATTCCAAGTACGTCAAGAACGCCTGAGTCACGTGTCTGCTCGCGCCCTATAGCTGTTGGTTGGTAATTTTGTAGGCCCTAGGGCGATAAAAGTCAAATTACACCCGTTGACAAATAAACAAGTATATTAATCCAAAATAAAATAAATTATACTTATTTATATTTTTTCTTACCTACGGAATTTTCTAAAAATATTTGATTGGTAACATTTTGTCGGTGTACATTTGATGTTGTTTGAGTTATATGGACAGGTCCTGTTATATAGGTAACATTTCCTATAACTACTTGTTTGGAGTTTGCTACATTTACATCTCCGTAGATATTCTTTCCGTTTTTCAAAATTGCTGACTCTATTTGTTCCGTTATCTGCGTTAAAAAAACAATAAAAATAATGGAAGAATGGAAAATAATCGGATATGCAGTCTTACATACATTATTTATTTTCTGGCCGACGTTTCGACTGTACAACAGTCTTCTTCTTCAGGGCTTGAAATGATCAAATGTCAAGAAAACTGTTGTGAAACGTCGGCCAGGAAATAAATAATGTGTGTAAGACTGCGTCTCCGATTATTTTCTATTCTTCCATTCTGTAACCAGTCGATCATGGTTTTCAACCAATAAAAATAATATTCCATTTATAAATGGGAGATTGGAAGACAAGCAAATGCGGGGTGTAAGATTTTATAATTTTTAGAAAACTTACAAGAAAATTAAAATAACTAATATTTTAACAGCAAGGGAAGATAAAGTACTTTAATTTTTATTTAAATTATATGAAATGCATTATAAACCTTGATGGTTTATGTCAATAATATCTTCAATTGTGCAAATAATAAAGGTCTATTTAGTTTTATTTTTTAAAATTTACCGTACAAAAAATGGAATTTTATAAACGATGATAAAATTTGATTATGGACTAGCGAAAAATAATCTTCTCGCGATGAATCGCTTGTCGATAAAATAGAATTATATCATCTTGTTATAAAAAAATAACTGGAAAATGAGCTAAACATCTCGTCATAGAATATTAAAATAAAATGACGGCTTAATGAATAACAATTATACTTTTTATATTTTGCGTTCATAATGAAGTCATTACGATACGCAATTGCGTATCGTAATGAACTTCATTTCGATACGCAATTCTTTGTTTTAGACGGTTGGTACTAGATGACGTTTCTTTAACCCATTTTTACCTAATTTATTTTTAGTTAAATAACAATTCATTTTAATAATATAATGTCGAAATTATTTTTTTTTTTTTATTTAGGGAAGATTATTTACATGAAAATGTACAAATGGTTACAAATATAATCACAAATTGAGTAAGTAAATGTTATTGTAGAAGGCTCAAAATATAAAAAATAGTATAAAGAACTCATTTTATAAGACTTTCTTTCGCACTTGTCAATTAGAAAACTCGCTAACGCTCGTTTTCTAGATTTTGACGCGTGCGAAAAAAATATGTCTTATAAAACACGTTCTTTAATATACTATTGTAGTACTCATAAAAAAAATAGTGGAGGGCTCCATTATAACAATACGGCTTTTTTTCTTACTGCGGAATATGTGAATCTATTTTATGAATTTTTCGAGATTGATAATATTGCTATTTGACCCATAAAATTGATCAGCGTAGTACACTTTCAATTGTTTTTCAATATTACAATCGCCCTCTGCGGAAAAAATACAATCATTATATAACTTGTTTATTGTTGTTTACATTGAGAAATACATAAAAACCGGTGATAATATATTTATTTATAAACAATGTAGGATAAGATATTTCTTATATAAATTGTACAATTATTTATTTAATTTATTATTTATTTTCTTACCGAGTTTTCATCGAATTTTAATAGCTGATTTTCCGACACTTCACTTGAATATTCCGTCTGCACTTCTGATTCAGATTCGGAGTACACAGACAACCGGCTGCTAAACTGCGATTCGAGGTCATTTAATGAACATTTTTCCATTAGCCATTGTTTACACTTTTCGATGCTGTCGTCGTTATTGCTGTACTCTGTAGTTTGTTTCGATTGTAATTGTAACGAAGTTTTCACCACATTTTCATTATTACTCGCACAAGATTTACATAACGTTTGCTGAAATGGTTCGCTTTCACTTTGTTCCATTATAACGCGCGAGTAGTTAATCAGTGTCAATTGCGCCAACAAGGAAAACATTGAGATATTATTCTTGTTATCACTATTATTGACGTTGCAGTGATTGTAAAACTTTACAACTTACGGAGAATATTTCAGAATTCACTATCAACAATTAACGAAATGAAAACAAATTCTTGACTTAACAAATTGTTTATCATATTCTTTAGTTTTTATTTATTTATACTTAGATAGTTTTTTATAAGAAAAAATAGTGATTGTGGATCATTTCATTATTTAGTGTACGGCTATACAATCGTTAAATACGAAGTCTGGCAGTCAAAGCGCACCGTGGGCGTGGGATCACGCCCGAAAGCTGTAAAAAGATTATTAAAATTAAACAAATCAATTTCAAATAAAAATTTATATTGACATTAGGTATCAATGAAGAAGAGCAAGGCTTTGAAAAATGAAACAAGTAACCTAAATAAAATATTTATTTTAATATTTGTTGTATAAATTCCGAATAAATTGAGTTTATACCCAAAATACATTATACAACAAATAATAGTTATTTGTATATCAAGGCCGCGAAATCACTCTTTAGCGTACCGAGAGAAAAATTGTCGCCGAGGCCGTTTGCGGCCGAGGTAAGATAATCTCGAGGGCGCTAAAGGATTTCGCGGACAAGGTGTACACAATATTTTTTATGCAACCGTAAAATAGTATATTGTGTTATTTGGAGTAAAAGTGATACTTTGTGTGGCGAGCATGGAAGTTTGCACGACGAGCGATGCGAGTCGGACAATTGCATGCGAGGCACACAAAGACACTTTTATCCCGAATGACACATTAATTTATTTTTTTCAAACGCACTACTTTTCTTTTTGTTCGCTGATTCTATGTAGTTTCTATGGATATTTGTTTATTTTATTTCTACGCCGCCGGCGTAGAAATTAGCTATTTCTACTCCGGCGGAGTAGAAATTAGCTGATTTCTACTCCGCCGGCGTTTCTATGACGTTTGAAAAAAAATGTAATTACAAATTTTACTAATTTTAAACAGTTCAATGTAAATAGAAAGTTAGCTTTCAAGGTGGCTATGGGATTAACATTTGATAAACAAAACCATGCAATTCTCAAGTGTCAAAGTGGTTGTTTACCTAATTTCGCAGCCGCTACCATGACAACGGCCGCGAAATTCATTTCGCGGCCTGTATTGCGGCTGCGAAACGCTTATTTCGCGTCGGGTTGCACAAAAAAAATATTAATGTGAATATTTTATTTAGGTTACTTGTTTCATTTTTAAAGCACTCTTAAAGATTTTTCTACAAGAACATTAAATTTTATTTAATTAATATCTCGTGAAATATGAGCGATTATGTAAGTAATTTGCCTTTATAGGATGCCTTTTAAATTTCTGAATAACTTATATTCTTACCTTTTTTGCGCTAAAATGAATAGGTAAAGAGATACAGCAGTATTAAAAAAATAACATTGAAATCTCTATGCGCAACTTTTCATTTCTACACCCGGTATATTGTCATTATTTTTATATTAATTTGAAAATATGAAAATTAGTATAATTACGTAGGGGATTACAGCTCAATCGAATTAAGAGAAATTAGCAAAAAATAGTGAAAGTAGATGCTTAATAATGAATATTAATAAAGAAATAATATGATATAATTGAAATACTTCGGAAATAAGGGGGTGTATGTTTTAGCAGCTCGTCACTCGTATGAAATCCATATATATTATTTTGATTGGCGACTCAAAGACCACTTATAAATATATAACGAATACTGAGTTAGGGGCGCAGCCTACTACCAATGGAAGTAGAGAAATTCAAATAGCGAAGGCGTGGCTATCAGTCCAGCAGTGCAATTCTCAAACAGTTTTTATTTGAATACAAATATTTTGCATTAAACTTAATAATTTAAATACATTTCCCATTATAAATAATGACTTGTACAGTATAATAATATTCATTTATTTTTTATAAATATAATTTAGAAATAGCATATATTTCAAGAACATTTAGGTCCACGAAGAAAATAGTTTGATATAAAAACTTATATACGTGACGTCACGTCTATACTTTCAAATTTCGGAAGTCTATAACTCGCTTATTAATAGGAATATTTTCACCGGATTTTCACCGACACTCTTAGTTTTACTTATACGTTCAGATGAAATTATATATAAAAAATGGTGGAATCCCCTAGATTTTTTTAAGGAAGTTATTGAGTTTCAAACTCAACTGAGTATTAATTCTGAAATGGATAGTAGCTGGGGTTGTTACGGACACGAGAAGAGTTTGAAATGAACAAAACAAAAATTTGAAATAAGATCGGCATTTGTAGTTTATATGAGTTCGTTTAGACTTATTTTTTTTATAATTTTGGTTATTTGTCTGTTATTTATTGAGTAATAATTATTTTCAATACAGAATATTTAAAAATTATGAATCAATTTCATTATTTTTCTGCGCTAAATTGTTAACTTTTTTAGGTTGTTTGTCGTACTGCATTTGTACATAATTTTTTAATTGTTCTAAACCATCTGATTTAATACTTTCTCTTATGGTTTTGAAGAATTCTAAATAATGATGAACATTGTGTCTACAACAAAAAATAAATTTAACAAAAATCACAAAAATAACAGCAATACTTACATTGTTAGTAACACTGCTCCTAGCAATTCTTGTACATTAATTAAATGGTGTATGTAAGCTCGAGTATATTTTGAACATGTCAAACATTTACATCCTTTTACAAGTGGTGTAAAATCTTCTGCGTGCCTAAATAAAAAATAGTCATTGAGTAAAAAAAAATTAAAATGTATAATTTGATCCTACTTTTCATCACGCATATTTGTTTCAAATTTTCTGTCCCCTTGCGGATTTTTATAATTAAAATCAAATGTCAGAGCCGATGACCGTTCAGTGACTGAGTTTAAGTATGAAGTATCGAAAATATCTACTCCTAATTGAACAAATTTAATTACATTTAATGGATTCCAACATCCTTCAATAATTCGTAACTTATTTTCTGGGAGAGCATTCTACAAAGAATATGTAATAAATATATAGTGAAAAACAATGTATTTGTCGGCGGCAAACTCTCAAATCCGTCAATCCCGGTAATGCCAAGTTGGTACAGGGATTACCGGCAAACAGTGGAATAGTTTTTGACCATCATTAAATTCCAGTCCCTCCTTCATCCCAATTAAAACGACGGTTAATGTAATTTTTGCAGTCTACGAAAAGTTAGGGATGTTATATTAAGCATCGATGGGAGCCAACACAGATCATGATTGACGGATTTCAGTATTTGCCCCTGACATATTTATATCTTACAATTGTAAATTCAAGAACAGGTTTTATATCTTCAAAAGATAAATGCTCCATTTCGGGCCCATTATTATGCAGACCATTTATTAAATATCCAAAGAAGCGATCATTTTCTTGTTCGATTCTTTGAATACATCGTTCTCGAGAATTTAAACAATATCCACCTTCAATTGATGCTATAATTGTACTATTTTGTAGTACCGTTGATTTGGAATGCCGTTCTAAACATTTTTGTAAAAATGTTGCCGTCTGATCGACAGCTTTACTAATTCTTTTTTTAGAACTAGATTTATTTGTGTCGCCATCAGAAAGCAGGCAGTACATATCCGGTTTAAATGATTCTATTGTATCCATATAACTATAATGATTAATATTTTAATAGTAGTACCGAACACGGGACCATGTTCAAAAAATTAAAACCCAGAAGGGGCGTGGCTTAACGTTCGAGACAATTGTTGAAAAATTAAAATCCCGACCATGTTTCTCTCAGTATGTTGAATAGCTTACTTAGCTTGCTTGTATATTTCTCTAAATATAACAACAAAAACCTACATAACGCATAATACTCGGCGTTTTCCAATTTTTAAGCCCAAGTTTTGTGCGTTAGGGTAGGTAATGTTGAGGTGTATTTAAAGAAATTGCGTAAACCACGCCTCATCGGGATTTTAATTTTTATAAACGATTCCGCGATCGGGACTGTAGAATTAATAATTTAATAAGTAATTTATTTTCTGTTTGTGAAAATATACCTGTCTGCAGTGAAATACTGTTTTCCTTGTCGAGTCCAAATAGGAATTTTATTTTGTAAATGATGTCCTGTGGGACTTACATTACCTACATCTTGTACTGTTACATATGTAAAATATTCAGCTAATCCTATAAATTCTGCTAAATGCATATTTACATTTGTTAACGATTCCGTAAAGGTTAAACAATTTGCTGCAGAAATTTGCAAACATTGTGGTTCTTCAGTAATAATCTTTAATACTTCTCTTACTATATGTGGCACACTACCTCCCTAAAATTTCGAATCTTGTAAAAAAAGAAAAAAACTTTGACTTTGATACAACTACTTTTGTGTACAGAAATGCAGCCGGTGTTTGTACTTCAAAATTAGGTAGTCTGTGAATATCATTGATTATACCTAAGCGAGGTGTACACTTTGTAAAATTATTTAAAATAAATTTCATTTTTAAGTACTTTAATCTACAACAATTCTTTGATCATGTACAAAAAATTTGCGCATGTGTAATTTTGAGGTTAACATATTACAAATATCATGTTCACGTGTTCGTGTACCCTAGCCTAATATAATAATAAAATTTGGAAAAATGAGTGAACCACAAACAAAACGAAAGAAGCCTAATTATTATATGCATAAGAAGCGCAAACAATACATCTTAGAACCAGGTTTAAGAGGTTTTATATGTACTTGTAATTTTCGAGAAAAAGAGTGCATCAGAGAGGCATACAACATATTAAATTTGTATGCCGATCAATTAAAATCAAACACAACAGAGGAAAATGAAACAATACAAGACTCAAGTAAAAATATTGAAGCACAGAATTCAGATTCTGAAGATGATATTGCAGATGAGTTATCGAAAGAAATAAATGATTATCAAAATGAAAAACCATCACAAAAGCGTTTCCAAGTCGTGGAATCTGGTGCAAAGAATATATTATTTATTCGTACAACAGTAACTAATACTGTAGAAATTGTATTAGCTGTGATAAATGACATATTATCCTCAAAACAGCAAAAAACAAGATTTTTGCTAAGATTGCTACCTATTGAATCAACTTGCAAAGCAAATATGGATGATATTAAGATCAATGTATCAATTTTAGCAGAGAAATATTTTTCCGGAGAGCCGAAAACTTTCGCTGTAGCTTTCAATCGTAGAAATAACAATCAGATTTGTAGAGATGACATTATTAAAGAAATTGCAGATATAGTTGCAACAAGGAATATTAAATGTAAAGTTGATTTGAAGAATGCAGATCTTACTATTATTGTAGAAATTATAAGAGGCATGTGTTTATTGTCTATCGTACCAGATTATACGAAATACAAAAAGTATAATTTGCTACAACTTTATGAGTCAGTTACACAAAAATCTGATGCGACTGAGGTAACAAATGAAGAAAATAAAGAAGAAAAGAACGAGGATAATAATAAAGAAGAATGCGATTGATTTATTTTGATTATATTTGTATATATTTATTTAAATAAAGTTAAATATCGTAAAATATTTCAGTTTTGACTTCATACAAATTATATATCTATATCTCAAATAATTTTTGTATATGTTCTCCCAATCTTTTATTTTGAGCCATTTCCACAACATATAAATCATAAAAAATCTGGTATGGTCAGCACATGACCTCCCGCCAATTATGGTTGATCGTTTGTAAATAAAATCTAATTTGTTGTTCCAGTAAGTAGAAAAGTAATACGAAATTTTGGATTATATTTTATCAAGATTTTATTGAGTTGTAAATACCAAATTTGAAAATTTTGGATCATATTTTAATATATTTTTTTAAGAAAATCTGCTTCAAGTAAAGTGCCACTTCCGGTTTATTAATTTTTAAGTATCACTTCTAGTTGTTCAATTTTACCCAAAATCTAATCAACTCTTTATATGAATGCAGAAAGCTTAAGTAGGGAAAATATAAATTTTTAGAAGTTTGATGAGAAGCCGTGGACGAAAAAATCGTCAAACACACGCAGACAGACAGACATCATTGTATTTACTGATGAAAACGATCGAATTTTTGGACCGAAAACAATAACTTCCTTGCCTATGTATGTAGGTTGGCAAAAGGTAAAAAAAAAACAACTGTGTTGAGTTAAACATTTGAAATCTAAAAAAACTGCTTTGCTTTGGACTTGGGCAGGAGTGTCAGCTAATTTCACAGGATTAGTAATATTTTCAAAAATTTTACATAAATATTTTTAAATAATTAAAGCATTACGAAGTGTGTATTTAGTTTTAAATTTTCAAATATAAATATTATTGCAGTACTTATAATAAAATTCATACAAGGTTATTTACACAGCTAAATTATGTTTTGATAAAATGGCGATGCTTGCTGAAATGTAAACAAAATTTTGGTTAAACTATCATTTTTACTAAACTACGCGACCGTACTTTATCGTATATGTTAAATAACAGAGTATTATTAAAGTATGATAGCTGATTAACTATTATTATCTGTGTTTAATTCTTTATTTTGCAGTCATGGCTACTCTTGAAGATAAAATATTAGGCGAGAAATTGCATAATTATTGCAGCAGTAGCGAAGATGAGCAAGACAGCGGATCAGATGATGAAAATCCAAATGCTAAAAATCCATCCGAACCTGCTGCTTTACCCGAACCCAATAAATGGGAAGGAACTGCGAGCAACACGGGCCCCAAAGGCGTTATAAAAGATTGGCAACGATTCAAACAACTTGAAAGCGAAAAACGTGCCGAACAAGAAAGAGAACGAATATGTTTAATGAAAAAACTAACTCTAACTTGTAGAACATCTCTTGAAGACGATAGAGAAAAAGCAGCGCAAGATGATCCAGATTTGGCAGAACTCTTAGAAGATGAATTTCTTTTAGAGTATCAAAAACAAAGAATGCAAGAAATGCTACTTATCAACAATCACACCAAGAAATTTGGTTCTGTTTTTAAATTAAAAAACGGACAAGAATTTCTTGACGCTATCGATAAAGAACAGAAAGGTGTGACAATAATCGTTCATATTTTCGAAGAAAATGTAGAAGCTTGTCATGTTATGAACAGCTGTTTTGAAGAACTATGCTGTGAATATCCCTCGGTGAAATTCTGCAGTATAATCGGCTCTAAAGCAGGAATGAGTAAACATTTTAAATTATCGGGGGTCCCAGCTTTACTAGTGTATAAATCAGGACAACTAGTAGGTAATTTTGTCAGAATTTCTGATGATTTAGGGAATGATTTCACCCCCGAAGAAGTGCAAGGTTTTCTAATAGAGCATGGAATGCTTTTAGACAAAAGTTGTGTTCCACAAATTATTAGAAATACCGATAATGATAGCGATAGCGACTAATGTTCAATAACTTAAATTATTTTAAGGAAGTTCAGTACTTTGCCTTTTTATACTAATGTAGTTATAGATATTTGTTACTTTGATATACATTTTTTATTTTTAAGTACTCTAATTATATATAATATTAATGTATGTGCTAGTTTCAAAAATGGTTACTTTTGTAACACGTAAAGTAATACTTTTTTGTACATGTAAAAATTTACACAATCATTCATCTCAGTGCATAATATAAATGTCATTTTATGAAAAATGTATCAGTGTGTAATATAAAAAGTAATAATAAATATATATTAAGTTTGATATTTGTGAGTTTGTTTTTAAATATCTACTGGGTGAACACTACGACATAAGTTTCTGACAGGTAAAATGTCTTTACCCTGTTAGGATCCTCCACTCTAATTTTTTTTATTTTAAATGAAAGTTCATTTAATTTTGAAGTAATTCGTAATATTAAAAAGTCATAAGAGACCTTTTCAATTTAAAGAGATAGAAGATATGCGCAATGGGGATCTGCGCGTAGTAAGAACAACTGAGATCTATGGCGTTTGTTTCTAAAAAATTTAGACGTAAAATGTGAGAATATCTCAGATAACTTTAAAAAATCTTATCGAAATAAGTTACAAAATCTTTTATTGAAGTTAAAATGTCTAATGATGCAAATTTTCACTGCGAATACAGGTATTTTAATGACTGCAATATTTTTGACGTTTTGTTTGACAGCCCAACTGGCAGTTGTTCGCGCCATTTTCTTACTATTTGCAGCGATAGAAAGAGAAAGCCGTAAATTGAAAAGGTCCGTTGTATTTAGATTAACTGCATTTAATTTTTAACGAAACCTATTGGCGACTGAAATGTCCTATAGAGACGCTGCGTTCATTTAAGATGGCCAACTTAATTGGTAATTTTCCTGAGTTAATTAGCTGCCATTACCAATGCGGAGGGTTCGCAAGTTTACCACTAGGTGGCTATGGGTTAATTTCAGTCTAAAGCCAGTAGATATACTAAAGTACCGCCATGTATAGTCTAAAATTCGAATGGAATAGTATTTCCGCCACTCGCGAAACCGTAGTTCTCGCCTACGGCTCGGCCTACAAACTTTTCGCTCGCGCGGAACTTATCTATTCCATACTAGTTATAGAATATACTATTCTCGCACCAGCTTGTATAGTAGACTGCACGAGAACGATATCAATAGTTATGATGTAGATGTATATGCTAAAAATCTCAAATATTTCAAAAACTAAAAAATCTTTAAAAACTATTTTCGTTTCAATCACGATTTTTTTTTCTTTGAATATAAAAAATATTTTACTCAAATTTCTATTATGGTGGAGGACCCTATTTAATTCTCTATATTTATTTGAAGCCTTATTGTCTAAAATTAATAGGCCACTTTTGCGCAAAAACTGATTTCCCGCGTCTATGGATCGCTAGTTGTTTTACATCCGGCCAAAAAAGTAGCCAAATCAGATGAGTATGGCAGGTGTTATATTTTTTTTACGCCAAAAATGCTCTCTTGTTAATTCGATATTTTCATTCACAAATATATTTTTTAAAATTAATTATTTCGAAAATTCAAATGACTAATAAATAACTGTTTAAAATAATGCAAATTTAATGTTCCCCAGGGCGATCTGATTTTTTTATTCTCAAAATTTCTAGTGTGATCCACGTATTTCCCAATAAAATTAAAAACCCTAATAAAAATAAAACCAAATGGGTCCAATTGGATAATAAAAAAATACGTACGTAAAGAACATTTATTCAGCTTCATCAAATTTTTTTACATAATTCGACCCGAATCCACATTTTATTTTCAACTCCTCGTTTATACTGTTTATATTCTTTGAATACTTCTTGATATTCTTCGTTTTTAGATATACTATTATAATTATTTATATCTGTTTGTAAAGATTCCAGTTTCATATTACATTCTTTTTGTTGCTTTTCTAAATCCTTTAAAGCTTTTCTATATGCATCTATTGATAGCGGCAATTCTTCAAATATTAATAAACGAACTTGTTGAGATAAAAGTTTAAATCGCAAATTATTTCTTTCACTCTCTGTTACATTTTCCAAAACTTTTTGAGTAGCTATTTCGCACCCAGTATTTGTTTTCAGTTCGACTATTTCTTGAAGAAGTTTTCCTAGTTTTAATGAACTATCAATATACAATTTTTGATGTTCAATTAACTGTTTTTGCAATGCCAATAAATTATTTTGTTCATTTTTTACGTCAAATCTTATATTGTCTACTATTTCCAAACTGCTACTATCATTATCAGATAATTCGTTCAATTCCTTAAGAAATGTATCTCCTTTGTCTCTTATTCTTCTTTCTAGAGCAATTTTCAAATCTTTTTGCTCTTCGAAACTTAATTCAATGTTGTTGAAATCATCTGAAATAAATAATACATAATATTTCAATAAATATATATATTATAAAACCTTACCAAGTAATATTTCTGAGTTTTGAAAACATTCTTTCTTGCTTTGTAGACAATGAAGTAATTCTCCGCGCATTATAATATCTTTAACTTTTACGCAAAGTACTTCGTTTAATCCAAAACTAGTATTACTTGCTTCGATAATTGTGTCAAGAAAAATATCGTTTTTTATATTTTTCTGTCTCTCCTTTCTTATCAACATATTTAAATCGTTAAGTTCTTGTAGCTTAGTTTTCGATATGTTTGAGATGTTAAATTCATCATCGGTATTGTCAGACATCGTAACAATCAAATAATAAATAAAATCATTGTTTAAAAATGTCAACTGTCAACATAAAAATCATAAAACAAAGGTTGTGAAACAAGGTCACCAACGTTTTTCTCAAAATATCCCTAAATGACCTGTTTCGCACGTAATTTTTTTCTAGTGTAATACGGGTTTAACGTATGTTTTTATTTTATTTTGACAGATTACATTTAATTTTTTATTAATACATAATCACGTGAATCTACATAATGTCAAATTTTAAGTGTTTGTTTCAAAATAACATTAATTTTCAAATAAAATATTATAGGTTTGTTGTTGCCATTGTTGGCAATTCTGTGTATGAGACAGTACATGCGCTTTCCGCTTTCGTCGTAATGGTCGTAGTTAAGCCGGGAAAGGCGTCGTGTATCTCGTTTTTATAGTTTTGCAAATAATTGTCTTGGTAGTATGGTATGAATTAAAATATCCTTAACACGATCTTAGTCGCTATTTTGTAAAAATGGAAGTAGAGGAAGTAGGGAGTAAGCTAATTAGCAATGTGTTATCATCTGAAGAATGGTCACAAGTGCCCAAAGAAATTGCACAGAAACTGGAAGCATTCGTTGAACAGAAAATTGATGAATTACTTACGTCGAAAGCCTTGTATGAAACTAAGAAAAGTGAAACAGGTAAAACAAATACCTTTGCTGTTTTTTTAATAAAGTAGTATGGGTATCCGGTATCTGATACACCGTAATTATGCGAAAACAATAACATTGTTTATTTTATATGTACTATTGTTTTAGTTGAGCTCAGTTGTTTTATACGATACATTAAATTATTTATTTTTAATTTTGAGTTGCAAGCATGTTTATTCATTTTAAGTTCTTGTTTGGTTATGTTGCACTATAAAAATGTCGGAATTAAATTTGTTGATACCATATCTTTGAAACGGCTCGTGAAAATATTAAAAATTTAAGAATGTTAATTACTCGAAATCTCAGTTAAACAACATTTATTCTTACAACGCCGACATTTCGGTGCATACTTGCACCTTCTTCCGGGTAATAAGATTTTACAAATTATTACATATCATGTACACAAAATACGAATGTCTAATTTTGTCATAATCCGTGACTGCCTAGCCTAGACTAAAAGCTAATAAAAACAAATTTTATAAATTCTTTGTGTTTATATGAAGAACTAGAATAATCGTTCACATGATTTAAATGCAGAATTTAAATCTTTAACTTTTATTTGAAGTATTTTAGCCTAAAATAATTTGATAACATTTGCGTAAAGAAAAACTGATTTATCATGTTGAACGCTTATGGCCCACTTTTTGATTTACATCCTGTATATCGAAACGTCCGTGTTGTAAGAATAAATGCTGTTTGACTGAGATTTTGAGTAATGGGGTCTTCCACTATTTGTTTTTTATTATTTTTTGTGCAACCGGACACGAAATAAGCATTTCGCAGCCGCAATACAGGCCGCGAAATTGGATTTCGCAACCGTTGTTATGGTAACGGCCGCGAAATGAATTTCGCGGCCGTTGTCATGGTAGCGGCCGCGAAATTAGGTAAACAATCTCTTTGACACTTGAGAATTGCATGGTTTTGTTTATCAAATGTTAATCCCACAGCCACCTTGAAAGCTAACTTTCTATTTATAATGAAACTGTTGAAAATTAATAAAATTTGTAATTACATATTTTTTACGGTTGCACAAAAAATATTGTGTACACCTTGTCCGCGAAATCCTTTAGCGCCCTCGAGATTGTCTTGCCTCGGCCGCAAGCGGCCTCGGCGACAATTTTTCTCTCCGTACGCTAAAGCGTGATTTCGCGGCCTTGACATACAAAACTATTAAATGAAAGATCGTTTAATTATGAAACAATTCGTAGTATACTTGTTTTTAGTTAACTGTATTTGATTTTTAACGGAACTTATATCTTTCTCGCACCAGTTTCTATAGTAGGCTGTGCGAGAAAGATAGCAATAGTATGACTGTGACGTAGAAGTATAGATGTTTAAAATATTAAATATTTCAAAATCTAATAATATAACTAACATTTTACTCATTTTTCTGTTATGGCGGAGGACCCCATTGTTAACACAGTATCCAAACCAGTTGAGAAATTTCTCACATATTAAAAAATGTTTATCTCTATTTTTTTGTGTTCTAGAACAAAAATTCGAATCCGTAGAAAGAGAATTACTCGATTACAAAAATAAAAACACCGAAAATGAAAACAAGGTTGAAATTGCCCAAAAGACTATTTCCGAACTCGAAGCGCAAGTTTCTCTTTGCACTGCAGAAGTCGCAAAACTCCAAGAAACATGCAACAAATTGGAAGCTTCCACCGCCGAATTTCGGCGTCAGAGAGACATGGCTACAGACGAAAGAGATAATCTCACAAAGATGTTAGAGAGACGCAATGCTGAGATTGAAAGATTACAGACTGACGTCACTACTCTTTCAAATCAGTTAAATGCTGCCGTTAATGCCAAATGCGAAGCCCTAGCAAAAGCAGAAGAAGTCTCGAGTATGAAAGTTACTTTGGAATATAAAGAAAAACATATGGAACAGGAAAAGGCATTCTTAAACAACCAAATTAAAAACTTAAGCGAAGATTTGAATAAACGCATAGCAGAACTGCAAAATTCTAGACATGAAAACACAATGAATTTGATTCTTTTAGAAACCAAACTCAGTAAAAAAACAGAGGAACTAAGAATTGCTACTGAAAACATAACATCTTTACAACAAAGCAATAAACAGTTAGTCATCAAAGCTGAAGAATTAAACGAAAAAAATAAACAGCAACGAGACGCTGAAATAAAATTGCAAGAATCTTTCAACAATGAATTGTTAGCACAAACAAAATTAGCAGATTTATACAAAGGAATGACTGAAGAAAACAACAGACAGGTAGAAGAACTGAAGAAAGGTATACAAGATTTACAGAATTTACTTCAAAGTGCTTCCGACCAATACGGCGAATTAGAAACTAAATACAAAGAAGCAGAAGCTGAACATGATGAAATCCTCTCGAAAAAGAACGAATGTATAGTTCTTCTCAAAAAAGAAGTTGATAAAATGCAAGAATGGCTGAAAAATGCGAAAGAAGAAAGCTTACATCGCGAAATTGAAAGCTTATCGCCCTCTGCAGCTCAAGTCAGCAGAATACTAAAACCATCCACTTCTTTCACTCAAGTTTATTCTCAATTAGTGACGGCAAATGATGAACTAGCTATGGAGAAAGAAGAAAACCGTAAATTAAATTCTTACATTAATAAAATCATCCAAGAATTCGAAGAAAAAACACCATTTTTACAAAAGGAAAGAGAAGATTATGAACAAGCTTTAGAAACAATTACAGAATTGACGAAACATAATGAGAATATGATTTTGGAATGTCATAGACTTCGCGAAGAATGTTCAGAAACGAAAAAGATGGAAAGTCGGGCTATGAGGGAAAATCAGAGAATGAAGAGAGAAATTTCTGATTTATCTAGACAGGTAAGTCATAAGAAGGGAAGAGATTGAATGAATGTGGACGAGGCAAAAGTAGTGTGGAAGAACAAAAACTTATTACTTTTTTTGAAGAATTATTTATAAAAAGAATAAAATGTTATAGTTTTTTCTGTAAATAAAAATGATTATTAACATAGTTTATTATTATTTCAGCTTAAAATTAGTCGGTTATTTTAGTTAAAATCGGTTAATTTCGGATCGGGTCTTTGTTTATTTACATATACATTTTACTTTTGGAAGTTATACCGTCTTACTAAAGTATAAGTCAGTAATAAATAATTTTAAAGAATGATCTTTTTTTCAATTCTCCATTCTTAAAATGTGTAGTGATCAGTCTTTCTTAATCCTTTTACTTTTGTATCTAAGAACCAAGAACACTCCATTTACGATAGCGAGAGAATTGGGAACTAATACTTGAACAGACACCCAGAGACGTCATTATATTGGGCAAAAGAGGATAATTTAAATGGCACAAATTGACCCCTGTGGTGCACTCTCCACGCCAGTAATGAGTGTTCGTGAAGTGACGCCTGGTAAGTGCCTGCACGGTGCGAATATTTCATCATTACCGATATCTGTGTTGTACAAAGCAGATTGGCATACCCAGCAATGGGTAATAAGCCGGGATGATGTATTTATTTATAAAAGGGGATAATTTTGGAGCCGAATTTATAGAATAACTTGTCTCTGTTCAAGAATTCTCTCGCTATCGTGAATGGAGTATACATATACAATCATTTTTTTTATGCCAAGTATAGGTTATAGGAAATAAGCAATATGACATCTAGTGGTATTTTGAAGAACTATAGTTGACGGGATAATTTATACATGTGACATTTGTTTGACTGTATAAACAGAAGTGTTATCTATTATGTTCCTAATATTTTCGTTTAGGTATATAATATCTCTTAATATTTCACACGTAATGCATAAATGAAATTAGTAAATGTGAAATTATCCCGTTAACATTAGTTCCTTTAAAAGTCATTTTGGCGCTACGATCTTATTTTCCATCGCCTATTGTATTTTATTTATTTAACGCCCGACTGATTGTTGTTGTTATATACTAAATAACACCCTAGGGCGTGTTATGAGTTGTTGCTATGGTAATGTTGACAATAAAATGATATTGATACTGGGATAAAGCCTAAAAAACAAGCAAAAGCATTCATAGCCTACCTACTCCGTAAATTTCATTCAACTTTCTCATCCGTAATCCGTAGAATATTAAAAATTATAGTCGGACGTTAAACGTTGAACGCAACTACGGGAGTTAAATGAACAATAATGCCTTCGTCAACGTACACATCTTGGGCCAGAGGCCCTCGAAAAGTACACTGTTGACCTCAGGCGTTATTGTCCTTATAACACCCTTAATACGTTAATTACAATAACAGTTTTAACAATGTTTTACCGTGAGCCTACATCTCGGTCGATATTGTCATATTTATTCAATAAAATTATTGACAATAGACCTTTTCAATTTAACGACTATCTCTTCCTATCGCTATAAATAGTAAGTAAAATGGCGCCAACATCTGCCAGTTGGGTTGTCAAACGAAACATCAAAAATATTGGTCATTAAAATACTTGTATTCTCGGTGAAAAGTTACATCGTTAGACATTTTAGCTTCAATAAAAGCTTTTGTGACTTCTTTCGATAAGTTTTTAAAGTTGTCTAAGACTTTTCTCACATTTTACGTCAAACAAACGCCATGGACCTCAGTTGTTCTTACTATGCGTAGATCCCCATTGCGCATATCTTTAAATTGAAAAGGTCTATTAACTTAAAAAAAATTCGGTTTAATGATCAGATTTAGCATCAAAACCGGATCTATGTCCCAACATATTAAAGTTTATATTTTCTAAGATGATTTTAGCTTCTCAAAGTACCACTATTTGTTTAATTTTTTTTTTGTGTTCTAAATTATTTTGCTTTTTAGGTGTGCATATTGCTGAAAGAAATCGAAGCAAGTCGCGCGGCAACAACGGTGAGTCCAGACCGCGATATGCCTTCAATAGACGAATTAAATTCCTCCGATATCATTAGCAAAAAACTTGTAACGTTCTCCGATATCGAAGAATTACAAGCCAACAATCAAAAACTTTTGGCTTTAGTTCGCGAATTGAGTTCCAAAAATGAGGAAGCTGAATGCATCGATACTGCCAGCTATTTGGCCCTTAAAGAAAAAGCTGACACTATGCGCGAAACACAAAAACAAATGTTGATAGATCAAGAACAGAGAAATAGAATGCTGGAAAATGCCCTTCGACAAAGAGACGCTTACCGAAGCTTGTGTCAGAAATCTTTAAAACTTCCTCTGGACGACGATATTCCTATGGACCAATCTTCTAATACAGAAAGTGATACGCAGAAAAATTCCATCGATCCTGAAAAAGAAAAGAAAATTAAGGACTTAGAGGACAAATTAACAGACACTAAAAAAGAATTAACACTAATTAAGGATGAATACGATTCGTACAAAAAAGAAAAGGCTGCGAACGACAAAATTTTAACAGAACAATTGGACCAATTACGAAAAGACCACAGGGATCTTACACAAATGAACTGCAAATTATCCTCAATGACAGAGTATAATGAAGAAAGGTTCAAAATTTTAAAACAGAACTCCGAAATTTACAAAAACCAAATCAACGCGCTTGAAGAAAAGAATAAAACTTATGACAATACAATAGTCAAACATGAACAGTCAATTATGCACTTGAAAGACGAATGCCTCAACGCTCAAACTAAACTTTCACGCGCCGAAGTTGCTCTACAAAATTTGCAACAAGAATGCAGACTTCTCCGCGATTCCGAAGCCAGATTACTGAAAGAGAAAGAAATTCTCAGCAGAGAAAGCCATCGACAAAGCTTACTTCTCAGTAATCTGGAACTTATTAAGGCCAGTTTGGATCGAAACGAAACTGAAGGCAAAATAAGACTCGAATCTCGCTTGGACGAATCAATGAGAGAATGCTCTGCCCTTAGGCGCCGTTTACAAGAAGAGCAAGACAAATTTAGAGAATTAAGTTCTCATTTAGAAAAACAGGCTCAAAATGCCGTACAAAGAATGGAGGAGGAAAAACAACAAGCAGATCATTTTAGAGAAGAATTGAGCAAAACTCGCGAAGAGCTTACTAACAAGTCACAACAAATCGAAGAACTTTCCAAGAAAATTAAAAATTCAATGTTGTTGAGTCATTCAGTCACTGACGACCAAAGAACCAGAGAACTTGAAAGACAATTAAATGAATGTCAGGAAGAAATACAAGCTCTCAAACACCAACTTTCGTTATCAAAAGAAAATATCGCTCAATATTGCAGCATTGCTGAATGCGCGGAAAAAGAATTAAAAGAAGAACATACCAGATTTGTAAACTACAAAGAAACTACAGAAGCGCAACTTAAACAAAACACCGAACAACTAGATAATCTGCAAGAAAAAGTGGGTGAACTTGAAGCTGAATTATCTTTACAATCATCGGGCACCGCTCAGACAACAATCGAACTTAAAAATCAACTCAATAGAGTTCGTGATGAATTCCAACGTGCTACTGAAGAACTCACCCAATATAAAAATAATTTAGAATCCGCTCAAGACGAAATTAGAAAGCTTTCTGAAACCGCCCAAACTGCAGAAGAAAAATACGCTCATGAAATGATGTTACATTCAACTGACTTACAAGCGCTCTCAACATTCAAGGAAGAATTAACTAAAGTTTCTACTGAATTAAATGAAATAAAACATGAAAGAG